>JAEIGR010000003.1:2516923-3146153 GCA_018904305.1 Scaptomyza montana
CACTCCTGGAAGCAATGGCGTTCCGTTTGCCAAGATACAGGACGTCGTGATTTCACACTGCGCCGCCGTGGCACTCGAGATTACACGCACTCTATCAAGAAGGGTCAATATTCGACGGCTCAGAAGTTCGGCCCGAATGGCCAGACGGCAGCCCATCAACAGCATTTGCAGCAGCAGCAGCAAACGCAACAGACTCACTGGAAATCCTCCACGCCAGGCAACAGTTCGCCCAACTATAGTGGCTCAATGTTTGGGGATTCGGCCATTGAGGAAGACATCAGTGTGGATAAGTTTCCCGGCATTAGCACACAGCAGTATGTGCCATTCCATGCCAGCGATGGCAAACCCCTGAGATACTCCCAGCGTGCCCGCCAAATAGCCCAGCCGCAGACCTTTAACAGAGTTCCACCACCAGGGCCAACAACTGTGGAGAAGCACCGCGAGGTGGTTTACATTCGGCGACTATCGGATGGCGGCAGTGGCAGTCATGCGACACGCATTGAGATTTCGCCCTCCAATGAGTCCATAACTTATGGCAATGGCAAAGCCAATGGTAATGCCATGTCCCGTAATCCCTTGGGCCGCTCGACGGGTTGCCTGGCGCCGGCGCCGGCTTCACAGCCACCCAACAGTCACATTAAGCGCTCGGCGAGCTCTGTGGTGCATGTACACAATCACAAGCTACCACCGCCCACATCCGCTGCTGCTGGCGATCACATCTGTTGGCGCAAGTTCAACATTAATCCCCAGGAGTACTCGACGGAGCTGTGAGCTGTCACTTTTTGGCCAGCCCTCAAAAACGGAAACGAAACATTCACATTCAAAAAGACTTTTTGCATCCAAAATAAATGTATCTGAATCTGTATACAATTCATAAAGCAGATCCTCTTAACTTTAAACTACAAATTACTAGACCTATGTCCGTATCTTCTAGTTTTGAAACTGTAAATAGCTTATGTCCTAAAAGTACTGTAGTCTAAGTTATTAAGCAAATTTTTGGTATGTATAATTCTGTTGTCATTTAAACGCCACAACTAAGTAAAGTAGTAAAGCTTTATGTTAGATTCATAGGCACTTTAATTTGTATGTTTTTGTTAGTGTATAAAATTTAATATAACTGTGTGCCTGTGAAAAGTTTGAATATGTATATGTAATATGTTTAAGTTTGACATTGTCCTATATAAGTTTGTGTATTAAGTGTACGAATTCGAGTTAAACTTTTAAGTAAATCGCACAACGAATGCAACAAAAATAAACGATCTAATGTAATAATTGATACAATTAGTAAATTATAAACAAATTTCTCTTTATTGAAATGTGAAAAACAGCAAAACATTTGCAACATTACAAAAGATTTTCATCAAGTAATATACAACATGAACTGAGCGTTACCAAAATTACACCAGCCTAAAAGTATGCACCTCATGTTGTTCAGCCAATCTGTATAAGACCTTGTCATTAAAAGTTCCAAATAAGGGGATTTACCGTTCAAATATATATAAATAAATTTGAATTCAAGGATAAACTACAATACACTAGCATCTAATAACAAAACATCAAAAATAGTAGCTTAAACACGATAAAACCCGATCAACCATATGCGATAAATTGTTTAAAGAGCATTTTTTTGTTTATATATGTAGATCAGGTTTTGTGTTTTGAAATATGTATTGTGCAAATGTGGAGAACCATAAAAATTCAGGTTCTGATTTTGTGTAATTTATGCACCCACTGGCAAACGGTAAATCAATAAAGTACAATTACGCCTACAATTTTTGAAAAACTTAAGTATCTTTTAAAACCTGATTCAGAAGCCATGCCAACTACAGAGTTTGCAGTTTTTACCATTGAAAATCTTTTTGCGGTTGCAGCCCAAACTAGTCATTAAAAAATACCTTATGTTTACATTACACGCTGAATCATTAAACATATTGTCTACAAGCGTATAAAAGATATAATTATAATTATGCATGTGTGCAGCATGGTTCGCTTGAGGGTTCATTGAACATTTGGCCGAAACCATATCTAATGTCTAAACAAGTGACTGATTTATGGCTAAGATATTAAAGAAAATCATTAATGCTTCTACTAAAGCGCTCAAAGCGCTAATCGATCAGCTCAACATATACATTTAGATGAAGAAACATACTCGTACGTGCCACAATAATACATAATAATGTATTTATTGTATATTTGATGTTATTGGATTTTAGTGACCGCAGTGCTTCCTCTGTTTTGCATAACACAAGATTTGTGGCTTTAAGCATATATATATTATATATGTCTTTAGCTGATGTATATGTTGTCTGATGAATTTTATACAAATTTGACATATTCGAGGTGAACTTGATTTTATTTTGCTGATGTTGCTATCGCTGTATTATTTTATTTTGTATATATAGTTTTGTGAAACATGTAGAAGCATCTTT
Organism: Scaptomyza montana; assembly: GCA_018904305.1. Classification (NCBI taxonomy): domain Eukaryota; kingdom Metazoa; phylum Arthropoda; class Insecta; order Diptera; family Drosophilidae; genus Scaptomyza; species Scaptomyza montana. The sequence continues at coordinate 2,519,353 of JAEIGR010000003.1, forward strand.
TGGCAGAAGTGGCTCAACAAGTTTTGTTTCGCAGTATTATACGAAATTCAAATTAAAGCTAATAAATAGTTAGGCGCTCTTTTTTTGTGGCATTCGGCTACACGAACAACATACTATGCGAACTAGCTGTGGTCACAGCCTTTGCTTGAAGCCAAATTTTATTTTATTAACTTATTTTTTCTTGAATACAACTTTAATTTGACTCTCGACTGTAGACACACAGAAAATCTGAAAACTTGTCTAACTAACCTTCAGCCATTAAGATAGACTAATCGCAGTTTGGGAGGGGCAGCGGCAACAAAGTATCTTAATCAACTGTCGGTTAAGAAACGATATTAATGTCGTATGGCACTTGCAACAAATTGTATGTTCTAGCTTTAAGAATGTGAAATGATATAGCATACATTTAGCAGTTTTAGCAAGCTTTGATACCCGGATTTGGGCAAATACTATATATTTCTAGAATGTTTGACGTCAAAAACTTAGACAACAAATAATTCCCAAGATATCAATAAATTCGCATTTAATATGCAAGCTTAAAACTTGTAAATTTGCATGTTAAACTTGTAATTTTAATTTTGGGCGTAGAATTCAGAGCCTTTCTGTCTACAGCACATGAGTATATACATATGTATGTAGGGCTATATACGCATGTATGTCCATATGTAGGTACAAAAAAGCGAACCAGTTCGTGTTAAAATTAAGTAACCCGTTCAGCATGTCGTTTATTTTAAACAAATATATTTTTTTTTATTTTCGATTTTTATATGTCGCACAAATTTGGCCAAGACGGCGTCATAGAATGTGTTAAGCAGCGGTATTCAGCAGCATCTTTTAGCCAGTTGAACCCGCTATAAGCTGAAATGTGTTTTTGTGTTTTTTATGTTGGGCCAAACACAGTTCACAAAAAAGCCTTGTGTGTCTGTCGGCGCGTGTGAACGACACTGCTCCAATTTCCAGCATGATTTGCACTCAAAAAATCATCAAAAACACACAATTAATCAAAACTAGGCTAATTTACAAGCCTAGCATTCATTGAGCTGAAGTGCAGTCACTTTCGCATGGTCATAAATCAAATTCAGTATTTGGCTTCAATTTCAGCTGGAGCACCTTCCGTTTTTTCGATATCTTTTGGCGTGAGTTTGCTCTTGAGTCAAGTTAAAAGCTAAGTGAATAATTGACTCAATCACCAACTCGATGACCACTTGACAGCTGTCATTGGACTAAGGCGGGCTTTTGAGCTTTTGCGATTTGGCTTATTGTAATAAACACTTGATTTATGCGAACATCTTCTTAAAAACTTTCGCTTACGCTGGCTGGCTGGCTGGCATGTAAAGTGATATTACATAATTCCCACAATGATTCTGGGCAACAGGTTTTTTTTTTTTCAATTCGCTGGAATCTGATAAACATCGACCCGATCCCCACGTTGTGACCCTCGGTGCAGATTCACCACATAAACCGCATCACAGCCACAAGGATTTCAATGCCAATGGCCTGCAATTGGGGCTATAAATTGCCCATTCCAAAACTGGTTGTTGTTGCTGTTTTTGCCCTACCGTGTCCTTGATATGACTTATTAATGGATTTTTGGGGAGAAACACGTTTACTGGACCAACTTTTTGAAACTGGCCAAAAACCAACGCATACTGCGACAAGCGCTTACAGGTTTTGTTCAAATAAAATTTCACAGCTACTTAATAAATAAACAATTGGTATTACAAATACATAAAGCAAAACACTCAAACAGTACCGTTAGTAACCTGTGTTAGCAATTATAAACAAATTCGACTTTGAGTGTCATCAGTTGCACGATCATTTAGCAATAAAGCCGTTTAGAATCTCGTTCGATTTCGAGTGTCAATATATATATTTTTATGTTAAATGTTCATTATTAGCCGGATTTATTGGATAGCAAATTGCACAAGCCAACAAAAGGGGAGATCAAAGAGAACCAACTGCAATAATTTAAATGTTTGCTATAGCTATGAAAACATATAAAACAACATCAAAATGGAATAAGCTATAAAAATGTAGCAAAATATTAATGTCAAATGAAATGCAACAAATTCAATAATTAATATCGTATTAATATTGCAAAAAAATAAACGTGATAATAAAATATTAAGCAGCTGAAATTGAATCTTGTTATTTTTTGAAGATCAAGGTTAACGTGTTAAAGCACTTCGGACTTTGTCTAAGTCAAAAGGTATAAAGTTAAGATGGGTAATTTTTGATTTGAAGCTTAAAAACTTTTGCTTTGCTTGCATCTTTTGTATTTCTTGTTTATCAATTCCCCACAAATGGAGGGAGCAACTAAATTCTAATTTGTTGAAAGACAATACCTTGCTGTATACTTGAACTTCCTTAAACATATAAATAAAACATCGCCGTCATTTTGTTTGAAAAAGAATCCGAACTAGTTGGTCTGGTCTGGTTGTTGTCTACTGTTTGGCTATTTACATAAATATAAATCTAAAGCAGTTTGACAAGTAATAAAATTAGCTCTGCCTTGACTGGTATGTAGATGTGAGTGAGCATGTTTCTTTGAATGTTTGTGTATAAAGGATAAATTTGCATAAATCATAAGCACAATTAAAGATGTCCAAAAGTTGTATTCTTTTGCTGACGCAACTGATGTGACATTTGGCTGTTTATTTATACATTTTATTCGGTTTCTAAATGAGATCCGCCAAATTATAATATATATAAACATGCTTGTATGTGGAAAACCTGGTTGTGGGTTGGCTATTTAAAAGATTCGACAAGCCTATTCTTGACAGCATTTGGTGTTCTTTTTAGATATTTATGTCTAGATATAATAAGTTTTTAAAAACATTTTTATTTAATTTTAACTGTCTGTGCGTGAAGGTATTTAGCTACGGTTATAAGATCGATGATGAAACATTTAATACTAGCCTCTAATTGGCACCTTAATAAAGAGAAGATTTATGTTTCGAATTTAGCATTTAATAATGACTTATACGATAAATTTATGTAAATACTCTTGATTAAATGAGATATTTGGCCCGAGTTTTAAACTATTTCCGCACGAAATACCAGAAACAGAAACAACTTCTCAACAAAACCAAAAACTATCTTAGATCTTGCTAATTTTTGTATATATCTCAAACAACAATACTATTGTGTTATGAAAAAGATGTCTATGTAGAATCTGGTTAGATGCCGCATCCACATTCACATCCACAAACACTGGCACTGGCCCATGTCACGGACATCGGGTGCGTTAATTTGACAAGCCAGTTTTGTAATTAATTTTAATCAATTTTATGCACACGGTTTGGCAGCTTTCAGCGTTGATCGATCCGTAACTACGCACAAAAAGCATTCGCACGTCCTTCGGCTATCTGTATTTTTACTTACAACGCTATTAGATAATACGTAGAGAGTTGGTTTCTTGTGCATCATCATTGTTGCAAGCCGCAATGATTTGTCAATAAACAACCTTTTTATAAATATTTGTTGAGTCTTCTTTCCTGTAGCAAATTTTTGGGCATTCATACTTGCTATGAAATGGTTTTGCAGTTGCTGTAATAAAACTTGTCACAATGACTTATCTGAAATGTCATCAGTCGCTAAGTGTCATTGCCTCTGAGAGCAGACGCGCAAAGCAAGTTATGACCCGAATTGTTAGCCGTCACCAGCAGCATCGCGTCGCATCGCATCGCATTGCTGACCAGTTGTGTTGTTTGGTGTCTGCCTGGGTGGAGGTTTCTCATAAAACAGAACACTTAATAGGCGGATGGTCATTTAAGCAATTAGCTTCTTAGAGGTGACTTCCTAAAGCCAACTTGTTTACAAATATGTTTAATTTAAGTCATATTTAAGTCATATTTAATCATAATTTCTGAACAGCACTTACTTTGTATTTTAACGTTATCATGACTACTAACACACTTTGCTGACAGCTACTGCATTTTTAATAGAACCATTCAAGCAATGTTTGAAGTCAGAAGGTAAATAATAACACAAATTCTATTTTGTAAGAAAATAACTCAACTTAAGAAATACTATTGTGACTTTTATTTCTCTTAGTGTTAGCATCATTTGCAAACATTAATTATAAGTCCGTTTAGCACCTCATTCAAGAATGAATGATCTAGATATGAGCTTAATCTCGAATTATTCAAAACTCATAAATTGATAAGTCCGCATGTCTACGAGTTTAATCTTTGTCGCGTGGGCAGTTGCCCAAATTGGATCAGATGGAGTTAAGGCTAAGCGTGACGACTTGATTGGGTTTTGGGCATCACAAATTAATAAATGCTGCAGTTTGTTAAAAGTGTTTGCAAGACAAAAAAAAAAAAAAACAAAGACTACGTTGCAGCTAGTCCAAACTAAGAGAGGAAACTTGTTTGGTTGCTGCTGCTGTCAGCCGGTCGGGCGTGCAAAAATGATGCGCCAATAGCTGGCGTCGTGTTTTATACATTAAGTTGCACTGGCTCGGGCTCGGGCAATCGCGTATCTGGCACTCACATCTCTGCATCTCCATCTACATCTGCAGTTTGCTGCAGCAGAGCATCTTTTTGTTTTTAATATAAACAAAATGTGTACGGGCGATTGTCGAGCGTGTGTGTTTGGCCGCTGCTTTTTTTTTATGATTTTCGTTTTGTTGTTTTTGTATTTTTGTATTGACAGCGCACTTTGCGTTTAAAGGTCATTTGGTTATTGGGGCTGCAGCGGCGGCTGTTGTGCGCCTACCTTAACATTCAGAGCTCAATCCAAAGTTGGACGCCACGACGACTGACCCGAGAGGCGAGTAAGGCACGCATCAGCAGCAGCTCAACCGGTTCATCATCATCATCATCAGCATCTGCCAACAAGTATTTAGTAGGCCTAATCTTGGCAACAAACAGCTGTAATCTCTGTTAGCCATGTTTGCACTTAGAGACAACGCCTGCATGGAATTTCAGTTGTTCCAATTGTTAAGTGCAGCTATTTTCATGTGCAACTTCAACTTCAGCCTAACTAAATAATTATTTGCCTTTGTGCGATGTGCTTCGATTGAAGCCTTGAAAGCGATTGCCAAAATTACAACATCATCTACCAGCTCTCGAATGTTAATCTCGTTTACAAATTAGACTCTGCATGACAATATGTTTAACACTCGACAAGCACATTATCTATGGGCGTTCAAAATACTCGAAAATACTCGTTATGTAGCCAAAAAAAAAAAAAATAATAATAAATAAAAACAAGATATAAAAAAAAATGCAAAACCAAGTACAAGTATTGAAAGCAGTGTTCAAGAAGATGGCAAAGTGCCTGGCTTAACTGTAGTCACTAAAGCCATCTAAAATATTTGCTCAAATAAAAGTAGCTAAATACAAATATCAATAGCAACAAACACCTCAACAAGAAATTAAGCACGCGGCATACATTAACTGCGACATTGTCTCAATTACTGGGAAGTCTTCTTCTTATTTTTTTTTTATTTTTGGAGATTTCGCATATCATATATTAATAATTAACTTATGGTTATGTTGTTTTAGTGCGTTTGCGTATGTTATGCGACTGTTAAACCGCACCAACAATGCTGTCATTAACATTAAGAGCAGCAGCAGCAGCAGCAACATCAGCAAAATCGCCAACTGCGGCTGCGCAGCTGGCTGAGTCGATCTGAGGGACTGAATGCGAAACTGGCACCGGTTGGTCAGTTGCTGGCGTCAGCGTCGTCTTTCTTGGCAGCATCTTCTTTACTCGCAGCGAGTGTTAACAGCTGTCGCCCAAGTCAAAGCTGTCGCAGCAGCAGCAGCAGCAGCAGAAGCCGCAGCAGCAGCGGTTTATTCGACACCCCGAGTATATATAAGTAGAGAATCTACAAGTTTTGATGCTTTAGTTGCTAGCCCAGTGTCGACCCATAAGTTGAAGCAACATATTTTTGCTTAGCATCGATCAAAAATTCAATTGACCATTGAATTTTGATACGATCGGAACACAAGGATTATACACACACACATACGCCACCTGTCGGGATTTATATATATATATATATATTATATACATAAGCGTTTTCTGGCTGCCTTCTGTTGCAGTATAAAGTGTTCACCATGGTAACTAAAATTAGTTACAATTACAAAAAATAAATAAAAGACATTCGTGCCAACAAGTAATGAAAACAAGTGCAAAATAACAACAAAAAGTGATAAAAAATGGAAAAGACAATCGAAGAATACACAAACTCAATTACTTTAACACGATCGCCTATTTGAATTGCAAATGTTTATCAAGGCAGCCCAGAGCTAAGCATCTTATCTTGTGGCTCAAGTGACATTTAAGCGGAGAAGAGTTTTAGTTTTCCAATTACACGTTTTGTTTGCTCCATTGTTGTGCAAGAGCAAGTGTTTAAGTAGCGCAAATAGGCGACCGTCTGGCGTTAACAGGCATTAAAGCGGCCATCAATTGTAAATTGGACAATGCCAATATTACGCATGCGCCTGGAGCTCCCACGTGTGACAACAAAATCGTGGCGTTGGCTCAACTGCTCGACTAGCTGTCAGTAATGGCGTATTTAATCATTAACTTTGCTTTTGGCTGTAGCTGTGACTAAGACTGTGTCTCAGGTGCAGCAAGCAGAAGCTGCAATCATTTAGCCTGGGTATCTATGTCAGCGGTTAAGATGAAATTAAAACTTGTTTGCATCAAGTTTCAAAACTTCCACACACATTTCATGGGTTGACATTTGAATTGGCATATTTAGGTAAATGACCATTAAATGTTGCCTTAAGCTATTTGCATATATTCTTGGTTCTTGGTTCATTGTGAGATGATGAGCATCAATACTTCGCTCATCAGTTAATGATCTGCAGCAAGTTCGTTGCCTAAGTCTTTCGATTGCATCAGACATTTTACTGCAAATTATCAAAGAACAACAAAAGAAGAACCGCCTAGGCCAACTGCTATAGGCACCACACGTAGTTAGTGATCAATCTTCAGACTTAAAAGCGCCAAATATAATGACTTGCCATTATAAAACACATATTAGTTGGTCAAAAATGTTTAGCAAAAAGAACAAACTACGAATGAAATTCATATAATTTTTTTTTTTTTTTTTAAATTTATGGCTCTGGAGATTATTATGGTTTTTAAATTGCCTTTTCTTTACTACATTTAAATCGATTTATAACATGAGAGATTCACAATCAATGGAAATTCGTGGCATTTAATCGTTTTTGAAGGCAGCTCGACCCAAATGTGCGTCATTGACGTTTCCGATACCAATGCAAGGTCATGTCAGTGTGTTAAATAAATTAATAAGTCCCAAATTAGCATAAAAGATATAGAGAAATCCAATTCATTTGGCACATGGCTAAACCACAAAGTCTCTATAAAAATCATGGCCCATAAAAGCATATAGAATTTAATAAAATCAAAATCTTAAGTTAGAAACACATAACGCAGCCCTCGTTAGTATATATTAAGTTCGTGGTGAAGAGATAAGATCTATTAATTAAGTGTGTTTGAGATGCTTTAAAATCTATAAGCTGACGCCTCATACCTCTTTGTTTGATATCAAGCTGAACTAGTCCTTTCACTTTCGGCGCAGCAGGTGCTAACAAAACGTTTGACCACAGACTTGAATTCAAAGCTATTTGGGTTTTTGAATATCAAACAAGTTTAGAACATCCGAAAAATTCAAGTTCATTAACAACAAATTTCAAAAGTCATTTACATATGAATATAATATGTTTTTTTTCTCAACATTTAGCGATATGTCAAATTTTGCCAACAAAAAAACCCACACAATTGGACAAGAATATGTTTACAGTATTCTATTGTTTGGCTTAATCAAAGAAATTTGGCTCTAAAGCGAATCGAATGGTGATTTTATGGCAGCGTCCGTCAATGATTAGTGCGTATGGTAATTTTGTTTAGCGACGACTTCAGATTTTCTCACTTTTATTAATGACCGTTGCCGATTATTATTGTTATATAACGCTGTGGTCACTGATGGCTAAAACTAGTCAGGCTGAATTTTGTTAAGCAGCCGGTTTCTTGTATAATTAGCTATTTCTACAAGCATTAAGAACTTATCAAAATTCTTAGCGATTTTAATATGTCCGCAAATTAATTGCAGTTGTCCATTAACCACTTTCGTTAGCATTATTGCTGACAGTTTCACGTTGACCTTGTCGAAATTTAAACGGCTATCGAAAAAAAACTTGCTAATTATAAGAGTTTATAAACGTTGACAGTCCAACGGGAGAGACAACATGACTTAATCTCTGCATTCAGCCAGAGATTTTTGTCTCAATTGTAATTAATTATTTCACCTGCATTTTACATTTTGGATTAATTTATTAAGCGCGTGGATAAAGTTGAGAGAGGAGGCGACAAACAAACTAACAGCTTACTTAAGCGAAGCTAATTTTTGATGGGTTTAGTTTTGGATTTGTACCGTGACCTAGAGATGATGTCAAAGTCAAATGTCTTCAACTTTACACGTTTACCATTTAGAGTAATTGCCAATGTTGTTGTTGTAGCTGATATTAATATTTCATTCAAACGGCTGACATCGTCTGAACTTTAAACGAGTGTTGTCTTACCACTTATACGGCGTCGCCTTGCATTTGGGCCCAGATCATTAAAAATTGTTTTGCATTAGCCAACAATTCGATAAGGCAATTAGAATAAAGCTCAAAGTCAGTTAAATTCTAAATGACTTAACATTCTATGCTTATTTTTATATTTTACATACGTGTTTACTTTCTGTTTTGTTTCTTTGCAGAGAAGTGCACTTTTTGTCTTGGCGCTTTGCGTTGTGGCTTTGGCCACCGCAACAGCCGACACGCATGAGGTAAGCACTTGATAGCATCCCACATCTGTTCTGTTACTAAAGACTTAAACTATTTCAGCGTAAAATTCGTGCGGCTAGTGGGTACTTCTACCCTCCCCCAGATGTACCGTTTGAATTACCAAAGCGCACCACTCAACCGCCGGCAACAAGGCCGCCAACTCGTACCCCTGTGACTTATTTGCCACCCACAAATAAGCCACAGCCACCAGTTACCACTCGCAGACCAACACCACCACCGACGAGGTATACTCCACCACCAACAACTCGTCCACCACCACCACGTACCACCCCAGCTCCAACATACTTGCCACCTACCAACAAGCCACTGCCCCCAGTGACTACCCGTAGGCCAACACCACCACCGACGAGATACACGCCACCACCAACCACTCGTCCACCACCACCACGGACCACCCCAGCTCCGACATACTTGCCACCTACCAACAAGCCACTGCCTCCAGTGACTACCCGTAGGCCAACACCACCACCGACGAGATATACGCCACCACCAACCACTCGTCCACCACCACCACGGACCACCCCAGCTCCGACATACTTGCCACCTACCAACAAGCCGCTGCCTCCAGTGACTACCCGTAGGCCAACACCACCACCGACGAGATATACGCCACCCCCAACCACTCGTCCACCACCACCACGTACCACCCCAGCTCCGACATATTTGCCACCTACCAACAAGCCGCTGCCTCCAGTGACTACCCGTAGGCCAACACCACCACCGACGAGATATACGCCACCACCAACCACTCGTCCACCACCACCACGGACCACCCCAGCTCCAACATACTTGCCACCTACCAACAAGCCACTGCCTCCAGTGACTACCCGTAGGCCGACACCACCACCAACGAGGGCAACAGTTCGTACTACCCGTGCAACCACTCGTCCATCAAGCACTCCTGCTCCAACATACTTGCCTCCTACAAACAAGCCACAGCCTCCAGTTACCACACGCAGACCAAGCCCACCCCCACCACCACCAACTACACGCAAACCAACTCCACCACCAACAAGAGCAACTCCACCACCAACTCGGGCTACTCGTCCACCAACACCACCACCAACTTATCTGCCTCCAGTGACCACTACTCGCAGACCATTACCACCACCAACAACTCGTCCACCACCACCACGTACCACTCCAGCTCCAACATATCTGCCACCAACCAACAAGCCCCAGCCTCCAGTTACCACCACTCGCAGGCCAGCACCACCACCAACTTACACTACCGCACGCCCAACAACAAGGCCTACAGTCCGTTCAACCCCGGCTCCAACCTATTTGCCACCAACAAACAAGCCACAGCCTCCTGTGACCACTCGTAAACCAACCCCACCCCCTCCACCACCAACTACTCGTAGACCGACCCCACCACCCACCAGGGCTACCCCACCACCAACTCGGGCTACTCGTCCGCCAACACCACCACCTACTTATCTGCCTCCATTGACCACCACTCGCAGACCACCACCACCACCAACTACACGCAAACCAACTCCACCACCAACAAGAGCAACTCCACCACCAACTCGGGCTACTCGTCCACCAACACCACCACCAACTTATCTGCCTCCAGTGACCACTACTCGCAGACCATTACCACCACCAACAACTCGTCCACCACCACCACGTACCACTCCAGCTCCAACATATCTGCCACCAACCAACAAGCCACAGCCTCCAGTTACCACTACTCGTAGGCCAGCACCTCCACCAACTTACACTACCGCACGCCCAACAACAAGGGCTACAGTCCGTTCTACCCCGGCTCCAACCTATTTGCCACCAACAAACAAGCCACAGCCTCCTGTGACCACTCGTAAACCAACCCCACCTCCTCCACCACCAACTACTCGTAGACCGACCCCACCACCCACCAGGGCTACCCCACCACCAACAAAGGCTACTCGTCCACCAACTCCACCACCAACGTACTTGCCTCCCGTGACCACGACACGTAAACCAACTCCACCTCCAACACGTGCTACACCACCACCAACTCGGGCTACTCGTCCACCAACCCCACCACCAACGTACTTGCCTCCTGTGACTACAACACGTAGACCAACTCCACCACCAACCACTAGAGCTCCAGTACGCACCACTCGTGCTACCTACCGCCCAACCAGTACTCCTGCCCCTACTTACTTGCCACCTACAAACAAGCCACAGCCCCCAGTTACCACACGTAGACCAACTCCTCCACCCACCAGGGCTACCCCACCACCAACTCGGGCTACTCGCCCACCAACCCCACCACCAACGTACTTGCCTCCCGTGACCACGACACGTAAGCCAACTCCACCTCCAACTAGGGCTACCCCACCACCAACTCGGGCTACTCGTCCACCAACACCACCACCAACTTATCTGCCTCCAGTGACCACCACTCGCAGACCACCACCACCACCTACCACTCGTCCACCACCACCACGTACCACTCCAGCTCCAACATATCTGCCACCAACCAACAAGCCCCAGCCTCCAGTTACCACCACTCGCAGGCCAGCACCTCCACCAACTTACACTACCGCACGCCCAACAACCAGGGCTACAGTACGTACTACCCCGGCTCCAACCTATTTGCCACCAACAAACAAGCCACAGCCTCCTGTGACCACTCGTAGACCGACGCCACCACCCACTAGGGCTACACCTCCACCAACCTACCGCACAGTACCAACAACCCGTAGAACTACCCCATACATCCCACCTCCGACTAGGGCTAGCGTGCCACCAGCAACGACCAAAACACCTGGCTACCACTATCCCATTCCCAGCATTCCTTTTGACTTTTAAGCACCCGTTCAACTAGCTCAGTTATACACCGTCGATGATTTCAACGACGGTTCTTTGGGTGACATTTGATTTCATTTGAGTTGAAATAATATTGTCTTAAGAGGGGATGCAATAACTGATGCTCAATATCTAGCAATGCAATGCCAACAATATATCTAGGGCTAGATACATCTAGTCAATACAGTCGAAAAGATTTTTACAGCGTTTCATGAGGGTGCTCGAAATTGCGAAACTACTGAAGTGTCGGCAAGAAAGTAACTTGTTTGTTTTTATGAATTAATGAATCGCATACTCATACATTTAGGGATCACTGTATATGTATCTACTTTTGTAAACCTTAAATGCTATCCCAACTCTTGCTATATTTAATGTCTCTTAACGCTTTGTGTCGCAAGACTATAAAAATGAAAATCTTTTATAAACATTTAAAAAGCCCGAACAATAAATTAAGTTTATCGAATGTGGTTTACATGCAGTTTTAATTTAACATCGGGAATTATGTTTTCAGTGGTTAAATATTTGTTGCCTGTTAAGACCTGAAAGTAAGTTTCGTTTAGAGGGTAGTAAAACTATTTTATATAGTTTGTATTATACGTAAAAACAAATAATTTCAATTTACATGACACTTTATTTAAGCTTTTAGTTAATAAAACTTGGCCTTCTTTGCACAGTGAGTACACTATTTTAAAAAATGTTAAATCAATTCAAAATATTTTTTTACATTTTCTATTGGAAATTTAGTGTCTTAAGCAGTTCGACTAAACAATTCTTTGATCTCGTTATAATTCATTTCGATTCTTTATTGTGTGTATTCGTGATTGCGAACTTGAGCTTTTCATGGTCGCTGGCTTTGAAAATATCTCTTTCTTGTGCACACACAAAACAGGCACACATATCGGCATCACGAAATCATTTAGCCAATTAATTTATTTTCGTATGTATTTTTGCTTTCGTATGTTAAACTTTCTAATTAGCTTGCTACACTCATCGGCTGCACAATGGTTGCAAGTTTTTAGGGGCTGCTTGGCAAAAAATGCAAGCAGTCGTCTTTGCGATTCGCGATGAGGAAGTCGCGTCAGGTGCGCCAACAAATACCGATACCAAAGCGAAACGGTTACAAGTGAAACTCAGCTAAATTTTCCAAATAGTGAAAAATGTTTATAAAGCTAGAAGTGAAGATACAGCCTGAGTTAAATTATAAACATTTGCTGAAAACGGATCCTGCAGGAGGCGGCAATAAAAAGGCTAAAAGAAGCCGCTGCCATCGGATTATGGGCCCGCTCTATGTGTACACGATTGTGAGACAATTTTTAGTTTTAGTACTGCAATCCTAAAACCTAAACTTTCAATTTTATTTGCAGATGTCTCTTATGGTACTCAAGGTCGCATCTTCAGCAGCCTTATATCAGCAGCAGCAGCAATTACTCAACCACATTGAATCAGCAGTGCCCGAGTCGGAGACAACGCCTAGCACTGAAAGTGACAGCTCAGCGGAACGTCAAAACATCGAGAAGATGCGTGCCAAATTACAACAATTGCAGCACGAGCAGCAGCAACAATATCGTCTGCAGCAGCAACATATGCAACTTCATCTACAGCAAATGCATCAGCAGATGCAGTTGCATGCGAATGCAGTGCAGGCAAGTGAAAGAGAAGCAGAAGCCGAAGCTGAAACTTTTGCTGCTGCTGGTGGTGGTGGTGGTGCTAATGGTGGTGTTTCTGCTGGCGAAACTGCGTATTTATTGGAGCGTGCTGACGACGTTGCACCTATCTATGGAACATGGCGCACGAAAGCGAGACGACCCCAGCTGCAGCACGCAAGTGGCGCGCCTGGTGATGGCAACGGCGATGGCGTCAACGATAATCATCATGATCATCTATATGAGCGCCTGCCCAAACGATCCGTCACTGCAACACCAACACTACCGCAGCTGCGTGATCAGCTGTCCCGCCCACCACACCTCTCCACCCAACGTCCACCCTCTGTGGCGTTGCTGCGCCGCCAGTACTCTGAGACGCCCGGCTCGTTGGCGTTGCGCGATGATTTCAAACCGAAACCGTTTCACTTTCCCTACGACGGTCCACTGCCCGAACAGTTCAAGAAAGGAGAGGCGTTAAATAACATACAAGACATCCTTCACAACTTGCACATCAATAGCATAGCGCCTAGCAAGATGCCGGGAGTGCAGGGTCCCTCGCTGGTCATGATGCCTACTGGACTGCATATAGCAGGCAGCTTTAAGAACCTAAAGTCCAGTGGCATAGCAAATTTCTTTAGGGGCAAGCGCAACAAGAAGCAAATGCAGTTCAGCATACCGCTACCCATGTTTCCCATGGGAATGCCCATGCAACTGTACGGTGGTGCACCACATCAGCGCGTAGCCATCGATCAGCTGTATCCTTATAAGCCACGTTCACCACATGACATCAATTTGCTGGCCCTGCAACAGGCGCCTTCGAGCAAGCCTAGTTCAAAAAAGAAGCACAAGAAACAGCAGCAGGAGCAAAGCAACTATAACATGCTGCTGGAGCATGGCAGTCAGCAGCAGCATTATTTAGCTGATCCCTTTTTGCAGAGTTTTCCTCCCATCATTGCTTTGAATGCCACCCGACAGCCGCAACACAAGCGCATACCCTTTAAGGTGAACCTGGATATATATCCAGTGTTGCCTCCATCCCGTCCCACGTCGGTGTTGCGCAATCCTTTTCAGAGCGATGCTCTTGCTGCCTCGAATGGACCTGTTTATGCACAGCCGCAGCTGCAGCTCGGTTTGCAGCATGGTCTGTATCAGACTCCCTTTAAGTTTCCCACACAGTCGCCCAGCCACTTGCCCATGATTTTCCCGGATCAGGCCACACGGTACAGTCAGCAACAGGCAATGTATCAAAGCCAAAAGTTTGCGCAGTTGCCAAAGCAAAATTCGGTTAGCGATGATTGCATCTATGGTCAGCAGCCCAATAGTAATCCCAATACAAATAGTGTTAATAATGGAGGTGCAGTTGACACACACTCCAATCAGATAATGCTGCATCTGAATGTGTTTCCCAAGCAGAAGCCAACGGCAACGGTGCGCACCTCTACTAATCCCTTCTACAATCACAATTACAACAATTATAATCCTGGCTTGCAGCGTAACACATTCATGCCAAGTGAGCGGGAACAACCACTGCCCAAGCCACCTAGTCCCATTGAGCCACGACAGGTGACAGCTCAATCTCAGACCCAGTCTCAGTCCCAGTCTCAGTCAGCCAACACTTCGCAGACGGCTGCATCCACATCGCCAACTCAGGCACAGCAGAATCAAACAAATCAATCGATTTCACGCAGTGATAATCTATCGCTTATTGACTTTGAGCATCCAATTGTGGCAGCTGAAGTGCCCCAGTTACCGCGACCTGCTGCACTCACTGGCAATCCCCCCCCAAATTTTGGCCGCTATAGCGTTCAAGGCGATCACTTTCGCTACCACAAACCACCACACATCGATCAACTGGCTGCTGAGGCACAAACAGCTTCGCTCTTTCGCTTTCCCGTTGAGGATTTAATACAGTTTCAGGTGGACGATGCGTTATAAATTTTTTTAGCATTTAGTGTTTAAATTTCAAAAGATAAATAAAATATATATAATTAGTGGTTATATGAAAACTGAGATGGTTTGCTCAAATATAGCAGGGAAAGTTTCAAAAATATGGTGAGTATACATTTCTGAGAATTTCTGTTTGTCTAATCAAAAAATAGCTAAAAGAAACTTAACTTTTCGTTTCCTTAAATCTATGTAAAATTTACATTGTAAATCTATGCTATACCTATGGTACTTTCGATTGCCAAACAGAAAACTCGTAACATACTTTCAGGCAGTTAATGAAAATCCGACGGCCTTCGTAATTTCCTCATGCGGTGTGTACACACTTGCATTGTATTTCATTGCCACTCGTTTTGCGCTTGCGCGAAATGTGTATCAAAACAAAACCGGCAACAACACGAAACCAGTATTTACCTATGCTATGGCCGAATCACGCACGCCGATGGCAAGCCAAGAACGACGGCAGCAATGGCAACAGGTAAAACAGCCATAAGACAGAAGGTGAGCGAGCGTCGCGTCGTTAAGACGTTGCTGCGGTTAAAATTTCGTCGCTGATTTGCTGAATGTATGTCTGTCTATAAGACATTGGGCAAAAACGTACCGAATACAAGAAATACACAAAAAATTCGGAACAAGAATCAAGTTTCGTACCTGGCGTCATACTTTGGCGTTGTTTTTTCGCGTGTGTATTTGTCGGTGCGTTTGAGTATAAAAAAGTGAAATAATCAGTTTATATGTATGTAAAAAAGAACTGTGCATCTAACTATGTGAGTTATCGACTGCTTTGTGAGTTACTTGCACTTCAGCAAGAGTGAGAACTTAAGCGCGAAATGGGCAACATAATTCTTATGTTTTGTGTTTTATGTTTGCTTCCTTCTTTTTTTTTGCCTAAACAACAAAAAGCATCTAGAGGAGTGTTGACCAAAAGACTATATGTATCTTGCAGTTACTTATGTATATGGCAGCGCCAGTACGCCACGCCAGCGCAGAGAGCAACCAGTTCTGTTTTCTGCGCTTATTTATTTAAGCTGCCTTTTTGCACATTTCGGTCTTTAGTATGTGCTTGCTTTCTTTGCCATCTCCTCATGATCAACACACATACTCCTCATTTCTCATTCTACAGCTGTTCCGAATGTGCAGAGTGTGTGTGTGTGTGTTTGCGAGAAAGCAAACATTTGCCAATCGACGCTTGGCTCGAATAGCACATCAGCCCAATGATTGGAACGCTTTGGTATCAGCAGCCTCATCATCATGTGCCACTTTACACATGCTCATAAAGTGAAATTGCCAATGGCATCGGAATTTCTTTTTTAGAATTTGTCAAATAAAGGTTTTAAACTTTTGAAAACTCAAAGCCAAGCTTAAGCGTTTAGTGCGTGTCTTTTCAATTAAATACATCAAGAGCAGCTAGCCAAGGCCCAAAGTTGTTAACTAAACAAACATTTTGATGCCGAGCTTGCCTCATTTTTACCACTTTTTCGCTGACTGAGCACGAATGCTGCAACAGCAATTGCAATCGCATTGCCATTACTTACCACAACCAAGGTCGAATGGGTGGCGTGGTTAACATTGAAAGAGTTGTTTTTAACATAAATTCTTGTTTTTGCATAGCATCTTGAAAAAACAGTTAACAAATCAGCAGTGCAGCCTTTGAGAAGTGAATATTGTGCTACATGTGCTAAATACTTGAGATAACAACACAGCCAGCCGAAAAAATAACAACTAACGGATACATACACATAACGGCATTGGAATTGGCAACGGCAACAACATGTTGCTGTCGTCTCTTGTGTTGCTGTTGCCACTGCTGCTCGAATTTAGTAGCGCACAGCTGCTGAATCATCCGCCACACTTTGTGCCCGGTTCGGGGGACATGTCCCGTTTCAGCCTGTCGGAGCATACGCCAGTTGGCAGTCCAGTGTTTCAACTCAAAGGTAAGTTACTCAATCGGAGGTCAACTAATGACCAATCCCACGTTTTAATATAACAAAGTAAAGCTACTTGCAAAAAACAATAGCCCCACTTCTCACATCATTTTTTGGCATACCTTTCACAAAAACAAGAAAAACAGCAAAGCGATTATTTTAGACTTAAAGATACGTTTTTGGCTAGACACTTAGTGCATGTTCATGAGTTCGTGTCAATCTTATGAAAATTACAATAACACAAGTTAGTGTGAATTGTAACTGTATAATTTAAGAGCTTGCTCGCATTAAAGATTTTTTTCTTGCTGGTCACTTGATAGTTTAATTATTTGGTAATTTAAGTTTTTGTGCACCAAATATCAAATTGCCATTGCTGACTTTCATTTTTCTTGCAGGCTGTTTGTGTGCATATAAAGCCATAATTGAAACATTAAGCGCTTGGCTCGCCACAACGCCAGCTACTTTTGTTTAACCTTGCGTAGAGTATTACACTTTTATTTTTGCTCTGCACGTTTTTCTGCATGCTATTTTTATGTAGAATATCTGTGGCGATTACTCAATTCATGTCGCGCGATAAAAGCGATAAGAGTAAAAGCAATGTATCTTTTTTAAGAGTCGCATGTGCCTTAAAGTGCATTTTGTTGATCGTTAGAAGCAAACACAAACAATGCCAGGCACATCTATAAATGTGTACAAAAATGTATTTTGGTATCTTTGCGGAAGTGCATTTGAACACGTTTGTGCGTAGCGGGCGATACCAAAACAAACGTTAGGAAAACGACGGCCGCCTGGTGGCATGCAATCGATAACAATTATATTGAGAATGGCGTGGTGCCAATTAGATGCAAATATCACTGGCTGTTGTCCAACATGCAAGCAATGATTACTCACTCACTTTTTTTATGTACGTGTAGAATCTATGACACTTTTACTTTGACAGACGATATCAATCAATTGAAAGCAACAATTAAAGCCACATTTTCTTCACACCTGCCTATTGATACCTCTTGCGTAATCGCTTCCTTTCGCAACTGAAATGGCAACTGCAACTGCAGGTGGCAGCTCCTCGAGCAACAACAACATAATTATAATTCGTCACATGATTATCCAACAGCATAAAACAAACAAACTGTCGGCATTCGCTCTGAATGAAATCTGCACGAGAGATCCATTCAGTTCATCTTCGTGTTTGCTTTTTACCTTTTTTACCTGCCCACAAATGCATGTCGGGCGTCCCGTTGACACCCTAACACAGAGGCCCAGTTATTTGTAATGCAAAAAAATGCGGCTTGTAATTTGATGCAACCAACGCGGAGGTTAGTGATACTAGACAACGAGGCAGACAACTTTCAAGCCAGTTAAAATATATGTATCTTTATAACAATCTACAATACTTTAACATAATTTTCTTGTGCAAGATAGAGCCCTCAAAATGCCCAAAAATCATTTCAAGTGTTTGCCTAAAACATATAGTTTAGAGCTAAATGAGTTTTCAACTATATTTGATTAATTTTTTGAGTTGGGTGAGCTGAGTCTTCCAGCCAGTTAGTTTTGCAAGCTGCATCCATGAGATATGCGTTCAAAAAAACACGTTTCAAACATTTTACACAGCACAGCGTTTGAAATCAAGTGTGCCATAAATACACACAAACACACTAACACACACGCAAATGAACCAACATTGCAAGCAAATTGGAAAAATAGCCGTCGAAAATATCGAAACTGCTTTGGCTAAACTGTTAGCCAGGAAGCGGCTATATCAACTGCATAATTTGTTATTGCAATTTTGACTGGCAAAAATCAAATTGCTTGCATCAAAATCTGGCAATTTACCTACTGCAATCAATTTTATTTCAATATTTAAACACAGATTACAGGTTTTGTTTTTGGTCAATTTAAATTTAAATTGGTCATTTGGTAATAGCGGCTAATCAATAAATGAAAATGGAACAGTGGAATGCCTCAGGGCCTTGTCATCTTAGTGTATACAAATAAGTTTTAATAGTTTAGTCTTAAGCATGAATAAGTTGTTTTGTACTCTGATAACGACTTTTACTTTCTATTGGTATTTAATTAAATTGTTTTCAAAATATGAAAAGCGTAATAGGAGTAATTATAATGGTCTCTTAAACGCAAATGGTTGCCAAAACAAATATTAATAATTGAGCAAAAGTTGGACGAATGTGGGTGTTTCTTTTGTTTTTTGCTTTGTTGCAGTATGTAATAAATATCAAAATATTAACAAATACGCTTCGTAGAGCATGAAAACATAACTTTAATTTACCATTCCTCACTGTCTTTCTCTCTTTCTATCTGTATTTTTTAACAACACAACTGTGTTTTATTTTTTTGGGAATGTGAAGAGAAGAAATGGTTTTAGTTTTGAAAAACTCGCGTAATTGTTTTTAAAGACTGTAGATAGTTTTCCCAGCTATTTTTTTCTAAGCATACCTCAAAACGAGATTCCATACGAGGCAATAACAACAATCGTAGACCAAATAATTCAACTGGCCCCCCCGTACGTACCAATGTACAACGTACGTATGGTTTTTGTGTTGTTTATGAGAAATCACATAAAAAAAACTGTGTAAGCCCCGAAAAAATGAAAGAAAAACTAGAAAATGATTATGTACATTAAAAGTGGAAACGGCTACTCACGCGCCAAAGGGGGCAGTGAGGGGGAACTGCGATGGGGGCCATTCGGGTTGGCGACCGCAATTGGTAAGTTTGTGTTGTTGTTTTTGTTGTTGGGAGTAGTAAGTTGGAGAACGTGTTGTTTGCTTCCCGCTTTGAGTCCATGTCGTGCTGCAATTGTCGGTCTCTACCCGTCCGTCGTCTTCTCAAAATGGTTAGAGCAAACTTGAAAACCTGAAAAAAGAAGAAATATGTCTGTTAGCGTCTGTGCCAAAAGTCGTTTTACAGACCGACTGCCGGTGGGTTTATTATTGTTAGTGTTTGTGCATGCGCTGTTGGGATCATTTGTTGTCTTTATCTACTTTGTAATGCTTTAAAAGAATTTCTTATGTTTTTTCGTGTTTGCCCCCAAGATGTGTTTGTTCAACATTTTGGAATTTTGATTCATGGCATAAGTAATTTCCGGTGATTAAAAAGCGCCTAAAGAGAAAGAGAAACTGCCAAGCCAGAGAATACAAATACAGCCCATATTTAGATTAGATAGCTGACCCAGCTCCCAGCATTAGTTACATACTTAGCTCCGTTTCCACGCCCAATAAAAGTGCCAGCGAGCGCATTAGACTAGAAAATCCAAAATAAAGGAGGTTGTGGGAACTTCATTAGCATTTTTCACACGCCCAAACATAACCCAACAGTTTCAGAGTGTCAGTCGATGACGTTACTAGTACGACTACTGCTCGTAATTAAAGCAGTGAGCGTGTCATGCAAGACAAGAAGCCGACAAACCGCTTTTACTGCTATTCACAAACGCCACAACTAATTTGTAACTTATTTCAGGCATTGATCCAGAGGGTGGTCGCCTCAAGTACAGCATATCTGGGCCAGTTTTCTCTGTGGATCGGGAGACAGGTGTGGTGCGCTTGCGCCAGGAACTCGATCGTGAAACACAAGACACAATTGAGGTTATTATCAGCATCACAGATGAAGGCGTCTATGGCACGGAGCCAAATACTGTCTCTCAACGTCGCGAGATACCAGTGCGCGACTTTAACGATAACCAGCCCACTTTTTATGGCAGACCCTATTCGACTAGCGTCAGTGAGTCATTGCCTGTGGGCGCTGAACTTAGGGTGGAGCCTCCTATCATTGTAGCCGATCGTGATGAGGGCATAAACGCGGAAGTGCAGATAAAATGTGTGGTGCAGGTAAGTTTTACAAATTTCTGAATATACAAACTTAATTAAACCCACACTCAACCCTCTTTTTAAGGAGAACGATATTTGCGACATCTTTGAGGTAAGCGCTGTAAAATTGGCCGATGGAAATTACACAGCTAGGGTGGCCTTAAAGCAGCAGCTGGATTATGAGAGTCGCCCATCCTACATCATGACCATATCGGCTTCGGATAGTGCGCTCGAAAACCGACTCACCTCCTTTGCTACGGTTTCCATCAATGTTATCGATGTGCAGGATCAGCCACCCGTTTTCACTAACGCCCCGTATTCAGCCACAGTGGCAGAGAATACTCCAGCAGGAGTGAGCATATTGACTGTGAAGGCAGTTGATGGTGATGTGGGCATACCTAGAGAGATATTCCTTTCATTGGAGGATGAACCATTCGGGCACTTTGAGCTGGTACCATTCGGTGATCCCAAAGATGGCACTGCTAAGCTACAAACAACAAACGAACCATTGGATCGGGAAAATCCGGACATACTACAAAATGGGGGCGTCTATGTGTTCTCCCTACGTGCTACAGAGCTCATTGATGGGGCCATACCAGCAGAACATTCAATCACGCGCGTAACGATTGTGGTTACTGATGTCGACGATCATCAGCCCGAGTTCAGTGCCTCGCACTTTAACGTTTCTGTAGCGGAGAATCTAGCGAATGGAATGCCACTGCCAGGTCTGTCGATCTTTGTGGATGATCGCGACATGGGCGAGAATAGTCGTTATCAACTTAAGCTCCAGGATGTTTCCAAGGCAGCAGGTGTGTTTGCAGTATCCCCTACCGAGGGTCAGGGACGCACTCCCGTTGTGGTCAAGGTGCTAGATGCTAGTCGACTGGATTACGATAATCCTACACAGCGCAAATTCGAGTTTGATTTGCTTGCCTCCTCGCATGGCGTTGAACAGGCAAAGGCACGTGTGGAAGTCCATTTAATGGATGCTAATGACAATGCACCCATATTTGGTCAGCAAACCTACCGCTTTACAGCTGCAGAGAATCTTACAACGGACTCTTTGATTGGCTTCGTAAACGCCACCGATGCAGATTCCGATGAATTTGGTCATGTGCAGTATGTGCTAAAGGGATTTGGAGCCGATAATTTTTACGTGAATCCAAAGACTGGCGGCATTTATCTCCTCAGGCCATTGGACTACGAGAAGCAAAGTACCTACAGTCTGACTGTAGTGGCTGTTGATGGTGGTGGCCGTGAATCTAATGCCAATCTATTCGTGGATGTTCTCGATGTCAACGATAATCACCCGAGCTTCGAAAGCACTGAGTATAGTCGCACAATACGTGAGGGTGCCTCAATCTTTGAGCCACAGTTCTTTGTTCGCGCACACGATGCAGATGGTCCCAGTCAGGGCAATGGTAAAGTAAATTATGCCATAGTCTCGGAAAACAGTATAGCTGGAAATGTATTCCGAATTGAGCCAGAAACGGGTGAAATAACACTCCAGAAGGCAGCTAGATCTATGGATACGGAGCGTGGCGAATATGAATTGGTTGTTTCCGCAACAGACTTTGGTAAATTAAAGTTGCTCATAAACAATTGTTCTTAATATAACCATCGTTGTTTAATCCCTAGGTGTCCCACCGCTGACAAATACCACAAGAGTTCTTGTTCGCGTTGGTATCTCTGGTAATCAACGTCCCATTTTCAAAGGCCATTTCCAAAATGTCGAAAACTTACCTATAATTGGACCACCCAGCTACCGCGTTTCCATACCAGAGAATGCAGCGACGGGTTACAATGTGACAACGGTGTCCGCACACGATCCGGACGGTTTGGATAGCCTGCTCAGATATCGCATTGTGGGCGCCAACGATAATTTCCAGATCAATGAACTGTAAGAAAATTGTGAAGTTAATAACTTTGAACGTTTATCACAAATTATGCACTTTTAGGTCTGGTTTAATTACAGTCTCGCCTCAGGCGCGCATTGATCGCGATATGAACATGGACAGCTTTGAGATAATTGTAAACGCCGTTGACTCTGGTACTCCAATTCCAGAAACAGCTACTACTACCGTCTATGTGAATGTCAAGGATATCAACGATGAGAAACCCAAATTCGAGCACAACAGCTATGCTGCCTACGTATCCGAACGTACTGTTATTGGAGAGAGCGTTTTACGGGTCAAAGCCATTGACAAGGATTTGAATTCACGACTGGAGTATAACTTGCAGGGACCGGTCCAGGCTACCACTAAAGCGGGTGTCAGCATAGCCAATCGGAGTAGCTACAATGTACAGGAAGCCTTCCGCGTGGACAGCCAGAGTGGAGAAATCTTTGTGAATAGCAGTCTGCGTCACGATGTAGCTGCAATCATAATCTTTACAGTGGGTGTGAAAGATTTGAACGCGGAAGTAGATCCAGAGCTTCAAGTGGATACAACAGAGGTAACGGTTTATGTACAGTCTTTCAAGGACAAGGATCCAGTGTTTAAGAATCCAGGCTGGAGTAGCTCCCGTCCTGTGGTGCATATCAAGATCAAGGAGGAAATGCCAATCGACAGTGCACTTTTCATTCTACAAGCAGAGGATCCAGTGACGCAGCAGGCAAT
The DNA here is from genome assembly GCA_018904305.1 of Scaptomyza montana. Lineage (NCBI taxonomy): Eukaryota > Metazoa > Arthropoda > Insecta > Diptera > Drosophilidae > Scaptomyza > Scaptomyza montana. The sequence continues at coordinate 2,542,937 of JAEIGR010000003.1, forward strand.
TACAAGTTTTGAACTGGTAGAACCAAAGAAGCTTGAATATTTCCAAATATCAGAGCGTACCGGTGAGGTCATCTTGAAGAAGCGTTTGGACTATGAAGCTCTAGCGGAGACTGGTAGCGCCGAGTTCGAGCTTCAGATACGAGCCAATAGCGCCGATCGTCAGCGTAGTACCATCAGTCGACTGAATATAACCGTTGAGAATGTGAACGACAACAGTCCGATCTTTGAGCAGAATTCTTATCATGCCACCATCATTGAGAACAAGGGCCATCCAGAGCGCGTAGTGCAAGTCAAAGCGCATGATAAGGATGCAGCGTTGAATGCTCGTGATGAGCGTTTGGGCTATCATAAGATTATCTATTCCCTTCAAGGCGAATATGCTATGCTTTTTGAGATTAACAACCTCACCGGGCAGATAGTTGTAGCACGGAACCAAACAGTCGATCGTGAGCGTACGCCCACTATTCGACTTCAAGTGAAAGCCGAGGACTCTCCGGGCAAGCCCACCGATGCCAAACAGAGCGTTGTGGAACTACTCATCGATGTCCTGGATGTTAATGATAATGCTCCAGAGTTCACAAAGAAGCTATACAGTGCTGTCATCCCCGAAAATGCATTGAAGATGGAGAACGTCCTGCAACTCAAAGCAACTGATGCAGATGAAGGTCCTGGAGGCGAGGTGCGCTACGAGCTGGTCAACGAAGGCGATGCCAATGGATTGTTTAGCATTAATGCAACGACCGGATTGCTATCAACTCGTCGCAATCTAACGGGTAAAGGTCGTGCCGAAGCCTATGTGCTCATTATGCGCGCCCAGGACAATGGTAACCAAGTGCCGAAACAGCCCACCCTCTCCACAGATGTCGAAGTGCGGATTTTCATAGGCGATGTGAGCGCCAACGATGGTGTTCCCTTCTTTGTGGCTCCGCGAGTGGGACAAAGAGCAAATGTGACAGAGGTAAGTGTGAAAAAAGAAACAAGGATAAGTTGAAAAGCTTACACTACTTACTTAACTTTCAACTTTAAGAATTCTGCAATCGGATCACCTGTTTTCCAAGTGATTGCCAGCGATCCTGATGATGACAGCACACCATCCGGGACTATAACGTATCGTATACTTCCTGACACGCCCGATGCCGAATCGTTTGCAATAGATACGCATACGGGGTTGATAACAACACGACAGCCGTTGGATCGGGAGGAAAAGAGCATGTATAAGGTGCTGCTGGAGATCAGTGATAATGGGCAGCCCAAGCAGTCACTGACGCGCATCCTAAACATAGAAGTGCTCGACATGGATGATCATGAGCCGAGATTTGCCAGAGAAATTGTAAGTCACAACAAAATCAAGTATGTTTTCAATTTGGTAATTCAGCTTACATCATTAACAGGATGAAGGCCCTATACCAATGTCTGTTCTGGAGGAACAGCCAGTGGGAACCATTGTTGGTAACTTTACCGCCATTGATGAGGACATTGATGAGAATGCAGCCATTGATTACGTCGTTATCGAGGGCAACAACGAACAGATTTTTGCCATCGAACGAACCAATGAAAGTCTGGCGATACTAAAGACAACTCAACCCATCGATCGTGAGCTAGTTGAATCCTTTACACTGACAGTCAAGTGTCTGAGGCTAGGAGAACGTGCTACTAAGTATATAGGCGATACGTATGATCGCCAGGATCCGTCACATCTGCGCATTACTATCAAGATCATTGACATTGACGACAATTTGCCGAAGTTCGAGAGCCCAGACTCAACTGTCGGCATTCGTATCAATGTGCCCATTGACACAGTGATTACCACATTGCGAGCAAGTGATGCTGATGCCGAAGCTGCACCTATTGCGCTGTCCATTGTGAATGTGACTTTTGTGCCACAGTTCTACAAGCGCAGTCGCAAACTGGCCACAGGCAATCTCGAAAGTCTCTTTACGCTCAACAATCGCACGGGTGAGCTACGCACTGGTGGCTCGTTTGCTGACTATGTTGACGGCTACTTCCTGATGCGCATTTGTGCCAATAACTCGGCAAAGACCAAACGACAGACTTACAGCAATATCAAGGTGTTTGTCATACGCGACAAGTCCCTGCTTAAATTCATCTTTGCTCGTCCGCCCAACGAGATACAGCACAACATTCGCCCGTTCCAAGAGCAGCTACAAAAGAAACTCAAGCCACTCGGTCTGGAGCTACATGTGCTAGACACACAGGTCTTTACACGCGCCGACATGAGTCTGGATTTTACGGCGACAAGTTCTTGTTTCCAAATGTTCCGCAACGGCGCCGCACTCTCTTTGGGTGAGATGCAAAAGCTGATGAACTCCAAGGAGTTGCGTCATGAGCTTATCGATATTTATGCTGCATATGGCGTCAGTGATTTGGAGTCCTGTTCGGTGCGACGCACCCACACTGCTGCACTTTTCGGCAATATGCTTATGTCGGCAGGTTCGTGGTTGGTGATTCTAGCGGCTCTAATAGGCGTAGCTGCTTTAGTCTCTCTCTGCACGGCATGTTGCCTTAAGAAAAAGTGAGTAAATGACCTGAGTAGTTGAAGAGTAAATAAATGTATCCTTTTACAGATTCAAGCAGCACAGCAAACGCAGCCTGCAGGCAAGTCTGCGAACTCCGACAGAGCATACGCCCACCTCGTATAGTTACTCGATGCCGGCTGTGCTCTATTCGGAGCCCATCTATGGTCCATTGTAGCCTCAGCTGATATTCTGCACAGTCAGGTCCAGACAATGGCAACGCTAAATATAATTGTAGTCATCTAGTGCTCAAGACTCAAGACTAAAAGCCCCATCTGCACCATCTGGCAAGTAGAGTCAGCTATAGCCAGAACATTTGAGGTGCACATGGGGCTTCAGAATCGCAGTTGGCCATGACGTGAAGATGAAGGTCAAAACAGTCCATACAAGCATAAGCATACTATGCACGTGATCTAGTATGTACATACACCTATGTAGAGTAGATTACGCGTAATTAATTTAAACTGTATAAAGCCCAATCAAAACTCTTAGGTTTAAGTAACTTTTTATAATACTAGAATGCAAATCGCAAGTCATTTAATGTGTCATCTGTGCGGGAATACAAGCACTCAAAGACAACTGATTACTGAGTTTTGAATATTTTTTGTGTTAAACGAACAGATTTTGCAAAGCATGAATTAATTTTGTTTTATTTTAGTAGAAAATAAATTGCATTTACCTATATTTATCTTATCGTTTATTTACCCTACCAAATGCAAAACAAGTGCAAAATAAATATGACTTAAAATGTAGCTTGGTCCCAACAGGAATTTCAACATCCTGACACTACAAAAATTATTTGCTCGAAAAAAACATATAATTTCCAGTTCTCAAACAGTATGCATATGTTTTGGCCGTTAAGGTAAATATATGTATTTATATTATGAGCACGATTAACTACAACGAATGTGAACATGTGTGCAAATAAGTTGTATCAACTACAAAATACATGAATACTTATTTAGTCACATTTCATGGACATGCAGAGTGATATGGTCATATATTGAAAGTTAGTCGACAAACAATACACTAGACATAAAAAAAAAAAATATATATATATTTGACATAACTTTTTGTAAGCTTGTTGACCTTCGAAGTCTACTGTTAAAGCCCTTTTGAAGACTAACATAGCTTGTCTAAAATTAGTCAAGACTTATTTCTTGTTAAAGATGTTTTCTTTGTTGGGTTCAATAAATACCTGAACTTCAGAGAGGCATATCTCATATGAAGCATAAAAACTTCCAGCTTCCAATTAAAATCAGTGCGATTAAAATAATTGGAATTTGAATTTTGAATTACAAAATGCGCCACTGCAAAAATGTAATGCGTAACGACTCTTACAACTTCGACTAAGAAAACAAAAAAGAGAAACCCATAAATAATAAATGTTGTTAAAACTAATGTGCGGCGCTCATTAGCCCCAGGCAACTGCGCAGTCGGACGGTTCAGCCAGAAACAAGTACAAGGGATGATGATGATGCTGGTAAATGAACTGACTGACTGACTGACTGAATGCCTGCCTGCCTGTCTGCCTGTTAGACCATCAAACCAAAGGGTGCAACGAAGCGTATGTATGTTTGTGTGTACTTGTGTGATGAACCAGCAACTGATCAGGGGTTGCTGGTGGACAAGTATAAGTAGTTAGCTGAAGTTGGAATAGCTGCCACATCTAACGAGTTATTTTTATAACTTTTTAAAACACAACAACAACAGCAACAGCAGCAAATCAAGTGTTGTCCGGGTCAAAGCAAGTCGGTCATTTTATGGGGGTTGTCTCGGGGATATGTAATTACAGTTAGGAAATGTTCAAAGTACTTGTAGAGTTGATACTTGTATCTGCCAGCACAATTAGCATAAAACCCAAAAAAAAAAAAAAAAAAAACATAATGGAAAGCAGCTCGCAAAGCCATCAAAAATGTTGCCAAATCACTTTCCACTTGAACATTGATTGATGATGGTGATCGTAAATCACACTTCAAACTAGATTGTCAGTGCGTCCCTCTTTTGTTTGCTGGTTAAACAATGACGGCGCCAACTGCCACAGATCTAAGCTGCATTAATCACCAATTAATGCCTTTGATGCATGAGGCGCCATCTAACCCCCAGCTCCAAGCCTCACTCCCAACAGCCACAAGTGCTGGCAATTGCAGAGTACCCATACCCAAATAGTCATAGCCTGACAGTGTCGGCATAGTGCAGGTGTCCTGCGTAAACAGTGTCAACCAAAAAAAAATTCAAAACAAAGCAACTTGTAAAATACATATCAACTTTTTACCCTAGATTCGTTTTCGGATAGTTAGTCAGGAGGGGAAAGCGGGCCGCAGTTGGCCAGATGTCCAACTTTAACGGACAAACAATGCAAACAATTAATGAGTGAGCTCGTGCGACTCTCTCTCGTACAGGGGAAGTCGCTCATTTCCTTTACATTTGTGGCAAAAACTGTTGGCAATGTGTGAGGTAGAGACAGCTTAGCCCAAAGTGATCGATTAATAAACACCCTGCATAAGTATAGTTATGGAAAAATAAGAAATATTGCTTAATGCTTTATGTTATATTTGATCTGTTCCGTTATAGTTATAAACCTTTGTCGTGCATAACTCTTATATTATTTTCTACTGCAAACCCATAAAAGTAAAACATCAATCAATATACCCTTTATATCAATACTTTGTAGGGCAGCAAAGCCTTGCGTGGCATTGTCATATATCTTACTAAATAATAACGGTTGCTTTCTGTCACTGTTCCTGTCAGAGGTGCCATAAAAAGCGACTTAGGGCACACCCCGCCATGAGCAATTCATGCAATTGTAATTACACTTAACTACTTGTTAGGTTTTCTCTGCGCTTTGGTGGTAAAACTGCAGATTTTTGCAAAAAAATATTTCCCATTTTTTATGCAGAGCCGCACAATAGACGCCTTAACGTAGGATTTTCGCGCGTTTTTCGCTAAACCGGAAGTGGAATTAGAGCGCATGAAAGAAAGCTATTTTTCTGCGGCTTAGGACCAAATAGCAATCAATAGAACTTTTCGGCAGCCTTTCCCTCATCCAACCAACGGGTAGCATTGCATTCAATCAAGCGTTGTTTACATTAACAATAACTAGGCATGAAACCGTTGTTTTGCCGACATTTTAGCACAAACCTTCCACCTTATTCATGCTCTGCAAAAAAAAAAAACAAAGACTTTAAAAATAGAATTAACAAATATCAACCATAAATTACAAATGTCACATTCATTATGCACATGGCGCTGCATATTAATTAGGCAGCCACTGGTGCTCCTTTACCCAAATATATTTATGACCACTTGATGAACTGCACCCAAAACCCAGTGAGCAGTGAGGAAGGATGGGCCCTGTTTTCTTTTTTTGGGGTTGAGCGCATGCTTTCGTCCTGGTTGTACTCATTTGCATAACAATCAACTCGTCGTTTGTGGTACAGCCTCAGATACAGTTTCGCTACTCCCGTAACACTAACGACGGATCTCGGGGTAGAACTCTGGGCCAATGTCTAATGGTTTCTGTACACAGGCAGCGGGTGTGAAGTTGTAAAGTTTAATGTATTGTTTGTCTAACAGTTTATTCATTTGGAAACGAAATTTTCTTTATGTGATTGGAATATGAAATATGTATGTTAAACCGGGGTTGCAAGGGGAACGTCATTTCCGGAGTTTGCAAATGCCACAGTGCACAGTTGCATAGGTAAAAATCATTTTGGAGAAATAGAAAATAGCATCTGTTAAATGAAATCATTATTTACATTTAAATACACTTTTCACTTGGGATTTACGAAATATGAATTCTTTAGTAACAGAAAACATGCAAATCAAATCGAAACCTACTTCAAATTATCGCATTGTTGTATGTGAATTTTCCTGTGGTAAAAAACATTATATAATAATTCGATTCATGCTTATCTAATATGATGTTTGATTTACATATGTTTACATCTTTTGCGTACCACTTTCGGCTGCTACAATGTGACACAAATCTGCTTAAATTTGACTAAAACCGCTCAGATCGGATTAAAATCACAATCAAAAGTTGCATCACATTTTACAGTTTCAATTCACAAACACACTCGCACACATAGACTGCTGATTATCCTTGGGACGGGTATGCACACAAATGCGACAGATTGGCTTTCTCGGAGCGGCAACAAATGTAACAAAATACTCGAGCGGCTGTTTGTTTATCCAATGTTTTTCGGTTAGATGAGCACACAACTCAAAAGCGGGCAAGGTAGGGCACATTCAGAGTACCCACGTTAGAGAAACATTACACACACACACACAAACGCTTACAAATGCATGCCCCGTGCTCAAAGTGCTGATGCAACACAAACAACACAACGTCACAGATTTCACAGATAAACCAATTCGAGCAGGGCAATGAATTGCTAAAAAGGTCGAGCAACTTGCACTCGCTATACCCGTAAAAAATAAACCAACAATAGCACCAGAGCGAATTGTGTTTGCCAAAAAAAGGGGTAAGAGTGAGGCACAGGATACGTATGATGCTGCTGCACGTGTACCGCAAAAGGGTTAGAAATTTCACTTCTTTTTTTTTGCAAATGTGTGTCAACGAAACGCATTTGAGTTCAATGCTAAACAGGCGTTAAACAATCAATTCGGCAAATAAAATTCGATTTGCGATCGAAATCGGAACTAAAACGACAAATTGACGCGTCTATGCTTGAACAAGAATTACACGATGCTCATAATTTATGACTACAAATGTTCATTTTTTTGTGACTTTTATGTTTTATAAAAGTTTCTTTTCCAGGTCTTTGAACCCATTTAACAAACATACAGACAGTAAATAAAAACGATCTATTAATTTGAAATTTAAAAGAAAAATCTTTTTGATTATTTTTTTTTTAGGAAAAAAAGGGTAAGTACACTTTTTTTTAAGTACGACAATTATTTATTCTACGACATTTTTAAGGGCAGTTTTTTTTTATATTAAACAATCTCTTAGAGCTAAAAATATTACATTGTTATGCGTAACGTCAACTTGCATTCCGGCTGAAATTCGAGTTTCTGCTCAGTGGGTCGCATAAGAATTGTACCCAAAGGACTTGCACTTGACGCAATCGTATTGTGTTTGCTTTTTGCACCGTGCCGGCAATTTGTTTCTATTTTGGTTTTCTTATCATCTTACGGTAATCTCCAAATTGTTTTGCCATCCTTGGCAAAGCATTAGCATAGTCATATACATCAGACAGCATCTGAGTTTGGGTCATAGCAAACTGGAGGCGGGACGAGACTTACTCGTAATGCCGTTATTGATCCGTTGATAAGCATCTACAGCTACCCCGTCACACAGCTATGGCCATACAGGACGCTAATGATGCCAGACAGAGTTTTGGGTTGAATCCTGTCCCCGCTGTATCCTGCTGCCCTCATCCATCCCTCAGCGCCAGTTCTGTGAAATAGAATGCAGCTTAGCAGCTCGCCCGCTGCGTATTTGCGCCTTTGTAACGCACCAGCACAACGAAACAACAGGCAATGTCCCAGCTATAATAATGATTATTGTAAAGATAAATCCCAACACCTTCAACAATGCTGCACAAATGACAAACAGCAAGCGGCAGTGCAAGCGGCTTAGCTCCGAATAGGTCTGAACTTTTAGAAGTTGCATTCTTAAACTCTGCATCTTGTAGAGTCTCAAAATCACCCTTTCTTGGGGGTTGGGAGATTTTCCATTTTTTCTTGTAACGGAAAATGTCAGTCAGTCAGTCAGTTATTTCGACTCTTGCCGGTTCATTCAACTAAATAATTTGAGTGGCATTCATGCAGGTCCACTGCCACTTGGCTCATGTTTCAGGATTGTCGGCTGCTGCTGCCTCAGTTGCTTTTGGTTTTCGGTACATTCGTTTTGTTCTCGTTATTCTGTGGCAGGTGACGGGCAATCTTTCTATTGTTCAACTCACCCCATGTCAAATTGTAAGGGCGCAAAAATGCCCCCTACTATAAACAAGCTGCACACATTAATACACAAACACACACATGCATACGCATACACGCACAACGAAAGCCATTCATTTTATGTGCACTGCAATATACAATATTTATTTGAATTTAAGTCTTTTGTTTGAAATCCAAAATCTGCACACATACACTGCAGCTTAGGGTTGTTTACTTTAGCTACCAGGAATTGCTTTGACTTTTACAATTTCCTTTCCCAATTTTCTACAAATATAGCATTTTGTTCGGTTTTTCTTTCATCAACTTTATTTGCAAAAATAGTTTGTAATAGTTTACAAAAATGTTTCTTATCACGTAATATATGTAAATGTTAAACCTGATCTCAAAATGACTAGCCCTTGTTTATCGCATTGCAATTGTTATTGACTCACTAACTAAGCTTCACCTGAACCCAAAAGTTGTTTCAATTTGAGCTATTGCTTAAAACTCGTTAAGGATACATGATTTAAGGTGCTGGCTTCGATGCTTAATATAAATATAAATGGCTGATTAGCCAGGTACTTGGATGCTCTTACTAAATATACATGGACAACTGAAGTTACTATGAAGCAAATATAGTAGAGTACAAAAGCAAAAAGTATACATTTTATAATAGGTGATTATAAAAATGTTCTTTTAGTTTTAATAGTCAACTAGTGAAAGTTTCACAAACAAGCAACCAATTCAATGCCAGCGTTAAAATATAACGAAATTGCAGCTGCATTTTACATGACCTATGATATTAGCCATATCGCATTGGTTTATCATTTGTGGAACCAACTAAATGAATTTCATCAAATTGAATACTAAAGCCAGCTGCTTAGCAAAGCTTTAGAAATCAATTAAGTGTTCACTTATTGCAAAATATCAACTGATCTTGTAAGTTCAACGAAAATTAAACCCGGAAACCGATAACGTCCGTGTAATATTTAGCTGTTCTACGCAAATAACTTTTAGTACTCTGTTTGGCTAAAAAAAGTCAGTCACTAGAGCAGCTAAAGGATTGTTTCTAGGTTGCAGTTCCGTTAAAATCAGCACATTGTCAAACATATCACCCAGAGAAGACTGACACCAAAGATGCCCACGAAACTATGCTATACCTGATGAGCAAACTGTTTGTAGAGCAACGGCTCATGCTGATGTGGATGCGGGTGATCCTCCTGATACTCTTTCCAAGGTGGCGTTTGCGTATAAAAGCTACTCTGTTGATGCAGGCCAGCTTCAGTGTCAGGCAATGGTCCAGCATTGGCAGCTGCTTCAAAGTTGCTGCGAAACAGATCGTATTTCTCCTGGGAAAAGTGGCCTGAAGTAGTTTGCTGTGGACTAAGCTCCTGATGCTGTTGCAGTTGCAACTGCTCCTGCTGCTGTTGCTGGTAGAAGCGCATGCTGGTGCCAAAGTCAAAGCCAGGTGGTTGTGCTGTTTGATAATCACATCCCTGAGTTGGCGGATAATGCATAGCTGGAGTTTGAGGATGATGCGGCCCATAAGGAAAAATGCGCCCGCTGCCGAACATAGGAAAAGGCTGAGGATTCACAAAGAGCGCATCGAATAGTTCCTTCGTAATGCGTTCACCACTCAGCGTAAAGTTTTGTAGCTTCTCCAGATCCAGATTAATAGTGTTACCACTCTCAAGCACTTGTTCCAGGGCAAAGATATAATTGTGTGCAAAGCGCAGTATCTCGATCTTTGTAAGTTTAGTCTCCTCGGGTAGCGAGGGTAGTGTAACTCGCAGCTTCTCCAACGCATCGTTCAGACTGTGCATCCGACTGCGCTCCCGATCGTTTGCCTTCATACGCCGAAACTTCTTGATGCGCACCACCTGAGTGGGACTGCGTGAACGTGTGACTCTGTTCTTGCCGACGGCATATTTGCGCTTTGGACGTGGTGCATTTGGATCCTCGTTTGACTTTAGGGGCGTGCTTGTCACTTGTGGCTCAAAGGCAGGCGTCGTCGTCGTTGCACGGCTATTTAGATGTTCGACTAGAGTGCGTCCACTGCGCGAGCTGTGATTACTGCTGGTGTCTAGGAGACCCACAAATCCTGATGTTGACGGCGGCGAATTAAGCTGCACATCCCAGCCAATGCTGTTGCCGGCGTAAGCCAATGGAACCTGAGCTTGGCCAGGTGGCGTTGCAGCAGCCGGAACTGTGCCACTGTAATGCTCCTCAAAGTCCAACCGACGGCGTGAACTTGCATTTGCATCCGTTTCGAAGCTCTTCTCATAGCCGCTGTCGAACGAGGCATCATCATCATCATCCTCATCAAATCCAAATGAATGCGCAGAATTGTAGGCGTTGTAACAGGCAGACATATTGAGATGATGTTGCAAATGTGTAGTTGTAGCTATAGCTGTAACTATACTCAAATGTCAGCCACACGCATTTGAAAGTGCTTGGTGAGTTGTTTGTGACTTTGTGTTCGTAGACTTAACCGTTTCGCGTGCCCGCACCAACTAAAAGCTGAACAAGAGTGCGCGCCGGTTTTATTTTCAGCCATTAGTGCGCGAGAGTTGCAGAGCTGCCCAGTAAGCCCGCTGATTTAGGCGGCAACAACCCTCGGCGCATTGTCGTCGGTCGCGACGATGGCGGCGCCATGGCTCAAATCCCAAAAGATATGCGCGCCGTGATTGCCGCTCGCTCTTGCCCTGGGGGTTGCTTTAACAATCAGAAAACACACACATTCACATTCACTCAAACACTGCTACCACTACCAGTTAGAACACGAGCATTTTTTACGCTTTGCTAGCGCGCCAGCCTATAAGCCAATCGGAAGGATGAGTCCACTGTCCGTCTGGTCTATCTGTCTATCACTCTGCTCGAGGATCAAGTTAAGTTCAAAGCGGCATGCACTTTGTCTTATCAGAGTGCCTTTTGTCACAACATTTTGCCACATTTAGTGTCCTTTTCAATCTCTCGATTGCTCGCAACTCTTTTATTTCAATTTGGCAAGTAATCATTGCGGACTTACGCCTATCACTAAGCGAATTACCGCCACGTGCCCACGCAGCAGCTTACACTTTTCGCTAGCGCAACATGTGAAGATGATATTCTCCCACCTAGACACCAAGCGTCGGCACGTGCAACAGAATTGGGAATTCAAGGCTTGTGGCATGTGGTATTGCTTTCATTGCACGCCAGCTCAAGTGGGTGCATGTGCCAAATATGTGTGGCTTTTGTGCTTTGGGATAGAGCAACGACGACAAAGTGCGGTCGAGATTGCAGCTTTAAGTGGCCGCCAGTAGCCCGTTGCTGCGTCCCGTTCGCCAATTGCCACGTGCTGAGTTGTTATGATACGTGTACCCCCCAATTGTTGGTAAAGTGTTGACACGAGTAAGCACTTTATAAATTATTGCTAAATTGACAAAAAGTTTACTTTAACAGCTGGCAAAGGATGCTAATTGCATTGAATGATGACATTTGTTGATGCTTGTAACTCTTATTGATATTTATTAATGTTTATAGTTTAACAAAAATTTATACATTTTTATTTCATAAGTTTCGGCAGTTTTGTCATTCACATATTTCAATATTGTATTTGTAAACATATCAATATACATTTTTTTATCACCAGTGTTTTAATACATTTTGAGGTTTTTTAATTAATTTGTATATTGGTTTTTAAAGTAAAGCGGTTTTTACAGAAATCTGTTAAAAACAAATAAGTATTAACAGGACAATAGGTTTGTCACAATGAATTTAAATTCAATTAAAAGTTTTCAATAACTTTTACAATTTATTTGTATCGATTTAAAGCTATGCTAGTTGATTACTCTGTGGCAAGGACACTAAAACTGTCCCAGCTTCTGTCTGGTCCGGTTTGTTATATTAGTGTTACAATCAAAATTCACACCACTCGACACGTGTCGACGCTGCACGCATTTGTTATGGTTGGTTACGCCCGACCAGCTCAAGTGGCAGCCGCTGATCGGACGCGTGTGACTAATTAAGGCTTAAAGGAATCATAATGCATATCAATTATACAGTTAATTGAAGTGTAAGCAGAAGCATGCACCCAATATTGATGTTAGCATGTTTAATGTGCAAAATATTATGGTAGCTGCATTTGTCGCTTAATTCTCACGACAAACCGAAAATTTTACAAGCGTTTCATATCTGAGGCATCGGGCTGGGATCTCTACATATATATGTGTGTAATTTTTTCAGAGTCCTAACATAGTCCGAGCCAAAGTAAATACTACAACGCATCAAATATGTGCCGCGGGCTAATTGCATTGTAACAAGCGAAGTAAATTCAATTTTCCAAGCTGCTTGTGTGCACAATCTAAGTCCCTTCTTTTGAGCGTAAACGTTGAGCAACCCCGATTGCATTCGTTTCAAGCACGTAGCCTCAGGCTACGAAATAGAAGCAAAGCGAGACCAAAAACAGAATAGGCTGGAAGCAGGATTTACTTCTTTAAAACGGAACAATTTCTTCTTCATAGAGTGGATCCATTTCAAGACGCATGATAACCTCGGGAATTCGGTTAACAATCGCCGGCACTGGCGATGTTGACGACGACAGCGAGTCCGAGGACAGCTCTATAACATCCGTATCTGCAGTTACGTGCCCGACCGGATGTATATTTAAATGCATTTGCGTTGACTTCACTTGGCTCCATTTATGACCACGTCGACGTCGCATCGACGCCGGCCTTGCGGTTTCCTCGTGGTCTGTTGAATTGGAAGAGTCCGAGGTGATGTGTTTAAAGCGTTTGAATTGTTTGATGCGTGGCTGTGCAACCATTACACAAACCGAAGGCTCAGCCGAATCGGATGTTATGTGAACAAATTTGTTCATGTCGCTATTCAAGCCGCTTTGCTGTTCCGGCGAGTGTGCCGAGTTGTTGCTGTCTTCTGTCTGGTTGAGCCTGTGGACCACCTGGCTTCTGGATGTGGGCCTGTTGCGACAGCTCTGCACTCTCTTCTTGCTATAGTAATCGTGGAAGTTGGTTCGTTTCAAACGCACACGCAAGCCGCGTAGCTTTTCAATATCCTGCGTTGTGAGCATCTCCAGACGCACTTCAGCCTGACGCGTCAAGCATTCTTCGATTAAACGTGCATCTCTCTCACTAACGGCAGTGTAAGCTTCTGTCTGATTAAAACTTAAACTGTCTTCTGTTTTCATTGGATGGCATTGCGAGTCTTCTGATTGTTCGATATTTGGCTGGTTTACTGTTTCGTGAGTTCGGCCCGCTCCCGGATCCGTGTCAGTGTCCCCCTCTGTTGCAGTCACTGTCTCCTCCGATGCCTCGGCTGCGTCATCTGTGTCTTGAACCTTCCCGCTGAGCTGCAACACTTTTGTCTCCATTGTAAAATCTGATGTTGGCAGCGGCGAAGGCATTAACTCTTTACTTACACCGGAAAAGTCTTCAAATTGTCCATCGTCGAACTCATTAGCGTCATGCATCGCCATTGTCGATGTTCCCGAGTGCAAACTGTCTGCGTCACTGTTACTGCGGCTGTTGTTACGCACTGGTTGAGATCTAACTGGTTCTAGTTTTGGTGCCTCCTTCCGTACAAGCTGCGCCGGTTGAGAACTGCTTCTACTCGTTGCTGCTTGTGTTCTCAACTTCAGACCCTGTAAGCTCTTAAACTTACTCAGCAGCGTATTACTTTCCAACAGCACAGTCTCATCGCTTTTAATGCTGACCTGGTCGTCCTTCTCAAAGCTCCAAATGTCAGCGAATGCCTTAAAGCCTGTCGTTTCGTTTGTGTACTTTGCCTGCGTCTGCAGCAGCTCTTCAAATGATCGACTCGGAAGGGCAGCCGGCTCCTCTGGTATAGGCTCCAAAGATTCAGCCTTAGGCGGTGTCGCATCTTCTGGCGCTTTCTCTTCTTTGAGCTCTGCAGCTGCAGCTGCAGCTGCAGTGAGAGCTGGAGGCGAACGACGCCCACTTCGCATGTTTCGATCCATGTCAGAGATCATGGCGTTGGCTACAACTGCAGCGGCACGTACCCGAGTGCGGCGCCCACTACCTGTGTAATAGGCTTCCTCATCTTCATCTGATTCCTGCTCTTCTTCCTCCTCATCCTCCGATACTACTAGAATGAAATGCAACGTTAATACCAAATGATTTCAGATATATTTAAATGATATACCTTCCGTCCAAAATTTGTGTCTGCTATTTCGCTTCCGTTTTTTCTCTTTTTCTGCTTTTTCTTTAGCTGCCTTCTGCGCTGCCTCTTCATCCTCTTCGCCTGCGCTTAATTCAACTTCCGCCTCAGCTGTACTGGCAGCATTCTCGTAGCCCTCTTCGATGGTGCCATAGTCTAATTGGGGTCTATTTTTGTACTTGGCGTAATCAATTTTCAAAAACTTTAGTCGATCGTTGGCCTCGGCCATATTGAGAGCCACAAACTTGCGCTTTAGATCGTTACTCTTCAGCAAGGCACTGCAGCGTTCGTGCAAAGTGTTCCACTCTAGCGCCCATGAGTAGCGTTTGTTTCGCGGTTGAAAAGCTACTGTCAACAGATCCTTGAGTATGCTGCGCGGCAGGCGCAATGCTTGAAGCGCCTTGTAGACGGGATCATAGTCAGCGACAGGTTCACTGTGATTGGTAACGGCAACAATTTCATCCACATCAATCGTTGAACTCAACAGCTCGTATTTGATGCTATCAAATTTTTCAGAACGCGGAACAGTTTTATTCGTCACAAGTTCGTCATCCTCCTTTCGTTTCTTTTTGATACGCGAGCAACGTTTTACCTCAAAGTAACTGCTGCGCGTCGGACGCAGATAAAACGCAGTTAGCCAAAACTCGGCTTCCATGAAGGCGTGCTCCGAAAACACCTTTGCCAAATCAGCGTAGCTGTCTGAGAGCTTATGCTCAAGATTAAGCATAAACTCTGTAGTGAGTCCAGGATGATAGCGCCAAACTTCTATTGTGTTTAGTTTTTGGCCAATGATCTTCAGCAGCAAAGCTATCTTTGCAAATTGCCAGCCCCTAGATTTCTGCAAGAGCAATATACAAAACATTCAAATAGGATTGATTGATTATAAGGGAATTTATATATGCTTACCCGCTCTGCCAGCAATTTATAAACAAAATCCAACACTTCCTCATTGTTAGGTACATTCTGAAAGACGGGATCTATTTGCCTGTCTTGCTCCTCGTCCACATCCAGCAGGGGCTTTTCGTCATCATCGCAGTTCTTGTAGTTTCCAATATTGCTGGCACGGTTGCCCTTGCAAACTTGCTGCTGATAATTTAGATTTAGATTTACTGTGTTCGGCAGAAAGTGACTATTTCGCTGAGACTCAAGCTTTTGTAGTTCGTTGAAAAGAAAGCGTTCGCTATTTTCGCGCTCCTCCACATAGCGATTCATTAGCACTTTAAACGTATCTATATTTGCCATAAAGTCATGCTCGTTGAGTGACATCATTTTTAAAAGCTGATTGCCCAGTACATAGCTGGTATACGCCTCGAGCATAACAGCAAAGGAGGTGATCAGGTTTAAGTTGAAATTTTTAAAAACGATGTGCTCGAAGAAACCATCCTTGCCCAGCCCTAGACGCACACACACTTGTGCAATAAGCCTGGCCGGAGTATAGCTCATATCCTCTGCAACCGGCGCTTCTTCCATGCTCTGTGCATAGAAACGTATGTTATACATCTGACGAGTTAAGGAGAGAGTTTAATCGAATAAATATTTCGTTTCTTGGAATAGTTTACAACGTACCATATTGTCAATCATATAGCCGCGATTGTCGTCAGCTACAAACACTGTTAGTAGATAAAGATGTGCCACTAATGTAATAGATGGTTCCTCAGATGGCAAGTTTGGAGTACAGTGGCCCTGATTAAGCCTCAACCAGGCGGCAAGCACACGCAGTGATAGTTGTTTAACCGCTTCCCAGCTGCCAGCATCAAAGAGTTTCAGTAAACGTAGGATTATCAGATGCAACCTTTCTTGCAATAGGAATTTTATATCTGAAGGAGTGGCATTTATTAAAACACTGTTTGTTTAATGATATAGCCAGACATACATACCTTCTGCAGAAGCAGGCGGCACAGCATGTTCAATCACGTTATGTTTATTCTGCTGTAAGTTAGCAAAGAGCTGCTGCAAGTAGGGCAGATTCCAAGGCCTAAGTTGATAACTCAGCATATACTGCCAATCGATATCGCAGAGTCCCTTGATTTTCATAAACGAACTGAAGCCTTTATTCAGAAAGTACAAAAGCATGCGCTGGAGGCTTGTCGAGCAACAATTCCATTCCTGGCTGAACCACAACTGCAGTGAATGATGCGCAAGCACTTGGACTACGTGACAAATTTCTTCTGTGATGCAATCGCGGCTATCTAGGCGACACGCTTCCCAACCATAGATCATTTGCAGAGCGCGATCGTCTGGTGTGAGCTGATAAACATCCACATCACTGCAGTTCACAAAGAATGCAAACATTTTCTGCAACATCCCAGAATGGCGTAAGGACAAACAAAATAGGCTTCATTTGTTGTACTCACTGCGTTGAACTCGTCATATTGTATTTTAGCAGCACACTCGAGAAATCTTTGCTCATTATATTGCTGGGGCAATATAATCTCCATATTTAGCACTTTATGCAATGATTTTCACATATATTTTAAGAATTGTTTTAAAACTAAACAAAATCGTATTTTTCAGCCGGTATGCTTTTCTGTTAGTGGTGCGAGCTGGATGACAACGATATCTTATCGATAGCATTATGCGTTATATAGCTGTTAGGCTTTGTCAGACATCAAATTGCGGCAGCTTTCAAAAGCAAATGCATATATTTGACCTATCATTTATTAACAATAAATTGTTACCAGATAAGATTTAGTCATATCTTGCATAAAGGGAAAATCTCAAAATTAAAAGGATAATCGAAATGCAATATTACATTATTTGATGGGCAACAGAAATAAATTGCATTTAGTCAGTCAGCACAATGCGATGGGCTTTTGTTTGCCAGCTGGCATATGCAAAGTGCAAACAAATTATTGTTAGCTGCCAACAGCGTCTGCTACTTCATCTTAAACAATGAAAGCGCCAAGGGTATTCCCATACAAATATGTGTTCTTTCTGAAGTGCAAATATGTTTGTGTGTATGGGTTTGGTCAACAAGCGGGGCTTCAACGCGTGCAGCAGTGCTTTACTGCAACTTCAGCTGTGCTAAAGAATATTGTTCAGATTTATGATAAATGTTTTAGATTTATGCATTTATGGTAGCGCTGCAATAAGGCAAAAGCCAAATAGTATTAACCATGTAAATATCGAATGATTTACAATTGCCAAAAACCAAAAACACGTGTAGCTGTCCGCTTATTTAGATACCTATAACTGTACAAACCAATTTATCAGTGGCAAAATCAATTAGTAGCCAGGCAGGTTCACATTGCCTTATCGCTTGAATGGTGTGCTATGTCCGGGGGTTTGCTGCATAACCAATTCATTATACGCACCCGGTGGCAATGGCCATGTCATACATATTCCCATCATCGCTAACAAATGGCACAAATGAAAACCTGTTGATATCACAGACACACACACCGACAGATATGCAAACTCTAATGTATCAAGGGTTGCGTTTACGTCGAAATTGAAGAAGCGTTTTAGAAATGTTGCAAAAAATTAAGGAAAGAAAAAAAAATGAGAAAAAACTCTTGTCCATAAATATTCATGGAGCTCTAAAAGGGCTTTTACTTGGGCAAAATGTTTAGGTGGGCTGTGTGTCATGCTGAGTCTGGTCTTGAGATTCAATGGAACCGCAAATTGACACTCAATGGAAAAATTGTATTCAAAGTGTTCGATTGCGGTGACCACCCACAGCTAGCAGTACAAAATGCAATTGCATGCCACACGATAAGTGGTTTCAGTTTCACTTTCGGGATAAAACACGTTTCATTTTAAACGTCAGCATGGGCGTTGCTTTAACTCAACTAGGTTAAAGGATAGCAAAGGCTAAGGAGCATTTTGCCCAAAATGGAGGATGCACATGAATTTGAATGAGCCTACGCATAAATGCCTTTGTTTTCCTATATGTCTGTCGATGGTCCCAGGGGAAGCCAAACAAACAGTGCAAGGGCGGACATGTGTGCCATCTACTTTAGTTCGTAACGCTTTCGTTAAGAAGGACAATGAGCTTGGCCATGAGCAGGATAACTGCAAAAGGGGATCACACTTTGTTGACTGTCCCACTAAGTAGGCAATACTTTTGGGCCAATTCCTTCGCTGCATGCAGCTCATCCGCCAACTAGCCACAATACCAAGCCTGACAGTCTACTGTATTTATCTAAATGTGTGTGTGAGTGCTTCTTTACTTCGTGCGTTGCGTTCGTGTTTTTCGTGCGCACCAATCGGGTCTCGATTCGCTTCCGTTTTGAGTTAAAAACGGGCGTCGCGGACAATCTGCGTATCATTAACAGTTGATCAACAGGTTCGCGCACACATCCCGAGACCACAGCTCCCGTGTGACAGTCTAGTTGCAATATTTCTGCACTAATTGAATTGCAACAGTACCACAAATCCAGTTATAAAAGAAATTTCACACGAAAATAGAAAAAAATAGAGCATACTCGCGTGCAAAATTCGCATTTGTGCAAAACTAAACGAGGTGACCACAAAGACGAAACAAGCTAAAAATTTTTTTTGTTTTGTTTTTTAAACAACATTAAATATCTACTGACAGGTAAGTTGATTACAAAAAAAAAACCTTTTTGTCAAACGTAATGAAATTTGTACATGGCCAAACTTAGAATTTTTATTGAATGCTTTTTTTTAGCTGTTGAAAATACAAATTTTACTGTTTTATGTTGTCAAAGTGAAATAGTCAAAAATGTATTAGGAAAAGTATATTTATGAAGGTATTTTAAGGCTGAAGATTTCTAAGTTAGCAAAACTATATTATTTTAATTTGAATTTCGTACTTCGTTCAGTTTTATTGCTTTGTAACAAATTTCACTTAATAATAGGCAAGCTTAAAGAAACAATTTGCGCATTATTAAAGAAGTTAAAGTAGGCATTAGCGAATGTTCAAATTTCTATCCCTTAATAACTGCTTAAGAAATGCAGCGGCACAAGCAGATCCAGAAGGGTGTAGGAGCAAGAAATAGGCAAAACCTAAAGGAGCTGCTTGAAAACTTATTTGCACTTCTGTCGATATTCTATTTATTTATGAATTTTCGTTGATGCCTTCGAAGATTTTCATTCAAATGACAGTCTTTAAATGTGGGACGTGGGCTAGCGTAGTTGGGAATCTATTTAAACAAAATTCTATAGGCAATTGCTGTCCTTTAAGCAAATATTAACAATCAGGCGCCCTAAAAAGGAATTCACACCAAGACACGCCACTTGAAGTAACCAATCAACCCTAAAACTGTTAAATTTCGATACGCAAAGTACCATCTGTGTACGTATGTATATCACACATATATATTTAAAGAACTGCCTCCTGGTTAATTGTTGTTGTTCTTTTTGACAAGTCAAGTGTGCGGTCATACAATTTGATGTGCGCCCTATCAACATAATTGGGGATATGTATTATAATTCAAGCGCAAACCCGCTGGGGTATCAATCAATGACAAGCAAAACAATTTTTTTTTCGAACAATCAGTCAAAAGTCAAGATAAAAGAGTGCTGTGTGTTAACTCTGCCTACATCAATTAACATTGACATCCCAAGAAAGTAGCCATTTTAATGTAATCTGTAGACGCCTCGATTAGATTGCGCTAATGGCACACGCCCCATAATTACGAACAAATTTCCATGCAATAGAACGGATTTTTACTAATTGCTTTTGAGTTTTTGTGAAAAATATTTTTATGTTGGCGGCTAAGCCTTAAAGGGCTTTACCAGTTAGTAATTAGTTCGCGATTTATGCCAGGCATAGATATAGGAGCAACAACAATGATCAAGTATGTGCAATGAAATGTTAAATTTAATTTGTTGCGTTGAGAACAAACATTGCGAAGCCGCTTAGTAATGTTGTATTTTGTTGTTGACTGTAACGTTAAGCAGTGCCCACAAGCGCGATTCCCGAAGACTTAAGTTTCACAGCAAACATAGCCATAGTTTAAGCAAGTGCTTTTGAAGCACACACAAACTTACACCCACACGCACTAATGCACATTATGAGCATTTTCGTTTTCTTGCAATTTAGTACAAAATTTCATGGTTTTATTCGGCGTATGCGTATTATGATTGTAATGCCACTACTTGAAAAATGTACCTCAAGCTCGTACAGCAACAAAAACGACAACAATACATTAATAGGCAATAAATTGTAGCTGTTATATGTTGCTGGCTTTTAGCACAGCAGTTGGCATTTGGCATCAAATGAACTTGGCCATTTAAAACTCGACCGTCCCGACGCGTCGGGACTTGAGTGCCGTGTCCGATATAAGGCATACAACTTAAAAGAGGAAGATAGGTTTGCCGTCCCACCGCTTTATTAAGCAAAATCGTTACGCTTGTTTTGGTTACCGAAAAGAGCCTCAACTATCCCGCCGGGAATACACAGCCGGGAACCGTACGTGCTTAAACGGTCAAAGCTTTGTCTTAACTGACGACAAACATTGCCACTATTCAAATGTTAGAAAGTATTTCACTTTTTTTTCAGGATTATGGCACAGTGGCTGAGTTTAGGTGCTGGAATAAACAGCGTTGTCCTTTTGCTGCTGCTCCTCGCGTGCAACACAGGCAGCAGTCATGGAGTAGCATTGCCCAACAACAACAATGAGCTATCAGCAACAGGCCTCACCGACCAGGTGGTGGAACAACTTGCCGACGATGAACTGTACAGCAACAATAACAAACGTGCTTGGCACTCACTGCGGAGCTCTTGGGGCAAAAGATCAAATGATCAGGCTCCTTTGGATGTGGATGACTCCATCTATATGACGGGTCACTTTGTGCCGCTCGTCATCACCGATGGCACCAACACCATGGAATGGAGCACATTTGAACGTATGGCCAACGCGAATAAAAAGGAGCAGCAGCAAAAGCAGTCATCCCAATCAAATGAGGAGTCCGAAGATAATATCAGCGCTGAGAACACATTCGAGAAACGCGGTTGGAAAGACATGAATGTTGCATGGGGCAAGCGACGACAGGCTCAGGACTGGAACAAGTTTAGAGGCGACTGGGGCAAGCGTGAACCAACCTGGAACAACATGAAGGGAATGTGGGGCAAGCGTGATCAATGGCAAAAGTTGCATGCGGGTTGGGGTAAACGCTCGCTGGCAAATTAAATGAAACATAAATACAAGTATTACGCATTCTAAGAAAATATCCAATGGATTTACATATATGTATGTACTATCAAACACAATATAACCAGTAAACTAACTGTGTATAACAATATAATAATGCATTACTACTACAACTACGTGCATTTAAGTTAATTTCTTTTTGTGGCAGAGATTCTCGATATTCTATAGTGTTCTAGTGGGAAAGAGAATATTTGAGGTCAATTCTGAAAATGTATGAAAGCGCTCGCCAGAAATAAACTTTAAGGAATATGAATAAAAACCGAGCTTAATAATTGTACTTGTATTATTACATATGTATATGTGTTTAAGTCAGTATTATAATCAATAACAAATTACATACGAGTATATGCATAGAGAAACACTATTAACAAGAACAGTTTCAAAGAATACTACAATACGCAAATACATTAGGCATAGAAAAATTTTAACTTACTTAATCAAACAGTGCATATTATTTTTTAAATACGTAAATATGTATGTATATGTATACACGAATCGCGAATGGCAATTACTATAAAAATGAGAATATCAAAATAAATTAAACTAAAAACCGAGTAACACAGCTTTAAAGTTCCAGTTAATATGGATATTAATAATACATTGTGTTTATTATTTTCTTGACTACTTTAATGAATTCGTTAATTATGAATATGTTAATTATTGTGAATAATGGATGTATATTTGGGCTGCAATTAAATCATTATTGATTAAAAGTAGCAGCTTTGAAGTATAAATAGATTGTCCATAGGTAAGTGGCCACAGTTGCTTCGAGGAGCTTAGCCATGCATTACTTACCACGACTCAAAGATGGAAATCCCGTACCGTTGAGTTGGCCGGTTTCGCTTTACCGTCGACTAAATCACATTACTTGGCCACTGGAGGATGGAGCAAGTTGTCCTGCGGTGCTTTTTGATCGGCTTCTAATCTTTATAGGATTTCTCGTATTTACGCTTCACAACGAAGTGGACTTTCACTATGTGCTGCATTATCGCAAGGATATTGATAAAATGCTGACAGGAATGCCAACATATCTGGTGCTCATTGAAATACAAATACGTGGCTTTCAGTTGGCCTGTAATAAGGATGCGTTCAAGCGATTGCTGCAGAAATTTTATGCTGATATTTACGTAACACAGGAATCGGAACCAGAGATCTTCTCCCACATCAGGAAGCAGATGTTGCCGACACTTATAAATTCCGTTGGTTACTTGATGGCGCTAACAAATTTCTTGTTTGTGCCTGTGCAGAATTTTCGATATCACCGACGTGAAATGCTCTATCAGCAGATATATTTGTTCGACAACACGCAGCTCCATTACTTTATACCTTTGATCCTTGCCAACTATTGGGTGGGCGTCATTATAACCACAATGCTGTTCGGTGAACTAAATGTCCTGGGAGAGATCTTAATGCATTTAAATGCTCGCTATGTAATACTAGGTCGGGACATGAGTGGACTGGCCAAGCAGTTGATAGAAAAAGGAAATCCTGTAGAACTGGCAGCCAACTATCGCCGTGGCATAATTCATATATTGCGTCGTAATGCTGCACTAAATCGCTTTGGCGAAGAAGTAGAGAAGGAGTTTAGTTTTCGAATTTTTATAATTTTTGCTTTCAGTGCCGCTCTTCTCTGTGTCTTGGGCTTTAAGGCGTATACAGTATGTATAAAGTTAACATAACAATATGAAATTCAATATTCATCTTGTGTAGAATCCAGCAGCAAATATTGGCTTTATCGTTTGGTTTACGGCCAAGTTATGTGAGTTGCTGGCATTGGGAATGCTTGGCTCGATTATCTATAAAACGGTGAGGTTATTTGTTATTATCTTCTGTTTCCATGTTTTCTTATATCATAATTAAATTTTCAGACGGATGAAATGAGTGTCATGTACTATAGCTGTGGCTGGGAACTGATTATATACCACTCGAAAAATGCTTACGAAAATGTAAAACTTATGAAAATAGTCTCAATGGCCATCGAGATAAACTCGCGACCCTTTTTTCTTACCGGAATGAAGTATTTTCGTGTTACTCTAGCCGCCGTTGTTAAAGTAATTGTTTATTTGTTAAGTTGTTTTAGAGCTCTATGTAATTTTTGTTATATTTCAGATAATTCAAGGGGCATTTTCGTATTTTACTTTTCTCACGTCAATGCGCTAAAATCTTTCGAAAAGATATTATTCATTTTTGAATTCTAAATTTCTATTTATTTTTACGCGGCTTGTGAAGCTCTGTAGCAGTCAGCTTATGTGCGGCTGAATGTCAATGAATTAGAGTGACCCTACTTACACCCTTCGATATATTGCACGATACCAAAAGTTGTTACCTGTTGTGTACACACTTTTTAAGGCCGCCAATTTAGCGGCATTAGTATAGGATATACTTATTAAATTTGTGGCCCAAAAATGGATTACTCGAGCAATAAAAGGTAAAACAGCACTAGCAAATGTGTTTTTAAACCGATTTCTACACAGTTCTATAACTTGCAGCTCGCCATATTATCGCAGTCCCTCCGTTGTGCGGACCCGGAAAGAACGGGTACATGTCAATGTGTCGCAAAGTTTAGAAATTCGTCGGCGGCGTGGGGAGGCTAGAACTTTTTTGAATTGGGGCTGTATAAATATTGGAATATTGGCGGTACTCACTTTTGATCTGTGGAGTACGTGCGTCTCCGTTAGACATCTGTTTTGGTACAAAGCAGAGTACGCAGTTGCCGTGTTCATCTGTCTGAGCGCCTTCGCATGCATTGGCAAATTCCTATGGTGGCTCGTGGCAGACCAATGCCAAATTTGCTTGACTGAGCTGCAACGATGCTTACTGGGTGAAAATAATGGTAAGCCGTGGAAGAACCAGTGCGTACAGTGCTACATTGACTTTGTTTTTTTTAGAAAACTCATTCAAAACGTTTAGCGCAGGCTCAAAGCGATTGACTAATGAGCCTGGACGTAAAATAATCGATAGCACGCCCATAATCAATTGGCATTCTTCATTTGAAGAGAACCGTTGGGGCACACCACAGTCGCCACGCCGCAGCCCAAGTCCAACGCGGTCGCCGCAGCAGCAACAGTTGCAGTTCAACAATCAATCATTCAATAGCTCAATGGGTGCAAATAACAGCTCACTAAATACCAGCAACGTGAGCAATGACTCCACCTACATGTCACCATATGCTGAGGTGCGTCGCGAAGATTTCCCAACTGATGTGCGCCAACTGCCAGCGCTGTTGAGGCGTGCAAGACGGGAGCGCGCACGCAACAATGCTGAAATGGAAGATGCGGCAATAATGAATATCAGGAACAATTCGAACTCATTCTGGAACTACTGTAATAACGCAGCGGCGTATATGCTGAAGCGTACGGTCTACCAGCTGGCACCTGCGCCTGTGCCTTCTACAGATAATGTTCCCTCCATTGAGGAGTTTGGCATTATTCAGTTTAAGGACGGCAACTCAGATATCATTAATCGGTTATCAACAGTGAAGCTGTCGCAGTACTTAAGTAATCTGAGATATGTAAGTGGTTTTTATTCTTTTTTATTAAACAATAATGCTAGTAATCCTTCATTTTAGTGGATATCTACCACCATACTGCAGCGCCTAGTAAAGCAGATTGATCATATGGATGAGGTGTTTCGGCAACGTGGCCTGAGCGATTGGAAGATCGGCACTGTGGGTCTCGAACGCTTGCGGAAAATGGCTGAAAATCAACAATTTGTGCAAAGCTTTGCACCGATGCTGCCTCTGCTGTTGCCATTCCTTGACAGCTTTAACAATCAGGAGTATCTAGTGCAACGCATAAGAGAGCTGTCTCAGGGCTCCTGTATTGGAGAGTATCGCTGGAACTCTGGTAATTTCCACAACGGAAAGGAGTGGGGTGAACACCTGCCAACAGATGCTGCAGTAAGTGCTGATTTTTTATAACATTCCGTAATTTATCAATAGCCTTATATGATGTTTATTTTTGTTTAGATCCTTTTTCACCTGTTCTGCGTTTATTTGGATAGTCAATTAATGCCACTGCCTCAAGGTGGCGGTCGACCTTTTTATTCACGCTATGTACTCACTCGACAAGAGAAACGCTCTACCAAGGACCTTGTTAATGCTGTTAATAACAAAGCACACTGCGCTATACTCGTTACAAACAGTCAGCTAAAGCCCAAGTTTAACTTTATCAGCGAAAAGGAACTGCACAATTGCGCATACGATAGAAACAATTTGTTCTATGTTATCATACAGTTTTTGATATATATGCGCACACACCAGGAATCGGCGCTCGAGGGCGTCAACTTGGGCAAGAGCGGTATTAATTTAATGTGCGTGATTGAAGACTAAGGCAACAGATTTGGCTGCTCTTTATACTAGACTTAGCCAGCATTATGGCCACAAACTATGAACTCTTAAGATAAAATTATTTCTTTAATGTATTGTTATTTTTGGGCTTGATTAGCCACATTCACATGTTGAGCTATTAAATTATTAATTGTAATTATGAAGTCAATACCGTCAAGACAACAAATGCATCACATCAAACTGTAAACATGTTCGCGGTTTTTGAGGTCTCATCAGTCGCTGCTTTTCGTAACTGGCCGCAATGCATCATAATCAAAGTGTCATGCGAACTTTTAACCGTGCACCATCGGTTGTTGGTGATGTTGTCCTTGCGGTCATTGTGGTCTGCGCTTTGCCAACAATTAACTTATGCCTTGAACGTCGTCGAAGTCAGTTGGATACTGCCCCATTCTGCCTCCACCGCTCATTGACTGTGGGCCCATCGTACAGGTGCACAACTTTAATTGCTTTTTCATGATTTTCAATATTGCGGTGGTCAATGTCCGTTGCGCCACACAATAAAGGACCGACTTACTTGAACAGTGACTGCAAAATCGGCTCATGTGCACCTTCGCACTGCGAAGAGAGAAAGAGTGACAAAATTAATGGCTTCCGGCAACGAGTGTCGTCATTTTGTCGAGCTTGAGAAAGTGCTGGGCAAACGGCAGCCAAGCAGCCAGTCAGGCATCGTGTGCAAGTTGGAAAGTGTTAGACGAAGGAGCTAAAAACACAAATACCGTCGTCAACATGAACTTCTGACTACTACCTCTCTGGCACTATGCTATGCTTGGCATTGGCTTTAGTTTTCAGCTCTCTTGGCTTGGCAAGACCGCATTACCATTTTTCTTGCCCATGCCCATTTCAGCTAGCGCTGCTCTGGTTGCTGTTTCTGTTTTAGCTCTTTGTTCATTTGACGTTGAATCGCTTGGTTGGTTATTTTAATACCGTCGTCGTAGGTGGCACCCCGAGTGAGTAATGTGCTTGGGTTGTCAACTTTACACTTTTATCCCTCGCATTATATTTGCTTTACCTACACATTGAAATACACACACACACAAACACACTTTTCAACTCACACGCTTGTGATAGGAGGGTGATATGTTTCGTTGATACTTTTCTCAAGTTGTAAATTGGCTTAAAAATAATTTGTCAAAGCATTTCAGCGTACGAGGATTGGTCTCAAGCGACAGCGGCAACGCCTATATGAAACTGCTGTTGTTTGGACCTTCTGTTCGCTATGTATGTACATGGTGTGGAATTCTTTAAAAGAATCGCATGTGCGCGTCTTCATATCCAATTAGAAAAGTTTTCCTTCGGCTGAGGCGTAATTGTGTTGATTAGTGCGGCTCGCTTGCCAAAGTCGAGAGATGGATTTCACGTCTTGCCAGAGATAAAAAATGGGAGAATGAGACTTGAAATCCTAAAACATTTTAAAAGAATTAAGCGGGATTCGATTGGCAATCGTTGTACATTCAATAGGCCTGCTTTTTTTTTACTTTCCTTCTTTAACAAACTTGGATCTAATATTATTCCGACAGTTACTTTGTGGGGGTTCCACTCCTGCATAGCACATCCTACACGTTGTCCTGGCGTTGCTTAAGCCCTGCAAATGTTTGTACGCAATAAACTGGCTAGTATCAAAGCTTTTACTTTTCGGCTTTCCTTTTTGCTGCTTATTTATTTTTATGCCCTCTAGCTCAAACTTTATTTTGGCAGGGATATAAAAACGTGGTGCATATAAGGTTATGACAGAGTTATGGTACGTTTATCACTATTTAAAATTGCGGTTAAAGCCATGTTTTTATGGGTACTTCAAAATCATATTATACATAATACTAACATTCCACTTGAAAAGAGAGTTGTAAAACATTTCTAAAAAATTCGTGGAACTTTCATTGTTTCTAGCCAATTGTAAATTCATATTACAAAAAAAAAAGAACTAGTTGAATTAATATTTCCTGGTAATATACTACACTTATGAGCAAAGTGGTTCCAGGGAAACCGAAAGTCGAACAACCGCGTCTGAAGCTGTGCCTTTTTGTTGTTCTTGTTATAAGTTGTTTTCCATCTACTCCTTGTTGGGGCACATTAATGAACAAAATATTTTCCCTATTATGCGCCAATATGGTCGCCCATATTTCGGTTTATTTAATTTTGCGCAAATAAAACGGAAGTGGCATTTTTATTTTTACCATCGTCTGGTTTCTCGCCTCCCTTCTTTACTCCATCCGTTCCCATTTTTGTGCTCGATCCTGTCTCATATTTGTGCGCTCCATAAAATTCTGATGCGAAGCCAAACAAACTTGCGACAATGATGATAATGTCGATGCTTAAATGTTGAACAAATATTTGGAGCAATTTTGTTTGTGTTTTTTTTTAAACAAGCAGTTTGTGTTGTGTAGACGATGAGCTTTAAAGCGTCGACGACGTGCTCACCCCACCCTCCAACCCCAACTCCTTTACCATAGCAAAGACAGTTGTGAGTTTTCCCAGGAACTGTTGATGCCACTGTTGGCTGCACATGGAGAAATTGGAATAGAAAATGGCCGTCATTTCCTTTTAAAGTGGAGTTTCGCTTTCGCCAAATTCGAGTCTTGTTACTTGTCGAGTCCGTTAATGGCCGAAATGAGTTTTAATGGCAACTATCTGGCAGCGTTTTAAGCAATGCAGTTTATCTATTGCCCAGAGGACATAAGGACATGAGTGGCCAGCACTCGATGATAATGCAAGTCCACAAAGTGCCCCGATGCTCGTATCTATTGAAATAATAATTAGGAGTCGCCGAATCTGAATTGCTGCAGCATTAGCCACAAACAGATATACATATATACATATGCAAACGTATGTATGTGCTTAGGTGTCGTCTCCAAATTAGATGCTTGCGTGAGTGACGAGTGGTGCAGTGCAACCGCCATTGCTGCTGACACTCTTGGCCACTTTGGCCTTCGATGCCGTTGCTGATAACTTACGCAACTAAGCTGTGCCATCCGATGGAGTGTGGAATAGTGTGGTTTCGATGGTTTCGATGGTTTTGGGGGGCCCAGCAGCATTTGCATTTAATCGGATTTGTTGTCCAGATTACAGGTAGAACAAGGACACATGCAGCTCTGATTTGAGTACCCAGCACAACGAAGTACACAAAAATAAAATCACTTGTTGTGTAATTTCATGTCTGTGAGAGTGTGTATGTATATGTGTGTGTGTCTGTGTATGTGCACTGACCACAACCACTGCCATGACAATTTAACGTTGCTACCAATTCCAGTCTTGGGTCCATATTGATCCTCTTTTTGCTGCTCTTGCAGCATCTGCTGGGCATTTAATACTCTTAAAAACGAGTATAAAATCTTTATTACTGGTCGTACTAGCTTCCTGACGTTGGAAAGAAAGGCAATTAAAGCAAAATTCTTAAGACCCAACTGGTAAGATTAATTGGTCATTTAAAGAGATACACCAAAGAGCAAAAAACAAATGTTAAGCTTTAATAAAAAAAAAACAGCTTGAATTAACTGAAACTGATAAGTCAACTTTACTTACTGAATCTCACTAATGGAACTTTTCTTAAAACTGGCTATTTCCTAAATAGATTGTTTATATGTATTTAACAACTCTGTTATCTTGTTGGACATACTTGGCAAATTTTTGATATTGCTTTCAGAACCAGTGCTTAATAAAACATGTACTTAAATACTGGGTATTTCAAGCTGAACGTTTAACAGACATATGAATGCTCTGCATGCTTGTAACAATTGTGAGTGTAGCTAACAAACTGGAAACATGGTAAGCATTTCTGGTCTATATAAAAATATAAAAAATGACTGCTTTAAGACATGTTTGACAAAAGTTTTACATCAGATCCACCAACATCACACAGATGCGGCAAAATGGTAGGCGAGACAGTGAGACAGACTGAGAGGAAAAGGTATAATTGCATAAATCAAACTCAAACATGTAGCATGACAAATCGCTTTAATTCATCTGCTCAGTGAGCAGAGTGCAGCCACTGCCTATCCACACACAACCAAGTCGCCCCACATCACAGCATCACCAGTCCCATTCCCATTCCTATTCATTCCATCAGGCTCGCAAAGGAGCTGAGTAACATATCCGCTTATGTCAATTTTTTTTTTTTTACTACTACATATTGCTGGTGGAGGCGGTCGACGACATCATCAAGGACTTGCTCCACGTTTCGATCGTCCTCATTCAGCCAGTTGTCACTGTCAGTTTTGGCTTCCAGTGTTTGTCACTCTACTCGTTCGCTTGGTTTGTTTGTTTAAATGCAACATTTACTTTATGGATTGTTGCTATATTTTTTCTTCAACTTTCGACCCGAAAACAGAGCGTATAAATTTCACGACAAATTCTATACGCCAGAGCACAGCTGGGTGTACTCTTGACTGATGTGGCCCTTCACAACTTTGCTCCTTTTTAATAACTTGCTCGAACACACACACACACACACAGAGACTAATAGGCACACTCAGATGGACTGGCTGACACACACTAATGCGCTAATAACCTGGTTCTTGTATACGCTTTAAATATCCCCTTGATGGTACATAGTTTAAAATTCTTTATAATTGGATTGCTCCATCTAAAGCAGGCCCTGGAACGCCCACGCCTCTGGGGGCCAGCACATTTTTTATAACCACTTCGGACACAAACGCAGTCAATGTTGAACCTCAAATGCCCAGACTTGCCCCGACCCCGTATCGCCAACGCTGCCCGTGGCATGTCAAAAAGGATTTTACAGTTGACGCTTACAAACCAAAGCTGCTCAAAGACCCCCAACTCAAACTCCAGCACTGCTCCCACCCAGGATCTATATGTTGGCCTTTTTTTTGGCTGCCCAAGCAGACGTGCTTTTCTGGCTATAGGCCGGGGCATCCGGCATCCCACACATGTGTTGTGGGTCTTGAAGTGATGATATGTTTCATTTCACACGGCAACCGTTGGCAATCCTTTTGACCGCATACAGACATGCCCATACCGAAAAACGGATCCACCTCCTGCCCTATCGCGCTGAGATTTATGTTTTCTTGTAAACAAAATAACGGACATGCCGAAGGCAACGAAGCTTCTACTCAACAAAGAAAACGAAGAAAAGTGTGAAAGGTGCATGAAGCGTGAGCTGACATCAGGATTAGGCGTATGTTGAGGGCTGCGAATTCGATTTTCTTTCAATTCCTGTTGATATGATCTCGCGTTTGGGGTGCGCTCCTTGTGTGTGAGTGTGTGTGGGTGAAGCGTTGTGTGCGAAGGAATTAATTATTCAACGGCTTATAGAAGCTAGAATATCCCTTAGCTGAGCGCCTTGGCTTCCTAGTGAGTACACTTAAAGATATATGCTTTAAGACCAGTTTTTACTTGATTTGTAGAAAAATCTTGGTAAAATTTATTAAAGCTCTAGTTTCTTTGCAGTGTTTCCTGCGCACAATTAAAGTTTCTTATATTCTTTTCAGTTGAGAATGTATTTAATCTTGCTACAAATTGGCTTAAAATTATGTCTAGACAGTGCCTGCAAAATGTTTTCTATGCTCACAATACGAGCGCATTTGTTATGCCACATACGTGTGCACGTCCAGTGAGATTCAGAGGAAACAGCCGAAGGCTTATGGTATGCTTATGCCACTGTTATCCTGCCACATGCAAATATTCTAATTTGCATATGTTTAGCAAAACACTCAGAGTTGCTTGGTACACAGGCGAGTGGTATGGTAGAATTTCTGATGAGGAGGCTTTAAGAAGAAAAAAACCGCTGGCATCGCCAAGACCAAGCAAATTATGCTGAGGGGACGATACTCATACGCACCGTGTGCGCCACAGGTGGAAGGCAACTTGAAAGAAAACATTAAAAACAAGCCACCAAATTGCACAACGAACAGCATGTCAAGCGGAAATTGTACACAACCGAGAAAAAGAAAGTGGCCACAGGAAACAAAACGGCAGAACGGTAGAGAAAGTTGCTAACCTCCGTGATATTGAGCCCATTTTATATTCAGAAACGCTGTTGGTTTCAGTTTCAGGTTTCAAGCATCCAGCTGGCTAATTGAGCAATTCGGTAAATGGCTCTGGCAGCGACCCACTTTGGGCTCGACCGTAATTATAAATCAATTGCTTGCGGTATTTGCTTTGAATTTCATGAATGCGTTTGCCATTTACCAATTCTTTCAAATCAAACTCCATCAGCGTCAACGCCAGCGACAACTTCGAGTTGCGTGACATTTTGTAAATCCTTGGGGGCATTTATTTATTTTGATTTTTTTTTTTGCAACCACAGTCAGCGCATCGACAGAGCCACAGACTGGGCCAGACGTCACGCCCACACTATGCCTCTGCCGCAGCATTTGAATCGTGCCATTTCTACACATTCGCACCGCTGTTTGTAAGTTTTTGCCCTCTGTCTGTCTGCCGTTTGCTTTCAATCTGCGTTGCCTTGCTGCGCTTTTCGTTTTCAATTTCTTTGGAAATTTATTTCATGCAGAAAAGCAAATTTCATAACTTCCCATTCCCAGATGCGTACTCGTTTCATATTTTCGTCTTGAAAATACATTGCTATATATATATATATGTATATAGTATATTTCATCTCGTTTTTTTGTGTGTTTATACTCGCATTTGATGCGTTGCCTGGAGCTGGTTTACTTTTCGAGGCAAACTTTTTGTAAATATTTTTCTATGTATTTCTGGCCCGCCGACGGCGGCCACCGTAAACTGACTGTTTGCGCTCCCAGCCTTTGGTTGATCCTGATACGATTTATGTATGTTGAAGTATGTGTATGTGCATACACGAGCCCATATTGATTTGTGCCTCAGAGCTCCAAGACGGCGCAAGTATGTGCCGGCATTGTTTGCGCCCGTGGCGGCTGTGGGAAATGGCCCCGTAAACGTTTAATAAAATATGATTTCAATTGATTCACAAGTCGCATTTGAATCAAAATGTGTGATATAGTACATATTCGCATTATTTGCTGCTTTCACGTTGCTTTTGCTACTGCTGCTGCTCATCCTTTTGGACTTTACGACAGTGGGCAATCAATAAAGCAAAGTGCTCCAACAGAGTTTGCTGCCTCTGTGATCTCTGGGGTCTACATGCCCATTCAGGGCTCATTGCTGTTTTGTCTGTCCCTTAGTCCCATTATCCCTAGACCTTAGTTCTGTCCCTGTCTAGGGCCACAGTTATCCGCTTAGATCACTCAACTAAAAAACTCAATTTGCATATTAATATTATTTGGGTTTTTGTTGATGCTGCTGCTGTGCTCAGGCCACTCTTCTCTCTACTTCACTACACAGCGTCCTTAGTGAATCATCCGCCAGTTTTGACCTTTTATCTAACAACAAAAACAACAACATCAACAATATCGAGCAAATGGCTGAGCAACAGTAGTTGAATCGAATTTGCTGTGCTTCAACGCCTTTTCGGTCTTTGATATGCAATGCGTGTGTGTTTTTGTCTATGTGTGTTGGTGTGAGTGCCACACGCACCCAAAAGAGTCCAGCTTGTGCGCTGGCATTCCCAAAAGAGTCCAACTTGTGCGCTGACATTCCCAGGAGGCGTATGTTGATAGCACAATGGTCAATATAAAAATAATCATAATCCGCATTTTACTCTTATGTGTAGATTGGACTTTTTCATACCTGACATAATCACAAAACTGATGTGGGTTTGCTTCAGATTTGTTTGGCATTTGATGGTATGGACGAGCTGCAACAGTTAAGTGTCATATTTTGGAGTTCTTTTGATAGAGATTAATACAAGATACATATGTATGTAGTTTATAAGATACGAGTTGTGATTTATGAAAGTTTTACTGCAGCTGGCATTACGCATCAATGACAATGGCATATACTTATAATTATGTAAGTACTGAGTATTTGCCATTAAGCAGAATGAAATTTGTTGCAGCGCTGACAGCTGCAAATCCAAAAGACGTTTTCACCATCAACATCGATATCGATACGTATCTACGCATACGTATGTACATATGTGTATTCACATACACCAACCCTAACCCCATATATAACCATAACTGCCAACACTCAATGATGGAGTGCCAACAGTGCCAGGCGAAACTAGAGATTCTTGCATACTTATGACTGCGACGAGTAGAAGTTGTTGTAGCTGCACAATGGAACATATAAATCGGCATACATAAAATGTCGTTACAAATATTTTATAACAGGAAATCCGTTATTTATACGCACATTGTGTGCACACTGATGCTGATGGAGTGGGTGACAGAGTGGGCGTGGGTCGATGTGGGTTTCTCTTGGTAAATATGAATGAATGTTGTTTGCATGTCGCCTGTCGTCTTTTGCCACCGCCCATTTCGCCTATATACATATTTGTTGCGACAAAATCCTTATGAATTGACTACAATTTTATTTATTATTACTCGTTCTATTTGCCGCTATGCTCAAGCTCACCACTACTGCACTATGTGCTCCCTCGCAACACAATGGCACTAGACTTGTTTTGAGCCAATACAAAAATTACGTTCCCAAGGCAATTCCATTATGGCGTACAATCCGCTGGCAAATTGCAAGGCTCAATTGATATTGGCTCTATGCAATTCTGTGCACAAACAACAAAGCTGCAACGACAATGATCAAGCGCAACTTTAAACGAGTCTCAACTAATAATTGGTCACCAGTCCAATTTGCCAATTTCAAGCCAGCTTACGCTTTGAACAAACCCAATATGATGCTGTTTCAAGGCGCCTTGTGTGCGATTTTATGTGTGTGTGTTTGTAAGGAATTAAAATTTACATGAAGCCAAAGTGAAAATTAACAACAGCTACAGTGGCAGCCACAACAAGGGAAGAGCAAAACAATTAAATAAGCTACCCTGTAAATGTGCATATTATTGTAGTAGAATTTTAAATTAGAAGCGGTAATTAGATCTTAATTATTACCTATATTTATTTTGATTGGTGCATCATGTACACTGCATATCTTAATTTTAACTCTCTGCTTTTGAACACATATACCACATCTTTTTTATTTTAGAGGGCAGCAAGCGAAGACTGCTTTCTAAAACCTAATTAAAAAGTTATGTTGTTGCTTGTTTGTTGTGGCTAACACACACACACCCTGCTGCCTCCTGCTTTACCGCACTTTATTGGCTTCACTTTTTTGCTTTTGACAAAGGCAAAGCTAATACCAACCTATAAATATCCACGTCCCTAAGCTGAGTGACGCACTGGTTACGATCAAAACCCAACTGCAGCAGATTCTGCTCCTCTTGCTTATCCACAGATAGCAGCTGTTGAATGGACCCATTGAGATGATCCGCCTCGCGCTCAAAAAGTTTGCGAGCATCCGAGCGAAAAAGCTGAATCGACTGCAGAAATTCCGCATGGCGTTGCTCAATCTGTATTTTGTCCTGCTGCTGGAACTTCTGATAGGCAGCCAAGAGGCGCATTACAATAAATCGACGATAACGGCGCTTAACATCTGAAATTGGTGGTTCAAGCTCCGGTTGGACTCGTGTGTAACTCAAGAGCGTTATAATAAGTATAAGCAGTAGTTTAAAGATGACAATGAACAGCATGAGTGCCATTAACTTATCCTCTACTCGTTCCAGCTGGTGCCGCCAGCACAACAAATCACAGCCATGGATGCTGTGGAGGTAGTGCACGAAGCCGATGGAACAAGTGCTGATCACACATATGACAGCCAAAGCAACGTGGTGCAGACGCATAAGAGTATTTAAATGTTGCAATAATTTAAACATTTTCCTAATTTCATGACAAGTGAATCGAATTTAAAAGTAAAAATCCTTTATTTTTTTGTGTTAAAAATAGTATTTAAGGAAACTTTATTTACAATTGACTGTGATGAAGGTTAAAGAAGATTCATTGCTGCGCGTTGGGCTGGCAGCAAAGGGTTGTGCCGTGGTTGTGTCTGTCGTCGCCAGTTCACCAGAGGAGGATGATGTTGTGGTGGCGTTGAATGTAGTGGCTTCTGCTGATAGAAATGTTTATGTATGGTCACAGGACGTAGGTTAAGCTTGAGTAGCTCAGCACGCTTGTGAGCAAGATAGCGTCTACGGTCGATGCTGTCCACATTGCGCTTGACGCCAAAGACTATGTGTAGAAAGGGTTTGACCAGAACGCTTAGAGCCACAAAGCCCAGAAAGCCAAAGACGACGGGTGAGATCAATGTGAAAAGGAAAACGCCCAGCGTAAAAGGATTCAGTACGGTGAAGAAAGCCACAAATTTAATGAAGGGATATAAAACATGACCCACATGACTGACCCACTCTCTCTTTTTCTTCTTGAAGAGAACGTTGTGGCGCAACAGATACTTGATCTTACTGAAGGGCGCTTTTGTGATTGCAGGACGTTTTTGCTTTTGTGGATACTGGTGGTGCGGATGGTATGGCTGCTTGGTGGGATTTGCATATATAAGATGCGCTTGCTGACCAATTAGAGTTGATGTCATTTCTGGCTTCTTTCTTCTTTTCTTTTTTTTCTGATCTTTTTCCTTTTTCTTCCGCTTACGACGACGTCGTCTCCTGCGGCGTCGCTTACGACCGTTCTTGGCGCGTGTTGATTCTGCCTTCGAAGATTTGTGCTCCTCCACTGGCTGCAGGACTTCAAAAGCGTTCTCATGGTCATCTAGATCCTGTTTCAGCTGCTCGAAGACATGGAAAGGTTGCGTTGTTGTCAATCGAATGGCATGCTGCTCCTGGTCCATTTGGAGTGCTTCGAGTATATTGAAACTGACGTTTGGCGTTTTGTGTTGCAGCTGCTCGGCTTGTTCCAGAGTCAAGTGCTCCAGCACACTAAAAGGTTTGACAGTGGTTCTATGTTTCAGTTCCTCTTCCAACTCCAGCTGCAGCAGCTCCAGCGCATTAAAGGGTTTCTGTGTGGTTGCCTTCTCCCAAAGTAGCTGTGCTTGTGGTTGGCGTAAATCACGCCCCCTACGCTGCTGTTGGTCGCCCGTTGTTTGCTGCACCAGTTGTGCATACAAAGTTTCATAAATTTTTGCAAAATTAAAAACATATAGGGGATTTGGTGGACCAACGCTGGGGTTGCTTTGGTTGCTGCCACCAACAATGTCCTTTACAGGCTGCGCGGCGCTAAACTCAAACTTTGCTAATCCATCACGCCTCTGCTGCAGCTGTTTCTGCTCGATCTCGGACTGGATGCGTGCCTCGCCGCAGTTTTGTAAAATCAACAAAAATATAACAAAGTTCGCAACACTTTCGGCATTTCGTCTATGCCCCATTTTATTTCATGTTGGACGGTTGGACGGTCGAGTGTCGCGCTTGGTATTCGAAAGGCTGCAGGGTTCTGTGTGTGTGCTTCCTCCAACTCAGTTTTATGTTTGATTTAATTTCAACTTTTGCGCTCGACTTGCGA
The DNA here is from genome assembly GCA_018904305.1 of Scaptomyza montana. NCBI lineage: Eukaryota > Metazoa > Arthropoda > Insecta > Diptera > Drosophilidae > Scaptomyza > Scaptomyza montana. The sequence continues at coordinate 2,580,372 of JAEIGR010000003.1, forward strand.
ACTTCAACTGACGTTCCATTCTGGCCATTGCCACATCATCAGCTCGGTCGTCAGTCGTCACTCGTCAGTCAGTTAGTCAGTTGGCCCAAGAACTTCTCAACTTGTTGAGCTTGTTTTGCCCCGCAACGAACAAATTTCATTTCATTTCATTTATTAGCTTTTACTTGATTTCTGGTTTGTTCTTTTTTGCCCACTTTTTGGTTTTCTTCGCTTGTAGATTTGTTATAAAAGTAAAATTTATTGCTGCTTAGTGCATCATCAACAGTTTCTGTTATGACAAATTCTCTTACTTATATTTAACAACTTGTAAAGCACTTAATTATGCTACAAGCACAACAAACCGTAAACTGCTGCCTAACTTGTGCTAGCATACAAGCAAGCCAAGTTAGCAACAGCCACAGCAACAGCAACAACAAAAGCTACAATAACATTTTTGGGGGCATGGCGAAAGCGAGAACGAGAACGAAAACGAGACTATCACAACACGAATTATGTGAACTGGCATGCAAAAGACTTTGGAAAGTGCTTAGTGGCCAATTGAAGTTGTTGCAGTTGCCTGCCGGTTCTGAGGTCAGCATTTTAAAGGGGGGAGTAGGAGAGATGAATGTTTGCAATGCACTTAGCATTGTTATTAGTAACATGCACACACACATTAATGCTCAAGAGTTTTCTCAGACACATGTAATTCCCTTAAGTTTTGTCTACAGATTGCAGTTTGGACAAAGTTTTTTGAAAACTGATACTCAATCAAAAGTATTAAGCGATTTATGAAATGCGAAGCATGTTGGCAAGAGATTTTTTATAAGTTTATCAATACTTTTCAGCTAGGGATATTATTAATGTGCAGTTGCAAAATGTGTGGTAATAGTTCAAGGCTTTCTTTAAAAATATCCCTAGATTGATACTGCATTCAAATCTGGAAACACAATTTTTAGTCATTTTTTGGCATCTTGTTAAGTTTTATATATGCTTTTGTCCAAAGTTAATTGGGGCATTGAAGTTTTGAATTGTTTTTGTTTATTGCTTTTAGCCCATGTGATCTGTAATGAAAGGCATTTTGAACAACCTTTATCGATTATCGCTTACGGCAAACTTTTATTAGACACTTTGCTGAATTACACATTTAACGAGATTTTGCTTTATGGCCAATGCGGATGACTGGCAGAGTGGAGATGGGGCAGGAAGGACACGTTAATAGCTGTAAAAATTCAGGAATGTGGCAAATGGGAAGCGTAAGAGCACAGGACAGGTGTTGATAACAATGGCGCCACCATCAAAGTGATTGACTGCGACACGCGCCACCCCATTAAAAAAATATACTGAAAGAGAGAGAGAGAGAGAGAGAGAGAGAAGAGAGAGAGAACGAGAAAATGAGAGGGACTGTGCTTCATCTGGCGTTCATATAGCTCCCTTGTGTTTTGGCTCTCTATATTGCCAATTAGGCGGGGCATGCAATTTGAACAATTTGAGCAATTTTCAGCACATTGGGGTCGGGTTCTCCCAGTCATAGTCGATCGGGTACTGATTGACATATTGTGCCAGTTAGTTATTGGCTCCAGACGCATCCGATGACGATTGTTGTAACCATGGTAGATTCAAACAGCCCGGTGGTAGGCAGGCTGGCAGGCATTTCCTTTTTTCCAGCTCCAATAGCGTTTCGCTAATTTGATTGCGCTCTTGCCACACAGGCGAGCGTAATGGAAACAAAGTGCCGACAATTTCAATATCAAATTGAAATATAAAACTACTGGCAAAGAAGGCAACGCAACTTTTTCTCAGTTTCATATTCATCAGTTTCACATTCACCTGGCAACACACACACACAAATAGAAAAGTTTTACAAAAAAAAAACCAATATACAATATACACATACATATATTTCAAGATGTCAGTCCATTTAAACCGTTTGATACAGCTGCCACATCAGTTTCTGAGTCGTTCTTTTTTGGATCATCGGCTCCCAAGGCTAACAAGAACAAGATAAATGACAAGGTAAAGTTTGAGTTTACCGAGGAGAACAAGTGTCGGGCCCAGGAGTTGCTATCCTGTTATCCAGAGAAGGAGCTGCGTGGCGCTTTATTGCCACTGTTGGACATTGCTCAACGCCAACATGGCTGGCTGCCGATAACAGCCATTGAGGCGGTAGCCTGTATGGTTAAGGTTGAGCCATATGCTGTCTGGGAGGTGGCGAATTTCTACACCATGTTCAATCTGCGTCCGGTGGGCAAGTTTCATATTAAAGTGTGCACGACGACGCCTTGTCAGCTGCGCGGATGTTGCCAAATCCTGAATAAGTGCGAAGAGATGTTAAATATAAAGAATGGTGATACTTCAGAAGACATGGAGTTCACGCTGCACAGCACATACTGCATGGGCGCCTGCGTCAATGGGCCCGTTCTAAGTGTCAATGATGATCTATATGAGGATCTGGATGTAGAAAAACTAGATAAAGTTTTGTGCCAACTGAAAAAGGGCATTATGCCACCGAGTGGACCTTGCAACGGTCGATTTGCCAGTGAGCCAAGTTCAGGAGCAACCACTTTGTTAATTGACCCACCGCCACCAGGTTATGGCATGCAGGAACTGTGCATTCCAAAGCCAAAGCCAACTTAAAAATTATATATACTTATATATATATATATGTATATATTGAGTTTCGTGTTAGACCTGGGGCAATAAATTAACATTTCTTATGGCCAGCTGCTGCAGATATTAAAGTGCAATTGTTATTTTTCTTTTTGTTTTGCTCCTGCTGCCAACAGCTGCTGTGTTTAGTTAACCTCGTTCTCATTGCATGACTCTATATACTGGGGCTTATCCCTAGCTAAAGGACGTGCTTTGCAATTTCGCAACGCTCGCAAAATCAACAACAAACAAGCAATAGAAGTCGTGCTGAATCAAGCGCGAAACAACGCCCAAGTCCAAGTCCAAGCCCGGCAGTAACCTAGTGCCCCTCTGTATCCTGCATTCTCCTGCCATTTAGCTGCCATGTCCTGTCAGCCATTGCAGCAAGTAATCAGCTTTTGTCTTGTGTATCCGTTGCTGCTTCCTCTCTTGCAGTACCACCCGCTCGAGCGTTGCATGCTGTGGTTTGACCTCGGGACGAACCCCGTCGGCGTTCTAATGAAATGTTGGCAGACATCAACATGCAGCACCAACAACAACAACAACAACAACAAACAGAAGTAGTAACAACTGGCATAGCGATAGCAACAGCGTCGATATTGTTTTATCCAAAATAGTTTTAATTGCAGTACGCCCCCAAAAAGCGGCTAACAACTTTTGTTTAAACTCGTGCCAAAGACCACATGAAAGGGTATTTTCGCTGTAAAATATTGTTATCGATTTGAATATGATTAATTTATGCTCGAAGTTTGTTTTACGTTTAAATAACTATTTCGATTTAAAATATATATGACCTGTATGCATTCAATGCATAGAGCTTAGGGTAGTTCTTAGTCGATCACAATCGCAACCAAATTTCCGTTTAAAATTGTATCCATTGTAGTTTGCTGTTTACTGTTAGACAAACTAGTCGTACAATGCAGATTTACAGTTTTAATAAATCTGTTTGTCACTTTTGTTTACCGCTTCAATGGCCATCAACAATAGCAACAGTCGCAGCAGCAGCCACACCATGCCACGCCCACTCATTGCCCACACTTACGCCCGTGCCACGTTTTGGGTCCCATTGTCACAGTCCCAGCGCATGGCGATGAATTTTCAAATGAAAATTGTTGCTATTGAAAGTTTTTAATTTGTGTGTGCGTGAGTTTTATTTATATTATTATTTTGTGGTGTGGTTTTTGTTGTTGTTATTGTTATTTTTAAGCTGTGCTGTATCTATCTCGCTCTCTCTCTCTCTCGTCCTCTATCCCTTGGCCCTTTCGCATTTTGCGTGATTTTCGCTGGCTGAAATGGCACCTTTGGGAAATTAATATCCTTTTTGGACGATGGCACGAGGCACACACACACACACACTCTGCCCAAAGCTAGACCTAGCGCCAAAAGCCAAATCCTTGGTCGTCCAGTCGGGTCCAGTCCAGCGCGGCCTTCATTTGGAGTCACGCGGCAGCAACGCGTGAGCTGAGCTTCAACTTTTTGCTGCCACGTTGCACGTACGCCAACATGCCACGCCCACATTGCCGTTGCTGCCGGCAACCCCGAGCTGCCCTTTGTTTAAGTTGCTCAGTTGCTGTTGCTAGTTGTGGGTTGCTTGTTGCTGCTTGCCTGCTGTTGACAACTTTTGTGTTGTTGCCATTTTTCGCCCGCACACCGCATCCATAATTGCTCCTGCCGGCGGGATGGCTGGCTGGTCGGGTGGCTGGTATCCTTGTTATCCTCACCAGATTACATGCTGCTTTTTTTTGCGTAACTGCGAGTCGTTTCCTTTATTACTTTTGCGCAATTACTCATTACGTTATTGCATTTCATACTTCTGATATACACGCATAGTTGACTAAGCAACCAGAACAAGCTTCAAGCTGTAGGACGAGGACGAGAACGAGGACACTGTGTTGGGTTCGTTGCCAAGCTCTGAAATAATTAGAAATATTTTTGCGCAATTCCATTGGAGAGTTGTCCAATTTGCTATCCCGCCCCTAGCCCCCTGGAACTCTTTTTGGGTTGCACTTTTGAGTCGGTTCACTTTGCCCGTTGGCCTTGTCGCCTGAAAACTTTTCATTTGCATGTTTCTAGTTAATTGAATTATGCACAAGTTTCCGCTTGAGGCTCAAGGTGCCTCTTACCAACGACAAAATTTATATAAGCGCTTTGAGGCAACACAAATGGTGATGATATTAAGCATACGCCCCACATGCCAAGCATTGAGCTCATTAGCCCTGCCCCAGACCGCCAGCTCAAACAGCTGGCTGGACACTCTTTAACGTCTTCAGCAGCAGAAAGAAGCTGGCTGTTGGAATAGCTGGTTGGCTGTTTACATCGCCTGTGATTTCCTTTTATGTATTCGCCATAAAAGTCCAAGTCCGGGGCGCTTCAAGTTTATTACATTCCTAAGCTGTGTTGCCAGCTACGAAGTCGTGCCATCTCCTGGCAATAAAAAATGCTGCTGCTAGTTTGCCCCATTGTTGTTGAAAGCAGCATGCGCCACACATGAAGCAGGAGGAGTAGATGTAAGTAGGGCCAGAAGCATGAACCTGCGTTTGTGTTCGTGCGTAGTCAGCCGAATTTAAATTTGACTTTTATTAAGAGCAAAATCAAAGTAGAGAAATTTATCTGACTCTTGATGCTGCCTTTGCCAATGAGGATGCCAGGAATATTTTGGTGCTCCCATCGACTCGTACTATTATACTATGTACCAGAGAGGGTATAAAAGCAGTTTTATTGCTCAAGTTGTGCTGCTAAATAGGATAAGCCCCTCATTTATGCCCGTTGCTGGGCAACATGTTGCCGTTGCCGTTGCTGTTTCTTTCCCTCTTATCCATATTTCCAATTCGTATCCCAAGTCCCAATCTTTGTGGGCGGCTGCCACTTGCCACCGGTGCTGTGGGCGGAACAAGCTAACTATTAAAGTGCTGTTAACTTTATTATTTCGAGCACTTGTTGTATAATGTGGCAGCGCTGTCATGGCAACTTACTGCTATAGTTTGTGAGAAAATAAAACACATACATATACTAAAACACTGAGACAGAAACCTTTAGGGTGAAAAACAAGAAATAGCAAAGTCATAATTTGTCAAAAGTGGCTGGCGGAAGGCGAATAAATATGCTCGGCAAATATTGGCTGCATAATAGCTTTTCTATGCAAGAAGTTGCTATTGCATTTCCATTTGCTGTTGCTGCTCTTTCTGTTTCTTCGGTTGTTTCTGCGTGCCTCCAGTCTTGTTGCTATGTGGGTGGTTTCTTGTTTTATATAATCAAAAAGGCAAAAATAATGCATTCAACTTTTCCCATTCGCTTCGCTCACTCCCCATCGTTCTCTTGTTGCAAAACTAAGTACATGAGAAAAATTGTTAACATTATTTTTGCTTGCTTATAAGCAAAACTAAAAACTTTGCACTCGAGGACCTGCTTCAAGCTGCCGCCCACTGGATTTTCAAGTCCAAATGGAAAGCTTTTCCCGTGATAAAACATTGCACTACTTTTATATTATAATGCATATTACTTATCACCTGCTAATTAGCTGCATCTCTTTCGACCCACTTACTCTACTTCGTTCCGTACATAAATGTTTTGAATATTAATTCAGTATAAAGTTAGCTCTTAAGGAAATGTATTTGATTTAATTTGTATTCATTTAAGACATCTAACTTATACATTTTCTAAATTTTCTCGAAGTTTGTATGCAATCAAAATGATATTTGCCAATTTTAATATGAAATAGTAAAACATAAAAGCCAACCTCACATCAAAATACTTTCTGTTGCCCTGGCGATATAAAATTTTCTGCGAATTTCTCATTTATGTTGCTCCTTTTAATAAATTGCACATAAAAGAACCTTCTACGTTTTTAGTTCAATTTGAAACGTATGTTTTTTTATGCTTGCCAACTTTATTGTTTTACATATTTTAATTTCACAATAAATGTTAATTAACAAATACAGTATGCCATATTCAAATAACTTAATTAGGTTTTATTTACAATGAAAATGAGACTTAATTGAATTCACAATGTGTTTTGTTTTTGGTTTTTGTGTTGTTTTCTCATTTCGAGCCGCGATGCCCAGATGCAACCCTTGAGTTATTGAAATCAACAAGAATTGCGTTTGGACAATCATAGCCAAAAATCGAATTAACCAAAAATATTTGTACGCTTTTAGCGTGTTTATAGGCCATGGCAAAAAGCTTTCAGCCGCTGGGAATCCTTGCAGGCTGTTTAAGTTTTTGCCGTCGATGATATCACATGGCATCGTTTTCAGTTTTCCAAAACCCTTTTTAGCTTTTTGACTGTGTTTTTTATATTTTTGTTTTTGTGCAAAGTGAACTTTACGGAACTGGAACTCAATACAGCGATGAGGAGGTCCATGGCTATTCGGATGTTTGCGTAAAGTATTTCACTCTGTTATACTCAGTCGCATAAAAACACAACTTACCAGGGTATGTTGTTCTTGGGCACCCGCTCCCACCACCGTGGGGTCGAGGGGCAGCTGTCAGCTCGGCTGGCCATAAAGTGTCGGAAGAATCACAAAATCATTGTAAATGTTGAGCGAATCTCGCATTACACGCAAGGGGCTGGCGCGTGTTGCTGGCCAAGACAACTTTTGTTAGCGTGTGGCAGGAGTGTTAGGGTTTTTGGGTGGTGGCTTAGTGCTGTGTGTGTGGGGTTTGTGGGTTGCTGCACTTCTTGATTAAATTTTTGCACAGCTAGAGTGCAAAATGAACTTGCCTTCGCATATGTCCTAGCCTCAAAGTCGTCCGTGGATGGGCACTTCTCTCCTGCTGCCAGTTCCTTCGCGGGCGTTGGCGTGTCTGCGGTTTTATTTCGCCCGAGTTGTCTGTCTTGTGGCCAAGCGTCTTGTGTCTTTTATTGTGGCTTCGAACCATGTTGCCCATTGTTGCCTAACTGTAGAACTGCATTCCATCGACGCGTTTGCTGCCGTTTTTTTTTATTTTATTTATTTTTTTTTTTTTTGTTTCCTTTGCCATGCTGCATTCAACTTGGACTTGATGATACTTATAAAATACTAGCGGATGTGTGTGTGTGTGTGTGTGGGGTGTCCGAGAGTCCTTGGCCCATGTCGGTGTCCGTTGCGTGTCAGGCTACTGTTATTACAATATCCTTAGCTGTTCAGCAACGTTTTCTTCTGGCGCTCCTTTGCCCACTACTCTTTGGTACTTTTGATTCGTTTTTTTTTTTCTTTTTGCGGTTATTTTGCGCTTGCAAGGGTTGCCGTTGATAAGAACATCAAAATGGTATTTGTGCTGCTGCTTTCGCCCAGTTGTTCGTTTGGACGTTGCCATTAAATTTTAAATTAAATTGTCCTGCCATTCTTATGTACACTTTGTGGATCTGGTTTGAGCTGCTTTTATGGGCGTTGTTAATTGGAATTGATTGAAAGTTATTTGATGTTTGCCTTTCGGCCCAATCCAAGCAACGCTAAAGCCAAAACCGACCAACAATAAAAGCAACAGTAACAACAACGGCAACAACAAAGTTATGGCATGGGAAAAGCTCGGCTCTACGTGTCTATTACGCTCTTTCTCACACTCTCTTTCCATCTCTCTCCCTCTGTATTTGTTTGTTGGCTGTGTTGTTAATAGACTTGCAGAAATAATTAACATAATTTAATTAGGTGCTTGGCATTATTTTTACGCACGGAATTAAGTGTTGAATTTTAAGTGTTTTCATTTTAATTGAGCGACATTTTTCAGTCACGGAGCGGCCAATAAAATGCCTGTACATACTGTACTAATAACACTGATACGAGTCATGCGGGGGCTGCCGAGAACTGGTAACTGGGGAGCAGTCACTGAATCCCGCCGTCACCACTTACTAATTAAATAATACAAAAGGTAATCCTAACCTCCAGCTGTACGGAATGGGTGCGAATGAAACGTGTACAAAAAAGTTAAAAAAAAAAACAAGTATACGTAGAAAACAGTTTGTTTTTCTCTATTGTAAACAGATGTGCCATGGTATTAATTATATATATCTAACTGTATTGAAAGTTTAATTCATTAAAATAAAAAAAATGAGAGAATTTAATTATTTTATATGTTATCGACAACAGCGTAACTAAAGTAAATCTATAAAGTAATTAATAAACATTAACAAAGCTAAATGAAAGAAATAAATTATATTTATTTGTGACAAATTTATAGTTTATCAGATAATTAATTGAATATTTAAAGTCAACTAACAAATATTGCAAGTTTAAATATTTAATATGTTGTCATTTACACAAAGTCTATTAAATTGCTCAACCTTTACTTTAAGAGCATTAAATACGCAACTTACGCTGTTACTTTTATGACCAATGAAATAAACTTCTTATTATACGTATACTCCCCGCTTACTTCATCACTTCGTCAACTTGGTGGCACCCACAACATTGAAACGCTGCTGCTCGTAAAAAGTTTGAGCCTAATAAAAATGCCGCAGCACGTACATACATCAACCTGCAGGCATTAGCCTAACAGTCCTACTCCCACACACACACACACACACACACACATACAAACAAGTGTGTGTGTGTATCTCCTTTTAGATATGAAAAAAAAAAACAACACAAAGAAAATATATGTATGTGCAAACACAAAACTGAAAATGAGGACTGCTGTTATTAATTTGCAAAGTGCAAAATTGTTTCTCATTTACTCGTCATTTCCGGCGATTTCTGGTAATCATGCATCAGTTTCAGCCTCAGACTCAGCCACAGCCTCCTCTATCCGGCCTTTTATTAAGCATTTTGATTTGGTTTTTGTTTTATATTTTGTAGAGGGAGCATGGAGTTACTGTTTGCCTTGAATGAATGTATGAAGCGTGTGAAGAGAATTCACTTGGGAGCATATCAAATTGCAGTTGTTGGTCCATTAGACGAGACACTTGACTCCGGCAGCTTTTAGCACCGGAAATACATCTGTATAACGAGAGAGAGAGGGTAAAGAGTGTTGGAGCCAAATGCCAAATATTGTGTATTGCCATGCACATGCTGTGGACTAAAAAGCATGGCCCAAAGTGACGACTTGACTGTGTAAATTGAGCTGCTAATGGTGGTCCCAGCATAAATACAATAACAAAACAAAATATTTAGTATAAAGGACGGTGTTGTTGTTGACATTATCGTCATCGTCGTCGTTGTTGCCGCTGATGGCCAAGACAAAGGCGTTATCAACACACACAAAAAAAGGGCAGCAGCTGTTTGGATTCCCAGCAGACAACACGCATACGCCGCGTGAAACTTGCCGCTTTTTGCTAAATTTAATCTGAGCAGAGAGCAACTTTATTAGGCCACGTTAACAGCTACTTTGACTGCTACTTAAGTGGCAACTTCAATACACTTTAGGCTGCAGCTAAATGAAGTTGTTGTTGCTTCTTGCTGCTGTTGTTGCTGCACCTGCCGCACTTCAGAGGTTGACAGTCGTCGGCTGCTTGTTGAAAACTGCCATTAACTTGTTACAACTTCCGCCCTTGTCTTTGCAACGCTCTCCGTACTCACAAAGAAGAACGGCTTTTGCTTTGCATTCACATCCTGTTAGGGACCCCCGGTCGAGCAGCGAGCAGCTGCATCTACAATTTCCTAAGTCTCACTCTGACTTTTTCATTTTATGCATTTTATTTGCCATATTCGCAAAAGAAGCGCACCTAACTTTGCTATGACTTCCGATGGCGTGGCCTCTAGCCCAGGTACTTCATCTTATTTACACACAAACACACAGAAACACTAAAGCGACGCATATTTACTTGACGTGGGCTTTTGGTGGGGTTGTTGGGGCGTGGCAACAGCCGGCATTGTTTACCTGCTGCCTTGTCAGGTCTGCAGACAAAGCCAAACAATTTGCGTCGAGCGCACCTGCTGCACGCTACCCACTTTAACCCCCTGAAGGTTTTACCTTTGCTTTTGGGTTGCCGCAGTTTTTGCCCTCATCAACATCAACATCACCGTCATTATAATGAGAAAATTGTTTCAATTATGTTTGTGTTTAGTTGCTTCAATTTGCTAAGCAACATCATTAAGTGCCGTAACTTAATTCATGCCGCTCGCAGCCGATATTTGCCCTCGTGCTCATAAAAATTAAATTCGAGCAGCAATAGCAACAGCAGCAACCCTTGAAGCCCCACAGACCCAGCTCCACAAAGCGTAAAGTGTATGAATAAAACAACAACTATACACACACAACCCTTATTGTATACATACGCACACACGTGAAAAGTTAGCTACTGGCAGTTACTTTTCCCCCTCTTAACCTTGACAGGAAGTTCGAGTTTCTGCTCCTGCTGAGCTGTGTTGTTATTATTGTTGTTAATACTTTGAGTTTATTCGTCTGGATTATTTTCACATTAAAAACAAAAGCGAAGGCCAAAGCGATACTACAAACAAAATTAAAAGGCAAGAGCCAAACACGCGTACACTGTAACAAAAGGCAGATTTTATAGTGCAACTGCAACAAGCTGTGCAGAGACAAACTCTTGTTGCTTGTTGCCTCAATTAGAAGCCATTTTACATAATTGTGATGCGCATGCTTAAAATGAATTTAGTTGTCTTTGTGGCTTACTTTGCAAACCTTTTTTTGTTTTGCTACTTTGAAAAATCCCCAGGCGGTGTAGGGTCGAAAAGGCTACAAGTGTAAGCTATTGCGCCGCTTGGGGAGTGGGGTACTTTTGGGCATTTTGTATTGACTCTGTGCTTTGGTGTCGCTTGCTCAACAAGCTCCAATGGCAATTGTTGTAGCATATTGTGACGTTAGTTTGCTATCAGAGCAAGAAATCCCACAAAAAAGCTGCTTTATTGCATGCACAGCACGTTCGTGTGTTTGTCTGGTTGCCAGCTCCCCCAAACCCGCCACTCTCCTTGTTCTTTTTAAACAAATATTCATATGCAAGCCCGAGCGTTGGCAATGTGATCAAGCCTGCAATCTGCAATTTCAGGCAATGACGCCCTAAGGTATGCAACGCAAAATGTCAGGCAGGAAAATAAAGTTTAATTTGAATGCTTCTTCTGTTGAACGTCACATTGAATGTTGAATGAGTGTGTGTGAGTGTGTGTGTGTGTGTGTCTGCAGTTTGTTGGCTGCCTTGCCATGCCTTTTCCCAATGGGAAACTGTTGGAAAATCAAAGTTATTTGTATTTATTTGCAAAATCGTGCAACGCGTGCTGCAGCAGCAGCAGAAGGAGGCACCAACAATGCAAATATATACATACGTCCTAGACATGATATAGTAGGTGTTCCCTCTGTGTAAGTGTAAGTGTGTTAGTATGTGTGTGTGTGTTTGTGAGTGAAATAACTCGCTTCATTGCTTGCGATTGCCGTTACAATCTTCTTATTTGTCGTACCATTTTTCAGCTCTTGTATTCTTCGTTGCTGCTGGTTGTATTTGCAAGATGTTTTAACGTCAATATCAAATGCAAGTCCGACTAAGACCTGAGACTGTCTCTAGCCTTCGGTACGCACGTGCGACACGTTCCACTTGCGTCCTGCACGTACGCCAGGAGCTACGCAGCACAGAAGGATGCCAGGAAAGGACAGCACAGGACATAGACTGCATCTACCGGAAAGAAAGTCTTTGGTAGCGCCCATTCGACGTGTGGCCATGTAGCGAGAATGCTTTCGACTGTATTGGCTTTAGCCATAAGTTTCTATACGCTTATTTACACTTCAAATGGATTTTCAGTCTGTCAAACTCATATTGAGCATATTTCAGCATAATCTTGAAATTGGCATTTTATTGAATGGTCATAAAAATGTGCTTGCTTGCATTAGCAACGAAAAAAAAACCTTTATGGTACCTTAGGCAAATGTTTAACCTGATAACTAGTTAGAAATTTGCTAAACTTAATAAAGTTTATTGTCAAAAGAACTATAAAACTGAAAAAATTTGCTTGGCAAATAGCTCGAAGCAGCTGTCTCTTATTAAACGAGATTTTGTTTGTTAATATTAGCTTCTGCATGCTATAGTAAATTAATATTTGTTATATTCATATTAAACTCATTAAAACCTTTTTTATGATAATGTCTTTAGCCCAAAGCGTATTTGAACCAAAAAGAGCTTATGACGCATCAGACGAATTTGATGCTATTTCCCTTGTTTGTCATACTTTTAATTAAAATATTGTTCGTTCAACAGTTAACGGTTTTAAGCCTGCAGGTTTTTAAGCAAATATTGCTTAAACAAATTGTGTGGAAAAAAATGGAATGCCCATTTTACTGCTTATCAAACATTTATTTATGGCTTTAATACCTAGCAGCAGTAGTCGTACTTTCCGATAGGCCTCAAGTCTTAGCCCCCTGGCTTCTACCCGCTGGCAAATGCAATGCTCCAAAATCCAAATGCAATGCATAAATTTATTGCATGCCACCGCACAGCACAGCAGACAATTAAGATTTGGGTACTGGTGGCATTGGCAGTGGCAGTGGCAGTGGCAGGGACTCACTGGCTGGAGCATACAAGCCGGCAGCAAGCAGATTGGCTGGCTTGTCTCTTGCAAACGTGTGCACTGAATGCATAAAACGGAAATCTCAAAACAAGGCAAGCAAAACGACGAAGAGTCGTCTCGCAATTTTAAAGACGGTTTAAATGCTCTTTCAATTAAATTTAGTTTAGGCTCATTTTAAAGCTTTCTACATGTACAAAAACTATAAAAATAACATTACTACTCTACCATTAAGATAATAAATTTCGAATAATATATTGAAGTTGCTCTTTTAAAATTTAATAAAAAATAAAGCTTTTGGCTTGTTAATACTTTTAACTTCTTTTGATAGCAATTTCTGTGAACACAAGATTTTTTCTGCTTAAGTCCCATTTCTATGGAAATTGATGTTTTTACAGCCTGTACCTCACTTCAAACTAACCGAAATCGGCCTAAAATAATTGAAAACGGCTAGTTAGTAACGCAATAACATAAAACATAACAAGTTTATAAAATTTACATATCTTGAGTAATTTTCTTGTATTTGTTGCCAGCTGCACAAACGAGCTATGGAACCCTTTTTGGGTATAGGGCAAAAGCGAAGGCGTTGGTTGCTTGTCTGCTGCTGTGCGGCTAGGCCGTTGTCTGGGGTAGTTGTTGTTGTTGCCGCCATAAATAAAACAAGCGAACATGGCGCCCAACGATCCAAAGCAGCCAGTAACGACAACACAAGCAGGCCAAAGCCCATGATTGTACTACTATGTGCCTTGGCTGTATACAAACGTACGTACGAATGTATGTAATATGATTTAAATTCAATTTGTGGCATTTGTTATCGATATCAAGACAGGCACACACAGACGTTTACATATATGCACACACACATACGCAAACACTCTCAATTACATGCAGTAAAATTTGTTTTCAAATAACAGTTTATACGATGTATGTGAGCGTGGTGTGTGTTTGTGCTTGCGTATTTGTGTGTGGCACACAGCGGGGCGTATACGCAATATTTTATAGAAACGCTCTTTAAAGCAATTGAAATTGTTGGCCATTGTGGCTTGGCGAATGCTTGCTGCCATTAAAAGCGAAAATGATTTTGGCGCTGTTATTGTGTCCGTGCGCAAAAGTCAATCAAATGTTTAAGCCACGTATCCAAGCAGAACAAGCAACACCAACAGCAATAGCAATAGCAACAGCAACCCCCCAAAGTATGCAGCATGTGTTAAAAATTTTAACAACCAAAGTGGTTTTTTGGGGAAAATTGCAAAAAATGGTAAAGAGTAACGCATTGCCGGGATAACAAGCGAAAGGGGGGGGGGGGGGGATGGGGGGGGGGGTGAAACTGTGTATGCGTTGGTGTATGTGTGGTGTGGTCGTGTGGCTCTTGTCGAGTATGCTGTTGCTGAGGGGTGTGAACAGTTGCCAGAGTTGAGAACTTGAAACCGCAATTTACTCATTTCGTTTCGTTGCGTGGTTTTATTTCGCTTACGAGCAAATCCATTTGGTTGTAGCTTAACTTTTTGCACCGTTTTTGGCAGCTGTTTACCAGCGAATGAACCAACGAACGAACCAACCAAAACGAACCGACCAACTAACCGACCTCAAACCGAGCTCATGCCAACTTCAACTTCAAGTGGCGGCAAAGTTGTTTAAAAGGCTGATTTGCACCACACACACAGCACACAACACACACACACGCACAAAACATACTATAAATGAAAGTTGAGTGAGTCTTCAACTGTATTGGTGGGTGACTGGCTGGCGCTCTGTACAATTTGCATGGCGCTTGGCTCATTAAGAGTTGCATGCAATTATAAAAGCAAATGCAAACTGGCAACTGAAAACAGAAAAACTGTTGGCATGGCGTCCACCTAACAGAAATTCAAAAGCAAACGGTTTATTTCGTTCGAATACGCTAGCATAAAAGCGTACCAAATACGCGCCATTACACAAACACACACACACGCAAACACAAATGAAAGAAGAGAAGTGGTGCAGAGGTACAACGACGTGTTGGCCACTTGACTCATTAAAAAGCCTTGCTCTTCTTCATCTTGTTTTATATAAATTTTTTGTTTCAGCGTTCAGGTTTTTTGTCTGTTTGTGTGTGAGTGTGTGTGTGTTGAAAAGCGCTTCAATTGCAGTTTCAGTTTTCAGCTCTTTTCAACTGCTGCCCTAAAGTGTTGATGAAAGCAGCAGCAATCTACCCCCAAACCCGCGCTCGACCTTTCAACACAGACATAGTCATGTAGCAATTTGTAAGCACTTTTAAGCCGTTTCACGAGTGCTCGTTATGCCACTTTTCAATGAGCTAAAGTGAGGGGGTTAGGGGGGTGACAGGTTCAAAGAGCAGGTGTAAGCTGACTGAGAGATGCAACAGGTTGGCGCACACTGGCAAATGTGCATGTCGAGCCATATTAATTATACATTATGTCCGTGTACACAAGCGCATTAAGTTGCCTTATTTCCCGTCCACAAGCAGCACTCTCTCTCTCTATCTCTCTCTCGCCACAAATCCAACTTACCTTAAACCGTATTGCAAATAGCGTATTATAGCGCATATCGTATCCTTGCTGTGGCTAGCTTCTCACGGCTGCTGTCTGCTTCTAGCCAATGTTAATCCACGTTTGCTGTTGTTGTTTGTCGCCCTCAGAGCTCGTCAACTTTCCCCGGACACACTGCAAAAAAACAAAATCCCAAGCAGGAAACATAAGAAACTAAGTTAGTAACTCGGCGAGTGGCTTTCTCGCAAATAAACAAGAAGGACTAAAGCGAAGCATGCTACTTTTGCAACTGCTTTCGCCACTAATATTTATGTGTATCTTTTGTAATTAATAAAAGTTTTAGCAGCACAGCTCTCACACACACACACACAAACACACACTCACACAGACAGATAGCAAATGTTCAGCGCTAAAACTTTGTTCATTTTTCTTAGCCCCTTCGCAAAAACTCACAGCATCGACTCCTCCCGCTGATCAAGTCTCTAGATGCATTGCATAAATTGCGTCAAATTAGACAGAAATATTTAATTAATCTCTATAAAAGTTAGTTTATTGAATTATTCACGCCGACACCGACTAAGATAGAGTCTTGTTGTCTAAGCAACGCCTTCGAAAATTTCTCAAATTACTTTTGCAAAGACTCATTAAATCTACTTCGTCTACACGGTGTTTGAGCAATGTGCGTAGGCATTTATATGAATAAACACTTATACTATATACAACGACAGACACACACAGAGTTATATAAATGATTGTCAAGACATGCCGATTGTCATTAGGCTGTTGTTGTTATCGTTGTTATTGCTCTGACAGCTGGGAAACAGCTGCCTTTGACAAATGACACGATTTACATTATACTCGATGCAATTTTTCCCTGTCAAACTGGACAGCGAATGTGTAGACGCAGATGGTAATGGGCAACAAAAGCATAAAACCGAAAACAACACGAACAATAAAAATAACACAACGAACAACCAAACAAATGACGCGCGCTGCATGCTGATGCCCCACAGTCTCAATGTGTATATGTGTTTGTGTATTTGTGTGCGTGGCTGCATCTTAAGCGGAAACGGAAGTCATTTGGGCAACGTCGACAATCATGATGTTGGTCTCGTGCTGATGATGTTGAGTTGAGCTTTATGGCAAATGTAAATACATAAATAAAAATAAAATGTAATTTCTCATTTACAGCTTTCCTTCTTTTCTTTTCAGGCATTAGTTTCATGTTGTTGCTTTGCTTCGCTTGGCATGGCTTTCTCTTATTTTGTTTTTGGTTTTTTATTTTTTTTAATTTGCGTCCGCGAAAGGAAACCAACGCCAGTCGCCGTCACAGTTACAGTTACAAAGTTACTAACAGCAAGCGGAAGTCTTGAATTTCTTATAAAAGTTTCAGCATTAAGATTTCGGCTTGATGGCCAAGTCAGTTAAGGGGTTCAGGGGTCTTAGCCCCTAACTTCGGCGGTTTTTGTTTTGTTTGATTTGTATCCACTTACCAATAATTATAGCCAGAAAGTAGAAATTAAGGCCCTTAAGATTTTAGCTCGTTTGTGGCTTTCAGTAAGCTCGTGTTGCGGCTCTTAAAGCTGACTCTCTTTCGATGTATTTCCTACGCTCCCTTTTGCACACCAATCACATTAACAAGGAAAATACCTATACACACAGTTTTTCGGGTATATTTAGCATGGGCTTAGCATGGTTCTTAGAAGACGATGCCGATAGAGATGTCGCAATTGTCAACATGATGACAACAATTTGTAAAAAATACTTGATTTATTTGCCAAAAAATGACAACCACAAGCTGAACGATGGGAGACAACAACAGCAGCAGGAAAATTAAATGTGCTAATGGCAAGTAGATGCGGATGAGAATGTGAATGCTTGTCCCTCGTCGCCAACGCAACTCACGTAATGAATGCGATTTGCAGGCAAAACATGAAAAATGGCAAGCACAATGGCAGCCATGAGGGGCGAGTATTTGCGGTTGGCTAGCATATAATTTCCATTGTTGACAGGCAGCATAAGATAATAACGCACCATATACGATAATGGCCTCCCACAAAAATCGAGAAAGTGAAACGGAGGCCTCGTAACAGCAAAACTGACCCTGCTCGACTCTCGACCGTGTCACAAATGGTTGAGATTTAGCTGCCACATAGCTTTAGAATGGCTGAAGGAGGATGGAGGGAGGGGAGAGTATAACTTCAATTCGATTGATGAGCTTTGCCCGCAACGAAAGTGCACGGCAACTACTGAAGTGTTGTGGTGCACTGTGGTGTAGAGCGAAACTGGAAACTGGACATACCGGTTCACCCGTTTCATATCGTGCACTTCTCTAAATTGTGGGCAATTAACTTGCTTGATGGCTGCTGCCAATCACAGTAAAACCTGCCACCGCCTGTTTCGCTTGTCGCATCCAGCCTCGACCAACTTGTCCCTTATCCGCGCTATGGGGTTTTAAGCTTCCTTTTCTCTCATCCCCTTTTCCTTTCTTTTTCCACTTCTGTGTGTGACGTGAGCCGTTTTTTTCTACATTTTATTTTGTGCTGCGGTCGTTGGAGCCAAGGATTTTCATTTTAATTTGCAAAATACGCTCCACACTCCACATCCTCCCGGAGTGCACTTGCATAGAAAGACCAACAATCTGGCGAGTGGAGTCGGGTTTAAAGTAAAGAGAGCGAACCCAATGCATTAAGCGGATTAGGGGCGTTAAATGCTTTGATTTAGGATACGTGCGCCAGCTGTGATATGTGATAATTAATTCACCTACCTGCTAGTACTAGCTGCTAGAAGCAGAGTGGGGGATTTGTGAGTGGCACAATGAATGAATGCACACATCACCCATACGCCATGTGTGTGGTGTGCACACACAAAGTAATAAGCTGAAAGCTCAGCAGTTCAACAATGATGATGATGATGATGATGATGAAGACATGGCAAGTAATTTGTAAAGAAAAATGTGCACCATGTCAACGAAATATGTCAACATTATAGCTGCCAACTTAAAACCCTTTGCTGCTTCGTACCAAAGTGCGAGTGTGCATTTTCACATAGGCAAGAACATAAAACACAATGCAGAAGTCGAGCAAAATGAACATAAAATGCCACTCACTTTTAGCCAGCAAGCATCATGCCCAGCAGCACCAGCAGCCACACCCAGACGTAGACGACACTTATGCCACAGGCAGAACGAGATGTAGTAGCAGACACACATTTTGTGTGGGTGCCGAGTGCATTCTTTATGCAGCGACAAATGCAACACTTTCGCAGTCATCTTCATTTGCACACGGCTGCTGAAACCATGGAAACTATGCAAGATGTAGGCAGGGATAAGAAATTATTTTTTTTTTTTTTTGGCTGACTTGTCTGATAATGGCGGAAATTTAATGCTTGTGGCAGCTTCATTTAACTTTTTTTTCAACCCAACTCAAACTCAAACACACACACACACACTGCGCGAAAGATTCGCGTTGCGGACGCTGTTTTTGGTGGGTGACAAAAAGCGAGTGGGCCCGCTACAAAAAGGACCCGCCAACTGCCACACAATCTGCCATATCACTGACAGTTTTATCGACTTAACAAAACTAACTGCCATTAGTTTCACTTTGCTGCGAGTGTCGCTGAAAGGCCACGAACCCTGCAGCATCCACTGCAAAAAGTAATCCATTGTTGCGGGTGGTGGCAAAGGATTCGCCGGCAAACACAACAACAACAAAAAAAAGAAGGAGAAAGAGAGCCTAGGAAAACAGAAAACAGAATACAGGGCAAGACAAAGCCAAAATAAACACGTGCACAGAAAAAAAAATGGCAAATGGCAGAGATAAGGAACATGAAACGTGAGACCTTAGAAAAAAACCGCCTGTTTGTCTGGCCGGTTCGCCTGCTTCGGGCCGGACGTTGAAAAATCACTTTAGCATGACCCCAAAATGTCTATTTCATTAATACAAATAAACCCCAAAAGCTTACCCCACACACACAGCCCGCTGTCCAGAAAGCAATGCACGATGCCGACCAAAACAAATCGTTTGTGCGTCCGGCAACGACATTCAGGCAAATTAAAAATGAACATGAAAGCGGCGCAGATACCACCACATAACAAGAAGCAAGACCAAAAGACAAACCACCCAACCCCCCATTCCAATCGCTGTCTTGCCACGCCCCGTTAGAGCGCACGTCTTAAGCTATTGACATTAAAATTTGTCATTCGTTTTAGACATTTTTTTTCGATTTTGTCGCTGCTGCATGTTTTATATTCTAAGCTAAGACAGGAATTGGAAATGTTTAGCTTTTAAAAACGATAGCTTGTTGCTTAGATAAATTCATAGGGCATCGAAATAGTCGTGACATTTTATGTTTTGGTAATCTTTCACTTATTTATTTTGCATTTCCTTGAGATATATTTATTTTTGCCATTCTGTTCAACTACTTGCGATGCCATGCACGTGGCCAGCCGCAAAAATGTCCCGGACGATATCGAAGCTAATCAGGCGAGTGCTTTAAATAATTCCCGACCAGCTGATTGTGAAAAGTTTTTTATTTTCTGCTGGAGGCGATTGATGAGCTCGATTTAAGCCTCTATCGTTGTGCTGTCATTGTTTGGACGTCGCTTCATTTATATTTGTATTTCATTAAAATTATTGCCAGTTTGTGGGTGCGAGTGTGTTTTTGGGTGAATGAAAAACTAATTGATTGACACAGTTTTTGCCGGTCAGCGTGGCGGCTTGATCGATTGATTTAATTTACTACAAAAAGCAGTTGAAATTGATGGAGCTGAGTCGAGAGTTGAGAGTTAAGAGCTGGCCAGAAAACCGAGACCAGCTAAAAGCGTAATTCCATTATGCAGCACACTGTAACTGTAACAGGGGATAAAGGAAATGTAGATTAAGACTGGTTGAGGCACCAAGCGACGCCAGACGATGAGAAGGGTTTGACGAGTAAAGAAAAATTCTCAATAATGTCATCAAAGTGGCTACAGTGCTTTACTGCTTTGGGAGCAAATGCATAAAGCGGCCAACGGTGGCGAGAAAAAAGGCTCAAAGGCAAACGCAAAAGCCAAGCAAAAATCGATAAGATTGTAAAGTGGCTGTAGAGGGACACCAGCGTAGAGCATAGCAGCAGAAGCGAAATGCGAGTAACGAGGACGGGTGCTCAGAGTTCGACTTTGCTGTCGTCGTCTTTGTGCACAAGAGTTGCACATTTGCTTTTGAATTGAAGTGTAGCGATGGAGACGGCGGAGCAAATTGCACTTTTCATTAAACTGAAAATAATAATACTCGGTAACAAACAGGATGATGATGATGATGATGCTACTGCTGCTACATCTCCTGGTTGAGCGGATCAGGGCCACTTGATGCGACTCTCCAGCCACTGACTGGAGCTCCTTAAGGCATTTCTGAAGCGCCCTACCCGCATTTTAGCTCAGCTAGTTCCTGGCGCCTGTCGTTCATCAATGGACGGGTTTGGCATGACTTGGCTTGGAAATTAGTTGCTAGCATGCAACTGACATCAAAGTGTGTCAAAGGCTGATGGTAGTATGCAATGGCAAAATAATTTACAGAACTTTTGTCAACTCACGACGATGAAAAATCGACAAAATGTAACAGCAACGAAATCGAATCGAACTTTAAAGAAAATGTGACGATGCTGGTTTTTTTATTTTTTTATTTTGCAATTTCCGTGACAAACGCATATAACGTAGTCCAAATTCAATTTGGCAGGAATAAGAAAGAGGCAACTGCTTTAGCATTTAGCATGAGTTTGTGCCACGTAGAGGCACAAAACTCTATCAAGCATTTAAATCTAACATTATTGCATTTGCCAATGAATATGTCAATAAAAAGTGCTGAATTCCAGAAAAAGAAAATACAAAAACAACTAACAAGTAAAAGCAAATGCGTAACAAACAAGGACTCCTTTGACATCGGGTGCTGAAAGCGGCGGCTGTTCAAGATACGCGCGTGGCTCTGGCTCCGACTCTGACTGAATGGTTTGCACTGGCAGACAGACAATCAGCTAAATAGACGAGCGCATGCCAAATGTGCTGAGTGACATGCTAAGCAAATGATGAAGAATGAATGAATGCGACATGGTAATCGGAATGGAAATCGCAATGGAAAATGGCATTGAAATTGAAGAGAGATGGAGCAGATGAAGAAAATGGGCTACGACAATGGGAAACGGGAAGCGGGAAATGCGAATTGGGAAATGCGGGACCTGCACGTTTGACTTCGCCTGATTTGCGAGTCAATGTCAGATGAATCAACTTGTTTGGCTCCAGCTAAATGAAAGTCAGCTATGCGCTCTTGTTTAGCACTTGGGTCAGTTCAGTTCATCTATGCATGATACTTTTCTAACCCCACCTAGTGCTATTGCATTAATCAAAATCATATCGAGTAGTGGTCATGTGTGAAACTGTGCTGGCCACTGATTGCAGATAAGCCCCGAGCAAGTAGAGCAGGGAAGTCCTGCAAACAAAAACACTAAAATAAGATGCAGCCACTCTCGAGCTGTGGCATTCTCCTTGGCGTACGTGGCGCCCTGAGTTATGCAGTGAAAAATTGTCGAGTGCATGATAAATGGTGTTCAGCAGTATACTTCAAAGCGCTGAGAACGTGGTCAGCCAGCAAAATGTGAAAGCAATATTGAGAAAACGAAGCAGAAAAAAAAATTGTGAAAAACAAACGCTGCCGAAAAAAATCGGAATGAAAATAAAGAGATAGTGTTGCGTCGACTGTACTTGCTGGCAACCAGAAATTATGTGTTTAAGGATGCGCTGAAGGCGTTTGTTTGGCAAGCAAACAGCACGTCGTCACCGCTTGATGTCCTTGTCGTTACTGTAATGTCCTTTTTTCCTCTTCTTGGCCAACGCCTTGCACTTACTTTGTGCGCATTTTCAATTTGTCAAACGCATAACGAATGAGCGTGATTGAAGTGCCAGTCGCCATGAACATGGAACAAGAACATTGACTGGGCGCAACGGCTTTAAGAGTCCTTTCACGCACACATAGAGACACATACATAGAGACACACATTGGCACAACTGAATTGGCAAGATTAATAGTGCCGTGCCACAACCAGCGCCTTTTTGTTGTTCTTGTTGTTGTTAGTGTTGACAGTTTGTTTCACAGCCAGAAATATAATTACAGCAACAGTACTAGTAGCAACATCAGCAACAACAGCAGCAGCAGCAGGAACCAAAACTCGAGCTGTTGTATGCATAATTGTGTGACAACACGAAGGCGGATGCAGCCAGGATACACGCAGCAGCTCAAGCGCACAGCCTGCAAAACTTTGCCTGCGCCTTCGGTTTTTGATTCTGACACTTTTGAGAAACGCCCCAACACGAACCAACACATCCAGAAACACACACACACACACAATACACTCACTTATACACTTGCACATTTATGTGCGTTGTATATCCTTATTGCCTCAGTGCAAACAAGGCTGTCATAAATGCATTTTATGATTTTAATGAGTTTTTCTGTTGATGTTTTGGGGTCGTTTTGGAGGGGCGCCAGCCTTTAAAAATGCCGACAGCTTAAGCAGCTGACAAAACCACAATAAAAAACTGACGTTAAACATTAATCAAAATGCTGGAAATTAAATAGGAAAGTGTGAAAACATAGGGTAAACAAACAAGAAGAGACTAAAAGTTACCCTGAATATAACAAATATAGCTGTAATTTATTGTGATTGGTTTTTAAACAAGAAAAGTATTTCATTGTCTCTTTAATCCCATCAATTAATTATTTTTTTTAAGTAATCTACAAAAGCCTTACACAGTTTATATAAAACAGCCTCTCGTATCTCTTTTACAGGGTATAAATAACTCACTCACACATATTCACACTTCCCCGCAGGGCTGTTGCCATTGTTAAGCAAGTGTTATAAAACATTTTTTGATAAATGCAAGTGAAACCGCAAAATATCATATGAATGATTGCGTTCATAAATAATGGTCACGGCTACCGCGAACCTACAACACGCAACTCAAACTAGCCCAATCCTTACCTCAAACCACGCCCACTTGGGACAACTGCTGTGTGGCTTCCGCTCATATTGGTTGCTCGCACCTTTGGCCAGAATTTATGCGCTTTTTGCTATTTGTTGTTTGCATTTAATTAAATGCAAGTGCGAATAAAAAAAATTGGTGTGTTGTTGCCGGTGAACAACGATTTTTAATTAGAAATCAAATAAAAAGCCATTAGCAAACAAAATCATTGCTAACACGTGTGACAAGCGGTTGCAACAACAACAGCAACAGCAACAAAAATAACTAAGCCAACAGACAGCTCACTAAATAATATCACAGCCAAATAAACCCACGGGCAGATAAATGAAACAAACGTGGAAACAAATAGTCATTAATTTTTGTATATCGCCTGCACTTTGATTGCAGTTTGCAGTTCCGCCCCGGCAAACAAATCAACTCCAATCCTGTTTCCTATATAGGCTACGACTCCTGCTCTTGCAATCTTTTTGGATTGCTAAAGCAATTACGAAAAATACAACCAAGCACCTGCTAACCCTGCTTACTGGCCTATTCGGATTTTTTTGCTTTTTGCAAACAAATCTGTATTATGGCCGGCAGCCATCAACATCAATCTGGAATTGGGATAGGAGGGCGGAAGTGACGGTGATTGTTGAAGCTATTCTTTTTTTTTTTTTCGGTATGCAGCAAAACGGCGACAGCAACAGATCCATTTTTTTTTTTTTTTTTTTTGTTAAATTTATGGCTTTTATTTTGAGGGCATTGTAGATTAGTTTTTTATGGATGCAGCACAAACTGATTAAACTTTTTGTGTGCTTCAAGCAAACACCAAAAATCAATGTTATGTTAGTGGAAAACATGTGTGAACTTTTTTTTACAACCAATAGAAAAGAGTTACAAAAAATCGACATGTTAAAGTTGAAGTGAAATACAGTATGCCTAATATGTAGAGAAACTAAATACTTTAAGGACTTTAGGCTATTAGAAAACAAAATTTATGCATTTTTTATATCTATGCATAACATGTTTGTATATTTCTCTAAGCTCTTGACATCGATAACTCATTTATATAAAGCAATTTTGATGTCATTGATATACGTAACCTGTGCTTGCTGTAAACAATCCCCAGAGAGAAACTAAAAACGCAGCAGATTCAACAAATAATTGCCAATTTAATGCGCATTTTACCATGTGCATTTAGATTGTGTGTGTGTTTTTGTGTGTGTATGTGTGTGTGTGATTCCCCCATCTATATATCGTTTTGTCTTTCGCATTCCATTTCATTGGTTCGTGATGTTGCAGCTGTTGTAATTCAATTATGTTTGTCTTTGGGAAATCAGTAAAACAAATTCGCATGTTGTTGCACTTCTTCAGTTCAATGCGATTGGATTTGATTGTGATTCACGTTCGCATTGTGCAATACGTATCATAATTGTAGTTATTATTCCTGTGGCTGCCTCTTCATACTACTACTTTATATGTGTTGCTTTGTGCTTGGTGCCTAATGACTTTTGATTATGCATGCGGCACGTGTGCAGAGTTTGTAATTACTTTGAAAATCTTCGATTCGATGCAGTCAGCTGTCAAAAGATTGTTACTAATACCATTGACCTAAGCACACAGATTTTCTATGTTCTATTGGTACAGCATGAAATTAAATCTGATTACTGAAATTGACGTTTGCTTTCCTTACAGGATATCTGAAAGCTTTGATAGATATAAATTTAAAACTCTTTACTCACTTACTAATTACACATGCTGTGCACATGGAAATGCCAACAAATGACATTTTATGGCGAAACAGGCATTGGTTTAAAGACCATTCGTTTGGGGAGTGTAATTTATTTTAAATACAATATAATTGAAATCGCTGGATTCTCAATTCGTTGGCTCGATGCAAATTAAACACATACGTATATGACAGCTGCATAATAAGAAATTGTAATGTAATTTTCCCAATGAGCTGTGTGACGAGGCCGACATCGAAATCATCAGAATAACAAAAACGGAAACGGGACACTCAATGTTTTTTTTTTTTTGCACGGATGCCATATGCGTTGCATTGCATTGCGCTGTGTTGTGTTGTGTTGCTGTGTTTACGGTAAATACTCGCTATGATGTCCCATACTGCTCAGCAGGCTCGTGTCCAATTACTTTTACATCGTTATTTACATATGAACCTTATTGTTTTCTTTTTTTTTGTGCGCTTTTGGCTCACTTTATGTGAGTTTTTGTTTTTTTATTTTTATCGCCTGTGCAACAATTTCTTTACCCAACTGAATTTTTTTTTTATATTACGCAAACAAATGAAAAATCAGTCACAAAGTAAATACGCATGTATAGTATACGCGTGTGTGTGTATATATATAGACGCATCGTTATCTCTATCGCCGATTCCGATTCGGATATTCTCTGAGCTTCTCTCTCTTTCTCTCTTTATGACTCTGTTGGTCGAGTCTGGCAGACAGGCAGGCGACGATTTTCAGCTGCGTTGGCCTGCTAACCGCTGATGCGTTTTAATTGGAATTTCCGCTTCTCGGTTGTGTGAAAAAATTAAAATAATATCCAGTCAAACCACGAGCGAAGGTGCGGCGCGGCAATGAACATCAGCTATTTGCAAGTTTTGTCACACAAATTTCGGTTGCAAGGCACGCTATCACGAAATGCACGCACCACAGCACATTCTCCGAGACCTGGGTAAAATGACGTCGGCCTAATGACATTAAACACACAGCGCACCCCATTAATTATGCAATTTTTGTTTGCCTCAAATGCAGCCTAAAAGTGTTTTTGACAATAGCTCAAAGGCAATAATTTAATAGCCAGAAAAACTTTAAATTTTACTCTGCCTTTGGGGTGGTCGAAAATTACCCATTTCAGTATTGTATGTGGGCTTAGGACACAAAGAGGCGCCTCGCTGCCTCGTCGCCTGTTAAATGAGTTTTTAAATAGATTTTAGCCACTTTGTGAGTTTGTTTACTCAACTCGTATCCGACGATGGCCTTTTAGAACGGGCCATAAACGTGCCCGCCAACAGAATACATTATACATAAATGTTAAATAAACATTTTATGGCAACAAAAACGATTAAAAATCGCTTCAAATTATTTTCAGACAGACACTTACTATAATGTCAGCTAGTTATAAGTTATAAGCAAAAAATAATTATACATACTGTTGTTTTCCAAAAATACAATATTAAATATATGTATATATATAAAGCGAACATTTTGAAAGTTTTTGCCATAATTATAATTGCATAATATTCTTTAAAAGTAAAAGCATATAATTGTATAATTCTTCTGTCTTCTTAACGCCGCTTTAAAAAATGCGTACAATCTGCTAACAAGGCCGCTTAATTTTTGACAGCATTTCTGGCATTATTATTATCGCCCTCAGCAGCATCAAAAAAACGTTGGACAGATGAAAAATACGAACAACAACAAGAGCGAGCAACGAAATAACAATGAAAGCAACTGCTGTCTATTAATGCGCAGAAATTTAATAAAACGCTCATCGCGAGCACCGAAAATTCCATTTAAATGGCGGCCAGTCGGGCGATTAAGTTGCCAAATAAAATGGGACAGGCGTCGTAACGGAGAGTGGGGTTTGTTAACAAAAGGGTTAACGGCGTCGACAGTTTGCCCCAGCGGCACCGATGATGGCATTAAATATCAAAGGGCTTGCGCCTGTCTTGTTTGCATAGTGATTTTCCTCTCTGTCTGATTTTTACTTTTAATGAATTCATTTTTAAAAATTCCTACAACACATTTTTCATAAATATGTCTGACTTTCTTTTTGATACAGTTTTTTTTTTTTCGTGGCTTGTATGTATGTTTCTTGTAGCTACTGTACAATACGCTGTCGTTTTAACTGCTTTCATAAATTTTAATGTAATATATTTCCTTGGTGGCGCCCTTCGTTATGTGCTGAACATAATTGAAATCCATTTAATGAAAATGTGGTGTCAAAAAAATGACCACCCACACTCTTTTTGGGGGGGATAATGAGATAAGATTCGGAATCATTTGTTGTGATTGGAGGGAAGCAACGGTAGGGAATTGGAAGCGCTCAATCTAATTAATGGCATGTCATGCTCGATGCACAAAAAAGATTATCTATGTATTTATATGTATTTGAAATGATTTAAGGTTTGTTGGATTGATTCGGCACAAAGGTGGCATTAAATGTTTATAAATTATAATTACAGACATATTAGATTGTGGCTGCAACATGACAGATGGCGGAAACTGAATTGATTGTGGTTAACCACAGTTTACTCTGTCGCTTCCGCCCATAAGTATGCAACACTTGTAAGTTAGTTCAGTCGCTGCTTTTCTAAGTACTTGTATCCATATTGATTTAAACTACTGCTGCTGCTGCTGCTGCTATGGCCGCAAGGCAATCGAAACGATATTTGAGCCAAAGTTAAAAGCACAGTACAAACACAAAAAAATATCAAAAACTTATTTATTATATTTGCCAAAGTACAAATAAGTACAAAGCAACTCAAAAAAGGGCAGCAAGTAAAAAGGGCTTCAGTTCAAATTGAACTCCATTTTTTTTTTTTATATATACTCTCCGCATTTTCCGGGCTTGAGGCATGGCTAAAGGCAAGATGGACAGAAGGCACACTTCCGTTACGCACTCTGCCGTTGTTTGTTATGACCGCTTCCTTTTGTCACAGAGTGTGGGAGAGACTTGACAGTTTGTGCTCAATTCGTAACTTCCGTTTGTTGTATGCTGTTTGGGCACTTGCCACAAGTGTGCTAGACAAGGGACAAGATGCCAAACACACACACACACACATATCTGAAGAGCAATACAAGAGAGATGCGCCAAATGGAATATTATAATTTGCGCTCAAATGGAATCAATTTCAGTATCATTTAAATCAAGGCGTGTGGAATACGAAATCGAAATTGTTCAGGCACGGTCTGTCAGTCCGCCAACTGGGACATGAAACAAACAGGTATTGGCAGAGCACTCAACGATAAACGAAGACAACACCAAGGCAGTCAGATAGACAGTCCGACACATAGACAGAGAGACAGAAAGACAGACACAAAGTCAGGGCAGTTGCTTAGCAGCTATTATGTGCACATGGTATTGCTGCTCGCTGGCAGCTGCCTCTTTTATTGAAATGGCGGCGATGTAGGGTGTTTTGTGGCCCCGCCTTCATTTATTCATTCGTTTCATTTGGCTGGCGGCCCTGAAGCTGAGCCTTACAGACTGAGCCTGTGGCAGCTATTGGGGATTGCTTTTAGTGTTGTTATTGCCAGCGTTGACGTCGATGCTTGGCATTTGTGTTTATGTAGTCGCCATGGCCATAACAAAATCAAACCACATCAATTGTGCACCTAAATGGCCAAGTGGGACCTCTTAGCTATTCATTTGGCATTTGCTTGCCTCCGGAGATACACACACAACACTTATCGACCAATACGAGAATGGGGGGAACGGCAGGAAGTTCTTGCATCTTTAAGCCAGCTGGTTGTTTAAATTGTTGCTGGAAGCCAAATGCTCTCTGTATACTATTTAATGAAATTCATGTTAAACGATTTTGCATTTTGCAATTGTCACTTGCCTTTGTTGCACTACAAAATGAAATTAATTTTGCGTTGACAGCAAAGCACAAAAACACTCATACAACTTGGAAGCTGGTGCCTTTCTTCCACTCCCCCTACACCGTTTAGTTTCTGTCTGTGACATTGTTATTTTAGTTGTTGTTGCTATAAGTGCTGTAGCTGCTGTACATTTTCATTTCCATTTTAACTTTGGTCACACATGAGTTGGGTTCGTCTCGGTTACAGTTGTGCTTGTGGATAGCTTGCTACCTGTGGTAAAAAACATTTGCCTTGCATTTTTCCCCAACTTGGCTAAAATAGTATCAAGAGCATCAGCAGCAAGCAGCAACAGAAAAATGCCACAAAATAATGAAAAAAGTTTTATAATTGCATGAAACTTTCCAATTAACAGGCTGCCTCTGGTTGCTGGCCACAAATTGCCAAAGCCAAAGCCAAAGTCAATGCTAAAGACAAAGTCAAAAACGGAAAAGTGCCAATTAGATCTTTTCATTAGTGTTGCATTAGATCTGTTAAATATATACAAATGCATCCTAATATCTGAATAACAAGCAACAGAAACATTTGAGCAACTACCACACACACACACACACACACACACACACACACATACATCCCACAACATTGTCTAGTTAATTGAAAGGCATTCTTTTAAGCATCTCAAGCGTGATATAAAACAACTTCCTTTGTACAAACCAACATAACTTTTAGCTTGTCTCCGAACTGTGGCTAAATATGCACAAACAGGAACAGGGACACATGCAGAACATGACTTTGCCACAGCACCCTTTCTCTCCTGTGTCTGCTGACATGCAGGCAGGGGAGAACGGAGGAGTAGAAGGAGGCATCAGGCTCAGCCTGGCAACATTTCATTAAGTTTTGCGCAAAACTTTTATTAAAACAAATACGTGCTACGGTACAACAACACCAACAACATTGTAGAGAAAATTCTAACTAAAAGCGGTACGAGCTCGTTTGTTGGAGCCTAACGTCTCGTTACATTTTGGCCTCAATTCTATATATTTTGTAAAAATTTTTGGTGCCAGCGCTTTGCTTTGGTTTGTTTTGCTTTTGGGCTTCGTTTCTTTTTTTGCTTGTGTATTTCTTGTGGCAAGCAAAAGTCAAGTCAAGTAGATTTCTGCTGACTTTTGCACAACATACAAAAGCACAAATGCAACAATTTCCTGACTGCCAGTCGAGACGCTGTCCCACTGTCAGCCTCCTCCTATCGCCTGCCTTCTCTCTTACCCTATCCCGCCAACAGCACATTGCCTTAGTAAGTTGCTTAACTCCGACAACGTCGTCGTCGTTGTCGGCCGTTGGCAGTCACTTGGCGGCATTGTTGTCTTTGCAGGCGGCGCCAAACTTGTACAAGAAAAATTGCGCTGCACAAGGAAGGACTCAAATTTAAGATACCCAGTGTTATGAATAAAAAGTCTTAAATAGAAAAGGTAAACTCTTTGGGTAATTTCGAAAGTCAAATGATACATAAAGCTAAAAAATTCATAATGCATTTAGTTAGCTTAGCTTTTAGCGTCAAGTAATAAGGATAGTAAAGATTCTTTAATAGTCAAATAATAAAATTTAAGTTTATATTCAAACAGCTTTAGATTTTTGAACTCACTTTTCATGTTGCTCAGTGGATTAAATAGACTTAACTTAAATTTTCCTTAAAGGGTATAAATATATACACAGTCAGGACCACACTGAGCGCACCCATAATGTTGTGGTGCTTTGGTGGTGGTGGTGTTTGAGTTGTTGGTGTTGAGTACATTTGCGGCACCGGCCGTGCAAGTTGAAAAGAAGGCAAGTTGCAAAAGTCAAGAAAATGGCATCTTGAAATGTGAACTTTTTCAGCTGCACTTCTTTTGAATACTTTTGCGCCTGACTTTCGGATTTAGCAATTTTTACTGTTTGTTGTTGTAACAGTTGTTGTTGTTGTAGTTGTTGTCAGTTGTCGGTTTGGCAGTTGGCTTAAACTCCGACTCTTTTGCACTTTTGTGCGCAGCTGAAAGCATTGTGCATTTAAAATAGTCGAAGCTTAAGCACTGAATCTGCAATTCAATGCCATACAATTCTCGAAAATCTCCGCATCAACTTGGTGCATCGATTGAGAATGCCCCCTCAATGTCTATTTGATTGTGTGCATTACCCTAACACCCCCCCCGAAACCTTGTCTTTACCCCTTGGGGTATCTAGTAGAGGATGCATGTTAACGTCGTTTTGATTTTGTGTGCAACTGCATTGGGAGCTCTGCATTTAATTATGCAGTTGCACCTGCCACATACCAATTTAGAATACTTACCACATTACAGTGAGGTGCAAGGCCCCTTTGGCATATTGCAATGTGTCTGCAAAGAAAAAACAATGTTGGGAATGACATTAGACTAGTAAAACTGGACAGTGAATGTGCTAATTTAACGACAGGCAGTAAAAAATTAAAAATGATAAAATACAAAGAAATATAAATAAATTTGCAGCCGTAAATTGTGGCAGCAACTTTGTCGCAAACAGTATCGCAACGCAACAACTTGATACATTTTAGTGCTTTATCTCATAATTAATGGCGGGCTGCCGCTGCGCTCGGGCAGGGTATCTGTGGGCGGCGCCACGGCAAACTGCTGCTACAAGCAGACAAGAAATTAATTGCGCTTTACGCGCCACGATAAACGCTCCAGCCAGCGCAGTTCTGCCAGCCAACTCCAGCCCGTTTTTACAAATGAACTGAGTTCTCGTAACTGTCGCTGGCGCAAAACAACTACAACAGCAACTCAGGACGTGCAGGACTCGAGACTGAAGGAGCAATAATAGTAGGAGGACATCCACCCGTTCCGCTTGTTCCGCAAAATTAATTAAAAGTAAATCCAGTAAAAACTATTAAAGTTAAATTTGGCATAAGCTCGACCACAAATCAATCTGCCACACTGTAAGCGCCTGCGTAAGCGCTTTATATTTGCCCTGCTGCAGCGCCAGCCGGGACGACAAACAGGACGAGACTTGGAGCCTGGGTTGCAGCTGCGAGTTGTATTATATATATGTTCTGTGTTTTGTTTTGCTTCGCGTCGCTGACAAAGGCATGTTAAGCTGTTTATAAAGCGTTCGAGTCATTGCTTGTCATATGTTGGCTAGGCCGCGCCCACTTCCACGCCCATACACACACACACACACAGTAGTCAACTTGGGTTTTAGGGACAATGAAAGTTCATTTCTATTTTTTTATTATTATTTATTTGTTATTGCGTTAAGTGGAAAGTTTTTGGGCTTTTATGTCGTGACTTGGTAGCTTTTTAGATGATCTGCAAACTTTGATATGATTTGCATTCCTTGACTGTTTCTGCGGCATTGCTTTTCTGTTATATCACCAGCGACAACAATGACAATTAATTAAAGCAAATTTTTGGGTTCTTGTCAATGTGACCAATCTCAACTTTGAGAACACACCCTAATCTTCGAATGACAGTCCATCATTCTTACAGGGAGAATGAGTTGGGGGGCATGGATAATAGAAAAGTTTGCATAAAATCAATTTGTGTTTGAAGCAACTATGGGCCACAATGTCTTGGTCCTAATCGCTGCCATTTGAGTGCCTTTTTATTCACTTGCCTCTAAATGCTGGCAACTTTGTCGTACGGTTGAGAACTTACAACAAGAGAAACTTGAAGAAATTTTATGTAGCGGGAAAGAAGCTCATTTTATAAATGACACAGCTGAGTCCATGTCGCAGAGTCCTTTGTGCATGTTTTCCATCACACATGTACATCAGCTACAATATGTACACATGTGTAACTATATAAGCATATAAGTTGGACAAATGGCAGCCAATCAATAGACAATTTACTGTTGCTGCAGTGCTGCTCAAGTTCAGTTCTCAAAGAGCGTCCACTTGCATTTTGCTTGGCAAATAATACCCATATTACAAGTCATTCATTTGGCAATCATGTTGCCCAATTAAATGGAACTCACAACCGGAACCAAACGTCATATATCAATATATTTTTTATGAACTTTCACATAAAAAATCATATGCCACCCGCTGTCAGTTGACTTCTTTTCTTTTTTTGTATTTTCTTTTTGCTTTTTGCAACTGCAGTCGGGAATTGGTAATCGAAAAAGTATTGTACATACATATATTTGGCAGCAGTTTATTTTTAAAGCAACTCTTTTTCAGAGCTCTGCAATTAGGTTGCATGCAAAAATTGCCAGGGTTTATATTAATAATATATATCATTCTATAGTTATGAAATATTGCATACGAACTTTGCAGATAACACTGCAGTTTTTCTATAGGAATTTAAAACTATAAAAGATCGATTACAAAAAACCGCGTCAAACACAACAGCAACAACGAAGCAAACTGCAATTAGGGAAACATATAATACAACACATTCATAAATTGGTTGGTCATAAAAGTTGCCTCAAATATTTTACATAAATATTCGGCATGAATACTTTATATTTTATAAATCGAATTTATTTTAAGTCAATTACAAATATAAAAATAAATAAATTTTTTAAACTAAAAACTGAAATATGACATAAAAAAACTGAATAGAATAGTTAGCTTTCAAAAGCTTGAAAACTGCATTGATTTTTACCTTCTGTTGAGTATGAGATTGAAAAGGGCAAAAGTAAGAGACTTAATTAAACTAATATAACAATTGCCTTGGGTATTTATAGCAAAGCGTTTCAGCTTTACATCCCCATTATTTATGTAAGTTTAATTTCTCTTTATCTGTCCTTATTACTTTTTTACATAATTCAAAGCATCTCATTAAACTACATTCAGACAGGAGGGATGGTAAGGCAAGGGTAGCTTTCAATGGTTAAGTAAGTGGATAATACTGACGAATACTAAAGTGTTAATGTGAATATGATAAGGGCGCAATGATATCAAACGGCTATTTAGTTAAGCTATGGCCAACATATGAGCGTACGTATCGACCACTGACTATCCGCTCAAGGCTACAAGCCCCAAGCACCAAGCACACGCAAACCTACACCCTCAAATACAAACAAGTAAGAAGGCTCCAGTCGGGAGAGCCCGACTAGAAGATACCCTGAACCCAGTTGCAATAAATAAATTAAATTTATATAAAACTTTGGTATACTGACTTAGCTTCAATCGATTAAGCTCAATATCTCCGGTGTTTCTTAACCGATTTGGACGAAATTTTCAGAAAAGTTCTATCGTTACCCATTCTTTCAACCCTCATTTTTACATTTTCCAAATTCGATATTTTTTGTTATCGATCACATGTGTATATCGGAAACCAGAATAGTTATCGATAATTTGAAGCAAACTTGTTCTGCTCATGGTATAGGAGAACTTATATACAAAATCTGAAGTCTCTGAGATCCACGCGTTCATACAGACAGACAGACAGACAGACAGACAGACAGACAGACAGACGGACAGACGGACATGGCTATATCGTCTCGGCTGTTGATGCTGATCAAGAATATATATACTTTATGGGGTCGGAGATGCTTCCTTCTGCCTGTTACATACTTTTGCACAAAACCATTATACCCTTATTTACCCATTTTATGGGTTAAGGGTATAAAAAAAAGTGGTGGCAAGCAGCGAGCAGCGAGCAGCAAGGACAAGGACAATATTACTTATGTATATTGCCGCATAAGCCGTCACTTGTAGCAAAGTACAACCAATTTGAAATGGTGGTATTGAGGGGCGGTATGAGAATAAGATTGGAAGTGGGTAGGGTGGTAACGAGTAGCAGCAGGCGGATAAGAAACGCATTTGTATTAGTTTTACGCGCATTAGAGTCTCATTGCCTGGCTTAAGGGCCACAACGAACTGCTGGAGCAATAGCAGCTGCAGCAGCAGCACGAGCATAAAATAAAGTAATAAAAATCTTAGCTTTGCTGCTGGTCATATCTATGAGAAGCAGACATGTACATTACATACATGGCGTATACTATATATACATACATATACATATATTCGTATGCTTTTTGTGTGTGTGTGTGTGTGTGTGTGTGAGTGCGTTTTTGCTACTACGTGACATTTAAAAGGGATAAAACTGCTTAAAAACCCAAATCGAATAATAAAATACGAGCCAGACTGACACTTTTATATTTTTTTGATAATTGCCGTTTAAAGCGAGCGCTTGCTAACTAGTTTGTTTTTTTTAGTTTTAGTTGCACATATGTGTGGCTTTGATTTGTTTTGGAAGCAATTTGTTGACTTATGAAGCCGCGCATAGCGTACAAAGTTGCGGGCATCAAGCTTATTGCCGTTCTATCCTCGAATCAGCTTAGGGACAGAAACTTAAACGACAAGCTACAAGTTGTGCGTCATTGAAACAAATGCAGCACGAAATGTAGCCAAAACCCTCAATCAAAGCCAAATTACCTAACGAGCTGAGCCATCAAGTGGCCCAAAAACGAAGACGACAAGCACAGGAACTGTTGAAGGAGCTCAAGCTAGTTCAGTTACGACTTTAGCTACTTGAGCTCAAGCTGATCTCGGGTAGCTTAAACTTTTTTACGGTTGGAGCGTCATAAAATGGCCATGGCAGCCGGCTATCCGCGCAAATCAAGTCAACTTTCAACAACTTTGACTTGATTTAAACCCATTAAAAGTCACTTTTTCAACGCTTTTGCCACCTAGCTGGCTTGATGTATGTTTCACCAGGACACACTCACCTTTACAGCAACAACAGCAACAACAACAACAGCAGCAGCAGCAACTGAAGGACAATAAAGCTTCTCTTCTCCATAGCTGCATAAGCATGCCCTTGGGGGAGGAAAGCGGAGTACATGGGGGAGCTGTTTAAACTAAAATAGTGCAAGTTGCTTCGGAGAAGGATGCGAACACGCTCCACTTGAGTCAACAGGACGAACGAAGCGACGTCAGCAGCAGCAGCAGCACTGAGACAATGGTAATCGGATGAGTTGTGAATGATAATGCGCAATAAAGCAGGAGCCAGGGTTGAAGCTGTGGGTGAGAATAGAATGGATGTTGAAAGATGGGGATCAGTTGGATGAATAAGCACAAGTACATATCTTGCCAAAGGCCAATCAGCTGCATGCGAATGTGTGTGTGAATATTACTTATGTGTGACAGATGATACGCCCTTAAGTCTTAATTAATTTGTTGGAGGCCTTTTTGGAGCCAGCTCTTACGAAATGTTGATTTGAATACGATACGGCGATGCGACGTGCGGGTCTTCAGCGCAATTACAGTAAAACGCAATGCGGCAATCATGTAAATGAATGCCATTAGCGAGACATCAAGCCAACAACCATTCATTCATTCATTCATTCGCTCATCCAACGCTAGGGATTCGAAATGGGAATATACGAATGCGAATGGGAACAGAGTAGCATGAGCACGCACGAATGCTGCCAGACAAGGACAAGCCGCTGCTGATGCGGCGGAAATAATTGTCTTGACACAGATAATCTTGTTACCTTGTAGCTCTCTCTTTCTCTCGCCCTCTCTTTGGACTCTTCGCCATGTTGCTTGCCCAAACAGATTCAGCATTCGGTTTGTCCGCATTATTGTCAATTTGTTTGCGTAATTTAGGCCCAGCCACCCAAAAGGCGATAGACAAACATACCCCACAACGAACCACACCCCCTTATCATTCCTTGCCGCATGTCAACTGTTGCCGTATTTAAGCTATTTCGTGCGTCTGTTTTAAATTCAAATCAAATCTTGTTACAAATTCGCCACAGAAACTGCTCGTTGGTGTTTTTTGTTGTTTTTATTGCGCTCACCGCTCGTTACTTTATGTCAACTGAGTTGCCCACAACGTGCTTTTTTTTTTTGCTTGGCTTCGTACCTTTCCGTCTTATTCTGGAAGCTGTCAGCGTGCCTGGTCTTCATAAATTTTGATTTCTTGTCACAATTTGTTGACATTTGTTTTTTTTTTTTTTGTTGATTTACTTTCGTGCGGTTGCAGCCAATTAAGGTGACAAACACACCAGCAGTAAAAAAAGGGAATGAAATAAACAAACCATCCCTTGCTTTACTCTACTCTTCCCTGATTTTTTTTATCACGGTCTGCGCACGATGCGATAGGTCCAACGGAGCGAATGCTTTATATTGATTTTGTATAACAAGCTGCATCTGCAGCGTCAGCTGTTACTGCTGCTGTTGCTATTGCTGCACTTCCTGTGCGACATCAGTTCCGCTTTTGTTTTAGCAGGCCCCAAGCAATGCCTAATTCACCTAATTGCACAATAATGGGTTACTTCATTTCTGTCGCAGTCGCAAAGTGGCGTAACGCATAGCAACGTCTTCATTAATTTCTCTACTTATTGTTATAAGGCAGTCAAGCAGTAAGTCTGTCCGTCAGTCTGTCGTTTACTCTGTAATCCGCTCACACGAAAACTTCAAATTGTTTCACAGCTTAAATTAATTTGTATGCCCTGTCATGTGTGTGCAATGCATTTTATATGAGGGCTGCACACAACTAAACTGAATGACTTTTGACTGCTAGTTAACTGAGCTGTAAGCTAATACGATTGTGAACCGTTTACGAATCGAATATTATATATGCTATACAAGGCAACAAAGGAAGAGTTGAGCCCTGCTTAGAGTTTTAATGAGCTTGCCAAAAGCTCGCTTGTTGCCTGCTCAAAACACTGAACTGAAGCACTAGCAAACTTCTGGCATTTGCAGCCCTGGCTTTGTCGGGTTCTTCTAAGAGCTAAGTGCTTGACGCTGTGTTTACTTTGCGCCGAACGTCTAGAAATTGCCAAGTGTCTCAAGTTTTTAGAGAGCAGAACGCTTTTAATAGGCAAAGGCAAACACTACCTCATACCATCATGCATGCCAGGATCTTCATCTTAGCGTACTTACACATACAAACATCTCTTTTCTACCATCGCCCCACTCATTATATTTCGCACAAACAATAACAATCATAATGCGTTATGTATTTTTCAACTCAATTAGAACATTGTTTACAATGCGCATGAAATTTTGATGGGTGGATGTGAAACTTTTTGCTACCCAAAAACTTTTGCAATAACAAAGCTGCTTGAGTAAAAAGTAAATGTTGCTCTTTCATACAGTTACAACTCACAAACACACAGAAAAATATACAAAAACAAAAACAAAAAAAAAAAAAATGGCAAAAGAAAATTTATATAATTTAAATTGGCTCTTGCTGCAGCCATAAATAGTGAAGACAGCACCTACAGTCAAGCCCAAGCCAAGTCAAACTCACTTTATTAACGTCAGCGGCCATGTTTCATGAGCTTATTTAGAATTATGAGCGCATTTGCCTAAGCACCCGAATTGCTGGCAAATAAAAGCGCCAGCAAATGATGCAAACTGCATAAAACTGCTGCAGCAGTCATAAGAGAGAGAGCACGAGCTGTAGCAGAGAGACTGGGAGACCAGGAGACGTGGAGCTGGCGAGACGTGAGATTCAACCCGTTTTGTGGCGTCGCCAACTCGGCCAAGTTTTCGGACTGCGTCGTCTGCAGTTATTTTTGCCCCTTTTTATTTGATTTTTTTTAGTATTTTTATTATATTTTTTTTTTTTTAGTGGCGTCAGGTTGTCGTTGCGGCAGCTGCCATGCTAAAGGTTTTTCGTTTTCCAAGCGGACGCACCTACACAGTCAGCATTTTTCATGCTTTATGTGTGTAAGTGTGTTTGTGCATCAACGTGGTGTGTGCTTGTTTTTTTTTTTTTTATTATATATTTTTTTGTGTTTTTTTTTTTTTTTTTGTTGCCTGCTTTATATTTTTTGGCAGACACAGCAGTGGCAACGGCTGCCACAGTTGCTCGACAATCAATGAAGATGCCATTATGTAGCATGCATACATACATATACATGCATAGCATATATATATGTACATCTGCTGTGTATATACTTACATATGTATACCTGCAATACCTCATCTCGAGTCGAGACTCGAGACTCGTTGTCTCTGCCATAAAGATAGCACACGGCCATAACTTTAAAGTTCGAAAACTAATTATGCCTATGGCTATGAGCCTAGACGGCTTGTCTGTGCCTAAGCCAGGCGGCTGCTGCTGCTGCTGCTGCTGCTGCAACGTATAAATTATGCCACACTTTTATGTGCGCTGCCTCCCCCGTTCTGTGTTCACCCTTATCATTGAGGCTAGATTGAAGTAATTTGTTTTTGCATTTGGCTGCATTTTATGGCTAATGGCTTTTGAATACTCGGCCACGTTGACCGGGGCCCAAAGCCATTCGCACTAAACTCTTTATGTGACACGCACATATACATACACATAAACATATATGTGTATGTATATAGTATGTACGTATGGTATGATATGGATGCTGCACGCATGTACTATATACAATAGATATATTTGCTAGCTTAAGTGCCGCATTAAAACAGGCCAGAGGAAGTTGTCTTAAGAGTCACCTCCCTCCCTTCCCCGCCGACACTGCTTGCCTACATTGCCATGACAATAAAGGCAAATGACGAGTGGCATGTCGAAAATAATGATTAACGAGCTACAGACCGGAGATGCCGATGGAAGTCATGGGAGATGTTAGATGTTAGATGGTGGATGGGAAATGAAAATAGGAAGCTTAAGACGGGAGATGAAGACGGTGACGTGGCACTCAGCGAGGCATATAAAAGAAAAATACGCAAAGCCTCCATTGCTGCTTTTTGGCGTATGTGTACGATGGCAGGCAAATCAAATGGAAATAAAGATACACGGGGAGGGATGGGGGGTGGAGAGAATGAGGCTGCAACACAGACATTCGAGCTGTAGCATCATCAATGATTTAAATTAATCGTCCTAACACACGCAAATCTCGCACATGACAACGACATGTAACAAGAAAGGTAAGGGGAGAATGACGATTATTTCCACTCCCATACCTTCTTGTTTTTGCTTCTTTTTTTTATTTTGGCACGTTTTTACTGGCAGCGGATATGAAGTTGAAATCAGCATATCAGCCAAATTACAAGAGCAAACATAAAATGGCTAAGCCAAATGATTAAACGAAGTGCCGAACAGCCGAAGAGCTCTTGATAGCCAATCCTGGAAGTGTGGGCGCAATGGGTGGTTGGGAGAATGAAAATGAAATGAAAATGAGACATGCTGGCAGGCAGAGTGTGCCAAGTTAAAGCGAAACGTTGCGACGTCAACGAAATCAACGAAAAAGAGCGAAAAGCTAAAGATGGATAAAAGCAGAGTGAGAGAGTGAGAGGGAGAGGGAGAATGGAAGTAGAACTGGGTGGCTGACTGTCTATGCATTGACGTAAGTTGAAGTCAGTGGCAGGCAATCAAGTGGGCAGCACACGTTGCATATGTCTATACATATACATATATGTTGATTTGTCTACAATTTGTAGGCAGCCTACTCTCTCTCTCTCTCTCTTTGTCTGTCTGTCTGATATTGAGCTATTTTGACGGATTAACTCACGCATGCGGTGATACAGACAAACATACCGCTTCCCCACTTTACACGCCTACGTTCGCTGGCTAACGCTCGTTATGTCAATTGTCAGCCAAGGCAAACTAGACGGCGCCTGCAAATGACGGAAAGTGGAGTCAAGTGGACTACCCAATCCACAAAATAAAAAGAAAAAAAACCAAATCAAACAAACAAATAGCAAACACAAAAGGGGCTGTCATTTTGGTTGCTGGGGCTGGTGGTTGGGGTGGTTGCCATTTGCCGTCGCTGCATGTGTTAAATTTAAGTTTTGATTTACGACCTCAACCTTGTAGGCTGCTTTCTGTATAGGCAATACATTCACTTACACACATGTGTGTGTGACTGTGTGTGTGTGTGTGTGTGTGTGTGCAGATAGTGATAAATTGCGCTGTCAGAAGTTGGTAGCTACAATCGCTGGCATTGTTGTATTTTTTTTCTGCTGCTACTGCAGCTTGGCAGCTGCGAATCCTGACAAGCGATGGAAAGGGCTGTGAGTGGGGCAAGTGCCTTGCCCATATCTATGCCAGGGCATAGGTTGCACTGCAAAACTCTAACTGGGTTAGAGCAGCCGGGCTCGAGGCTCCAAGCTCGACTCGAGCGTTTAATGGCTGTTGACAGACGTGTCAAGTCACGGCGCTTCGCTTTGTTTTGCCAGCCTCTGCTGGCAGCAGCAGTTTTTGTTTTTCTTTCTCTTTCTATATGTGGTTTTTCGCGCACACTTGCAGGCACGTTATGTGCTCATTTTGTTGTTGAGACTGAGACTAAAAAGACTGCGAGAACATCAGACTCAAGTGCGCTGATAAATTTGTAATAGCGTTGACGCTTCTCGTGCCATGTGGCGTATGAGCGATGAAATGCATGAAACGCTAATTGCAAATGTTAGGTATTTAAAAAATAGTTATTGGCTTCGAACGTTGGGAAACAAACTGCAATTTCAATTATTCTACATGAAAGCCAGTTTGTCTGCGGGATTAGGTAGGGGAAGGGATGACAGAGGGGTATGAATGTTGGTCGAAAAGCGACAGCGCATAAATTATGCAAAATGATTTATTGGCTCAGAGAGCTAAAGGAAAAGGCCAGCGCAACGTTCAACGTTAAAACTAAACATTGACCGAACGCATAAATTAATTGAATTATGCTAGCGGTGACACGCCCACGCTCCCCCCTCAGTCCATATATGGACAACTGGCATCTATGGCTATTATGTAAATGTGTGTTTTGTGTGTGTGTGTGTGTGCATTTAATCATGAGTTTCGAACTTTCACTTGATTAGCGCTTTGAATCTATGCCTGACAAAATTTATGACTACACCAAAACCGAACAGAATTTTGCAAGCGGAACTGAAAATTAAAATTAATATACTTTACGCAAACGCCTACAACGACGAATCGTGGCCGTGTTGCACGTTATACTGTGCGTGCCTCGTTAAAGTCTATAAAGACTGATTTTGATATCAATAAACCACGCGCGAGTCTTTTATGAGCCTGATTTATATATAAAGTATAAACGTTCATTTTGTGTGTGTGTGTTTGTGTTTGTTTGTGTTGTGTGTGTTTGGTTGTCTGTTGTGCATGACATGTGTCTGGGCTCATTCTCCTGATGGCAATGTCTTTAATTTCTTAGTAGCTGCATAAATAAACTATAAATTCTATTTTATTATACGACCAAAGCATTTGGCTGACTAAAAAGAGAAGCAGATAGAGCTATCTAGGCAGGGAGAGAGATGGAGGAAACGGCACTTGAATTTTGCAGCCAACATGGATTTGAAGTCAGTTGAAGTTTGTCATTTGAAAGGATGCTTGCTGCTGGCTTCTATTGCTCAAGTGCCACACAAATTTCATGTTCAACTTGTATCAGCTTTCATATTTGCACAGCTTGTGTCAGATGCCACTAGCTTTGGCCACTGCCTTACTGTTCTGGTCAATGTGCGCAATTGTCGCAGCAGCTGATGGCAATGGGTAAACGTTTAGTGGCCCGTAAAGCACAGCTTTCATTTTACGATTCTTCCATGTGCTTGCTGCTGTTGCGGCTGCTGAGCAACCGAACAGGAACTGAGCGCTGAGAAAACAGCCAAAGGCAGCAAGCAAGTTGTGCTTAAATTTTAATGTCCATTCAAGACACTGAAGCCAAAAGGCAGCTACTTTGATGGCGTCTTTTATGAGCTGTGTGATTGCTGGCCATGTGTGTGTGTGTGTGTTTGCTGGTTGTATGGTTAAAATGAACATATCCAAGAACAACAAAGTCAATTCGAAGGATACACAACACAGAACGTATAGCAAGAGACGCGCGTAGGTAAACGCAACAACTGCAAATAGCAAACGAGCAAAATGCAAAAATATGCAAACGAAACGCTGTCATCAAAACTTACAATCAACTATAGAGAGAGCATATACCAACACACTCACACACTCACTGATACAGATACATATGATACTCAAACTCGCCAACTCGCGCGCCAACCATTCAATGTTAACATGAGCTTCGTCAGTGGCATGCAAGCAGGCAGGCAGCTGGGTGCAATCCCGGGAAATCGAGGCAACCAACCTCCTGCGGCCTTCTCGTGTCAATGCAAATTCAAACAAAAGTGCGCAGAGCAGAGTAAAGAGACAGAGAGTGAAAAAGAGATCGTCGGTCGGTTCAATCCAATCCCGTCTATAGCCTGGCCCAGGCCAGTCAGATTAACAGCATCAGCAGTCGGCCAACATGAACGGAAAAATGAATACAAAAAAAAGTAAATTGTGAAAGAAAAAAAAGAGCCAAAACGTTAGTCCGCACAACAAACATTGTTATTGGTTTTTGCATATTGCATACCCTAAATCGCCATAGAAGGGTTGCCAACCGTTCGTAACGCTTTAACAAAACTGAATGAAACTAATACATCTTGTTGAAATGTTTTGAAGGGCGACAATCGATAAGTATTTTTACTTCAACTTATACAAACTTAAGAAGCTTGAGCAAAAAAGTATATAAATATATTAACAAAGAGTATAGCATAGTCGCTATTACTACACTATTGTACTGCTGCCTGTTTTTTCAGGCACTTCGTTTTTTTCGTCAGGGCCATTTTGCATATTGGACGCGTGCGCTTTGATAAGTGAAAATTGGAAAAATCCGCACTTTGCATGCAAAATAATTACGAAAATATTTTTCAGCGTTGCCAGCAACGGCAACAAAACGAATTGTTGTTGTTATGTTGCTGCTGCTGATGGTGCTGGTGGGTTTGTTGGTTTTTGGTAGATTGGTTGAGTAGGTTGTTCAATTGAACGCTTAAATTGTGCGGCAGTAGATTTGACAGTTTTAAGCACCCACTAGAGGCATTTCGGCCATTTGACTGTTCTGTGGCTAAGCGCGAGGCAGAGTGAGAGAGAGCTCTGGGGCATTTTAGACCAAATGCAGTCACACTAGACACTAGATACGACTCTTGCACGACTAACAAGAGCAAACGCGGCACGGCAAAAGACAAAAAAATAAGAGAAAGTAGAACACACACAGACAATGGAAGTTCCATTGTCATACGACGATTTGGCAAAGTTGTTAGGGGGTAATATTTTTTTTCATCTTTTATTTTTATTTGTGGTCTTCATTTGGGGTTTTGTGTTTTTATTTTCAACGTTATTTCTTTCCACTTCTTTTTTTGGTGAGTGTTTTGCAGTTGACTGCAAATGAAAAGGCCATCGAAAACAAAAGCCCACGTTGGCTATAAATAGCGTGAGCGCAACTTGACTTTCCAGACGCCAACTTTCTTGCTTGCTTTCTATTTCTACCCATCCTACCACCACCTTACCACCCACCCACCCACACTCGTCCCACCTTGCTGCATTTACCCTTTGTCTCGGTGTGTGTAAGTTCTCTCTTATCTGTTTATAGCATTTTTCGTGTAAGTTTTAGGGCGTCGTTTTTTTTTTTTTTTTTTTGTTGCCTGTTGTGCATTGTTGGCAAATCCTGTAAAAATAATGTGTTGCTGTTTTGGCCATTTCCCACATTTTCTTTTCCTCCGCTCTAGCCCCCACCCACGCTTTCGCACCATTCAACCTGGGGATTTAAGCTTTCACATCAGCCGTTGTTACATTTCTGGCGTTATTTCGATTCAGTAAATTGCATTTTTGCAACACGCTCGTAAATCTAATTGCGATTATAC
This sequence comes from Scaptomyza montana, assembly GCA_018904305.1. Classification (NCBI taxonomy): domain Eukaryota; kingdom Metazoa; phylum Arthropoda; class Insecta; order Diptera; family Drosophilidae; genus Scaptomyza; species Scaptomyza montana. The sequence goes on from JAEIGR010000003.1 coordinate 2,625,032, forward strand.
AATTTGTTTCATAATGTGCGAATAAATTCGTGCGTTTTACTTATTTGCAAAAATGTTTTATATGTAGTATGCATAATATGGCATTATAAGTAGAAAAAAGCATTGGGTAAGGTCAATGATGTCAACGCTTGTTGGCCAATAAACACAAATCGCTGTTACAAAAATATAGTATAATTTATGTGCGCATTTGCATGACAACCAACAAGCAAACCAACAAGCGGCAAAAGTTAATATGTTCATATTATAATTTGCATTTAGCATTGTAATTATACAATGAATAAATGGCAACACATTTGATCATTATGCATGTACTACTTAGCACTTTCAAATATAAATCCCTTTTTTTTCATTTATTGCAAAAAAAAAAAAAACAATACATTTGCCGTTAAAACTCTATTAAGTTATAATCTCATAATGCAAATCATTCACGCAACAACACGCCAGAAATTCCCATGTTTAACCGTTTTTTGTGTGTAAATGAATAATATGCGCTCATAAGTATGCAATACATTTTATACATAATTCAATGTTTATTAAAATAGTTTGAATGTTTTGTTTTAACTCAGCTCAAGCATAAACTTGAGAGCTGATAATTGTAATTACTTTTAACTGGAATTTTAGAAATTGTAGTTCGTTTAGTTTGAATTAATTACTTTTGAGTCAAGAATTAAGCTTGAACTGCATTTTAAAAGTCAGATTAATTTCATAGAAACTCAAATAATAAATTAAAAAGAAAATTGTAAAAAGCATTTAATGACTTACTTATGACCCGAATGTGAGGAAATTGGTTGATAACAGTTAAATAGTTTGAAAATTAACTTGTCATAATTGCCATTAATATTTGATGGCAACTGAGTGAAATGCACAATCCAAAAAGTATAGTAAAAGTTGTGGAAAACTTTTGGCCCAGTTCCACTTAGTTTCAGCTTAGTTGTTTAACATTACTTGGGAAACATTTTGAGTGATTTTGGCCACAAAAGCTTCGAGCCATTGCCCATGTACTTAGCCGTACTTAGCCAAAATAACAAAATTAATTAAACATTTCACAGCATTCTCGCTCTTTGTTGCACGCTTTAGACGATGATGCTGAGCAAATACAGTTATTTATACTACACTCAACTTAATTACAAGCAACAGCAGCCAAGACGCTTAATCCGGCTACGTAGCTACGCTTCATTAATCAGACGCGTCTATAAGCCGCAACAAAAGCGGACAACCAACAACAACATCACCAGCATCAACATTGCTTCAGTAGCAAGCAGCTAGGTGGCAACTATCACGTAGCTGGCAACATAGTTGAAATAGCATAAGGAGAGAAGAAAAAAAAAAATTAACAAGCAACTTAACACTTTAACGCCTTTCACTCCACTTTACGATGCCTGCGAACAATGTAATTACTTCAAACAAGAAGAGAAGACGCTGCCGTCGGGCTCTGACCCCCTTACTCACACGCTGGTGCTGTTTGCCCTTTGTGGCTGCCACGTCTGACTGACTAAAGTTGGACGCTTGGCTGGCTTTTTTTGGTAGGACTTCTACTGCGTTGCGGAAGTTAGGCTCAGGCACAGACTCCGATACCTACTCCGACTCCGACTTCAGTTTGGGTTGACTCCATTTGATTATAGAAAACATTTATTTAGACTGGGCTGGCCATTAAGTTGCTGGCCGTCCTGCACATATATAATATGGCTGCCTGGCTGCCATACAACACAAACAAACTCGCACACACACACACAGACAGAAACTGGCTTGCCTTAGACTCAGCGCCGCCAACTAACCACAATGCAAATCCGCAGAGCAAACAATGTCAGGTGATGTTCTTAGTGTGTGTTTGTGTGTGTGTGTGTTTACCGAGTGTAGCATCAACAGCCACTGACAGGCTGACAGACAGCGCCGCACCCATGCAAATTTTCACATTTGAACAAACCGCAGGCAGGCAGGCAGAAGAGAGGGGAGTTGCAAATATTTTGGGAAGCCGAAGGGTGAAAACTCACGTAATTCAATCTGCAGTTTCTGATGCCAAGAGTTGTGTCGAAAAAACAAAAAACAACGATTTAGCATCATGTGTTAACGGGTCGAGCTTTTGCCATTTGTCTTGCCAACTATTTGGCAGCTAGCTGACAACATAGCGGAAATAGTGCAACACAAAAACACAAAGCAAACACTATAAGCCTGGACTGTAATTAATGTTATAACAAGGCGTTGGCTAGCGGCAAGAATCAGCTGGCTGCATGCATGTCATAAGCAAAATTTGCAGTTGGTTGCCTTGCAGCGGCCAAGCAATGAGGCGACACTTTGCCACAAGTGTTGCAAATGCGGAAGTGGCGATATGTGTTTGGGGCAGCTTAGCTTGGCGACATAATTAATTAAAACGCTTACCGGCAAATGTTTGCGAAAAGTGTCCGCTGCTCAGTTGGCAACAATACATCAAACAAAAGCAGTAGATGTTTCTCACTGTATGTGTGTTTGTGTGTGTGTTTGTGCTTGGTGAGCTGCATTTGCCCAGCTGTCAGCTGAACGCTTATTGGGTTGATTTATTATAATTGCAATGCAGCTGACAGACACAGTAACAGACTGAGTAGATAAGTGTCCTCGTCTCTTTAATCACGCACGCATAAAATTTATATATGTATGATAATTAAATATTGTATGTGGCTTAATTAACGGCATGCGTGTAAGCCACTTTTAACTTAAATACTTACTCAAACAAGCCAGCTGAATATAATGTTGTTCTTTTTTGTGTTTGTCACACGTTGCTGGTTTTCCGCCCTGCCCCTCACTTGACATTCAATAAATATAAACAGCAAAAAGTTCTTCGGCAACAACAATTATCACAATCGACATTTCATTTGCAGGCAAAGTGTTTTTTAAAAGATCCAACGGCAAAGTTTCACACACACACAACACACATAACACAGAGGACAAAGTCTGGCAGCATATGGCAAGTTGTCGATAGGGTGGAGGATGGGAAGGGTTGGTGGAGGGAGTATGCAAAGTGTCAGCCTCTTACTTGGCCGCAATAATGGCCACAATAATGTCCAACAGAAAAAGGATCAACACAAAAAAATAAATTAATAAAAAAACACAGCACGCAGCAAAGAAGAGAAATGAACAAAAAACGATACTAAAAAATATATGAAAGAACAAGTAAAAACAGTTTAGGTAGAAAACAAGTTATTTGCAGGCCACACAAAGGTCTTTAACACTGACTCTTAATGGGTGGTATATGCATGTGTGTGTGTGTGTCTTGCCTAGGCCCAGTTAATACTTGAATCTTTGCCTAGTTTTTGGTTTTTTGTTTTTGCCATTCTTTTCTTGAAACGTTTTTATTTTTGTCAAGTTTCTTCCTTATTTTATTTTTTGTCATTTGCTTGCACTGCACTCACAAAACACTTAACTCTTATCAGCCAGGAAACACACAATCTGTTTGCTACTGTTCGATCCTTTGGAGGGTTAGTCAAGCGCACACAACTACCGCTGCCGCAGGACGACAGCCAACTGCGCGTTGAGCATGAGCAGTGTTCGCAGCGTAGGACCTCGTTGACAAGCTCGAGCTGCAACGTGCTCGCTGCGCAAGAAACCACAAAAGGGGCAAAAGCGCAAACTAAGTTGTGTTTGATGTACGTTCGCAGCGTTTCCCCTAACACAATAATACAGTTCGATCGAGCGCGCTTGATAACATTTCGCAGCCACTCAAACACAGCAGCAACAGCAACCTTACCTTAAGAGGGGAAATAGCGCGGGCGAAAACATGTTTGATGTTCTTCGCACAGGACCAACCACAAAGTGTTCGATGTCCTTTTGCTGCCGCTCAAACAATCAACTAGCAAACACGTTCGAAGGCAGCAGCAACTTATACGAGGAGAAGATACCATCCAAAAAAGGGGAACAAGCTCGAGCTAAAACATGTTTGATATCCGTTTGCGTTAGCTCAAAAACAACAGCAGCAGCAGCCTCACACCAGCTCGATGTCCTTTCGCTGCCGCTCGAGCATAGCAGCAACAAAAAAATGTTTGAAAAGGAAAAAAACTCGCGCTCCTCCTCTTAAAACCGCCTTTGTTTGCTCGACACTTGTTATCGTTAACGTAACGAGTGGGTGCTTTGGTATGTGTGCGTAGGTGTGTGCGTGTGGCTGAGTGTTTACAACTACGACCGCAACAAACGTTTGCAGCCGTTTTTAGTACAACGTGTCGTATGCGCACTTGAGCGGCGGCATTTGCTCAACTCATTTGCTGGCCACATTTTAGGCGATACTTTTATATCTTCCGGCAACAAAAGCAAACATGCAAATACATGCATATACGTACGTATGTGTATAGGTGTGGGTATTTGTATGTGTGTAACAATGACTGCCATTATTTAGCAATTTAAACGATTTGGCCGGGGCGTCAACTATTTACAACTCATTTGCCCGCAGCTGCAAAGGGAATGAGAGATAGAGAGAGAGAGAGAGAGAGAGAAAGGTCCTTTTGGTAATTGCAACAGCAGCATCAACATGGATGTCAACGTATTGCATGTGAAATGGCGCTGAGACGGAGTCCGACACTGGCCATAATGGCCAGCAAACAAGTCAACACACACACACACACACAAAGTAGGCATGGTTATGCATGTGTGTGTGAATAGCGAACACAGTCAATTAAATTTTCAACTGGTATCAAGTGTTAAAGCGCTTCGCGCAAAAAGAAAAAGAGCAGAGGGAGAGGGGCAAAAGGTCGAAAAAAGGACATTGTCGTTGTAGCACAGAGCCTGCCGGCATTTATTTGCACGCGTTTTGTTGTTGCCTTTAAACTATATAGCTATATATGCGAGCAATTTGATTAAATTTTGTTGCACTTGAATACAATTTGTAATTCAAATTAAAAGCACAAACAGACAGACTAGCTGGCTGGCTGACTGGCTGACTGGCTCGCTGGCAGGCAACAAAAGGCATACCAAATTACTGCTGAAGCAAACAGAAACAGCAGCAACAAAAACAACAAATAATATAAAATTAAACGCAGCCAGTGGAAATGATGGCCAGAGACTTGGCTGGCAAGCAACTCAAAACGCCCCAGAAACAAGAAAATAAAACAATGCTAAATAAAGAAACATACAAAAATGCCGCCACATTTGAATGCTGCGTGGAAGCAACAATGTTGCATACCACTTGGGCACTTTGTTAGCAGGCAACAGCAGAAGTAGAAGCAGCAGCAGCAACAGCAACAGTCATACTGCGGCTAGACACACACACACATGCCACATGTGAAAGCAAAAAGGAATGAAAAGTAAAAGCTATGCAGTCATTTGACACCACAACATTTTCAAATGCCAAGCAAAGAAAGCAACGGATGGAGAGCAAAACTCTTAAATGATGATCAGAACGTGTCCAACTGAAATGCTCAAAGGCAGAATGCATACATACATACATATATGAATATTAGATAAGTATGCCAGAAAAATATTCTTACCATTCGTTTGCTTGATTTCATAGCTGTGAAATTGATTGAGAAATATTGAATACAAAGTAAGTTTCTTTGACGAATACAAATTTTTCAAATCACAAGTAAGAAAACAGCATGCTCTTTCTAATTTATATCAACAGAAGTTGGTAAAGCTGCAAGAATCTTTTTAATTTAAGTTAAAAATCTCATTTCACGAGCTGAACAATAAAATCAGTTCTCACTAATGAATATGACTGCTTATACAATTTTAACAATGTTATTGGCTCACTCCAAATTATAATCAATTTTCAAGTTGATCTTACGTGCAACAAAAGAGCTCTTAACAATAACTGATGGCCCAAATCGATTATTTGCAATTGTCTATAGAAGTATGTATGTTATTTTTTTTTCACGCACGCACACAGCACCCAAAACAACAAATGTATGAAAAAATGTAAGACACAAAAAAAAATTTAAAATTCTAGCAACGAAAGTGCACACAAAACTCTTAAATGACGAGCAGCACGTGCCAAAATAAATGGTGAAGCGTAGTTTGTTGTAGCAACCGTTATTTTGTCCTTGTCCTCTTCCCCTAACGCTCTAACACTCTTCACATCCGGTACTCTCGAATGTAGTATTTTGAATGCTGCCTGCCACCAAAACTTGCTCATTCACGACTCAATTTCGCACTGTGTCCCTTGGCAGGACGCGACCCGAAAAGCTGTTGCCGTCGCCCCATCAATGTCACCATTTTCGGAGGCTTTGTCTTCTGTCGCTGTCGGGATGAAGGCTGACTGCGTCTAGTGTGTATTGCTGCTGACTTTCCGATTCCAATGTGTCAAATTGTTGCAGCACCAGATTGCACTGTCTGCAACTAGCTCAACAGAATACCAAAATCAATGAGAATGAGGAAATTGAGATAAGCAGCGTGAGAGAGAGGGAGTGAGAGAGTGAGCAAAAGAATGAGTTAAACAAGGTAGGAATAGGATTACTTATGCAGATGTGACAAGTGCATAAGCCAGCAGCATATGGAAAATGGCTTATTTATATTGATGTATTGTGTAATATCAATGCCATATGTGCCATTCGGAAAACAAAGTAGAACAAACAACAAATAATTGCAATTCAAGTGAAAACAAAGGACAAAAGAAATGTTTTCGATTCGAATTCAGCATTTCCGGTTTAAAACTGAACCGCCCTTACCTTCACTTCTTTACTTAAACAATTTTATCAAAACAGGACTTATATTATTTTCACAAATTTTCATACTTATTATGCAAGTTGTATTAGCTTATGTTTTGTCAAAAACAATTATACAGATGCCATAGATTTTAATTGCGTTGACTGTGTCGCACTGATGCTGTTCCAGTTTATTACGCCACAGAGTGTATGAAAATAAATGCCAGATAATTAAAGTTCAACAATAATATTCAATTTATTCACTCTGTTTCTGCTGTCTTTTTTTCTCTCTCCTTTTGCTGTTGTTGTTGATATGGTCAATGCGTGGGCTCATGCAAAAATTTGCATAAAATCAACATTTGCATTTACGAGTGAAATATATTGTATTTATGTACAAAAATATGGTTGAAAAAAAAAAAAAAATACTAACAGAAAGTCAGAATTATAAAAACAAAAAATTGTCTTTTCAATCGGGTGCCAATAATCAATCAAACGTGAAATAAATACATATAAATATATGTAAAATTATGCAAAATGCATTTTTACTGCCACAACCGAGACTGCAACAACAAAATTTTTTTTAGTTTTTTGTTTTTTTTTTTTTTGGGTTTTTTGTTTCGGTGTCTGGGCTTGTCTTTAATACGACTTCCTGTGCCATTAAATTTTAGCATAACAAACAAAATACTTTTCGAGTGTTTCCGTTTGCTTGTTTCAGTGACATTTTGGCCAGCAAACCGGCAATCCAGCAAAACACAGAGAAAACAGAAAACTCAACCGTGCAATGCAAAGCCAAAAGTGCAGTAAAAAATTTGTTGAAATATGCGATGTCGTCCTTGCTAGAGCTGGGGGTTCGCTATTCGGCTAGGCAACAAAAATCGCACAGCTTTTATTTGCACTTCAATTTTGCCCTCGACGATGGCCAGCGGGGACCGCTCTTTATGGCGATTGCAAACCCCCAGTTGCACTTTGTTAACTGCACTGCATTGCAATGCTAACTGCGGACAAGGACTTTTGCAATCCCAGTCTCAGGACTTTTGCAATTGCAGTCACAAGTCTAAGACAAGTGCTACTAGCAGCTATTTTATTTTTGTGAACGTCGTCCTTTGGTGCTTATCAGCGTTTAAAATCAGACAGAAGTTGGCCCAAAAATAAAAGTGAGCAAGTCCTCGGCTCGTGTGGCTTGTGTTTGGTGTCCTGTTGCCGGGCCACGTACAGCGCAAAAAGCTGCAGGTGTAATGCAAGGAAACTATCCAAATAAAATCATGTGACACTTTGTGGTTAATAATGTTGTGTGTGTTCATATATATAACAACGCTGTGTCTCCGAGTCGCTTTTGTTTCGCTTGCCCCAAAAAGTGGACCGCGCAGCACACACCCTAAAAATTACAAAAAAATCAACAAAAAAAAACCATGAAAAGCCAATCGTCTGGGCTTCAGCGGCGGTGGCAGGCGGCGGTGATTTAAATGCAAATTTATTATCATGCAGCCAGCAAAAATAATAATAAAATACAAACCGACCCTCATGCAAACAAACACACACACACACTACCATACACTCTCATATGCAAAATATATATGTATAGTATAAATAAATGGCAAAAAATGTTGTAATAATATTTACAAAATGTCTGCTTGCCCTTTTTTTTTTGGGTTTTTGCTCTCTCATTCAGCGAGTGCAACATTTTTATGGGCACATTTTAATTTTTGAATTTGCATTTACATTTTGATTAAATGATTTGCATATTATCTCCATTTCCATCATCATCATTATCAGTCGTCATCGGGCGACTTTACTTTTGCAGTAAAGTAAGCTGCTAAACAAATTAAACTAAGTAACAAGAATATGAAATAAGTGTTATTAATTATTTACCTGATTTCTTGATGTCATTATAAAGCGCTCGGATATGATGTATCGCAATAAATAACAGGAAAGTGCACATGTAAAACTCTAACAAGGAACGCCAATTTACAATCAGTTTCTTGATAAATCGTCGCAGCCTGGCGAAATAGAAGACGATAGGCACTGGCACCAAAGACACAAAGACATTGATAACGCGATAGAAATTGCTCAATTGCTTTGACATCTTGTTCTTCTTGGCCTTGTTCTTGCTCTTATTCTTCTTCTGCTTCTTTGTTTTATTCTTCTTAGCAAAGTTCATAATGATTTTGTAAAAACTTTCACAATTGTAACTTTCATGCAATAGTAGTATGACAGCAACGCCTTCCAAATTGTGATTGTGTAACACTTTTATCCTGGCCAACTAAGAAAAGTAAGTTCAATCAAGATACTATGACCTGTCACAATTAAAACACTAGATTGTGTGAATATATATGAATGTGAAAGAACCACAATTTTATCGCATTTCGTTATGCTTTTTGAGCAAGTTTGTACTGAGGAAACAAGTGTCCGATTATGCGATGGAGCCACTGTATATAAATCGAGCTATTGCAATAAGTGGTTTTTATTTTTATTTTTTATTTATTTTAATATTGTCAGCAAAATTCTTTTTGTTAGTTAAAAATTTCAAAAAAAAAACCAATGTGAGTTCGATCACATGGGAGATGTGTAAACATTTTGTTTAGTTGCAAATACTTATGCTTTCGATATTTTCTTATTTCTTGTATCGGTCTTTTTTGTGGTTGTTGTTCATGCTGTTATTGTTGCTTTGGTTCATGTTGTTGTTGTTGCTGCTGTTGTTGTTGTGGTAGTTGTTGTTGTTGTTGTGACCTAGCTGCGTTGTTTAAGTTTTGTAGATTTCTGGCTTTATAGGCCCGGTGATATGCAGCTTTCCTGGCTCTTCTTTCTTTGTTGTTCTTTTTGCTGTTGTTGTTGTTGTGGTAGTTTCACCTTATTGTATTGTAATATACACTTTGCTGTTTTTATTATTTTTATATTTTGTTTGTTTTGTGTTTTATCAAAGTAATATAAAATCGGAGAACTCATCTTATATCGAGTACAACGCATATAAATAAATTAAACTATCGATACATGATACGATATAATATACATGAATGCTGCCAGATTTTTTGCAAGCTTAAAACACTAACACTAAAACAATGACAAATACAGAAGAAGTAAGAAGTTAGATTCTTTGTATGTATTTGAAACAAGATTTTTACCTCTCGAGCAATAGATGTTTACACATCAAAAAAATAATTGCCTATCTACTGTTGCACATAATATTATAGCCTATTGATTTGTTTGCTTTGACTATTTGACGTTAGCTAAACTTTCCGGCTAAACTTGCACACATATCGTTAGTCATTCGGCTTATACTATGTGCGACATTTCTTTGCAAATTCCTCTTATCTTTGAGTCAAACTGTTGTTTAAGTTTGCTATTTTTCAACAACTCATCAATCTGTTCTCAATGCCATTTGCTTTAGTCAGCCTGCGCTCTTCCGGTTAGCCGGAAAACGCATGTGGCATGTGGCATGTTGGGTGGGAGAGGGAGGCGAACTTACTTATGCAAGGCACGCACTCACCGCAAATGCAGCAGCAACAGCATCAGTCTTCTTCAGTCTGCAACAACACCCTAGGCATCAAACTGTTCCCGTCTGCTAAGCGTAGTATGTTGGGCAAATATGGCAACGTTTTGCTGATTTCTTTGCAGTTTCCGTCTGCTGTTAGAGCAAGAAAGAAGCTAATCTATATATATCCAGAGTCTCTCCTAACCGCTGAAGTTTCACTCACGGAGTTACACAGCCGCTGTCGCCAACGAAACCAAAAAAAAATGGAATAAGGAAACTTTTTTTTATTATGTATTTTGTTCTTTTATTATTCATCTATCATCGTTGTTATAGTTTAATAGAAAGTTTAAAAGTCATCATCTCAGCAGCAGCAGCAGCAGCGCCAATGACTTGCTATACTTTGACTTTAGCCTGCCAGGCTGCCATATGGCATCCATCCTCCCCTTCACATGAGACACGCCCGTTACTCACATACTTACATACATAGCCAGGCTGACACAACCTGAATGCCACCAGCCTGCTGTTCCCTGTCATTAGCCCATGAGCCAGCCCAAAAGCATTTTGCAGTCCGTTAACTGTCCAACTGGCGAACAGCCAGCAGAAAGCTGACTCTCGGCTTTTAGATAAACAATGCAATTTACGAGAATGCGGCGAGGCGAACGTTTCATTAGCATTGAAGATGTGCCCAAGCCCCATCAAGCCGTTAGTGTTAATTAACTTGGCTCAGAGTCAAGTGCCAAAAGTGCATGAGCCATAACATCAATGCAAATGGAGATGTACTAGATGTTGGCTAAAACTAAAGACTGTATCCACTTGCCGTCGTTATTGTTGTTGTTGTTGTCGCACAAACTACATAACTCAGGCCACAAAATTCAATAAAAATGCGTTGCAAGCGTCCATGAGACGTTTATGGCATCGTCGGCCACGCATGCAAAGAAAAAAAAAACAAAACAACCGCAAAGTGTTGCTGATAAATTGTGGAGCAACAACTTTGGCTACGCAATTCTACAACAAGTGTTCAAATTTATCACAGCTGCGATTTCTATCCCCAGTTACAATGCCCGCCTCCTACTATAAACTTGAACTCCTTCTTTCATATGTTTTGCTGCTGTTTGTGTAAACTAGTAAAAATATTGAAGTGGAACTTTTCAACGCATTAAATACTCTCTAAAAATGTCTGTTGTTATCTTTAAATATTAGAAAGATTTTCATATACATATGTATGGTATGTGGTACAGCCGAACTTCCATGTACCGAATCTCAAGGGGACAAAAAACAAATAATCTTTATAGAGAAAATTTGTTTGGAAGTTCGTAATATGGAAGCTCGACTTTATTAACCAACAATCCAATGAACAAATTTAACTTTTTTGTTTGCTGCCTATTGCAAATATACCTTTTCTCAAATTTAAATTAAACAGAGTACAACAATAATTTACATGAGCCAAGCCCGAGGGCCAGTTTGCTAAAGCGCTTTGCCCTGCCTGGCGTTGACTAAACAACAACAACAAGAACAACTACAAAAATGGCCAACAGCAGTCAACAGCAGAAACAGCAGCAGCCACAGAAACAACAACAACGAAAGCCACGAAGAGCAATTATGATATCGGCCATGATTTTGTGGGCAATTGGCTTTAATAGCTGGCGAGGTCGGGACAGGAACAACTTTTTTTTCCTACGTCTAGTGTGAGTAAATTTTATTTAAAAACTGCCAAATGGCAACGGTAGTCAATCGGTGGCAAGTGTAGCTGCCGTCTCTGGCTATTTAAATGTGCAAAAGGAAGAGGGTCTAATAAATACGCTGGGCAGCTGCCAGCTGGAGCTAAAAGAAATGTGCCTAAAAATCAAGTGGGAGCCAAGTTCTTTTTTTTTCTGTGAACCTATTTTTATATTGCTTTTATGATAATCGTTTGCATTTAAAGACCTTTGTCTGCCGCCATATCTATATCCAAATCCATTTCCGTTTTGCCTTTTGCTGTTTGCCAAAACAAAAAATAAATAAAATAAAAATACAAATAAACAAATAAAAATTGTTTTGGTGTTTGCTTGTTGTATTTATTTATTATTCAAAGTGTTATCGGTGAAGTCAGAGGCTGTGTATGGCCAGGCCAGAACGGCTGCCTGGCAGCCAAAACCCCAAAGGATTAGTTATGATAAATGTGTTTTATAAGCGTGACACACAGGCCGAGGCAGTGACTGGGGTCCTGTTCCATTTAATGCACAGATAATGAGTTCCTTTGTTGGCAATATGTCAAATCGCTAGTCCAATATTTCAGACTCGACTCGGCAAAATGCAAAATGCTAAAGGATTCTGATTTCTGGTTTTGCCTTTTGCTCTTTGCCACTTTCAATCCCCTTGCCAATCCCCTTTCCTTCACTGTTTCGTTGTTCATTGTGTGCGCGTCGAATCGTGTTAATTGCTGCGGCCCCCAAAGAACCCAAAGTGTCCACGGAAAACTGCATGAGATTAGGCGCCTACTACAGACATAAATCAAGCAAAGTTACCCAAAAACTAAGCACCGAATGTAGAGTAAGCCGATGATTAGACCAAACCCTAAGAATGACAATCAATTAAAATGCTTTACACTTAATCCAGATGCATGCATTTGGGAAATACGACACCCTACCAAATGGCATGGTTTTGACACCCTACCAATTCTTTTTTGTTCTGTATTTGTAAATTGCAATACGTTAAATAAAAAATTATGTTTCTTATTAAGTTTTTTTCTCTCTCTCTCTCTCTCTATCTCTTGGTTTTTTTTTGTTTTTTGTTTTTTTTTTGTTAAGTAGGTATTCGGCCTTATATAAAAAAAACGATGAAGTAAATGAGGGTTGAAAGAATGGTAAAGTTTTTTGAAAATTCGTCCAAGGGCGTTTAAGTTTTTTTTTAGGCCTTAAATCTGTGACTTTTTTTGTAATTTCTTTCCAGCAGCAAATGCAATTATTTGCAGCATAATCGATTACCTTCTCACTGCATACCAATCCTCCCTCTTTAGCACCCCAACTTTGTTGTCATTGATAAATTGTCATTGTGGTTGCAATTCTATAATTGTACCAATATTATTTATGTTTGTGTATTTTCAGGCAACTTAATTCAAATGAAGCAGCTGATCGCAGTTCTTAAGAACATCGAATCTCTGCTGATAGACAATAAATTGCAATTCAGGCTGCAGCTAAAAAAAAGATGAAGCTTAATTATGAGCATAAATCAATTCGAGTATTTGCTCTTTGAACTTGTTAAGTTGAAACGTTATGCGAATATGTATTGTATTTTTATTTCGAACGCGCGCGCAATAATGGCTGTTGCTTACCAACACTGATGCGTATTTAACAGCACATGTTGCTCAGTGTGGCCACACTGAATAGAATTTTTAATCGATGTCAAGAAATCGATAGCTTTTATTGAAACATGTGCTTAGCTCGTTTTAAAAATCTATCTGCGTGAAAATATTTGTGTTTTGTTGTTAAAGTGCATTTTTAGGCAAGCCAATCATGGCGGATCATGCATTTCATCGGCCTGGCCCGCTTAAGCAAACAAATAAGGCCCACAAAACTGGTCGTCATCGCTCCAAAGGCGCCATCGATAATGCCCTGAAAGGTGTGTGAAATGTCTTCAACAAGTGCAAGATTAATTGTTAATATTGTTTACCTTCAGGCAAAGTGGGGCTAAAGGCTATATCTCATAGGCACAAGCAACAGCAACGCAGGGAACAGCGTCGCAATCAATCAAACCAACTGCGCAAAAACAAACGCGATGAGGTACTGCAGCAGAAGCGTCAGTTAGGTGGCCAAAATACTGCTCCATTTCTGGTTTGCTTACTGCCAATGCACGAGCAGATCGATGTCAACTCTGCGCTAGCCATATTAGAAAGCTGTGACAGCGAAATTGTTGTGGAACGGTCACATAGCGGAACTGTTTACATCAATCTACCGCGCTTTAAGCAACGTTTTGCCTTTGTCATGCCACCCACTGGGCGTGGCAATGAGCTAATAGTCCTGGACTATTTAAAAGTTTGCGATACCACTCTGATGCTGACATCGGCCGTCTTTGGCGACGATGAGATCTTCGACCGTTGGGGCCAACGTATGTACAACATGATATCGGCACAGGGCATACCAACACCTCTGGTAGCGCTAATGGATCTGGAATCCATAAATCCAAAACGTCGCACCACCACAAAGCAAGCAGCTCAGAAGTTCATAAGCAAACTGCTGCCGGAGGAGAAGATCATGCAGCTGGACACCGGCCCAGAAGCATTAAATGTGATGCGACGCATTGGTGGGCAGAAGAAACGCGTTCTGCACAACGTCAATAACCGTCCTAACTTGTTTGGCGATGTTGTGGAATATGTTCCCAATGGGGATGGGATGGGCACTTTAAAAGTAACAGGGTTCCTTCGCGGTCAATCGCTGAATGTAAATGGATTGGTGCATATACCTGGCTTGGGAGATTTTCAAGTCGGTCAGGTTGATGCGCCACCAGATCCTTACAAGCTGGACAAGATACGAGATGGAGAGACAGTCGAAGTGCGTTTACTCGGTCGCAGCAATCCGGAAAAGCAAACGTCACTACAGAGCGAAAATATACCCGATCCTATGGATGCAGAGCAAACTTGGCCCACAGAAGAGGAAATCGAGGCCGCACAAAAAGAAACTAAGAAAACTAAGCTTATCAAACGTGTGCCCAAAGGTTACAGTGAATACCAGGCTGCGTGGATTCCCGATGTGGAGCAAGTGGAAGATCAAGATAATGATGACGAGGATGATAACGAATGATATGAGCGACGAGGAAGAGGACGCAGACCTTGATGTCCTGTGATAATAAATCTTTCGAGGACGAGTTCGAAAAACGCGACTCTGACACGGAAGAGTATTTGGACAGCGTTTCAGTCTCCTCGGAAGCAGCTGTCAATGACGAAAAGTACGATCAGCAAATGGATTTCCAAGAGGAGCGTGAAACCCTACAGAAACTGCAACAGGCACGCACCGATCAATTGTGGCCCGACGAGGTCGATACGCCTCTTGATGTGCCTGCACACGAACGCTTCCAAAAGTATCGCGGCCTAGAATCTTTTCGAACATCGCCCTGGGATGCCAAAGAAAACCTGCCAAGCGATTATGCGCGCATCTACCAATTCAAGAACTTCGATCGCACCAAGCGTCGCATTTTGTCAGAGGCAAAGGAATTTGAGGGCATATTGGTGAGTACCAAAATTGTAAGCTTCACCTCCAATGTACTAATCTTTTTTGTTATATTCAATAGCCTGGCTTATACATCACTCTGCATGTCATCAATGTACCACTGGAACGTTGGAATGCCTTTAGGTCCGCTCAGATGGCAGATAATGTGGTTGTGTATGGCATGTTGCCACATGAGCATCAGATGTGCGTTATGAACGTTGTCCTGCAACGTATACCCGACTCAGAGGTGCCGCTCAAGTCCAAGGAGCAACTGATTGTGCAGTGTGGCTATCGCCGCTTCGTTGTCAATCCAATTTACAGCCAACACACCAATGGCGATAAGCATAAGGTGAGTAAACAAAAACTTGCTTTAAGCAGCTTCAATAATCAGTTTAATTTTGCTCGAAGTTTGAACGTTTCTTCCGCCCGTATGAGACAGTGTGCGCCACGTTTTATGCACCCATTCAGTTTCCTCCTGCGGCGGTGCTTGCTTTTAAGGTAAATCCGGATTCCTCTCTGGCATTGGTTGCTCGCGGTCGTCTGCTCTCTTGCAATCCGGATCGCATTGTGCTTAAGCGTGCAGTGCTAAGCGGTCATCCCATGCGCATTAATCGGAAATCAGCGACAATTCGCTATATGTTCTTCTACAAGGAGGACGTGGAGTACTTCAAACCGGTCAAACTACGCACGAAATGCGGTCGCTTGGGTCACATCAAGGAGTCCCTTGGCACGCACGGTCATATGAAGTGCTACTTTGATGGCCAGCTGCGCTCTTATGACACCGCATTCATGTATCTCTATAAGCGTGTCTTTCCCAAGTGGACCTATGAGGAGTGTTTGGTGCGTAGCGCAGATCATACGCGCGAGGAGGCATCGGCGGTGATTCGACGAAACTCGAAGGAGATCCAGGTTGACTGTATGGAGACAATAGATTAATTTTAAATTATATAAATATATATATATATTGTAGATATATATCTGTGCATATATTGAAATAAATTGTCTCACGGACACACAACATAGTCGTACTTGTATCTTTTTATTTTATGTATAATATGTATAATAGAACTATATTCACAAACATTTCGCTTAACTAATCGGGAGATAATAAACGCATAACATACATATATATTTATATGTATATTATATATATAATTAATAAATTGGGATACGAGTTAAAAGCTGAAGCCGCATTGCACAGTTCTTTAGGTTCATTTTATGGCTAATACATAGGGTTCTTGGAGAAATTCTGGGATTGTAGATGGGAAACTTAATAGTTGTAATTAGTTGACAAACACTTGCGACGCTTCTTCTGCAGCTGTTCGATCTGCTCCACGATGTGTGTGCGCGTCTGGAATGCTCTTACGATGCATTCGCAAGTGAGTGCTGTGCCTATAAACTGATTGATGGATATGTGCCAGGCATCCGAATTATTTGTGCTGCTGCTACTGCCGCTGCTGTTTGTTGTTGCCAGCGTTGCGGCAGCGCCAGCTTCAGCTGCAGCTCCTAGTTTTGCCAGACGCAGCTCCTCCTCGAGATCGACAAACATACGTGTCGTGCTGCTGTGCTCTGCTGCAGGTGTTGTCGGATTTCCATTGCTATCCGGTTGCTATAGTTATGACAAAATTTATAATTTTTGTTGAGCATCCTTAAATAAATTACACTCACCTCATCACCACTGCCGCCCAAATTGAGCTGCGTAAAGCTCTCCATGCTTGTCTCTTTTTTAATGTTGCTGTTGCCCATTTCAATGAGGTTCTCATCTGCCAAAAATAAAAGCGTTAAAAAAAAAGTTTCTTAAGTTAGCTAATCACTTACATGCCCGTCGCATATCCTCGTCTTGCACACAACCCATGATTTCAATTATGCTGCGCCACAGCAGTTGAAAATTATCCTTGCGCATGTGCGGCACATGACGATGTCGAGCAGTTGAGGAGCCTCCCTCGTCCGGCTGATCCAGCAAATAGCCGAGGCTGCCCAGGCTTCGTGTGTCCGTTGCATTCGAGTCGGCGCGTTCGAGTTGTGTGGCCGCGACCAGATCGCTGATCTGCGAGAAATTCGATATGGTCTCAACGTTCAGTAGCATTTGATCGCCAGTCGTCGCAGCTGTTGCTCCTGCTGCTGATGTCGATGCCTGCGGTGGCGGTGTCATTCGGCCTGCGCCCAAATCTGAAATGTCTGAAATTGTGTCAATCGATTCGTAACGTCCCTGCTGGCGTAGGCCGATGTCAGGGTCGTCATCTTGCCCAGCTTCTGTGCGATTTGCAGTACCCCGAAGTGCAGCGGGAAAATCCACATAGAACGTTGAATTAGGCTGTGCCAGCGAGGATGCATTCGAGTTTAGCGAAAAATTTGGTGTTGTTCGTGACAAATCCATAAAGGTGTTGCCCGAAATGCCAGCCAGATTGTGCAAATGCTGTGTGGCGCTAATCAGCGCAAAGTCTTCGGCATCAAAGTTGGGGTCCGAAGGCGAAGGCAGTGCCTCAATCGATTCAGATGCATCCTCGCTAAAAACAAATAATATAATTAGCAAAAGCTAGAGAGTAGTTCAAACACAGTGGCTACTCAAAGAAATCCTCCGCCTCAATGGCTTCCTCGGCATCATCTTTGGTACGTGGACGCGGACGACGAGTGCGTTCGATTTCCGCCTTTGAGAGCAGTGGCGGCAAATGCAATACAAAAAGCAGCTTCAATTTCTCCATGCTCTTGGTAGAGCAGACTAAACCCAATGCGTTAATCAGCTGGCCAAAGTCAAGCTGTCCGCTGCCTTTTTTGTCAGTTAGCTTAAAAATAAATTAAATTGCACTTAGCTTTATATATCAGAAATAAAGTTGCAAACTTACCCTAAATAGTTTTTCGCAAATGTCAACACTGACACACTTGCGCCAGGGTGTTAGCTCCGAGATGAGCGTGTGAAATACCTCAAAGTTGATACAGTAGGCCTCATGGCGACCACTGCCCCCGCCAGGCATAATGTCAGCGGCACCACGTGAGGGCGACTGCTGATGTGGCAGCAATTGTGGCGCCTCGCTTAAATGACATTGCGCCTTCTGTTGCTGCTGTTGCACGGACTTCAGAGTTAGTTTCTCCTCACGTATGATGCTAAGCAACATGTGCAGCTCCTGGCGCTCAAAGTAAGCATTCTGAACATGTGCCTTAACGATGGTTTTCTCGTTGTCAATGTCAAATTGTCGGACGGTGAGACGACGGTGCTTGTTCCGTAGTTCTTCGATGCGCTGTTGCGTGAGTTCCTCGCCAAATTTTGTGTACGCCTCGTGGATGAGTGTCTGCACCGTTTGTGTATGCGGTCGCTCCATTTTACGCTTGTCCGTGGAGGGCGGCACTTGGTATTCTGGATTGTATATGCCTTCCAAGTAGGTTTGCAATACCAGCATTGCTTCGCCATCGTCCTGGCAGTTGAGCAGCTTGTCGCGATTCCATTCAATGATCTGAAGTGAGATCATAAATATGATCTTGGCGCCCTCGTAGAAGAAGCAATCTAATATTTGCAGAGAACTTTCATAACTGATCACACTTATAAAAATGGTAAGGAACCAAGATATGGAGATCATTTTTATAACTCCCAGACGCTCCAGATGCTCATGCAAGTCAGATAAATGGGTTTCCACCAGCTCATTCAGCACACCCTGATCAATCTGGGCGCCCACAACCTTGTCCTTGTAGTAATCGGGCAAAAGATTTTCGCAGAGACTGGCCAGCATCCAAAAAGCGTTCTCCTCATCGCAAAACAAAAGAAATACTGAAGACACAATATTCATGGCTTGACAGTAGCCAACCTGCGGATTACGCAGTGCATATGCCTGCAAGACTCGTCTCAAGGCACCAATGCCATCAGTGCATTGGAAAGCCGGATGCTCTGGCAAAGAACGCGGCAAATCCCTATCGATTTCATCATGCGCAAAGCAATCCTTTATTAGGGCGGCCTTCTCCACCAGATCCTCATACAGGCCCGGATTCATTTCCTTGTCATGTATTGCGCCCGAAAAGATCAACCATATCTCCTGTCTCAGCTTATCCGGTATGCCCTCTACAATCAAATTAATCACGTCTGTGGTGCGAAACATCGCAATGCCTCGTCCAAAATCACGAAAATGATCCTCCCAGCGTGCCAATTTTATCTCCTGCTTCTTCTGTATGTCCGCACTGAACTGTGTCTTGAATGTGTTGAGCAAAGCAGTCTGTTTGCTCCACGAAATATCATACTTGGCGCGTTCACGACTTACGGGGCTGCAAAAATTTTAAATATTGATTAAAAACTTAATGACATTTTTTAAGCTATACTTACATATGAATGCGTGAGAGCAGGTCTGTTATCTTTGAGATGAGCACTTCGCGATCCACAATTTTGGCAAACATAAAAGGCACATTCTCGGATGTGAAGATAACAATTTGATTGTCATATCGCTGATGACCATCATCCTTCTTTTCCACACTCTGCAAAGAAGTTCAGAACAATACAATAAAATAACCACTTTTAACAAGCTTTAGGCATTCACCTTAATTGTTTTCATAGGGATTACAATGCTCACTAAATCCTTAACATCGCTGCGGAAACAAAAAAAATTGGGCGACAAATAAATGTTGCCGGCATGGAAGCGCTTCGAGTAAGGCGTCCAAACGTCAGCTTTAATCTTGCCATCAATAATTTCTGTTTGCGGCAAACGAAAGTAAACACGAAACTCTTCAGATTTTTGGCGTGCTGTTAAATCGCGAAGTAGCACCGGCTTCTTGGAAGCCTTGACGCCAAAGCGTGCAAAATTTGAAGGATCGTGATCCACACTGGGACTCTCTGGGTCATGTATTAGCTTTTGGATGGCCATTTTGTTCAGCTGCTCAATGAGATCATGCGCCTCATTGGGATTAAAGTAAAGTGTGAAATTGTACGTCATGTTGTTGGTAGTCTTTAAATAAATTGTATTGCCAGTGCGACTTATGTCCTCCAGCTCAGCGAAGCGTATAATACGCTTGATCTCCTTGCTCAGCATATACGAGTAGAAGCAGACATGGTTCAATGAGATATATAGTTGTCCTTGGCGTGGTATTTTATTCTTTACATAGCTGCATGTAGAGAGGAAATATTTTAAATCAACTAAATTGAAGTTTTGTATAAAACGCTTACGTAGCCGAATAAGAGTTCACAAGGCGTTCTTCTTCGGGCATTTGAAAGATTTGTAGAAACTGTGAGGTCTTCACTTTAAAATCCGGTGATTCGCCAGTATCGTCTTGATTATTTTGTGTGAACAGCGATTGTATTTTACAAATCGTAAAGTTTGTCACTTCATCTTCGTTTTCCATTTCATTGAGCACACTAAAGAGATTGGCCTGCAACCATTCCCAATCCTGGACGATCTCATCTTGTGTTATGCCAATGGCAATCTCTATAGAATTATAAAAAATGTTTGTGTTAATTTTTACCTCCGTCAACTTGCGAATGCATGAGCATATAATTTAATGCGCAAAAAATATTATTGAATAATGTGTTCGTTTATGGCATTATCATTTAGATATCTATTGACAGAAGAACAGTACTGGTGTGTCATAACAGAAGAGCTGTGTCCAACTATCCGCTTTAGTTCTAGTTTTGTTTACATTAATTTAATCTTTCAATAATTACTACGTTTTACAGTTTGACTATTTGCTTATGATATGAACCTTGTATATTTACAGTTTAGTTTATTGACGTATATAGCTATAAATAAACTCATCTTGTAAAGACCTACTAAGGAATTAATAAAATTATTATATTAACTTATAACCTTAAGTAGATTGATCAATATTATAATTAAATTTACCACATACATAAATAAATAATTAACACCTTTCTATTTCTAATACTATACCCTTATCTTGTCGGGTTACATTTTGAATTGAAAGCTTTAAGTAAAGATTAATGAGCAATTTCTAAACTTTTTTTTGACTTTCTTATCGTACAATAAGCGCAAGAAATAACAAAACCAGACGTTCTCAACAATTTGCACCAGTGGCATACACAAGCATTTGGCACATTTCGCCTATATTAGTGTGCATGTATAAGATTTGGGTGAATCAGTGATTGTACACCCTCCCACTTTATTGCTGATAAAAGGCTGAGTGCAGCAAACTTCGAGTTTAAAACCTACCGTAAGATACTTCAGAGGACGGTGTCTGATGCAGAATTCGGTAGGGAGCCGGCTTGGTGTTCATCACGCTGTCAATGGTGCCCACCAGCATGGAGCCAAAACCCCGAGATTCGCCATGTCCGCGACGTTTTTGTAGCACAAAATACTTTGAGAACATTTCAGCGGTCCTGCAATCAAAACAAAAAACGAGAAATCAGTATTGGCAATGGGAAAACAGAAAAGAAAAAAACTTAATGGTGCGCTTGCATGTGTGGGCTTTGTGTATTGCTTCAGTGTGTTTGTGTGTGTGCATGTTTAGTGGGGGGTTTTTACGCAGCAAAAAAAACAGTTGAGCGAGCAAAAAAGGAACAATTAGCTTTTGAAGCTGGTGTATTGCTCTTATTGCACAGCTGCATATAAAATCATTGCAGACTTGAACTCTGCTCAATTAGTTATCAGTACAACAACAAAAGAAACTAATACCTACACAAAAACCGTATGCGTGTGTGTGGGGGGACTTTAAATTCATCAGCTGCTGG
The DNA here is from genome assembly GCA_018904305.1 of Scaptomyza montana. Lineage (NCBI taxonomy): Eukaryota > Metazoa > Arthropoda > Insecta > Diptera > Drosophilidae > Scaptomyza > Scaptomyza montana. The sequence goes on from JAEIGR010000003.1 coordinate 2,646,938, forward strand.
AAAAGCGTAAGTGGGGGGCGACACAGCATCTATTTAGGCAACACCCCATCTCTTCTTTGGGTATTGGGCTATTTTTTCTTACTCACCAAAATGCTGACGGCAGCAGCAGCAGTTCCTTAGGTTGAATCCACATGTTTGTGTTGTTATTTATTCCCGTTGGTTAATCAGTTGAACTATCGGCAATTTTCATAGTTTGCTGGTGTAAAACTTATTTGCGTCTGCCACGAAAAGCGAGAGAGCAACGTGTGTAGTAAGCTTTCTCGTTACATCTGCGACAAAAGAACTCCGACGCGATGCAAAATTCTTCACTCTGTTTTATTTATTTCTCAAATTGTGTTTTATTGTTCTTTCGCTGTTGCGTCTTCCTCTTCTTTTTCATATGTTTTGGCATCCAAACGTTTAACATAATTCCATATTGTTATTAACAGCCAGCACCGTGTTTTGGTCCGGTGCCGTTACATGTTCTTTGGGCTATTACAAGATTTATCCTTATTATTTCCTTAAAAAAATTGTGGCTAACGTTTTATAATATGAAGTTGCACTTTTGCTTTTAGCTTAAATGATAAAAGCTGCAGCTAAATCCACTTCCAAACACTTTTTATAAGGACAACAGATGCATAACAGAGCAACTCGATAAGATGGTGTGGCGGCATTGCGATTCTTTTGGCCTATCGATTTTCAAGCTATGCTGCAATTATATGTGCTTTTGCCAGTCTGGCAGTGCTTATAATTTCAAACGCGCCAATATTTGTAGTAGGCCTTAAATTTTACAATTATTCATGTTAGTTAACAAAACCATTTCAAAGCAATACTGTGTGGTTTTTTCTATAAATTACATAACGTGCTGTGAAACAAAATTTTTGGTTGTTATTTAATTTACCATTGTACAAAATTACTAGAACATAATGCTGAAAAAATTTGTTGAGGTTAATGCGGACGCAAGTCCTTCGGAAAATCCCTACGCTGTTCGCACCTACATGGGTGATAACGTTGTCTCAGAATGGAAGATCGATAGTTGTCCGCCACGTGATCGTGTGTGCCTCAAAAAGCCACCCAACTCAACAATTACGCATGTTCTGACCATTGAGGATGAGCTGCGGCGTCTGCATAAAAAAGCCGAGGAATCCCGCTTTGCCAAACCCTTCAAGAAACGCTGCGAAATCTACGATGAAATGACCATGTGTGTTATACCGCAACGAACGCCGGCCGAATTGAAACTGCATGCCGAAATGCGTGAACGTGTTTTGGCTAGCCAAATGGAACCTGGTCTATTGGAGCACGATGCTCGTCTGGATAAAACGTGCCCGAAGGATCTTGTTGCGCTTAATAGTCCCATGGCTGTTAATGAAGAGGAAGAGGAAGAAGATGACGAACAAGAAGGTGAGGAGCACGAGGATAAGGAAGTGAAGCCACAGTTAGCGACACCCATTTGCAGTTCCAATATGATTATTATACCCGACAAGCGAATGGTAAGTGATATTACAACTATTTTTTCCTATCTAGAAGAATTTCTGCATCAGTTAGAGCAGACTTTATTCTTTACTACATATAAAGATAAATATCTTAACTGTGTCTTTAAAACTATTCAATTAATTCAATATCATCAATATCAGCAAAAATGCTACCGGGTGGCAACTGTGGCGTTGGTAACGTTGCCTCACAATTTGTAGACACCGTTAATGTATGATAGTTTCCATTGGTTGCCTGTTGCTGCATGTGCACGCCCAGCTGTGATATCAGTTCCAATGCCCGACAATCGGAGTTAATCAGGGCAAACTGATGTATAATAGCTAGATGAGGAAAAACGCTATTCAGCAGCGTGCAGGTGCTAGAATTCATTAGTAAACCAATCAAAGAAGGATCTTCAATTTGCAGCTCCTGTTGCTCCTGCTGCTGCTCATCCTCGCCATCCGTTGTACTGGGTGGTGAAGGCAGTACACTGGGTTCACAAGTGACCATTTCGACACCATCGTCATCCAGCTCATTGTCAGATACTTCACTATTATCGCTCGATAAATTAACCAACTCCGGTGCTGGCATATTCAATGTGGTATCGTTAACCATGTCAACTAGCTCCTTTTGCATAAAGTTGGGCAACGCCTGCTTGAACTCCACTATGATCTGCTCCACGGGCAGCTCACTCGTCACCGGACAATTGCCCGTGTAACCCAGCTCATCCTCCTCGTACTTGTATTTGCTACGAAAGCGATTTAGCCAGCGATATGAAGGCCTAAATGCAGGCAACTTAAGCACTGCTGCCATCTTAAGTGCCGTCTCCTTGAGCGTATGATTCCTTATGGTTAAGCCAAGGCGCAGTTGGCGACAGCGTTCCACCCATTCATGTAGAAGGAAACTAATGGCGCTCATTTCAAATTTGCGACGCTTGCGTGTCATCTCCTCAATTATAATGGAAGCATCCGTTTCGCTGAGCGTCTCCAGCTGCTGCAGAAGTTCGCGTTTCTTTTCCAGTATGCGACGTATTTGAGTCGTACAACAGTGGAACATTTTGGCCAGGCTATTTCTCGAGATATTCGTCTCATCGTAGTAACGAATAACGGCAATTTTCTCATAGAATGTTAAAATGTTGCGCTCATTGCGTCGCTTTTTTCCCTTGCCCTTGATATAGTTAAAGAAAAAAAAAGAAAAACTATTAGAAAATTATATGTTTCATTTGAAATAAAGCACTTCCTTAGGAAATTGACAGGATACGCCACTGCGCATAAATTTTTGCGTCTTACGCAAAAGCGCAATACCAATCAACCCCGTCCAGCCTAAAGGCCAAGTTAAAATACATACATAACATACAACCATATGAGACATTTAAACTTACCCCTTTATTGGTATTGCTGCCTTTTTTTGTGGTTGCTGATGCTGCCGGCGTCACTGCTGCTGCAGTGTCCATTGTTGCCCAGATATGAATACAAACGCCAAATGCAGTTGCTATGTTTTACTCTTTTTCTTTGTGTCTGCTTCGTCTTCGTTAAAGAAAACAGCTGCGCAGCGTCCTCAAAATGAAAGCTCAGCTGCTAAAAAGCCAATTGCGCTGTTGTTGCTTGTCTTGTCTCTCTATCTGTATTTCTCTCAGAGCGCAAGTGAAGAGAGCGGGTGTTTGATTTGCTTGCTCTTTTTTTTGCTGCTTGTGCGACTCCTTTTAATGCTGCGCAAATAGAAAATAAACCATTTGTAACAATAAGTACGTATGCAATTTGGTTTTAGCAATGTGCATCAATTAAGCCCTAATGTTATGTTAGCACTTCTGTTTTTTATACTTTGCTCTGCTTTGTTTATTGTGCTCTCGCTTACAATTTCAATTGCTTTTGTGTGCTTCTACTACGACTGCCTTTGTTGTTGTTTCTGTTTCTACTGCTGCCGTGGCGACATTATTTCACGCGTGCTTGGCCGCTGAGTAACACTTGTGCACTGTTTTTTGGTTTCAGGTGGTTTGCCGTACGTTTCGTTGCTGTTGTTGTTGCTCCGTTTTCTGCTGTTGCCATATGAAATATAAACGGTTCGCTATGCACAGGCAGCTGCCTGTCGTGCGCTTGTGTTTATGTGTATATGTATGTGTGTGCGAGTTGCTTTTGTTGTGGCAACAGAATGAGCGCTAATGCAGCCCTCTACTTGCTTGCATAAGTAAGAAGGGGATAGCAGCTAATGTATTAACTGTTATTTGAGTAATTTGTAAGGGTATTTTACAACTCTTTTGTTGAAAAGATTAATTCACTTCTAGGATAAACGGCATTGAAAACTATTAAGCTGGTCGTGTTAGTTGTATGTAGTTCTAAACTAGTTCTGCGATTGGGCGGCTAAAGCGAGGAGCACACAGCAGCTGCTTTACTCACACATACACACCCAAAAACTCTCGCAGACACGCATTTGCAGTTGTTGCGGTTGTTATTGCTTCGCATTGCATTCGTTTCTATGCAAAAGCCAACCGACGTTGACGCTGGCGTCGCTGTCGGCATAGCTGCTGCTTAATTTTTGTTCGCTATTATTGTTGGTTACACGTTTCGTTCTTGATTTCCTTTTTGTGCGTTGTTTGCTATTTGCAAATTGTCAGAGGCATATGTACATATGTATGTATGTATGTACGCTCATCATAAAGTCCCAATATGTATGTATGTACATATATAAATAATAACTAATAGTTTTATTTGGTATTTCTTGTCTTTTTTGACAAGTTGTTATAACAGATAAGAGTACACCCACACATAAGTTGTATGTGTGAGCTTGTACGCCTATGTTTTTACAGTTAGACCACAACAAAATAACTATATTGAGGTTGATTAAATTCGTTTTTGAATGGTTTTATGGGGCGTTTATTAAGTGCACCTTATCTGCGCCTCTTTACACATAGCTCAGTAATAAAAACTTAAATTTAAAAGCGATTATCTTAGTTTACCTGCTGTGTAAACATCCTTTTTTCATGCTGACATTAAAGATTGTGATAATGAAAAAATTCTTTTCGTTATTAGTATTTGCGCCTTTTTGATTGTTCGCATCTCTTTCACCCTTTTATTGTTTATGGCCCACGCCACTGTATCTGCCATTGCTCTTATATCTCTTTCCAATGACGTCGCGACGTTTGCCTGCTGTCCATGTCAGTCTCTTATGGTGTGTTCATAGTTGTATGTTTGTTGGTGTGTGCGTTATGTTGTGTTATGGCCGCTTCGCCAAGTTGCTTACAAATTAAAAGCAAAAAAAAAGAGAGAGCAAAATGTGACAGCGCACACCTGGCTGACAAGTCTTTATTGCATGCTATGGGCTTCTTTTGTGTATGTTTGTCTTGGCTTTTATGCAACTTCAGCATCTTAATGGCATGTGCATATATATACAACAAACACACACACACGCAGACATACTGGCATATGTTTATTTAGCTGCAACTATGCTGATGTGGCTTTGTTTTTTACTTTGCTCCTTGTTGAATTTGAAAACAAACTGCAGCTGGCAGGCACAAACACAAGCACATGTTTAACTACTTGATTTTTATTCAATAGGCGTTGTTTTATTGCGGGACAAGTTTTATTGATTTTGTTCATTTAGTAGAAATTTAAAATGCAGCCTACCGATTAACGATTAGTATATAAACTTGGAATTGAAACACCTGTAATATTCAACATACTATGCCTTCTTTTGGCTGCCTCCACCCCACCCCCCATTACCTTACCTTTCTTGCGTCATGCATACAGTAATGCTTACGTACCTGGTTTGACATCTTGCCAGCTATCGCGTCAGTGGCATTTAAAGTTAAGAGGGTTGTGTGTGTGTGTGTTGTTGCTATTCTGGTATTAGTATCGCACAAAGTACTCGTATTTATTGACGTCGTCTTCGTATGCTATAAGTGCTCGCTCACTTGGCTATAGCTGGCGATTCCAGTGTCTAGTTGCTAGTGTTGCTTTTGCTAGCTCTTGTTGCTGATGTTTTATTTTCGTATACATACATATACATATATACTATTTTCTGTTAGATGACTTGTTTGTTCTGCAGCCGACCTACGCTCGGCTCGAGTTTGTCGGGTTTTTGGTTTAGTTAGCTGTTTTTTGCCGCTGCGGCTGGCATTCTGGCACTCTGGCATTCGTGCGCTTGCGATAAGATTCGTGATGTGGCACTAAGCGCTGTTCGTTGTTTACTGCTCTGTGCGCTACTTTGTGGTCGTCAGCGTGGCCAGCCAGCCATAGAGGCACTCACACACACAAACTAGCACACTCTGAAACACACACTCGCAGACAGTCGACTGTTTAGTTAGCTAGTCTAGTTGGCATTTCGTGCTGACTTTATGCCGCTTACTAACTTCATAGTCCGCCTCAATAACATTGAATGCGACATGGATTGGCTCTGGGCTTGGCCTCCATATTAAGCTCTATATTACATACGAGCGTACGTTGTCTGTACGTACATACTACATTGTATATGCGGGCTCTGTACATTTATGTATGTAACGTATTTATAGGCGCGTTCACGCGGGCATCCATGGCGTATGCGTGCTATTTTCAGCGTTTGCAACTTGAAAGGTCGCATTAACTCGTACATAAATGTGTTTTTGTGAACAGGCAAACAAGAACAAAACGCTTGTGAACCACACAGCAGGAGACAGAGACTCGGACATGTGAAAGCACACAACGCAATTTGCAATTACTTACCATATGGACTGATATACATAGACTAGTCAAATGCATAAAGCTGTCTCCATGCTTATTTGCTATGGCTTCTTCAGTTTTTTATATTTGTTACAAAGTTTATGCAACTGCGGGGGTTTATTTACAGGCAAGGCATAGCGTACGTGGCGGATGCGTAATAACACACACAATATACTTAAATAAGCTACAAAATTAAGAGAACAATACAACAATTTCGTTCCGATGACAAGCCCATCCGGTGTTAAATATTAAGCACAAATTGTATTTAAAAGAATAAATAATACATTAATGTTTGAATAGTATCTTTTATTTATTTATTTAATTTTTTATTGTCAACTAATATTAGCAGACATAACTTGAATATTTAAAAAAAAATAGACTAAGAAAATGTCTCAAGTTCTTGTAATGTTTGTATTAACAAAATATATTTAAGACTATAACAACATCAAGTATATCAATCCTGCATTAAAATCTAGATAGATTATGTAATTATTAAAGTTTGTTAAAGTTCGAAAAATTGACGGATCGGTTTAGTGCCATGACAATTTTCAAAATAAATATGTTTGAACTTTGTTTAGCTAATTATTTTTGAGCTTAATTATTGTTTAGATTTATGTTCTTTTATTTCTTTTAATTTTTAATCTTTTTCGTACGCAGCTTGAATTGAAACGCCCAAAAAGTCGCATTTATTTAAATGAAACTCAGGTCGGACCTCTGGAAGAGTTGCCATTTCCATCGTATAATCCACGTGTTATTCAAGAAGGTTTGGAGGGTGAAAATTTGCGCACCTACGATATTATCGAAGGTTGCACTCCACAAGATTTATGGACCTGGAATGTGGGCTTGCAAAAGCGTGAAATTGACTTGGATGAAGAATTTATAAAGGCCTCTCTACCCAAATACGGTGTGTTTGCATATCAATTATTACTATTTTCCTAAACATGGTCACTAAATATTATCAGGTCCTACTAAATTTAGCTCACGACGCCGAACCCACCGTTTATAATATACCCACCCAGCTAGAGAAAACATTTAACATCGAAATTGTCTTTGGCAATCGAAATATCTATCCGGAACCAAAAAAGGAACCAAATCGTTCGGTGTAAGTAACAAATTGGATTGACACAGAAGTTTTTTAAGTAATGAGTAACACAATTTTGTAGCTATTATTATCGACCTAGCGAAATTGCGGCAATTATTATTGCCTTTGTGGAGACATATCAAGTGAATCCAGATTTCTGGACAGCCGGCACCATGGATGGCATACTGAAACGAGGCGTGGCCCTTATCAAAAAGAGCATACAACTCAATTTCAAGTCGGAAGATAATGACTTTGACATAATACCGCAAGTAAAGGAACGTCTGGCAGCGGTTAAAATTAAAATACACTTTACGGGTCAGTTCAAAAAGGAACCAAATCTTTACAAGGCATTATCATTGTTCTTTTCCAAATACAATGCCTGCATTTTCACCTCACGCGATATGTTTCTGTTGATCTGGAAACGTTGCACTGACTCCTTCTTTATCTTCGATCCCAATGGGCGTAATGAGGAGTGTATGAGGGATTTTAAGGATGGAAAGTGCTCGCTGATGGCTATACGTTTCATGGAACACCTGGTGCACTTGATAAACAAGTTCAGTGATCTCGTCGAGGACGATGAGTTCAATATCTATGAAATCGCACTCACACAATATGGCAAGCTGAAGGAGCCGGAGATTCACAAGGCCAAGCCGGTTGACTTTCACAAATTGTGGGCTGTGGTTAATGAGCACTTTGCTGTGAAAACGACTGCAAATACTGGCATACAGCAGCCCATTTCTGGCAAAGAAAAGAACGCTTCGCTGGTTGTATCGCTTATAGCGCTCATCTATTCGGAATTCGAGCTGGCTAGGTTCTGGCGACCCATGACCATCGATGATATCATCCGATATGGCATTGCGTATTACAAAACGCTGCGTAAAAAGTTTCGTTTGGATGGCAAACGCTGGAAGAACAAGAAACCAGAATTAAATGTCGTCGATTTGCCAGAGATGTTCCTAATGGGCGCCTTTAAGGCAACGGTGCGCAAGTTTCCCTTCATGATAACTGGCCATGTGACCGACTGTAAGTCGTATTTGGAATCACAGCTAACCCATGCGCTGAAGCAACTCTTTGAGAAACCCGAGTGGCCTGCAGCCTTACTACAGATTGACAACTCCGTGCTTTCCATTTGGCGGGATCGACAGTTCTTTTATGTATTCGACCCGTTTCGGCGCAATCGTGTTGGCATGGTTGTCGATCCCGATGATTATCGCATCAAGGGTATGGCCGTATTGCAATTACATACCACTTTTGATTCGTTTGTGCGCATCATGTACCAAAATGCACTAAAGATGCGTCGCGGAGGCAAGTTCTTTATCCATGGCATTAGGACCGGCTGCGTTCGACCGTTGCAGGTCATGTCGCAGCAGCCGAACAAGTTTCCAGCGCTGCAGATGGGTTTGCCCACATTTACCGACGAGCCGCCTCAAAAGGAACTGGTGCAAAAGAAGAGCATCGAAAGTATTCCAGAGGAGGAGCGCATACCGGCCAAGGATGAGAAAGAGTTCATTGAGGAGTTAATTCTTGGCATTATCAATGGCATTATCAAGGACATCGATGAGCCTAAATTTGATCGACCCGAATTGTACAGGCCATCACAAAAGATTTTACTTGGAACGGATCAGGAAAATTTGCGTGCCCTGCGTCTGAAGATTAAGCGTGGTTACGAATTAGGTGAAGAAGAGGAGCAGCGTGAGCAACATATCCTAACCATTGAGGAGGAACTGGAGCTCAAGTCCAACTACCAGACGCTACACGATGGTGCTTACATTATAATGGGTAGCACAAAACTGCCACAGCTGGATGTTGAAATGACCAAGCTGGGTGGTATCTTGGCAGCTCTGGTGGCCACCGCTGTATCCGCTAAGTATAAAGTGTCTACCTGGAATAAAGATCTCATTGAGTTCTGCGTCGATTCGGTCAACAAGTTTGGTGAAGACTATCAAAACTACGAGCTTATTCTGTCCTGTTTGTTGAACAAGAATCTTCCGGATATTGCCGTTGGCGACAGCAATTTCTCACTGGTTGTGCCAGAGGTCTACAAATCCTCAGTCAAATCATCACTGAGACAGGATCTAGTTGAACTGCTCATCGATAATAATCGTGTGCTGGTTGTTTGCCAGCATTTCTCTTGTGTGATAATCAAGAGATATAATTTGCTTTACATGTTTATTGGTTTTCCCTGCAATGCGATTGGCTATCGCAAGGGTGGAGCTGGACCTGCCTGCATGATGCGCTTCATTGAGCTGGACTCGCTGATAAGACGCATTGAGTTTGGCTGCAATCCACAGGGCTGCTCGGTAATGAACTTCATTTTGGCTGCCATCAAGATTGTGGATAATAATATTAAGGGTCGCTTCCGCCACTGGGCTAAGTCTGCCGAGGATACCGAGTTCAATGCTGAGACGGCGCGCAAAGAGAAGCTGCGCAAACAGCGTCTGGAGAAGATGCGTTTCATTGACGACGAGCTTAAGAAGGAAAACAAACGCATTCAAGATTTTTTGGCGGCAAAGCGCGATCACGAGGATCGTAAAAGGGGCAAGAAACGTAAGTGTCTGTGTAGTTTCTATCAAAATCATTTAATCTACACTTATTTTAAAACTTTAACATAGCCGAGTACAAAGATCTTGGGCTGGACGAGGCTATGGGTGAAGAGGGTGAGGAGGGCTTAGACAACTTGGAAATGGAAGAGGAGGCGCAGGGCGAAGAGGAAGTTGAGCTTAAACACAAGCCCGGCAAGCGTCTGGCCAAGGAGATGCGCAAAGCGTACAAGCCACGCCCCATTCTCTATGGCTATCGCATGCGCGAAAAGGATTGCAACTTTAAGATTCAGGGCAGCATGAATCTGGAGAATCGTGCCGATGGCAGCTTCAAGGACATCAAACCCTGCTACTTTGCCTGTGCCTTAGCCATCCTAAGCGTCTCACTGCGTCCCCTAAATCGCTGGAATTCGTATCGCATTGATCGTGTGATTATTCATGCCAAGTCGATTGCAACGCGTGTCTGTGATCTGGAGTCGGTGTTCGAGCGGGTAGTGCGCCATGTGACGATTGATGATTATGAATTCGATATTTGGATACGCATGATAGAGCCGATGGGCATGTGGACGCCGGGTCCTAAACCTAAGCAACTTTCCGCCCAAGCGGCTACAGTTATCTTCAAGAAAAAACTGAGTAAGCTGCTCAACGTGCGCAAATATCTGATAATCTTTACGCCCAACGGTTGTTTTGCCCTTTATCACGATGAGTTCTATCATCTCTTTGATCCATATGCCAGCATGGAGAAGCCTGGCGAAGAAGAGGAAGAGGCGAATGATGACGCAGGTGGTGAGGAGGAGGGCGATGGCAAGAAAAAGAAAAAGAAGTGCCCAAAAGGACCCAAACGTTTTCCGGAACGCAATACCGCCTCTTGGGTGCTATTCGCCGATGTGGAAAGCATGCTAAATTACATCGATAAACGCTGTGCCCAGCCAGACTGGAAGGAGCAGAGTCAATTTATGTTCTATGTGGTTGATGTGCTCTCGTACAAGAAGGCAGCACCCAATGCACGCATTCTACAGCTCTTGACCGATCTGTCCATACCGATGGAATGCTCCAGTAAGCAGTATGGACGTCCTGAGTATGAGATTTGTGCTACGAACGAATCTCTGGGCTGGCTGGAGTTGGAGAATTGTCTGCCTGTGTGGAGCCGCATGAATAGACGCAACACGGCTGGCAAATATCGTAATCTGCCTTTGAGCAAGCTCAAGAAATACGACATTGAGATTGATGGACGTCTCTGGTCCCTTTGGGGCAATCTTCATCCTGAGGCCCCTGTCTTTGGTGATGAGTGTCGTGGACGTCAGTATCTTGCCATCTATGTGATAGCATGCTGTGCGGCTAGCGTCTATAACTTAATGGACTGGAGCGCTCAACTGTTGGATACGATTGTCGTCAGTGGCAACAAGTACTTCAAAGATAGCATTGCTCAAATCAAAGAGGAGGACTATGAGTTCTCCTTGGAGAATCTAAACATTGACTGCTCGCTGGAGGCCATTAACTTTGTGGTGCACATAGAGCATGTTTGTTATGGCAAACTCTATCGCGTACCCAATTTAAATCGCATGAATCTCGCCGAGGCATTAATCTACTTCTTCAGCCATTATCAATTCGGCATTGTGATGGTGAGAAAGCGGGCAGTAGCTATTGGTTTTTGTCCGGGTCACGATGGTGGTTACTTCATGTACGATTGCCAGGAGAAGGATCAACCATTGTTCCCGAAACAACAAGGCGCTTCCTATCTACTACGCACACGCCATCTTCAAGTGCTTCTCTACTGCATTGTGGTCACCCTTAATGTACCCTTCTACAACATTAACTTTAGCATTCACAAGGTGGAAATGTTGCGTGAGGGCGCCACCGTTCAGGACGAAGAGGAGGAGGGTGGTGCGGATGGTGAAGAACAGTAGAGCTCGGTTGTGATCTTCTATTGAACTAAGTCAGGTTCTGTGTTGAGTATTTATTAAATAGGGATTTTTTGTAGCGGCTTTTAAATAAACTGATTAACCACAATATTTTTCAGAATCTCTCTTTATAAATCCATATTATACCATATAGTAAATGCAATTTTAAGTTTAGTTCAAACAACATTAATTCAATCTTTAACATAAACATTCAACGTAAACAATCAACAACATTAGGATGACTAATCGATATGACCATGTCGTCCCATTACTCGGCTGCTGATCTAATGCTTCAAACGCGATTCCTGCTCAGCCTCCTTGTAGTGATAGCCATCGTTGCGCAAATCGTGAGCTGGCTCTGACTCAAAGGCCTGAGTGTCGGCATCAGACGGTGCCATCGGCTGCTGCAGGTCTAGAATGTAGGGCATCTGCTGGTCCTGCTCTTGAAGCAGCTGCTGCTGCTGTGGCTCGTGCTGCTGGTATTGCTGATATATGTACTCAGGCTGCTTGGCCTGCTGCTGGACGGGCGGCAGGTAACGCATGGCAGGTGCATCTTGTGGCTGTGCCTCGGGCTGAGGCTCCATGGCTGGCATGGCCATCATTTCGAGCATGGGCTTCGGTGCAGGCAAAGGCTGGGCGCGTTGCATTTGCTGTGCGGGAGGCAGGTAACGAGTGCTGGGCATAGCTGGTTGAGCTGGAGGCAAATAGCGTGTGGCAGGCATAGCTTGTGGAGTTGTCTGAGCTGGAGGCAGATAATGCATGGCGGGCATTTGATCCGCTTGTGGCATAGCTGGTGGCGTCAACTGGCTGCTGAGCGACATCTCCATGTCAGCCATTTGCTGGTTCTGATGCAAATATTCGACCTGCTCGGGCAATTCACGAAGCTCGTGCTGCTCTATGGACATGTGCTCTACCTGTTCCGGCTTCGGTGGCGGCAAATAACTGCTGCTCAGATGCGAGACATCCGCAGCAGCCAGAGCCAGGCAGGCAAAAAGTGTTAAGCAGCTAGTTCTCTGCAGGGATAAATCCATTTAGTGTATGCTGTTGGCTTGTGTTTGACCCGTTCACTTACCATGTTGTCTGTTTGTTGCTTCTGTAGCGTTTGATAGTTAACCTGATGGCACTGTGAGTATTTATACGGTCTTGCAGAGATAGACCTTCGATTGTGTGAGTGTTTTTTTTATACTTAACTTGGCTTGATGCCATGTTCCGTTATTTGTCTTTAAAATATATTTATTTAATGCTCTTTGGTGCATCTTATCAAGAAATATTCGAACGTTGCTGAATCATCGCCTAAAGTCAACATAATGAATAACTGACCAGAGCAACTAGTGAACCGATCCAAAACTCAATTGGACGCGGCGTCTTAAGCCGATTTTTGGCCAGCACAGCCTCTTAGCGGAGGGCGTTTGACAATTTCAATGGCTGTCAAGATCTTCGGGCCGGAGGCATATTAACTGGAGCAGAGGGTTTGCCTGCTGGTAGTACAATAATATCACCTTGAAGCATTTATATACATATACAATATTTCTCTTATTGCTTTTGTACTTTTTCTGCACTGTCTTGTTGCCTTGTGTCGCACATTGAAATTTCACGGTCAACTCGTGGGCAACAAGTGACGTCTGAGTGTGCGCTCGAGGGAGTGGGTCAGCATCGTGTGAACTTAACAGGTGAATGGGCTTTAAAAGAAGAGCGCTAATATTCATTTGTGAATATTTATAAATAAATAAACCCATGCATAATAAAATTTGACAATTGTTGATCAATTATTGATTTAAATCAAAGAAAGCAGATTCACCGATTGTTTTTATTAATTTATTTGTTTTCTAGTTGGATTACAAGTAATTTTTAATCAAATCGAATAGTCTTTGCTTTTGTCAACAATGTTAATGAGCTAGAATATGTAAATTTTTTTTGTTTTGACTTTTCAAATTTTTGAACAACTATTAATTTTATTTGAAAAAAATAAAAATAAAATTATATTATTGTTTTGGCTAGTTCTTTTATTGGTAAATCTCCAAAATGTATACGTGTTCATTGTGTGGCTTTAAGAAGCAAGAGCTTGGCGGTAATCCAGAATTTGAGTTCCGTAGTCGGCGGCGTCAGCAAGAAGATGGCTACCTTGAAGGCATTTCAGATTGGTGCCCAAAATGTCAAGCATTGCGATTTTTTCTAGGGTCTGACAATGACAACGAACCCATGCAGTACTTAGATGAACAACCCAAAAAGAACCTTGCCAATTTAATGCTCGAGGCGACTTCAAAGGGTATGCAAAGAAATCGATCAACAACAAGGGCGAAAAGAAATGATGTGGATATGAATCCATTGAATCAACACATACAACGCGAGGTAGCCAAGTTTTTAAGCCATGCAACATTGACTGCGTTGCCCCCGCATAATACTCGTCATTGCTTGGAGTATCCGCTGCGGTCCCAAAGCGAAGAACGCTCCCGTCGTGGTAATATATCTGGCGGGCAGCGCTCCAGGTCGATGGTAAGAGAGCCACTAAATAAATTGCGACAAGAAATTCTGGAAGCAGAGCACCGAAGCTGCCTTGCCAGAAACATCCCAAAATTGCATGCTCTTAAACTAGACAAACGAGTGCAGCTAGACGAACGAGATGCCATTGATTCCGCCGGGCAGCGAAATGAGCTAGATGACCGGGAAGGTGAGCCGAGAGTGCCTAATCGGAATATGCGTAAGATGCCCAATCAGAAGATACAGCAAGCGGAGCGGGAAGATCCGTGGCAAGAAGAGCAACGTCGCGCAAATCAACTAATGCTTTGCTGCCCTAATACAAAAGTGGGACAGGTTGCAAAGACTCGCGACGAGGGAAATCCAAATGAGGGTCTTGCCACCAATAGATTAACCTTGGATAAAGTGCGTGAAATAGAGCAGGAGATGCTCGAGGAGGAACTTAATCAGAAGCTGCTCGAAAAGACAAGCCTGGTGTGCGAGTGGGATCGGATACGTCGTCGTGTTGAAGTTGAATGCGATCGCGTCAAGGCGGAACTGGACGAATTGAATATGGAGCTTATTCGTAGCCAGCCTGACGCTGAACGGCAGCAAGGTGGTGCACAGCTCTTACTGCCACCACCAACCTCCTACAGTGAGTGCGGTTATGAATTAAAAAGGAAGCTCTCTTTCAAAGTAGAAAAGGCAGATGACATAGGCAGTGCTTTGGATGAGAAACTAAGAAAAATGTTGGAATCGCTGCAGGAGAATTCCCTAACAACAAACTCCCCCTTTGATCAGTCAGAAGAGGAATATGAGCCATCTGCGCCGCCAGCCAGTGAAACGGATTTTGATCTAAGCGAAACCCATGTTGAAACTGAGCTAGTACCAGGCGTACAAGAGGAAGATTCTCCACTTTCACAAGAAGAGTTCAACACGAAACAAGAATCTTTGTGTTCCCTTCGACTTCAGGAAAGGTCCGAGACCTTAATTAGGCAGCCAAAGCGCATGCTGAGCAAAATGAATTTCCTGGTTTCCACAGTACAGCGAGCAACATATTGCAGCTTTGCACAGGATCTACAACTGTTGCTACAGAACTTAAATACTACGGAGGTTCTTAAACGCGGTGATCCACCACCGGCACAGTTCTCAACAGTGCCTTGCTCTTCGAATGAGCTGATAGATCTGCTTAATCACAAGCGCGAAGTTTTAGAGCCGAGCATAGTTCAACCTTTGAAACCTTTTCTTGCGCCCATTGTTTGTCCTCATGCTGAATGCGGCCGTTTACTTTTAATTTCGGACTTCAATGATCACTTAACGCAAGACCATCCATCACTGCCCATTGAACGTGCCTACCCCGGTCGAGCTAGGACCTTCTATTTGGACACGCGTTGCTCGGTGGTGAATAGAGCCCGATGCCAAATGGCCTATTTTGTGAAGGACTCGTTAAAGAATAGCAGCAAATATTCTGAATTGTTACCAGTGCTTGTAATGACAGCTCGATTGTATATACCCGATTTCTTTACACATAAAAACCTTCTGATGCAGCGAAACAAGCAATGTATCGATGACAGCGAAATCTATCTTATTTGGCTAACCAGTGTTAATCCCGATGACAAGAAATTGATTGGGACCATAGCCGTGTGGCCAACCAACAAGCAGCCCTTTATTGAACATTTAACAGTACATACCAGCGAGGTCAACAGCATTCTTATGGAACACAAACTTATGAATATCTTTGCCGATAATCGAGTTATGGCATTGCCCGGAAATTATGTCAATCGCATGACCGATGGAGGCAAAAACCTTTTGGCCGTACAGGTCTTAATTCATTAGAACATTTTACACTAATCGTTTTGGAAAGCAAATTTTTAGTTAGTAAATATTTTTATAAATTGTGTAGTGAATAAATATTTTGCTCTTCTTTCTAACTAACGCTAGTTGTTACCAAACTTTTCCTATCTAAACAGCAACAACAATAGCTCAAGCCGGCAGACGCCCACAAGTATGCAACATAAACTGTAGTGAAAACACACAAATATTATACGAAAAAACTTATAAAACAACATTCAAAAATTCAAATAAGGTCCACAAAGACACCAAGCAGTGTGTAGTGCAGAATAAACATAAACTTTTAAAAACAACAGCACACACTTAGTAAATTTTACAAAAAATATTTGCTCAGTAAAATTCAGTCCAAAATATTTTAAAAGAATATCACTTAACGAACATTTATTCATTGCACAAAATAAAATTAAACAATTAAAAAAATAATATTTAAAGATAAGACTTATTTGTCTATAAAAATATTCGGATATGTCTACAAAAAATACGAAAAGAAAAAGTTTAGTTTATATTAAATTTGTAAAATTTTAACGAAGATTTAAAGATTAAGCTAGTCACTGACAGGCAACAAGCTGAAATGCTTCGTTTCAATCTTACCTAAGACAAAAACCAACCTTTATTTAGACACAAACCTACATATTCGCATCTTTTAAAAGTATGCGAATGTATTTTAAGCACATATTGCGCTTTTTACACGCATCCTTTTAATGCATGAGGCATAAAATTAAGAAATAAAATAAGAGATTTTAAAATATAATAAGAAACTTATGCTACATTTACACATTGAGTTTGCTATCGATATCGTCATCGACGCAATAACTCGGAATTGGTGTTAACATTGCCACGAAGTTGAGTAATTGCGTTAAGAGTACTTTGTTTTGTTTAGCCGATGCAAAATAATTTTATAAAATCAATATTAAAATGAGTACAAGCAACTTAGGAAGTGCTAATTAGGCTTCTAGATTTTAAGCAACTTGTTGGTCTTGCCAACGTCGCTTTGCCTGCGAGAAATACGGCCAGGTCATATAGCGATCTATTTCCATTGTTGCCCTCCATAAGTTAGCAAAAATATTGTTAGTTGCTACAAATATCTGCTAGTTTTTATTAAATGCATTACCTTTACTGTGTTTGAAACATGGACACATTCGATACACTGTCAAATTATTTCCAATTATAGGGACTACCACTGAAATGTTTTTTTTTTCAGAATTTAAATTGCCGGTAATACAGTTATTTTTGTGCTAGTGGTGCTAGTTGAAGACGATTTTCAAACAATAGGCAAAAATGGGCAGCACTTATTGAATAAATCGAATAAATGCAAATGCATCCAAACCAAACTTAAAATTTGTCACCACTAAGCCCCTATACTATTTGTATGAAAACAAAGCTGCTTTTTGACCTAAACACAATTGAACAATTAAGCGTTGCTAGTGTAAACAGCCTATTATAAGTACATATCAAGCTGTATATCGATATGTTCCTGTATTTATCGCCACTCCCATACTAGTATTTCCCAAATATTTCGTTTATTAGCCATTGCGCATGTCCACTACACGTCAAACTATTGGTCACTGGCAGTTTAGCATATCCTTTGGTGTATATACCTTAAGTGGCACGATGCAGAAGAAAACCTGACCCAATGATGAACAATTTTGTTAAAAAATAATATGTTAACTGCATTGCGTCGCAAATTTCGCTTTGGGATGCAGCGTGCGGTACTTATCGCAGTGCTGCTGGCGGTTGGCCTCTTCAGCTATGCTTTTCTAAATCTATCCTTCTGCTTTAAACTCATGTCACACAGAAGTCTCACGCACATGGTAAGCTAAACAAAAAATAATTTTAGTGAACAAATTATATAATTGTACTACAACATATCCTTTATTGTAGTGCCAAAAGTATGATCATCACGAATTTAGTGGATCGCTCTGCGAAGAGCTGTGCGGCAGCCAGTCGAATTTCGACAACTTTCAGTGTCCGTTGAATGATATGAAAACTATTCTGTTTACAGCCGAAAAGAATGGCGATATGTATGCGGTGAAGGTAGGTCAGTTTGACATTTGTTTATCGGGTTGCCATAACAACCACTCCAACCTTCACTTACAAATAGCTGGCTAAACACAACGATGACGATTTGAGCTGGACAAACAGCAAGGGTGAGGCCATATACCCAAAGATCGAGGAGTTCCACGAGATTGTCAAGCTGCACATTATACTCTCTTATAATGTAACACTTGATGATAATATGGTATGCATTGCGTACGACTAGTTGGCAGTATTTTATAAGGTTTTCGCTTTGTAGATTCGCGCCCTGGTTAATCAGGAGATAGCGGATAATAACTCACAGCAAATGGTGAGCTTCTGGAGATTGTTCAAGGACAACAACTATATGATGGGCAAGCTGTTTGATGAGGAGTCTGTGTTTCCAGCGGTGCTGGGCTCATGTGGCCCTTACTATGCCACAGAGGGTTTAGAAATTGTGCAGTCTAATCCCAGCATTATACAGTATCTGTAAGTTAAAATAGAAATCATGAATCGCATTTGACTAATTCACTTTTTAATTTTCAACCTAATAGAGCTTCGAATCGGCAGCAGCGACTGAAGCATGCGCTAAATATCATGGAATACATTTTCCGGCTGGACGAGATGAAGCCGGAGCCGCTGCGCATGTGTAAGATGCAAGTGAATCGCTTTGGCCTTACGCCCGACCGTCGGCTCAAATACCAAAGCGCCGAGCATGTCTATGTAGAGAGCCAAATGGACAAGCGCATCTCCAATGGCGCTAAGTGCCGCACTAATCAGGACTGCAACTTTAACTCCTGCCGCGGTCTGTGTGATGCGGAACGTCAGGCCTGCACACATGTGCAGCAAAATAACAACTTCCAAATATTTTGCGAACATATCCTTGTGGGCAGCGGCACTTTTCAGCCAGGTTTGTTGAGTGGTATACGCTTGCCGCGTTCGCTGCAGAAGCTGGTGAAAATGTGCGTGCAGCCACCGAAGGAGCATCAGGTGCCCGATCGTCGCCAAGCGCCCAGTTTGCAACTGGCATTGAGGCTTTACAATGAGTTAAAGCAACTGCTTCAGGCAGTAATAACAGCCTCCGGCGCTGACGTTGAGGTGGAGGCTGAGAGTCCACGGCTGAGGCAGAATGGAGGCGTTTAGGTGAAGGTGGCTTATATGCACATGTAGTTGAATTGGTAGTTTCTGCTGATGGCTTTGCTCAAAAATTGGTAGCATTTTTACAAAGATTAGTTTTAATTAATAAAAATAAACAACTTTTTAATACATGGATAAAGCGGTTTTGAAATGTTGTTTTGGTTATTGTTGTTTTTCTTTTTATTTTCGTTAGTTATAAATTATTGTTTAATTGCAACAATTTGTTTCTCTGTTGTTTAACCAATGAAAATGTGTTTCGTCTTTAACTTATTTGTAGTTTTCATTGAAAATCAATTTGCCCCGATGAGCGTTAAAACTTGAATTAAAATGTTGTCTTTGAAAGTGCCCAAAAGTAAGTGTATTCCAAAAGAGTTACATAAAAGTGTTGATTAGCTTTTATCACATTGACATTATAAGTTTTTCGTTATGTGTTTTTTTTTTTAAATATATTTTTCTTGTTTGCTTTGTATTTTTGAAAAGTACAGCGTGCACATACATATCATATTGTTAATAAATAGTTTAATTAGTTTCCTTTTCATTTTTTGTTGTTAGCTGGTTTCACTAATTCAATTTTTTGTTTTTTACAATAAGTTAACGTTCTTTTATGGGCGCTTCTAATCTTTAAGTTCACATATGGTATAAATTAATTTTTTGTGTTTAATGTTTAATGTTTTGAAAATTAATTAAGTGCGCAAGCAAAGTTTACCGATGTTTTGTTAACTTGTTAAACTGTGGCAGATTTAGAACGAAATTATTTCGTTGGTTTTTTTTTTTTTTATATATATTCATGTTTAATTATTTAAAATTAGTTAGTTGTTGTTTTAGGCCACTTAGCACAGTTAATCAATTTTAGCGCTTCTTTAAAGCCATTTCCAACTTTGTTTTGTTACTATAATCAAGATGTTTTTAAGTAAATTATAAAAAGAGTAGAAAAATCTAATGGATATCGTTATTTTTGTTAGTACACATATTTAATTTTGCAAAAAGTGCCCTATGCGCTCAAAAATTATTATATGTATGTTGTAGATTTAATTCTCTTTTGTTAATTTGGTTGCATTTAAGCATGTTTAACAGTTTTTCTTTTCTTTATATATATATATATGAATTCGCTTATTTAAAGTACATACATCTCCTTCTCAATACAATTTCTAAAAACATAAATGAAGCTTTTGACTTAAACTTAACTTGAAAAGAATGCTGACTGCTAAGCCATTGCGATGGAGAGCGGGTGCAGGGTAAATGATTTGAATATACCAAAAATATGAATTAACTGCCTGTCTAATTGTATATTTCCAAAATGTCATAATGTAAGTGTGGAAGAAGGCGTGTGTGTGTTGTTTATGTGAATTGTGTTCGTGTGATTATTCCTTCTGTATTATGTGTCTTTATGCCGTTGTGGGCGATGCAGCTGCTGAAGCGGCATTAGCCAATATAGGCGGATGCGTGGCATTAACCACCCGACCAGGCGTATTGGCATTCTCCATTGTTTTCGAGTGCTGCAACTGCATCAAATAATGCTGCTGAGTGGGCTTATGCAACGCCAGCTGCGACAAGGCATCATCAATGGTGAACCACTGCCTTTTCCGTCCAATGCTACGTGAATCCTCCCATTCATCAAGCTCCTGGGTTACATTCATAACAAACACCTCGGTGCGATGCATATGATCATTGTTCTATAACATGTACAATATAGTTGTTAACATAATAATACAATTTGATTATAGCTATAGTTCACCTCAAAGACTCCCAAACAACGACCAAGACTGCCAACAACGCCTGCCTCCTCGAGAACTTCACGCACAGCGGTCACCGAAGGCTCCTCTTCGGGTTCAACACCACCGCCTGGTACAATCCATAATTCTGGGCGGCGTGACGAGGTCACCAGCAGCACCTGTAATTTATTAAGCTTTATATAGAAAAAGCTCCAACTCAAATAATTTTAATACTCAACTTACCTCCTCTTCGTTCTCGGCGCGCACACAAATGCAGGCAGCACGTCGCCTAAAGCCGTCCTTATCATAGATGCGTGTCGAGTTTGGCTTCTCCTTGACCATCTGAAAGCAAGCATACATTTGTATTATTGATACGGTAAGTAAAAGTATTGGCGAACATTGATAATGCACGGGTTATATTTCTTTCTATTTTATCATTTGATAACTGTCGCGTTTTAATTTGAATGTGCGCGCACATGAGAATCGTGATTCCGTCTTATCAGACATACGATTGAGAGGGCTCCGGCAATTGCAGCGCCGGCTTATCAGCGATTTATTTATGAACAAACAATATACATGTATACAATGTATATGCATGGGCATGTCGGGTACCGTTTGCCGTTTGTGAATTAGCGGTGTCATGAATGATGAACGAAACAATATTTGCAAACATCTGGACGCTGCTTACCTTTGAGTTTTGTAAGTACGGCGGCAAAATAAACGTCAAAAGCTGACTGCTTAGGCACTTTATACTGAGAGACAGCTGCCTTTTCTTCTTTTCTCTCTTTGGCTCGCTCTTTCACTTACTTCTCGTCTTGCTCTTGCTGCGTTTGCAACAAGTGTGTTTTGTGTGTGTGTTGCTGCTGTTATTGTGCTTGTGGTTTTTTTTTTTTGTTGTTTTTTGCCAGCTCTGTGACAGCTGCACTGGGAGCCGGTCGCTGGTCTCGTGCCGCTATTGCAGGTGCTTTTTTGTGGCTGCTGCGTCACAGCAACGAAATGTCGTTGTATGCGTCTCTTTTTTGTGTGTATGTGTGTGTGCAAGTGTGAGAGTCAAGGTGTTAATGTATGTGTTTTGTATGTTGCTGTTGTTGTTGTGTAGTAACGAAAAAAGAACTGCGCGTCGAATGGTTTAAAAGAAATGTGGGGAAAGCGAGAGAACAGAAAACTTGTTGAAATTAAAACGAGTACAAGAATGATGAAGAGGAAATAAAGCGCAGACAGGGCAGAATTATTTAACTACTGTGCAGTGGGTGCATGTTGTTGGGTTTGGTTTTTTTTTTTTAGGTTGGTATTTGTGTCGTATTGGGATTGTAGTTGCGGTGTTGTTGGTGTTGTTCTTGTCGCTTGTTTTCACTTAGCCACCGCCTTTGTCCTGGTTTCGGTTGCTCTGTGGCTAAGCCTTCGGTCGCTGTCTTGTTATTGTTTGTGAGTCTAGCCGGAAGCTTTTTAACAAATTGTTGCAATTTGAGCGAGACCGACGCACAGCTGGGTCTTATCTGAGCACGAAACATGCGTTTTCCATTTTCTCGCTCCAAACACGCCCCCAAAATGTTGATGAGTACCCGCCGTGGGCTGACAGACACACGCGTCGCGCCTTGAACACCGATAATTTTTGGCGCGGCTAACTTTACCAGCTGCAAGTTTGCGTTAAAAGACACAATTATTACAATTTGACGAGTGTTGCATCGGCGAACGGGTTAGCAAAGAGGACGACAGGAAAGCCGGTGTGACCGTGTTTGCTTAAACACATCTGCCATTAAATTGCTATTAGTTGGCAGCTCCGTACGTCAGCTGGCGATTTGAATATAGGTAGTTAGCAACGTTAAACATTTGTTACGTCTCTTAAACAACAGAAAGCGCTAGCAATGCCAATAGATGGCGCATATGACACTTAATTTAAGCCGCTAAATTCAAATTTGAATAAAACAAAACAATCTAACTCAAAAGTAAAGAATGTCGGATACTCTCTTGATTAAATTAGGCATTAATTTGACATTAAGGAACTTTGAACAAAAAAACACAATATCGCTTTCCATATTGATATCGATTGACTGTAATTATTTGTTTAATTAAACTAAGCTTTAAGGCTGTTTCAACTGGCTGGCAAAAAACACACACCCAAATGATTTACCGACACATCCCGGCACGTTATTTGAGCGCCAGCCAAAAATTCGGATCAGAAAGCAGAATGAGGTTTAAGTAGTTAAAAGGCGCCCACTGTGCTGGAATTTGCTTTGCATTTGTTTCATTTGTTTCTTATTACAGTTGGTGCTGCCTCTGCGTTTTGGTTGTGCGCTTTTAATGCAACTACTTAGCACGGGGATATCGGAATGTTCTTCGAGGGTCATGTAGTTGGTGGTTAGGGATTGCTGTTAGCTGCGTGTCCTTGCCTGGCCTTAAACATTTGCTGCCAGAGTTTTGCGTTCCAGTCGCGACATTTTGGCTGCCTTTGGCGCTGCCCTGTTTGTCCTGGCCTGTGTGCGTCTCGTGATCTTGTGGCACTTTTTTGCTGCTGTTGCTGCAAAAGCAAATTGCTTATTTCTTAATGCATTGCCATTTCCTTTTGGCTTTCTTAGACATTTGCCAGTTACTCCTTACTATTTGCGCGCGTGTATGTGTGTGTGTGACTTTGGGCTAAATGAATTATGAGCTTTATTTCTTTCGTTTTTCGGCTGTTTGCTCGACGTGACCATGCAGAAGTGTTGAACGGTTTAACACGCGTTTTTTCCCGCTCTTTGACTTTGGATTTCGCTTTAATATTGGCTTGAATTCTAGCTGCAACAACAAGAGCAATCGTTTTGCACTTATTTTAAGCTCATAAATTTATGCAGATGTCGATCGATTGATTTCTGACTATAATAATAGTTTTATTTCAATATTTTTTTTTGTCTGCTTTTTGGCTCGACGGCCTTTTTGCCTGCATTTTGGTCCTTGTCTCAATGTGCCACGCTTTGTTGCACATAAATTCAATGCCATAAATTTACAATAGGCGTCCTTTTGGCTAACGAAACTTTGTCTATTTGATGCGTCCGGCGACCACAATGAAATCTGAAATCAAGTGCAAAAATTTACAATCTACCAGGGATGCAAAGTGTTTTGTGACAGGCCGCAGGGCTGCACTTACATGCTTGCCTTTCAGCAGAAAAGGAGATAACGTCTACAATGTAAAACAATAAATAAATAATTAGCTAAATTTTAAATTGAAAAAAATCATTTATTATACATAACAATAGAATTTTAGCTTTTTAAAAAATATTAATTAATTGTTCATTTTTGACAAACTTCAAACTCTGAAATTTATAATTTCATTTTAATTTTAACTTTCTTCCTAACTAAGTTCACAAATTCTTGCATTTCATTTTCTTCCATTGCGCATACGCCATGTTGAGCAAGCAAACTTCTTGCATTTAAATGAACTTCAGCAGCAAACATTGCGGTACTTATTGCTAATTGACTGCCATAGAAAAGAAAAAAAAACACAAAAAATTCAATCAACTTGGTTCATTCAAAACCAATTCAAAGCTGCTGACTGCAAAGTCCTGTCGCAGGTGTTGATCCTGTCATTAATTAACTATCGCTGTCATCAGCAGCAGCAGCCGCAGAAGCGTTCATACCAACAGCAGCAGGAGTTGTCGCGCACGTGTCCAAAATGCTCAATGGGAAAGAAATGAGGAAAGCCGCAGGAGCTGTTGTTAGCTATGTAGAAGAAAAGCATCCTTGTGAACGCTTGCTGGGCAACATATTGTTTCATTTTCGCTTTGTCTGCTGCTGCTGTCCATAACAAAGGAGCACCTACAAACGCAATTTGGCAACAAATTCACAAAACAGACAACACAACACAACAACAACAACAATGACCAGGCCAGAATTATACAATTTATGCGATTTACGAGCACCGGCAGCTCCTCCAGTTACCAAACCCAACTCTAGCTCCACTTTCATCTTCCAACAGGCATCTCCCGCTTTTGCGCCTTTTGCCTTGTTTTTTTTTTTCTTTGTTGTTGTTGCCTTAGTAGCCGCAAAACTATTTCTATTGCTGCGGCGCCGTCGTTGCCACTGAGCAAGGATATGCCGTATTTCCGTTTACATAATAAATTTGCTAACCACGTTCTGTCGTCGTCGTCGTTGGGTCCGGGACCACGCAAACCCCTTACCACTATAGACCATGTCCACTACATTGCCACCAGCGCCGCCAGCGCCACTGTCGCTTGGCATCAAGTGCTTGCGGTTGGCATTTTTTTTTTTCGTTGTTGCTTTTGTTTTTGTTTGGGGCACCTTGCAGTGCGAGTTGACAAAAAAAATGTTGGACAGCAGCCGCAGTCGCAGCAGGCGTTTGAAATTGAGTTTTGCGTTTGGCTTTTGGCCGGTTTATAAACTTTAACTTGCGACAATAACAGCAACAAATTTGTCGCTAGCAAAGTGTCGTCTATCCACCTGCACCGCACCACCGACTTCTCCTCCCGCACATTCTTCTACAGCTGCGCACATTTCCTTGCCAAGTTTGATTGACGGAAGTCGGCGAGCGGCAACAACTTTTGCTTAATCATTGGGCGGCGCTGGTTGTGTCTTTAATTAATCTATTAAATGCAAACCAGAGCCAGCGCCTACTAAAAAATAACAAACTATGCGTTGTCGAGGAAGTCATCTGGCAGAGTTGGCCAGGCAGCCTGGTCTAGTCCACACAAAACACACACACACACACACACACAGTCAAGTCAAACTAGCCGCTTCCGTTTTCCGCTGGAAGTGAAGTCAGTCAGCGGACGTCATAAAATACAAAAATGACAAAAGGCTGGCAAGCTTGAGGGCCTTTCTAGCCTTGGTTAAAAAATGTATGCTTGTTCCGAGGGCTTGTCAATTAGAAATTAATAAACTAAAATGTTAAACGAATTATTTCTGATCTTTCGTTTACATTTTGCATTCTTAACTCAAGGGGACCAAGAAAAACCTTTGTTAAAAATAAAATTCGTACTAAAGAATTGGTTTTAGTTCTGGATATGATTTTTGTTATAGAGAAGTAGAATCCTCTTGTCAACTGTCGGTCTGTCAGTGTAGCAGCAAGTTCAATAACCGGCGGCTGCTGATTTTGCAGATCACCAAGTTCGAGCTGCCCCGCTACCCGCACCTTCTTCCGCAATGCTAATGGCTTGCCACACTTTACATTAGCGTCACAATTTATTGGCTGGCTGCTGGATGCAGACGCGCCTCAGACTCCAATGTAGATGTGGATGTGGATGCTGCTGCAGCCCACTTGACTGTATGCTTAACGCATGCTTGGTAGCTAAAATGGTCATAATAATAATAAAAATTTTCTGGCCGGCCCGAAAGAGCGAGGCTGAAGCTGAGACTGTGGCTGTGGCAAGGCGTTTGAGCGCATGTTTGACGCATCAAATGATGGCAACAGGTCCATGCAGCAGCGGCAGCAGCATCCCGTGCTGATCTTGTTGCAAGTGCGTAAGCAACAGCAGCAGAAACTTTTTGCAACCGGTTTTTGTTTTATGTCAATGCATTGACAGGTGCATGCAGCGGGAGATGGTTGCTCCATTTATGCCACAGCTACAGCTTTAAAAACCAAATGTGCCGCTCCAGTTGCAGGCCACAGAAACTGGCTCATGGTTGCATGCATTTGAATTGATTTTGGGGAAGCAAATGCAGCAATGTCAATATGGCCATGAATTTATGTTTAATAAATGCAGTCAACTTGGTAACTCTTGCAGCTTTCCGCATTCCTTGCCCAGCAGTAGTAGTTGTGACGGTTAACACCCACAAGCAGAGATGCACTGGGCCAAGGCGGCGGCCATTGTGCAGCAAGTAAGGCTAGCAAAGCCAACAAATTCTCCAAGTGGCGGCGGCGGTTGGCGGCTTCTTTGTGCCTTTGGTCAGCTTGCTGCAGTTTTAGATTATTTGTTGCTGACAGCTTCATGAAATATTTATTATTATGGTATAGGTATGGAATTGTGTTTGGGGCTATGGCTCTTGCCCTGGGTCTGTCTTTTTTGTGTGTGTGTGTGTGTGCAGGTGTTGGGGGTGCAGCTAAACAACAGACAATCGCTTCAGCTCAGCCGCAGCACAGTTTAGCTCGGCTTAGGCAAAGCAGTTTGCGTTTCGCTACCAAAACTGAAGATTGAGGTGTTTTGCCTCTGCGCAGTAACAAAAACTTAAAAGCCAAAATGCCGAACAGAGCTGCACAGAGCAACCCCAAAGAGGATCAAAGAGCGAAAGCCTCAGAGCTGAAAACAATGCTGCGTTAAAGGTAATTGTTTGTCAATTACTTGACTCCCAACCAAAGCGCGTGGCCGACTGCATAAGAGAGATGAAGAGAGAGAAAGAGAGAGAGAGAGAGAGTGAGAAAGGATGCAAGGATGCGAATGCGCAAGTTTATCTGCCTCTTACATACCAGCAATTGTATCTGTATCTGTTGCTGCGTCTGGGCCAGGCCCCTGAGGCCAATTATAGCTGCTTTGCTCGTTAGCATACACAAAGTGTATCCGTATTGCAATCGCAATCGCTGCCCGATAATCGCATGGAGTGTAAAATTATTTAATTCTTGCTTATCGCAGCTGCCGCTGACACTAACGCTGCCAACGTCGACAGCGACCTACACGTTGCCTGCCCCCGTGAAAAGAGTGTGTGAAAATGTTTCAAGTTGAAGACAATGATATTTGTTGCGCTATGCTGCGTATATGATATGAAGTGTAGGGTATGTGGGACTTGTGAAGCTCTCTCTTTTGATTCAAGCATGTTTGTAAGATATAGTAAATGATATATCTGATTGTTTGAGAGCTTTTCTTAGGATACAATAGCTTCTATTCTATTGTCATTAAACTTAAAATGTTTTAAGGGAACTAGTACCAAAGTTTGATCAACATAATGTATCTTAAGTTTAAATTCTAGACCTTATAAGACTCATCTATGAAGAAATAGTGCCACTTGATAAAACCCTATAACACCATGTTTCTTATGTTTTAGTTCCGAGCTTATATAGAAACAATTAACATTCCTTAAAGTGTATTATAACTTCGTGTTCCTTTAAATGCGTCTAACCTTTTTATGTTGTTGCTGTTGGACGTTTTGTTTTTTTTTTTGTGTGCCTGAGTGTGTGTGTGTGTGCCACAGTTTACACAGAAAAGTAATTTCGAGCATGTTGCTGCAATCAGACGATTCCGCCGCCGTTGCCGCTGACTAAGAGATGCTTTGATATGGCAAGCTCCTGATGCTGCTGTTCCAATTGCAAGTTGAAGGTGTTAGTCTTGTTGCTGACTTTGGTCAGTTGCTGCTGTTGGTGCTGTTGCTGCTGCTGCTGTTGCTGCTCTTAATTGCTTGCTATTTTCAAATGCTGGGCGCTTTCAATTTATCACACATGTCTGTGACATCTGCAGTGACATTTTATTAGGCGATAACGATAAATTTACAAAGATTTATTAAGTGGCAGCGGTAGTCGACGTGCAGTGGGAAAATTGCGTTTGCCAGCGCTAATTTAAACAAATTAAATGAAAATCTCTTCAGTAATTATTGATCGCATGCGGCAAGTGGCAAAGTGGGTTTAATGAACGCGCTAATGAGCTTGACTGCTACTCAGACCGGCAACGATCAATTTGTTGTCATTGTTGGTGCAACAAAAGCATCATCGAAAGGGGTTTACTTTACACTCTCACACACACACTCTCTCTCTCTCTCAATTACTAACCAAGCAACCAGCATGTGGGCATAATGCCATGCGGGTGTTTCTGGTAATTGACTTGAATGCAATCATAACTGACTCTGTTAAGCTAAAGGGCGTTTTGCCAGTCGACAGGCAATCTGGGTAAAGCTGGCAACTGCCAGTCACCATTGAGGCAAGTGAGGCAAGGCGTGGGTGATGATCCTAGACGCGGGCGCAGAAACAATCCTTAAAAGCAAATTATGCAAATTTTTTGACTCCTATGAGATTACAAACAGTGCCTGGCTGTCTGGACCTCTGGTCTGCAATGTCTGTGCTCTGTCGTCGTCGTCGTCTGCGTTGTCTGCACTTGTGGGTGGACAATGTGACACGCGTCGTCGTGAAAAACAACAGTTTACTTGCCACAAAAGTCTCTCTGTGCAGAGAATGCTGCTGCTGCTGCTGACATGGAGAGCAGCAGCTTTGAGCTTAGAGCTCGCCTCGGGCACACAGACAGTTTAACTGTCTTGACTGCAAAATTTATATTATTTCATGCAATTTGTCATCGTTTTGCCAGCGGAAGAAAGATGACTTTGTATGGGTTTCAGTTTATATTTCTTTCTTTTTTTTTATTTTTATTTATGCCACAGCATCATTTACTTTGTTGCACGATATGTGGTTTGTTAGCTAAAGTTTTTTTTTTGTTATTGTGGATTGAGTGCGAATCGCAGCCGATTATGACAATGCGAAAAAAAATATATGATCACGTTTTAGAATGTTTGTTAAATGACAAAACAATTAAAACGATATCAAGCTTTAATCATTAACGAGCCTCTGACTCACTTTTGGATTTCTAAAGCACAACAAGCTGTTTTCTTCATAAACTCTGAGCATACAGATGTTACGATTTGATTAAAAAAAAAAAACGCCCTTCTAACTTAATTACAAGAGCTTTGAAGTTTTGTGTTAAGTGCAAAGCTAAGTGATAATTAAAATATTTCAGCTTAAGATGTTGAGAATTGTTTTTAAAATATGCTATGAATGATATTCGATTTAAACATCGCTTCATACTGCTTCTCAGAGCCGATTTTCTAAAAATTTTCCAGTTAATTTTATATAAAGAAACCCGCTGGTTGCCCCCTTGGATAAATATACCAAACTCAAAGCAACAACAAAAATATGTGGCACATTATTGTGTTTGCATATTTACATGCATTTATGAGTTACTATTAAATTGGTGAATTTATGTAGCAGATGTGGGCGTTGCGACGACACGCGTTGTTAGTCGTCTGTTTAACGTGGGTGTGGCACTTGGAAGATTGGAAAACAACAAACCCAAAAGCAAAAGGCAACAACAAAAACTGGGTGATGAAGCTGCAGCTTAAGCTGACAACCAAGTGCGATTTCTAGCACGAGCTCTGTGTTTAAAACAAGAATTAAATGAGTGCTGCCCCGCCAAGTTGTTAGAAACTCCCCCGAAGCAATATTATTTTGCTCTCTCTCTCTTTTTGCACTACAATCTCTTTTTGGCTGGGCTCTTATAAAGTTAGAGTATTTGCGGTCTTTGCGGCCACAAATTGATATTACACTAATTAAAATGCAATAAAATATTGCTGAAATTGCCATTCATAAATCATTACGACTGCTGCAGTTAATACGCTGAGGAGGCAGAGAAGCAAAGCATGGCCCAGCTTTGGGCTTGAAGAGTGGGACCTGGAACTTGGACTTGGTTGGACTTGATGCTATATACAATTGAAGATTGAGGTGTGAGCCGACAAAGGAAATAACGCTGCTGCAATTTGATTGCAAAAAGCGATGCGCTCATCATCATTAGATGCTGCCAGGCTGGGCTCAAGTTGGAGTTGGAGCTGGGCTTGGTTCTGTTGTACGTCAAATATATATACACATATATATGGTCCTACTATTTGCTTTATGATTTTGTTAATTCTGCATAGATAGCGGAGCTTAGTTCGCCTAGCCTGTGGGAAAGTGGTGTTTGGTGTCCATTTCAGCTAGAGAGAGAGCTTATTAAAATTGCGAGTTCTGCTTAAATATTTGTTAACCAAAGCTGCCACATCTAGAAATTATGCGCAATTTGCGAACAATGGCATCGTCGTCGTTCTCGTCCATCGATTTGGCTACCTGGTACGTTAATCGGCAATCAATATACGATGCTGCTGCTGCAGACTAACTTCAGCCACTGCCAGCTGCCACAGGCGCGCCCATTAAACATAAACAAAATTAAGTGACCATTAAAATGCCATAAACTGGCATTGGCGGTGTTCATGGTCATGTCGCTTGAATGTGCCGGGATTAACCATTGCCCAATGGCCCAGGCATTTGAAAATCTGTACTCCCCTCCCAACCTTCCGACCTGCTGCCTGTTGCCCTGATCCAGCTTTAAGAGGCACTTTCGTTTAATGCTGCTGCAACTCGTCGGCCCACATAAATCGTGTACTTGCCGCTTGTAGCTTTCAATTTGTGACAAGCCGTAGTCCAAATGGAGTTGTTGTTGGTGCTTGTTGCTGGTACCAGCCATTTGCCATGCCACAGAGTGCCAGAGTGGAGTAAGTACAACAAAATGTTGCGTGGGTGCCTCAAGAGTCAAGTTGAAGTAGAGAGTCCTCCCACCTCAACCGTCTGACCGCTTACGCAAAATGTTTCAATTAAGATTGCATCCCAGAGAGACAGGAGTTGTTGCCGCACCGGAAGTTGCCTGCGTTGCACGTTGGATGATGATCTGAGAAATGGCAACGCGGCACGCAAATCATCAACTTAAAGTTAGAGACTTTTTGGCCTTGGTCTTCGTCTCAGCCAGGTGCCAAGCTGCGGGTTGCCTCTGATCAGTTTTTGTTGTTGCTGGTCTGATTATGTGCGCTGTTTTTCGTGATTGATTTATCGGCACTAGAGCTGAGCTAATTGAGTTATTTTAAGCCGGCTGGCTGCTCTCTTTTGAAACGCTCTCACACTGTGTCAGGCGAACTCTGTTTGACGTTGAGCCGCTGATTCGCTGATCCGTTGAGCCGACGCCAACTTATATGGCTAAAACGCGCCATTAATTGCAGCTTCGACGCTGCTTTAATATTTATTGTCAATTATTGTTAGTTTAATTGTCAATTATTAAAAATTGCTCTCATGCAGTTGATGATGACGTCTGTCGACATCTTGCTGGAAAATTGACGCACCCGGCGTATGCGCAATGCAAGTTCCAAACAAGCCTCAGTCTCCGCCTAAGTTCTCAATCAATGCGTAGCTCAGTTGGCACATTGGATTCCCAGGCATCGGCATTGCTTGGTCGGTCAGCTGTCAAGGCTTCGTGGCAGCTTCACACGCACTTTGGACGAACCGGGGGCTCGACTCGTGTTGTCTGAGAATGATCTGCATCAGAGACATGAGGGGCCAAGTGTGAGTTTTGGTTTCACCCTTTCGGTAGCAGAGAGGAAGCGCGTAATCAATTACCACTGACAGACGGCAAGCACAGCTGTGTGAGGTTTCATTAAAAACGTTAAAATGATCTTTAAGAAAGAGCTTTGTTACTTTTACAATAAGTCAAAACAAAACTACTTAAAAGATTGCATATACTTTACGCATGTACTTCATAAATGTATGAACAGTTGTTCGAAAAAGATGAGCAAATTTTTTTTTCATTTTATATTTAGTTCATTTTATGCGAAAACATTTTAATCAAACACAAAAGAGCATTTTCACTGCGGTGTGCTACACATTAACTACGTTTCGCATTTTACAACTTAATAGTGGCAATGATGAGATGAAGATGCCTTTACCGATTGCAGGTGTTAAAAGCTGAAGTAGCTGGTGCGTTGAGACTTTTACAACCTGGCACTGCTTCTCATATTGATGTATATCAGTTGCAATCAACGGCTCCCGATTGCAATTTCTTTTCTCTCTCTCTCTCTTTCTCTACTTCTCCTCTTTCTCCCTTTCACTTGTTGACAAAAGATGTGCGGCACGATCAAGGCCGTTGTTGGCCTGGTTACGTTTTATCTCTGGGCTGCTGCAGCTGCAACTGATGGGCGCTGATGAACACGGCCGTCGTCTTCAGCTTCTCTCTTCGATTGTTACGTGCCGCTGCTTCGCTTCATTATTTATTGTTTAGTTTTACCCCAACAAAACCCCACCCATCGAACGTCCCCCCCCCCGCTAAAGGCATTGATTTTGTGGGCAGCTGGGCAGCAGCAGCATTGCTGCTTGCGTAATTGCGAATGTGGCAAACAAATTGCAATCGCCGATGCAGTTATAAGCTTCTATGTGGCAAGTGCGCTTGCGTTGCCAATTGTTGATTTAGTGGTCGCTGGCAGCGTCTAATGCAGCGATTAATCGCACAATTAACGGGTTAAACATTTTGACAAACTAAAAAATGCCAGACAATTTGTCAAGGTAAGGTGGCCAGGTGGTCGGTGTAGCCGCTTGTTTCTTGTGGGTGTTGGTGGGCGTGGAGTGTGGGGCGTAGAGTGTGTTGCATGGCGCAAAAGTGCAATAAGCATGTACGTAAATCAACAGGACATGCCACAGGACAGGACACGACCAAAACAAGCGACAAACCTTAACTTACCAACTGGTCGTTGCTTCTAATCAAGTCAAAACCAACGACTACGATGTCGTCCTAGCTGCTCGTCTCATAAAAACCAAATGAATGGCTGCCGTTTTAGCCAGGAGCTGCAGCCTTCGAGACTAAAGAAGAAAAAACAAACTTTACGACAAGCCGCACACAAATTGGATGCTCTTGTTTTTTGGGGGCCGAGACTCTTGTCAAGTTTTGCATGCCAGTAAGGGCATATGGATTTAGTCGAAAGAAAAGAAACTTCCAGCACTGATATATTTTAATTTATAAGATATATATTGTGAACCAAGAAAGCGATGAGCTTATAATTCATTTTATTAAAATTTATTAAAATACTTGAAAAAATGATGTGTTGAATATTTAAGTCAACGTTCAAAAAAGTGTATGTGTAGTTCGTTATTTATAATTGCTAGTTTTGCTTTCTTGTTTTATGGGCTACACGGCATACGGCAACTTGCACTCGCATCATGTTGACGCTGATCACAAAAGCCCAAAAGGCAGGTGGCAAAAAGCTTGAGGCACCCCACCCATTTGATTCTAGTCGTCTAGCTGTGTCTATATAAATTTTAGAGCGCCAATGAAAAATGCAATTTTAGCCAAGAACTGGGCTCCTTATCATTTGTGTATCATCTCAGTACAGAAATTAAATAAAATTGCTGTCAAGGAGCCAAGCAATGAAAACAAAATTGTAGGAGGCAGCCACCGACGCTGTCATTTGACGATTCCAATCGTCTGCTCGGCTGCTGCGCTCCGTTTGGCAGCGCCAGGCGGGCGATTGTGATTGCGATTGGAATCACTCAATGCCCATTTCACCCGCCTCTAGCTAGTTGGCTGGCTGCAAGCTGCGAGTTGCAGGTTTCCCACACTCACGCACTCAATGCGACATTTTCTAAATCGAATGCATGCCAAAAATATATATATATAAAAAAAAAAACTCAAAGACAAACCGCAAAAGACTATAAAGATTTTTAATATGCAAGCGTCAGATAACCAAGCTGCGCGAAAGGAACGGGCAAATTTTGTTGAGCGTTAGTGGATGGCAGGAGGTGCTGAGCAAAGCGCAGCTGCTGTCGCATTAATTACACCACATAGCGCTTGGGGGCAGGTCTTAGACGGCAGACGGGGTTCTACGGGGGCTAAACCAGCTTGAGCAACTCTGCTGTTGGCTGTATAGCCTAGTCTAGCCTGGTCTGGCCTGATCTGGCCTAAGGCACCCGCATAAGACCGATCCATTCATGCTGCGAAAGAACTTGCACATAAAATTCATAGCTTTTTGAATGTCATTTGTCGTTAACAGGCTGCAAGTTTGTTTCAAATTGACTTGAGAATGGCAAACTTAAAACCAAATCGAATCGAATGGCTTCAATTGACTTGTTGAACGATTCCGTTAATTCTGTTGTGTCAATGATTGAAAAAATTATCTCCACTCTGTTTATGCATACTAGCAGAAGATGCGAACTTACTTGAAGCATGGCGGTATTATTCTTACGCTCAAACCTTGATTTATCGTTCGTATTTCTTAAAATCAGACCATTTTTGACAAAATTATGGCAATTGAAGAAATTTTTCGATTCGGTTCAGGTGCATGCCCTTATCATATGCAGACCGTAAAGGATTGCCATCGATGCCATATCGAATATCAACTATTTATTCGAATGAAAACTGTCACATTTATGAGAAATCAACAAGAAGAACGCGCTGTGTATAAATTATGAGTTGCAGATTGCCTCATCACTGGCCCATCACCAAATGCATTCTCAGTCCTATGCTATCCTCATCTGCAGTTGCAAACTGCTGGTCGGGAATGCCATCTCAGTCCATTTTTATTGTCCACAGTGCTCGCAATTGGCGATTATGCCGACACGATAAGCATATTGGTCGCATAAACTGGCCAAAGATTCAGTGGCTGGCGCACCAAAGTGGCAACAGCAATTTGTAGCTGGGTGAACGTGTAGTGACCAAAACGGCAGCCAACTTTTTTGCTGTTGTTGCTGTGGCTGTTGCTGTTGCTTAATTAATAGACAGTCAGTCCGGTCCAATGGTCAGTCCGCTGACCACTTGCATATGATCAATATGTGTTGATTAGTCTCTGGTATCGTGCTCGTATCTCGGCGCTCGGCTTTTATGGGCCGCTGTATGTTGACAATAATTTTTTTTTCGTTTCCTTTGCCATATGAGCAACGGCCTTCACTATAGCTCATGTCGAATAAATCAAACTGCAGCTGCAACAATGCCCAAAAATATTTATACAATAAGCTAAATCAATAGCGGGTGTTGCCCCGTTCCCAGGCCAGCTCCAGCAACAACAACGGTTTCTCTCATTCTCAAGCGACCTTAGAAAATATGCAATTGCCAGACAGGCATTAACTCATTGCTCGCAACGCAATTAAATTGCTGCCATGAGGCCATAGAAATCAATGAGCTGCTCAGGTCGTGTGTGGGTGTAGCGGCTACAGCAAAAATTCTGTATAACCCAGACAAAACTGTGCAACAACTAGCAACGAATGACTGCACCTGTTGCAGCTGCATGCGTCTCCAACTTCATACAACAGCATTTCTGTTACTCTGGCGGCTGTCTTGGGCTCGAGGCCCCAATGCGCATGCAAATTTGTGATTAGGGTCAGCTGGCATCATCATCAACTATGGTTGCAGCGTCCGCTTCGGGCTCATCTTGAGAATGCCTGCTGTTGTTGTTGTGGTTAATGTTGCTTGTGGGTGCTCGGTGGACCTCTGCTACAATCAGCCATACGCTTAGCTCGAGGCAATGTGCGCACGCCCCGACAGTTACTCTGTGGCTAGGTGCTTGGATTTATTTACATATAAGTAGTTAAGCTGTTTGCTAGCAATGAAAAGATGCTAAAGAAAAGGTACCAAAAGTTTAGCATGATGACTTGAGCTGTGCCTGATGCCTCGGCTGACAGCACGGTTAAGTTTATGAAAATGTAAAAAGCTAAATAGTTGACAATCAGAAAAGCTCGGAAAATAGTATATGTTATCAACAATGATACCTTTAAAACGGGACAGAGAGCAATTAGATGGATTCGATAGTAAGAAAACCCGAATTTCCTTTAGCAATAATGATCTGATGATATGTCCTTAAAGATGGCTGGGCTGAGACCCACTGGCGATACCAGCTAACGTAGGTTTAGTGTGAATTCTTGATTCGCATGCTTGATTGATTAAGCAGGTTTCTCATGGATTAAATCAAATGGATGGGACATTGATTGTGGAGAAACTTACAACCGGCCAGTAGGATTTTAATAGCTACATTGACAAGGCTGACGAAAAAGCTTGTTCAACTTAGTACGGTTGCTTTAAAAGATTAAAGAAAATTAAATAAAAAAAATAGACAATTCACGAGGCAATAAGATTTGAAGATTTGATTTGGGTTTACTCAAGTGAAGACAATTTACATGTGCTCCTTTTGCTTTTCGGATGGAGCTAGAGCCATTTTATGCAATTTTGTTTATTGAAGAGTGTGGCTTAGTCATTTATTTAACCATTACTTTCATTACCATTTCCCGTTGCTTAACGGTGCTTTTGGGCTTTGTTCAGACCACAATTTGTCGATAGATTTTACCAATGGCCGATTTGCGTACCAGCACCCCAAACTGTAGTCCATGCACGCAATCAAGCGGCAAATCAACAATTTTCCATAGCAATAAAGCGAAACTTTGGCTTTGTGCGGGTGATTGACGCTTGTTGCATGCAACAACTTCAGTCAGTCAGTTTTTAAGTGGTCGCAACCGCAACTTTACAAAATACATTCCAAATGGCCCCTCTGGCCGAACTTTCAACAGTCGACAGGCCAAACAACGAAACAGCCAAACTGGCAAGCAGGTGAAATGTTTGCTGAAAATCAACAGCTTTTGCCTGGCCTTTTTAGCCTACACTGCTATGTCTCCCTCCCGTTACTTTCCCTCTCTCACCAACTCAGTCCTGCTTCTGTGCGTGTGTCAATATGCGTGCAACAAGTTCGCCTTGGCGTATTTTTGTGGGTGCCCCACACTTTTAATTTATTACAACTCGATTACTCGTATTTACCACATTTTTTCACCAGTTGCCAGATATCGATCAGGTTGCCCCGTAGGCCTTGTGCCGCAAGCATCTCAGCTGCAGGCCACAATTCCTTTGGACTGTGCTCGCATGGCCATCGATCGCCCACAACAAGGCTTCTCTCTGGCACTGCATGCAAATTAGCATATCGTGCGCGTAATCTAGGCAACAGGAGGCTCCACTTCACATCCTGCTGTTGCGGCATGCGAAGGCGTCATCGGAATCGGAATCGCATTCGCCGTCGCAGTTGCAGTCACGCAATACAGCCAAAGCTAAAGCCAAAACACTGACCATTGTGTGGGCAGCTTCGGCCACAGTTTCTAGATGCAGTTGCATTTTTTGTTTTGTGCGTGCTGCACTTTTAGCTTAATGACATTTTATCTTTTGCAGCGGCTGCGAAAAATACGCATACGCAGCCTTGATCTGTAAAGTGTTTGTTTCGAAAACATAAATATGGCGTCTGGCTTGGCAAAAGTGTGTTTGAGTTTAGCTGGCATCATACTCCAGGATCTTCTTGTGAGCGTTGCTTTTGTTGTAGTTGTTGTTGCTTGTGGGTGGGTGCTCAGTGGTGCTTTGTGGCAAGGTGCTTGGACGTATTTTCATACAAATTATACATGCTAATAAAGTGAAGCATTTTGCATTAAATTTCAAGTATTTGTAAATATGTAAGTACAGCTCGCAAAATAAATTTGTTATACAAGGCGTAGAAAAGTTTATTTATCATGGGAGTGTTAGTTACGGATTAGCGTTAGCCCGTTTCTAATGAACCGATCTATGATGAATCGATACGTTACACCTTAACATCGACACCAAAAACCCTATAAAACGGTTAAAAATGCTTTTCATATAACACTTTAAAAAAAGGAAGTCCATAGCAACATGTTGCGCATTTCATTTAGTTTGGTGAGTTATACATTTTCTAATAATGATTTGTGCTCTATATATTCGAAATATCAACAGCTGATTTTGGTACTTATTGCGAACTCGGCGCTGTCGCACCTGACAGATAGAGTAACTTTAAGCAATCTAAGGTTGACTCCCATTGGTTCAAGCAAATACGACCTCAAGTGAGTTAAACCTTTCTTATTTTAAATTTTTACTTTATTTTGAATGTTTCTTGTAGAATTTTCCAAACGGATGGCAATATACTCGAACTGTTTATGGAGAAGTCTGCAAGTGGCCAATATGCACTTAAGGCCAGAGTTTTCCCAATACCTCCCTATCGTAAATTCTTCGACCCGCGCTCAGAACTGTTAGGCCAAAAGGACCCGTCTATAATGTCTGATAATCCTTCAGACAATGATCCAAAGAATGAAGCTTCTGCGGACAAAAATTGAAAAATATATGAATATCCATTTATGTTTTTTCGAAAATATTTAAAAAATATCAAATAAAGAATGGTCAAAGCACAATTAAGCTGTAGCAAATCGTTTCATTATGCCAACTTTAAAGAAGCTTTGGCTGCCGCTCACTATGAAATTTTTGCACACACTAAATTGTTTAACGGCAGAAAGTATAAAAAAACGATTCTTTCTCTGTTGAGAGTGTTGCCGATACTCCGCAAATACGTTTAATGTATGCGAGAGAGCATTATGTTGAGCTTAAATCGGCTTACATGTTGGTTTTAAGGAATTTTAACGTATTTTAAGAATAATTAATAACAAATTATAAAATTTTCGACATTCAATGAATACTTTTATTTGTTAAATGTTGCTATTTTTAAAATTAATGTTTATATTGTTGCAGCTTAAACCTAAGAAGTTAAGCGGGTTTTTTGTTGCAAAACATTCAATTTACCCGTTTACGAATCAATGAACTGCGCTAGTGTCTTGAGGCATAACCACAATAAATATAAATCGGGCAAACTGTTTTCCATTAACACTCTAACAACAACAGCCGCTAACTAATGACTAACGAAGAAAGCCTGTCCATTAAAGGACGCTCGAGTTTAATTGCCAAGCAAAAGCTGTTAATGACCACAAGTCACCAGTTGGCAGTTGCCAGCGCCAAACAAAGCTTAAGAAAAAGATGGCTTCCGTTCCCAGCACCAGTCACCCAGTTGGAGTTCATATAGCTCCGCGGGGCATACTTCCGGCGCAGAAATGTGTGTCATAAAAACGAGCGCTTAAGAGCTTGATTAAACCTGTGTATTAACAAAGCTCTTGTTTCGTGCTTTGAAAATGCGAAAAGTACTATTAGGCTGAGACTTGAGTTAACTGGTAAATAGGTATGTAAAAACATATTATCCAATCTAAACGCATTTTATTACAACTACTTCTAACAAATAGTTATTTATACACTTAAGTGCAAAATGACCTATTTAAGTGTTAAACATCGTAACTTTACAAATCCGTTAAATATTGATGTCTTCGAAATCCGGTTTTGTAAGCTGAGAAAATAAATAAGTTTTTGGTTTTTATGAATTATATAAGAAATGCATTTATTCTCCTCTTGTTAGAGCGATTACAATATAATTATAGAAATCAACGTTTCAGCCAATTGCTATGCAATTAATGAAGTATTTGTGGGTGGCTCGACAGTCATAAAAGATCAAAATTTTGAATGTCTCTAAAATGATATTGGCAGACGTTAAATGCAAAACGTGTTTTTACCTTAATTAAGGTATAGCGAATATGTTTTCAAGCTACACAGATGAGTCGCTGAGAGTTGTCTGTCCAGTTTGTTGTCAAGTACAGAATCAGAAAGATCGACGACATCATGTCGGTAAATTTGAACAGCTTGGTAAA
Organism: Scaptomyza montana; assembly: GCA_018904305.1. Taxonomy (NCBI): domain Eukaryota; kingdom Metazoa; phylum Arthropoda; class Insecta; order Diptera; family Drosophilidae; genus Scaptomyza; species Scaptomyza montana. The sequence continues at coordinate 2,686,791 of JAEIGR010000003.1, forward strand.
ATGGTCATTTCCTAAATGTTAGCATTTATGTAATTAAGCTCAATATTTTCAGTTAGTTCTGGTTCTACTTGCCAACTTTGCGCTGTCGCAGCTGGTGCCACGTATTCAAAACAATAACGTTCGACTGGAGCCAATTGGAGATACAAAATATTCGCTTAGGTACGCTAACAGTTATCTTCATATGTGTGTTGTCAACTTAGTAACTTATTTAAATTTAGAATCAATGACATTGGTGTTTTGCGTGAAGAAAGCGTGGATGAAATTGCACCTGGACGGTTTCTAGTAAAGGGCCAGCTAAATCAACAGTTCTTTGCACAGTCTGGAAGATTGATTGTTACCTATGAAGCTGGACCTTATGGCTATATAGCCAAGTACAGTTATGTTAAGGACAATGAACAACAGCTGCCTCCCTTGGGCCTCAGCGCAAACGCATTGAAAGCTACTGCCGGCTAAGATACGACTTTAATGTATAACAATACGAAAGTTTAAAATAAAATATATTCTTAATTTTAAAAAATTTAGAAAACTTACTGTAGGTAAAAATGCATACAAACTGTTTGCAAGCAATGAAAGAATTATAGGTATACGGTCCTCTATGTTTTCCAGGATTTTGTAATATATGAAAGTATGCAGCCATATAGTTGACCCACTAGTTCCAAAGATCGCCTTAATCGCATTTTTTATAAGCTTTGCCTATTTGTTTGCGCTTCATTTACATTGGCGAATCCTACAATTTCAAATTGCCGCGCTTACTTTTGACTATTTTGCGGAAAGCAGCTTTCATAGACAGAATTTTAATAAATTTACAACAAATAATTGTATTGTGCAAAACAAATGTTGTAACTAGTAAATTACAGAATTGTTTGGTTGAAATTGATAAGGATAAGATTTCAAGGAAGTTTATGAAGCATTTTATGTTAAATAAGCGTATCCACAAAGTATTGAAATGGCCTTGAAAAAATAAGTTTCGGTTCTGGTTCGTTGATAACTCTTTTCTTATTAGCCAGTCCATGATGAATCGATGCGTTATGTCTTAATGTCTTAACCAAAGCAAATATAAATCAAACCATAAAATGGGTAAAAATTATGCATGTATAATAATTGCATCCATTCCATCAGCCTGGTAAGTCACACTTCCAAAAAATGTTAACAGTTGTGTCTTGTTCAGATTGCCAACTTGGCGCTGTCTGCATGGTCAGATGGGTATTAGGGTATGCAAATCTGACTCCCCTGAATGAAAAGTGTAGACATGAAAGTTTCAGTTCTGCTCCATTGTTCATAAAATTTAAATAAACCAGTCGAAAACGAATCGATGCGTTATATCTTAATGTTGCAACCAAAACACATATTAAACACTTACAAAAATGCATCATATCAATAAAATTATGATCCTTAGACAGATGCTCCCTAGACCGATGAGGAAACAAAGCCTGAACAATATTAAAATATATATTCGTGATTGTTATGCAAACATAAAATCACCAAAGTTTTTTTTTTTGAGTTTAGCATTTGTTTTATGCACTTGGCAGCAAAAATTTTGCACATTGCTTTTAATGATATTTTAATATGCAAAAGTTTTCGGAAGCTAAACGAAAACCTTTCGTTCTGCAACTGAAAGATCCTGCTTACTTATCTATGCATGCTGCTTGCCAAATTTGAGTGTTTTTTTGTTTGCTTTGTTGGTGAAATTGTTGACTGCTGACTGGTCAAGGAACCCAATATCCACATTAAGTCACACCATCAAAATGCATTTAATTCAGTTTTTATTGAGTTGACAAATCCAATTAGCAGCAACTTTTGGCCATTTTAAAGGCAAACTCAAAGCCAAACACGAAATGCCCCAGGACTCTAAGACCCCAAGCTCTTGAAGACACACTCACATCCTAGTCGTATCCCCGGAGCGCCGTCGGCTCACTTTAGCACTTGCCCGCAATATGCCATTAGAGCGCACGAACTTTTAGCCCTGCTGCGGTGACTGCTGCTTATGCTGCTGTTGCTGCTGCTTCTGTGGTTTTATCCGCATCCGCATTCGCATCCGCACGGGCGACACGTTGAAGCCGCATTGTTAACTGTTGACTTTTCTTAAACTTTTGCCAGTGTCTCCGGTAGTTGCTAAAGGCGGGCGGGCAGCGCATAAAAAATGTATACCAAATCCCTGCACTGCAGCTGCAGCATTACGTGGTTAGCGAATTTATTATGCAGTAGCTGTGGCAATGACTGTGCCACACTCAGTGGCTGTGGCAGTGGCAGCGGCAGTGGCTCACACAGCCACCAACGCTGGATTCATGTGTGGGCTGCCAAAATAGTATAGTATAGTATAGTAGTACAACAACTCTGCTGCTCCTCTTGGCTGCTTTATCAACTAATTGACTTTTAACAAACAAATCGTGCAAGAAATCATATTGAACTGAGCGCTATTCATTAGCTGTAAAGCTGTGAGACGCTTAAGTGCACTTGAAAATGTTTTTTCACAGAGACCGAGGAAGCTTAAAGAAAAACAATAGGCGACTAGCAGGTACTCTGCTCATAGCTAGAAATGTGCTTTTAATTAATTATGAAGATAAGCTAATAAATTCATCACATTAAAATCATCAATAAAGTTAAGTTAAAAAACCTGTTTTATAAAATCAAATTACATTAGAGCATTTGACACAGCTTATCTGATCCTGCTGATGCAGCAAGTGAAAAGAGAAACAAGAAAAAAATAACAAACCTTTAAGAATGCACATATTACATGGAATACAGACTTGACTTCGACTTCGACTTGGACTTGGTCCTGTACTGACTTGAACGCACTTGCTTAAAAATTCTATTTCTTAAACGTGCTTGCAAGCATCGTCATTGGCATCCTCTAGTGTTTGGCTGTGACTACGGCTCCTGGCCGGCTGCGGACTACATCTATACATATGTAAGTTCATATACATACATATATGTATATGTATATGTATACGACATGTACGTAAGCAGTTGTTCTGAGTCTGGTTTTGGAGCAAGAGACTGTGTCTTGGCTGCCGCTGTGCAAATTTAAGTGTTTTGTACGTGCGCCAACAGCAATTGGCAAATTCAAAGGCGTGTTAGCATGCCATCAGCAGTCGAGAGGAAGGAGAGTTCAATCCTAGGGCGGGCTGCATACCCAGGAGGGTGTTTGCGGGCGAATTATCCTTTCAATTTGACTTGGCATATGTGTGCAGTAGCTCCATGTGTGAGTGTGAATGTGCATGTGTATGTGTGTGAGTGTGTGGCAAAATCGCATTTTAAATTTGAAATGTCTTGAGATTTTCTTTTGCCAATTCGCATGTCCTTTTGCCATATTGACGTATGCCTTGCGCCCAGTTCTATTTTTTTGTCTGCTACTTTCGTATGCGCTGAGGCAAATATCGCAATTGATTTATATTGAAAAGTCTTAGCCCCGTTGCCGACACTGTGTCTTGGCCACTTCCTGGGCTGTTGTAGCTGTAGTTTGAAATTTGTGGCTTTTAGCTGAGGCCTTCCAGCTTAGATTGAGAGCGGAAGTCACATCAATTGGCCTGGCCTGATATGGGTCGAAATGCTGTGTAGGAGCTAACATGTCTGCACCATCATCTGCTAATGCCACAAATTGCGGCAAACGAGTTCTACAACAACAACAACAACGGTGTCTGCAACGTTTAATGATGATTTCATGTAGGTGCCGCCAATAAACTCAATGCTTAAATATTACATTATAATGCATTATGCGACAATTCTACAGAGACTGAGACTCGCTTATTTGATTCATAATTAGTTGGCTGCCCCTGTGGCTGTGACAACAGGTTGCAACTCGCAACTTGCTACTCGCAAGTTGACACATCAGCCAGGCATCGACAGCCAGACAGACAGACGCGTCGATTGGCTAAACGTTTTATGGCAGCAAAGTACCGTTCAAAATGTGAATGCGTTTATGAATGTGACTGTGGATGTGACTGCGAATATGCCCTGCAGGCTGCAGCCAAACGTTGCAAACTTGGCAACTTTATGCAAAATGCAAATACATTTTTGGCTTCAGCCTTGGCTTTGACTCTGATGGATGGCAAAATGGCATCGACGCAACTGAAGATGGGGCTCGCAGCATTGCAAATGTTTAAGACTTTTAGATGAAAAGTCACTGAACTGTTTGTTTGCTTCTTTCATATAATCCGCTTGTCAAAACGTTAGAACGTAATGAATGTATTGAAAGTTGTGGGACTTTAAAATCTTCCAAGTTTTTTAATCATACAATTAAGCAATGGGTGTAAATTCATCTTATTCTAGAATCTAGACGGAATTTTGCATGAGTGTTTATACGAAGGAGTTGTTTTCTATAGCTGATAAGCGTATTCGGGTTCTGTTTGTGGCACTATTCAATGTGCGCTCTTCAATTTCACGACATCAAGTCACAATCACAGTGATTATGAAAATAAATGCTTGCCCAGCCCTTTTGCCAACGCTGCAAATTGATATCCAAAACAAATGGACACGCAACGGTAGCAATGGTGCGGCCAAGAGGCGTTCTTAAGATTGGGCACGTCGAAGAAGCCGGCAGAGAAATTGGTGCTCATAATTCATAGTAGTGATGGCTGCTGGTGGTCGCATACGGCAAATGCATAGCTTATAGTTATAGTTAACTCCATGTTGCATGCAATTATCCAGTGGAGAACACCTTCACTTGGCTGCCACACGATTGCCGTAAAAGGCGTGCTGTACGTCGAGTAGGCACTGTACAAAGTGTGCTGGGATACTATGTATGCGAATGTATGTAGCTATTATTTGATTTTAATTTAATTGAAACATTTTTAGCTTGTGCGTCGAGGCGACAATCCGATTGAAGTGCCCGCTGTCGATGCGATCGATTTGCATGCCGCTGGCAAAGATGCCAATGCTGCTGCTCCCTTCGGCAACATCTCTAGCTGCAACTCCATCTCCATGTTGCGATGCTTGTCGCTTGTCACATTGACAGACGCTGTGTCACTCCCCTGCTCCCCTCCTTCTCTCCGCTAGCTGACAAAATACAACGCAGACGCGTCTGCATCTTTGTTTCTTTTACTTTTTTTTTTTGTTTAATTTTTTACTTAATTAAATTTGAATTTGTAATTTGCGCGGCGCTCAACTATTTCGAAGGCGACGCCTGCAAAATAAATCTGCAAGCCATATGAGCTATGTTGTGCCTGTTGCTGATGCAAGTTGTTGTTGTTGTCGTTGCAGGCCATTGCCATGCTCTTGCCATGTTGCTTAGCATTGAAAATGATGTACAAGTTGTTGTTGCTGTTTGCTGTTGTTGATGCGTTGGTGTGGCGACCAGACCAACGCCTGCCCGAGCCTCACGTTCTCCCCCCCCTGTCTTCGCCTTGCCAATCTGTCTGTGACTGACTGTGTGTCTGTGCACTTGCACACCAAAACACTCCCACCCAGAGGGGGCATGGCTGTGTTGCAGTTGTTGCAGTCAGCGCGCAATAAGATTTATCACATTGTTCCACAGATTGTCTACAGATTTTATATATGTATATATATACATATGTATATATGCCTTCACTGGTTGAGGATGAGTTTGCAGTGCACCCGCGCCTACCACAACATTTTGCAACACCAAAACAGTCAGCGAGAGCTAAGTAAGTGCTTCAGTGACGAGGGTGGCAACAAATATTTGTAGAAATTATTGAAGAGTTAAGAGACTAAGTATTGTAAAATGCTTTAGTTTTAGTATAGTAAACTAATATTTAGCATAAAAGCAACAAACTTTATTTCAAATATCAGACCTTTTTGGTTTTATAATGCTTTTGGATTGCTTAAACCAAAAAATTCAGTATCTTAATTTAACTTAACTTAACTTTTTTAACTTTTCACTAACATTTCAAGTTGCCTTCTCTCGTAGTATAAGTGCAGATCAGATCAGTGATCTGTAAGTCTGTTGAACTTCAGTGTGAGCAAATCGCATATTTGTGAAACGGGTAAAAACTATTTGGTATACGTTTGCCTTTTCTTTTTTTTTTTCTTTTCAGTTTAGTCTGTCTGCCAGAATGTTGCATACGCGTCTTGCAATTGCAATTGCCAATGCAATGAGGTTGATATGCATTTTCCAAAATCGCACTAAACAGATGTCGCATAAAAGGAGTCGCAAGTGATTTTTTTTCCCTAGTTTTTCGCCCTCGTCGCCGCATTGGTCCAAGTCCAATGCTGCAGTTGCTGATGCGCTGTTTGTGGGGGAGTTTTGGTTGTGTCTGGACAGCGATTTCCTTGTTGCATGTCACATTGCATCGAGATTGGATAAATTTCCAAGTAAAAACATTTGCTCTATGTATTAATAGCAACGAAAACTATTCCTTTGGTTTTGTGGCTTTTGCAGTCTGCGAGTTCTATGTTAACCAAGCATAAACTGTAACAAATTTTTATGTTTCAATCAGACAAATTAGTTTTTCTTGCTTGTTCTTGGTGGTTGGTTGGTTTGTTGGTGGCAACTCAGGTAGCAGTTGAGCTCGCCTGGTGGTCGTCTGCTTGATGCCACATCAAATCAAATATTTTAATGTACTGCTAATCCAATTGATTTTGTTTCCAACTCCAATTCCCAGCCACACACAACGCACACTCACAAACATCGTCGAATTATAATAACAATAATAAAAAATCATTTAATTTTAATAATTCGAAAGTTGCTTTCGAACTCTTGCCTTAACGAAAGGTCTTAGGGTAAGCCGCGTGGCTTATCGCTTGGATGCGGCGGCTGTGGGCAGTGCGCCTATGTTAAATGGCACCCACTGTGCTCTCACAGTTAGCCATGCAGCTCTGCGTTTCTAACCTTACCAATTCAAGTTAATTACTTTTCACTGCACTTGACTTTGGTCACACGCTCAATCTGCCACGGCCACGACGACGACGACGACGACTACTACGACGACATCGCTAGATGCCCGTGGCTTTTCTCACCAGGGAAATCTGCCAAACCAGGAAACACACAAAAACCACTGAGATATACAATGCAGAGATCCAAGCTTGCTGAGTGGCATCACCAGCAGCAGCAGCCGCATGTTAATTTTCCGCATGCTAAACTTTTAGCACAGTAGCAAATGCAATGCTAGCGACGCGGGTGCCGGTCACTAGATGTGTTCTGTGTTTGTCGATGTGGATGTGGATGTTGTATACAGATGCTGAATGTTTGGATGCTCTGGTCAGTGGCCAGTTGGTGCTGTTGTTCTTGTTGTAGCTGTTGTTGGTTGGTTGCTGATTGTGGCCATTGGACGTGCCTAAATCGCCACACTAAATTGTTATCTATGAGTGTGCGGCGTGTGCGCTGGCATTTGGAAAAGCCTCCGCTATGGCATCTACTCAGTCGGGTAATTAAAAACACATTCAATGTGCGCAAAATCACAGGCCAACAAAAAAAAGAAGCCTGGATGCCAGCAATTTCCATTAGGGCTCTCTGGAATGGAACAGACCAGGCCGGGCCAGACTAAAGTCGACCCAAAGCCGACCACACCGAACCGGAATGGACCATTAACTCTGGTTGTTTGACACATAATTCCATAACTTGCTGCCAGATCGCGGCCAGCGGCCAGCGGGCAGCGGTTTATCAGCTCTGCTCTGCCCACTTCGTGCAATTATTCGCTTTTTGGCAGTGCAAACAATTTCGATTTATCGACGGAGCTCACGCGGCGCATGCGTACCAAGTCGAGACAGAGTCGTACCATGCTTCAGTTCGGTTCGGTTCGGTTTGTGAGTCTCATTCAGATCTGACCACGATGGTGGGCTAACCAGCTACAGTCTGGCTTGGGTCTCTGTGTATGTGTGTGGGTCGTGAGGTTTTGATTGTAATTGCATTGCATTACATATTTGTATTTATATTATGCCTCAAGGTCGTGTCACTGTTGTTGCGGCATGCCGATCTGTATGCAATATTGGACAATTTTTATGCAAAAATAATCAATTGCAAATTTGTTTTATTGACTTTATTGGCTTATTCAGGCCCTGGGCAGCAGTCATAAGATACATGCCATTTGATATGCTTATAAAAATGACAACTCTGAGCGATAGATACTTTTTATGTAATGCACTGTCAGCACTTAACGAGAATATAACGGAAAAATTTTATAAGCTGGGGAAAAAATAACAGTGATTTATTAATTCTTTTAAAGTCGTATGTGGCTTAGTTTTTCATTTACTTTAACTGTTATTCTATTTTCTTTTAGTTTTCTTATAACTTCCAGCCATTGCATGACTTTTTTCCACAAACATTTTTGTTTTCTAACAAAATGCAGGGCCTATCACCAAAACTCACATGACAGCCCCGTAATTACCATAGCATTTTTTCAAGAACTGTCACTCAACGTGAACTGAAAACTACAAACTGCAACTGAAGGGTTCTCCGTTTAGAGCAAACAAAAGTTAACAGTCGGGCTAAAAAAAGACCTACGAGCTGAAGTGTTTTATGACATATTTAACTATCATTATGCACATTATCCACTTAGCACAAATTGCCACCCCCTGCGACTAGCTCCAAATATATTAACAATGAAAGCAAAAAAAAAAAAAAAAATAATAATAAGAACGGAAAATATTAGTCTAGCACAAAGAACGACAACGGCATAAAAAATGTGGCAGCACATAAATAAAAATTTTAATTTTGCGAGTTTTGTTTTTTTTTTTTTTTTTTGCAGCACGCGATGACGCGGCTGCACCACCAAAGTCTCTAACTCATTTCACTTCGACCGTAATTATGTAGAGTAAGTAGACTAAAAAAAACGCAGAAAAAGCCAAAAAAGAAAAATTAAATTGCCAAAATATATTTAAGAGCGGCGCATGGCATTTTATTTTATTTATATGACCTGTCTGGCATTTGTTTGTCTGCAGCAAGCCATTGGGAAATGCAAAGGGATTTGTGTAAATATTGTTTGAGTGAAACGTTGAAAGGCTGGAGACTTAGCGCCCAATTTGCTTAGACCACACGAGGTATGTGTAATCTGTGCTGCCCATTTGACAGCCACCAATAGGCAACTTCATTAGGCACACAAATTAAGCGATAAAACTGTAAGAAATTCATTAAGCAAATTCTCACACCAAAAAGACAACAGCCCCCCAACTTGGCGAAAGGTGTTCAAAGAAAATGCCAATGAAAATTTAAGTATTGCAAAGTCGATGCTCTAATGCCCTCTAAATCAAAGATTGTCAGATTGACTAAAGTTTAAATAAAGTATTTTTAAGTAATTAATTAATGTAATTTATTAACACAAATATTTATCTCATAACGCAAGGACTTGTACAAAACTTAGATAAAAGTCTGTATGAGCCCGACTAAGAAGTAGGGTATACGCAAAATGGAAAGGCAATATTACAAGCAATTGCCAAAAAGTTGCGCATGCGCAGGCGAGATTGAGATTCGATTCGATTGGAATTGGGGATTGTTGGACCATTCAACTGGTTGGCTTAGCTCTTTGACTGTCTTGACTGCTCGCTTGCTTGCTTGGCCGTGTGAACGGTCGCTTTGTATGTTAACTACACGCATGTAAAATGTACTTTCGATAACAATCTCTCGGCCGCCGTCGCAGTCGCAGTCGCTGTTGCAGTAGTTGCAGTTGCCAGCGGCGTCGCTGTTGGCTTCTCAGTCAGCGGCATAGGCAAAGTTGTTTCGGGCTCTTTCATGGTTGCCATTAATTAATTGAGCGTGCACTCACCTGGGCTGCCACTTCCTTGCCGCGTCCCGTTTGCCTGGATCAGGCTTTTGTTTGCTTTTGGGCTAATCTACAGCGTTGATCTCTTGAGGCGTTGCAGTGGCAGTGGCTGCTACTGAGCACAAGGCGTTGCAACATCACCATCTAATGCATTGCCGATTGGCCGCTAATCCATTTAATTATTATTTATATCAAGATTGTGTGGCAAAAACAACAACAAAAAGCATCTCCGCCGCGTTTTTTAGCTGGCAAATTTTTGTTAATGTTTGCAACGCCGCCGCCGCCGCCGCTTTGTCTGTTCTAGCTAACTGCGAATGTGATGACGACGTCGATGCTGACTACGACTGCGACTGCGACTGATGCTGTAACTGCGACTGCGACTGTTGCGGCTTCGAGGCAAAAAGTGCGCCGAGAAATGCAATTAAAGTCATTTGCTGTTGTTTGCTGGCGACATAAAATGCCGCTGCTGCATCGCCCCCCTCTGGTTGCTGCTGCTGCGGCGTCGGCGGCGTCGCCACTTTTTGCATGCCACAAAGTTTTGTGCGCCTTTTTATGCCCATGCGGTGGCAATGCCGACGCCGCCACCACCGCCACTACCAAGAGGGAGAGAGCGAGAATGAACAGTGCGAATGTGATTGGAACAGGATGCCAAGTTGCCAGAGACAAAAAACAACAAGCGTCGGTCGGTCTTTCAGTCGGTCGGTGGTCGTTCGGTGGCTGTTAAAAACCTCCTACTTTTCCTGCATTTCCGTTCATAATGATCATGATGATTGCATGCGTGGCTGATGGGATTTGAATGTTGCCCGTTGTTAGTCACTTGAGAGTTGCCGCCGTTGCCTCTCACAACTTTTGCCACTCTGTGTGTGTATGTGTAGTATGTGTGTGTGTACGTTTATGTAATTTGCACCAGCATCGTGGGAGCGCACCTTTCCTTGACTTAACTTGAACTTGGAACACTTTGTTTGACCGCAGGCTGCGGCTACCGAGCTGACCGAACCCAAAACCAAAAAAATCTCCAGACCCAAAGCCAAGATCTGAACATAAACAAAGGCTGCTTGCTGGCTGCACCTGTTACCCAACTGGGGCTATAAGTTAGCCCGTTGATGCTGCCTTGATAAGCGTGCAGCAAAAGCAGCCAACAGCTCGTAAACAGCAAAGTTTTGTCTAATAAATTCAACGCTTGCACTTTGTAAATTTTCGTGGCTCGCATTATTTTGAGCACTTCATCATCAAATGCAGCGTTAAGTTGGCTTTATTTTTATGCGCAATTTACTTTGGCCAAAAGTCGCATAAATCGTGGCCAGTGTCGTGGCCCAGGCAGGGTAGACGAGCTGCTCCAGCAGCCAAGGTAAAATGCTACCCACAATCCGCACACAGAAAGAACACTTAAGTGCCATAAAAGAGATTTTTATTATGTCTTGTGCGCTCAGCACACAGCCCCAAAGCAGAGGTAGTTCATTTTATTTTATTTTCTTTTAGCCTTTATCCATTGTTGATATTTGGACTTTCATTTTGAGCATAATGAATTGCCAATTGAGTATGTCTGAAATCTGTTAGCTTAAAATAAATCCACTTTTATGATTTAAAGTTATTAAAATAGATTGGAATTAAGATTACGGCTAAGGATTGTGTATTTGACAACACTTTGAAAGCGAACTAGAAAACTTTTTCTTTCCTGCTTATTTTGTTACAAAACAAATCAAATAATAACTGCATCCAATAAAATATTGTACAAACAAAAAGAGTATTACAATTGCGACTTTTATTTATACCATACTTTTTACTCTTTTTAACCCTGTTTGCTGCTCTGTTACAAATGTGTGTGGCAGACTAAAGATGTTTGTTGCCTGGCTCTGACTCCCGCACTCTCGTTTAAGACTGTCTCATTCTGACTTCAGCTGCTGTTTACTTGTTGCTCTTGGCTGTTGAATCTGTTCAGTGTCTGTTCTCTGCTTGAGCAGAGCTTATGCAAATTGTGTGCTTATTGCCCAGCCATGTGGGTGTCAGCCAGTCAGCCAGTCATCCAGTCATCCAGTCAGTCAGTCAGTCATCCGGCGACGATAGACTTGTTGCCATTGTTGACATTTCAACAGGCTTAAAACGACTTGGTTTGTTGCTTTTCTTTTGTGAGACAGGCTAAGTTGGCATGGCAGCAAGTCATCAAAGGTTTGGCAGGAAAACAACTGCAACTGTTGCTCATCTGCTTTCCGTTAGCAACTAGTTTGTCCGCCTACTATTTGCCCTACGACCGAGTAGAGATAAAGTTCCACACTAAAATATTGTTTACAAAGTTATTTGAGAATATGTTACTAGTAGATTTCTATATATCTATTGCCATTTACAAGACATGTATAATCAAGCCGATTGTTTAGATTTAATAAACCTTGTTGTGTTAGCAAATAACAGATTTTACCCCTTAATGCTGACTATCAAACAACGATTGCTGAGCTTTTTCATTAGAGTTCATTAGTTGCAATCAAACTGGGCAAATGGACAAGAAACAATTATCACGGCTACGCCTGCCCAGAATAACGCCCGCCCGCTCAATGGCACGTTTGCAACCACTGTAACCACCGAGAGACACCAATAGACACCAGGCCGACAATCTGTTGACCTTCGACGGCTCTTGTGACGCCCGCCCATAGACAACAGCCAGAGCCAGAGCCAGAGTCAGAGCCAAGCCACAACAGACCCCAACTCGATGAAGTGAAGTCGAGTTGGCCAACAAAATAACAAGTAACAAGCTGGCCAGGCCAGGCCCGGCAAGTCTCAGTCTCTTCCCCCCCGTCTTCAAGTCTATTGCAATCTTTGAGTCGAGTCTTGGACTGATCTCAGTGCTGCGCCTGCGTCGCTTTCAATGGCGTTATTTATGTTTATTACCTCTAAGGTCGTTCGTTACTCGATGCAGGCCGACTTGTTGTTGCTGTTGTAGAATTTGTTGTTGTTGCTGTCGCCGCTGTTGATACTATTTTGTACGCAGATATCAGTAAATTTAGATTTAAAGTGAATGCGCGCGTTGAGTGTCAAATGCGCCAAGTGTCAAGAGACAAGTTGTTGTTGTACTTGCACATGTATGTTGTTGTTGTTGTTGTTGTTGCAGGACATATTACATAGCTTGAGTGACTGCCCAACCAGCCTGCACCTGTAGCTGTTGCTATTGCTGTCTGGCAGTCTGGCTGTTTGCCTGTTGCCTGCACCAGTTATAGTTACAGTTATAAAACGTTTGCAGCTCCGTGTTCAACCTGTTGCCCATATAAGTCGAGAGCATAAATTTCCAATTGTTGCCCGCCCGCTTATGAAGACATTCAATAAGCTTATACACACACATACACACGCATATACATTATTTACGAGTGTGTCCCAAATAACCGAATAACCGAAACACACAACCAAACATAACACTGCGAGACGCACAGATTTTTGTGCTAATTTTATCACTTTGTGTGTCGCTCTGCCGTCACGACTTCTGACAGCACATAAATACTCATAATTTATTAATACGGTAAATGCTGCATGCAATAATTTAATGGCGACAAAGGCAACAACCATAGCAACAAGTGTCCACAGGTCGCAATTTTGAAGTTCAGCTTCCAGTTGGTAGCTATTTGGCAACGCCAACGAAAGGTCTTATACCCTATCGATGAGACAATTAAACTAAAAAAGCAAATAGAAACTGGCTTTTTACTTTAAATTTGCTTTAATTCTTATATTTACAATAATCCAGCTTCTCAGCATTTCAGTGTAACAAAGCTTATGCAAGATTGCTTCAACTCCCATGTGGAAAGTGTATCAAAAAAGTGAATTTAACTTTAACTGGAGCACACGCAGTTCCGAAGACTGTGCATAAATAATAATTTCATCATTGTGCGGCTGTGATGATTTATTTTTCTGACCGTAAAAGGATTGGCTTTCGGTTTTGACCAGCTCCCTGTTCCCAGCTGCTGCTGCTGCTGTCCTGTTGTACCGTATGCAGCCTTTCCTCTCTGCTGGTTGTCATAAGTGTGAGCGATTTATTGTCATTGCTCCTGGAACACTATGAACTGGCAACAATTGCACTTTACTTTTTCTCAATTGCTAATTCAATTTTGGGCCTGTCTTGGCAGTCTCTGTCACTTTGGCCTGTCACTTATCCAAAAAGAAACAAAGAAAAGCAAAAGAAGAAGCTGTTGGCTGTCGTGTGTGTTTGTCGGATGGCAGCAACAACGCCTTCAAACTTTGGCCCAAGATAAAAGGAGCGAAAAAAACCTTTGGCGAAATATTTATAGCAATAATTTATTGTAGTTTGGAATTTATTGTCTACGACACGTTTCAATTGCTCGTCTGCTGTTAGAGAATTGAGAATTGTTGCGGCACTTAGCGAGGATGTTGCTGGCGGCGACGGCGGCGGCGGCAACTGCAACACCATTTGACACATGCGAGATTTATCGCCGGCTCTCGCATGCATTTCTAAGATGCCTGAGTTGGCAGCTAATGGAATCTTAATTTAGCAGTGCCAAAATAAAGCCAGCCACATCAGCAGCAGCAGCAGCAACAGTAACCACTACAACAGCCACACATTCACAAATTCCATGCCAGTTGGCACCCTCAAAGCAATTGAAGCTGGCCGAAACACAGTTCGTGCGACTTGTAAATTGAATTAAGACAAACTAAAAGGGTTGCCAGGTTATCTGCAGCCACTCATTGACCGTGTATCGTGCTACTTTTGGTAGCTACTGTTTTGCAGGTGCGTTTCTGGCAATGAAATTAACGCCGACTGCAACATAATTACAATATAAATGCGCAAACTTCTTGCCATATATGGGGCAGCCTCAATGTCAAGTTGCGAGCGGGTAATTGGCGATGGCCTCAGCAATTTGTGGCCATTTGTGGCTGTCGGATGGAGTGCACAGAGCAACTTCAGAAGCCACCCTCGTTGTGTGGCAAGTATCAAGGTATCAGCTGCATTATGCATGCTGATTGAGCAACATTTTTGTGCAACCCACTGAGAAAACAACAGCGCGCCTATCGACAGACAATCAACAACAACAGCAGCCGAGGCAGCAGCAGCAGCAGCAACTGCAGCCACATCCTTTCCACCTCCGCGTCCGTTATGCAGTTCACTTCCTGTCCAGCACAATCTTTCATTCATGAAATTTGTTGCTGTTGTCATTGTTTGTGTTGCAAATCAAATGCCCGACGGCAGCATACAGCAGCAACATTTGCCATCGTGGTCGCATAAATTGCTGCTTCTGGCGGGGATTGTTGCCCCCGTTCACTGCTCCACTTTGGCAGCAGCAGCAGAATCGGCAACAACAGCAACAAATCTGCAACTTTTGCTGTTTGTAGCTGCTGCGTTTTTGGCTCAGTTATTTTAACGAATTTATTTGCAGCGCTTTCATGGTCAGCGCAACAATTTAATGTAATTTAAATGACGTGCCCAGTACACAAACGCAAAGGACAGGTGCAGATTCTGAAGAGTCTCTTCACTCGTCGGCAGTCTACAGGCCACAGTCTGTTTTCTGCAGTCTTCTGCCTACGGTGGGAGTATGCAGGCTGTTCACATTTTTGCTGCTTCGCCAGTGGCGGCTGCGCACGGCGGCTCCTTTGTGGCGACATTGACGACAACGACGACATCCACAACAGACGACGACGGGCAATGTCGCTATCAAGTTTTTGGGCGAGCGGACACATTTTAATGATGAGTCGGACGACTCTGGAATTGGGCTTGTTGTTGCTTTGGCGTTGCCGTTGCTGCTTTTGATGCTGCTGTCTCTCCTTAGGCTGTTGGTGGCGACAGTCGCTGCTGCTGCTGCTACAAGGGAAATGCTAATTTGCGTATGTCGCTCTTTGGATGTGTCGGTTGACTTGTGGTTTTTATAAACTTTCAAGGGTACTACAGCTGGGTAATACAGAACACTATCTAAGTACTCTTAACATGATCTAACAAATGTAACATTCCAAAACTTAAAAAAAAAGCTTTCCAAAAACCTAAGTTATATATTTATATAAGTGATAAGCTCCGAAACAATGATAAATGGTAAAGTGTATTTCAAATTCGTTGAAAACATTGCTTTTGAAACTTTTCGCTTTTGTCTTTCTTGCTGCTTTTTAATCAGTCATTCAGTTGGCTAAATTGAGTTGCCGTTCTCATCGTTGTCTCCGCTATTGTCGCTCTTTCTCCTTCATCTCGTCTTTGGATCGTATCAATTTTAAGTTTCGCTTTGGTCCATTTGCGTGGGTCGATTGTTCGACGTGTTTCGATTGTGTGGTGCTTTAATGATTATTAATAAAGCTTATTAGTCGTCTGTTTAAGCAGGTGCAAAGGTAGTTAATTAGTTTCGGATTTAGCTGGCAATCAATGAGACATTTCGAAAATGACCATAGCCAATCGACGTGTGAAAGTTCAAAAGCGACAACTACAAAAAAAAAAAAAAAAAAAAAAAACCGAAAACCAAACATTTCTCACATGTTTTCAGATACAACAACTACAGATTCAGTGTTGCTCAAGAATCAAATCAGACAAACGATTGTCACAAATTATGCACAATCAATGCATCAATTAAAGCAGCCAAATTCAAGCAAAAGGGTAGCATGAATAACAATTGATTTCAATTTGCAATCAAATTGAAATGAAATCAATGACATAAACAAAAAAACGAAAGATCGAAATAGCAACAACTTACACCCGCATACAAGTCGAGGCGACATTGTTGCTGTTCGTTTAATTGATGTTGCTGTTGTCGTTGTTGTGGTTGTTGTTATTGTTATTGTGTTTCGCTGTTGTCGTCGACAACCCACACGGTGTGAGTGAGGGTGTGAGAGGCAGCTTTTGACTATTGCGTGACGCTGGCTGTTAGAATTGTGGCTGCCAGCTGGCGATTTATTTCACTTTCGAGCTGCCGTTGTCGGTCGCTGTTGTTGCATTGCCTTTGGGGAAACAATAAAATAAAGTGGCAAACAGTCAACAGCAGTTACCAGCAGTAGCAGCAGTAACAACAACAGCAACAACAACAACAGCAGCAACGTCATCATCAGCAACATGATGATGGTGTGAAAACTTTTTCAATTGACTCATGCAGCAATTGTGTCAATTTGTCAGGCATTGATTTCGATATCGGCATCGATTTGTGAGATTCCGTATTGGGCAATGTGTGGGCAGCAATCATTAGAGTTTATGATGATATGCGGGCGGTCACCCCTTAGTCCAATCACTCAACAACTCTAGCAACAACATCAACAGCAACAACTACATCAGCAACGAGAGTTACAACAGCAACAAGAGCAACCCCTTGTCATGTCTTGACCACGCTCAATTTCCATTTTATGCGCTCGCTGTGCAATTAAGTGATTTATCATTTGGAGTTGGTGCTGGAGCTGTAGTTGTAGTTGAAGTTGCGGCCAATAGCCAACTTAATTTTAGCGGCAATCAAGCAATAACAAGCTGCAACATGCCGTGTTGCACGATTGCCTTTGACTCGATGTGGCTCTGGTCGCGGCTCGGGCGATGCCTCCTTGCAACAGCAACACCAACACCAACATCAACTGATATCGATAGCTTTGCCTTTGCCACAACTGCTGATTGCATCTGTTGCAGCAACAAAATTACAAGCAACAACAGCAACAACAACACCAACTAAATTGAATTTAAGCAAAGCCTCGCAAACGGCGTCTGCCGCAACTTCAGCTGCTTTGACTTCAGTTTCAAGTACGGACATTGTTGCGGTGTTGGCGGCGGTGGCAGCGGCAGCGGCAGCTACGTGCAGCAATCAGCAACACCTACAAAAATGCCAAATGATATCGCTGCGTGCGCATCAATTGCCAGCAGCCCGCCTACTCCCCCTCATCCAGCTCCCCCACACCTTTCGACAAGCTTAAGCACATGCATTAAATAATTTTACACTTTGTTTGCCATCTCCGTGAATGCAAATGCGATAATCGCCAAACGTTTGGCAGTTAACGAGACGCGAACGACGTGGCAGCCAGCTGAGGATTGGATTGCCGGCAAGTGGAAGAGAGAGTGGAGGAGAGGAGAGGAATTGCAATGCCAGTGATAAGGCTCCTTTTAGGGCATTGAGCGCCTGGCCTCGGCAAAACGGCCTTTGTCACCAGCAGCCTGTACCGCCAGAAATCTTAGATCTAAGCCAGCAACAACTAACTGGAAACTCTGTTGCTGCTGCTGTTGTTGCACTCGTGGCACGAGCAACAAATTGCCCATTTTGCTGGTCGCGTACGTGCCGCAATTTCAAATGACATTTTCATTAGCAATTCGTTTTGAAAATTGCATCAAGTCCACAAGTCATCGCGATTCATGTGCATTGCCAACTCTGCGTGGAGTCAATCGTTTTCAAAATTTGTTCATAATTTATGTGAGCATTCGAGCTCTGAAAATTCGACTACAAATTATTGCTTGTCTTGCATTGAGTAATACAACAATATGTTGCAACATTAAAGATATTCAATGGAATATTAAATATACTAATGCTTAAGAAAAGGAAAGGAGAATTGCAACAATTTATGATATTTTCTACTTGTTGAATTAATGCTCGCTTTATTAGGCTTTGAGCTTTTATGAACCTATAACAATAATAGTAGATCAACTTTCTCTGTGTGCTTAAAATCTGTTTTCAACTTAATCGCATGCAAATCGACCACAAATCGCCAACACACAAAGACCAATTCAATTTCGACCGCGTTCTAATCGCTTTTATGTAGTATTCGCAGTTTTTGCATCGCACAAGACGATAAAAAATTGGCAGTCTGGGCATCCCAAATGCGCCTCGACATCGGACAACGGACAGCGGACAACGGACATGAGACAACTGTTGGCGGCCGCCGACGCCGCCTGTCGCTGCCCGATTCTTGGCAGTCTGGCGGCAACTGTGGCAAAAATTGTATGTGAACAGAGATTAATATGTCCAATTACTGTGACAAAATCGCAAAATGCCGTCTGCATTTTGTTTGCCAAAAACATAGGCCACAAAAATGATATAATAAGTGGCGAAAAATCCGACGGGTGGCGATGCTAGCGATTCTAGCTAGCGACGGTGGCGCGTGCTAATTAGCGTCAGTTGGCGGGCACAAAAAGTAAACTAATTTGTGGAAAACTCGACGATACACGTTGCAACCCCAATGACTGTGGAGCAACCCCCACCAAACGAAATAAAAAAAATATAAAAAAAAAACAATGCAAGAAAAGAAAGAACAACAAAATTAAATATGCGCGCAAATATTTTCCATGTCACGTTGAATTGTGAATTTTTTGTTGCTTTTGGTTTTGTTTTTGGTGCATGAAATTAATTTCTTGTCGTCTTTTCTTGCTCATATGGGGCAACACGGTGACAATAACAGCAGCAGCGGCATCAGCAACAACATCTCACCTAAATGGCAATACAAAATGGTTGCCACCAACGGCAAAGATTTTGTAACAGCTGCATGGCCCAAAACCCAAAAAGCCAAAAAGCGTGCTCTCATTTTTATTCCTTGTCATTTGTTGCTGTTGTTGTTGTTGTGGATGTTTTGCTGCTGCTGTCAGGCACAATGTTTTGTTTGTCTTTTCTCATTTCTGACTTTTTATTAGTTGTTCTTGTTGCACTTGTTGTTGCTAATTTGAGCAGCTTTGCCGACCAGAGCGAATGGCGAAAGTAAACAAGAAACAACAGACAACACAGACAAAAAGACAAGGCACAAGAGTCACATGTTCGCCAGTGTTTTTCTTTTTGAATAAATATTTTTAATTAAAATTTGCTCAAAGCCAAAGGAAAAACGTGACTTTAGTTTAATGACAGGCACTTGAAACAGCGGCCGGTAAATAAATAGATAAAGAATTCATTAAATGCTAAAAACTTTAAAGAGGCTAATTTTTGCGTTATTGATTTCAAAACTAAACAGGTAAGATTAATATTGCATCTGTGAATATTTTTACAATCTTCGTTTTCTTGCTCATCATTATTACAATTGTTACCACATGAATGAATTATTTTTTAATACACGTCTTAATTCATCATTCTGTTTTGCTCCCTCCGAGTGAAGTGTTCATTTGCATCGCCATGTTCCCCATTTTCCCACGCCTCAAATGGCCGAAGAGTACTGGGTCCAGTAATTAGCGAATACAGACAGCGCCAACCTAACGATGTCACTTTATCAGCGGGTTTGTTTTTGTGCAAGTTGTTCCGCTAATATGGCCTACGCCTACTCCCAGTCGCAGTCTAAGTCTCAGTCGCAGAGCCAGTCGCAATCCAAGACGAGAAAGACGACGAAGACGATTTCAACACGGCAAATGCCAACCAATAAGCGAGATAAAAGCCAAACGCATTGCGTCTGGATTGTCTTCCTTCTCCTCAACTGCTGCTGCCTGCCTGCCTGCCTTCCTGACTGCCTGCATAAAGCGGAGCACTTTGCATTAGCGACATAATTTATCTCGCCAACGAGCGAGCAGGCGGCAGCGGCAGCAGTGGAGGTGGCGGTGGTGAAGGAGCAGAATTTAGGATAGGCACCAACAGAGGCGTTCACAGGGGTTAAGGCAGGTGATGTGAAGAGGTGGAATGCGGAGGGAGGCGGGGTAGTGGCATGACCACGCAGACGCAGCGGCTGCCCATCTCAGTTGCCGTTGCCACATTCGTGCGTTCGTTCGTTGCACCTGCAGCCTTGCCGCGTCATCTTCGCCGCGTCGACGTTGCCGTTGTCGTCTTCATCGTCGCCGTTTGCTGGACTTGGATTGGGTACAGGTACACTGGCACTGGCACTGGCACTGAGACTTTGTATGGTTCTTGGACTACAGCCGGCTCCCACTGTTCGTTTGGTGTTGTTGTTTTCTTGGGGCTTTTATTTTTTTTTTGTATTTTTTTGGCGCAACAAGTGCAATTATTAAAAATTCCGGAATTTGCAAGAGAGCAATGCAAGGCCGAAAGGGGTCGAAGAGGGGTAGCCAGTTGCGTGGGGAGTTGTTACGAGTTGCTGCTGCTGTTGCTGTTGCTCCACGTTGGTCTTACGCATGCGTCGCTGCCGCTCAAGTGCGTTGGTTTTCGCATTAATTATGCGTTTCGACCCGATCGAAAGAATTGCAAGCGATCCATGAGTCGAGGCTGACCAGAAATTGATGTGGCTGCTACTTCTGGTTGGCGTTGTCCTCTTGCGCAAAACCATTTTATAACATCACACAAATCGATATATCATTTGGCTGTGCGTTAACTTTCTTTAATGGCATGAGGGGTATGCGGACGGAGTAAGGGAGCTGATGTCTTCCCACACTTTTGGTGAAAAATCAATTAAAATATCTTTTTCGTCTTTGTCGCTCTCTATTTTGGTGTGAGTGTGCCGCGCAAATAAATTTGCCATAAAAATTCCACTAAATCACTCGACATTGTCGCATAGACATTAACATTAACTTGGCTAAAAAAACAAAAACGTCAAGAATTAAAAGGCATAGAGATTGATGGCAGTTGAAGCCGTTATTTGGCTATAAAAAAGCCTAACGGAATTATTTGATGTCCGTAAAACTAAGTATATTTTAATATTTGTACACAATGTTTCATAAACTTATTGTTTTATTTTTAAGTATAGTAATTTTGGTAATAAATTTTGCTATAATATTTAGTACTTACCAACAAAATTTTGAAGTATTTCGCTGTAATAAAAGTATGCTCTGAATATTAAATTAATCGATTAATCAGCTAAATGTGATAAATGGCAGCCTCATAAATTAATAGCCACCAATAACAAGTACATAAGTAACTACACCAACAACAACAACAGCTAGGCGTACGTCTAGCCAAGCTGCTACTGCAAATGCTGTTGCTGGTGCAACAGCTGCTGCTGCTGTTGTTGCTGACTATCGGCAACGCCCCAGACAGCCCAGACAAGCGTAACAACAACTGCCCACAGCAAGTCAAGTCAAGTTCAAGTGCAGTCTGCGGGACAGCCAATAATGCAGCTTGATAAACTGGCAAAGAGCGCAAAATCATAATAAAAAGTCACGAGCAGCAAGCAGTATGAGTATGTTGTTCTTGTTGTTGTTAGTGCAAGAGCAACAGCAACATCAACACAGCGTAGGCAATGTCGCCTACTGTCCAGTTGCTGTCTCATTCTGACATCTTGCTGACACAAACGTGGAGCTAGCCAAGCGCCTTGGGCTGCCAACAACAGCCAACAGGGGTGGTGGTGGTGGTATTGGACAGCCACCATGTGCATCCTGCTGCCCACATCTTTTGGCTCGTCTAACTCTTTTGCAACACAGAAAAAAAAAAACTGAAAAGAGACTGCCACAATCAAAATGCAATCACCCACAACATTAAAGTAAATTTAAAGCGCATCATTTCTTTCAACGGTCTACAAGCAGTCAGAGATTCGCATTCGCACAAATGAAATGAAATCCTTGCCGCACACATTAACAGCTCATTGGCACTACTGTAGGGGGCCGAGTTGGATGTGGCACAGTCACATTCACATTTGCAGTCGAAGTAACAGTCGCAGGAATGGTCCCAAAGTGGCGCCGCCGACGCTCCACTTGAGTTTATCTTTCCCTCCCTTTCTCCTTCCCTTTCTCACGCTCCTTTTTTCATGGGTCTGAGCCACGAAATAAGTTATAAATTTTGCAACCGTTGATGGCGCATATTATGATATCATTTTACAACTTGTGCAGAGCCAAAAGCCATGCGACGTCCGACCTGAGTAGCCCTTTAAGTGATGTGCTCGTGAGTGTTTAAGATTGGATTGTGAATGAAACCAAAAAGCCAGATGATAAATTAACGGTAACTAACGATAAACTCTAATTCTAAAACTTTGGTCATTAAACATATTTCTGTTATATTCCTTTGATTATTTTAACTTAATGTATGTGAACCCTTCGTTCAAGCAATCACGTAACTCACGCAAGTTAGTCACAGTGTCATCGCTAAGCCCTTATGCAAATGCTGCTGATTCTGCCATAGCTGCAAATTAATGTTGCTGTTGAGTTTAAGCGCTCGATTCCTTGCCTCAGTCTCTCCTCTTCTTGTCCCTCTCCCTCCCCCCCTTCCCATCCCTTTCCATTCCCATCCACGTCTTTGTCACTGCTACAGTCTGTGGCACTGGCCGTGTCTCTGCCTCCCTGGAGTCTCAGCTGCTGTTCTTGTGTTCTTTGCATGTTGTCATTGTATGCTGACCTTCCCCCACTTTAAGAATTATTGTTATTATATGCGCTGCAACGATAAAAATCGCAGATGCCACACAATCGTCGTCGTCGTCGACGTCGTTGGAGGACAGGCCATGAAATACGACGCACGCACCCAGAGTTGTTGCCCAGGATCAGCAGCAGCGGGTCATACGTATGCCATATGCAACTCTCAGTGTGTGTATTTGTTTGTATGTGTGTATTAAAAATAATTATAATTGCTCCCACGATTTTGTGTTCCGAGAATGCTGCCAACGCTGTTGCTGCTGCTGCTCCTGTGGTCAGCAATTGCTGCTGCTGTTGTTGTTGGCCATGTTGCTGCTGTGACTACTGCTGCTGTTGTTGCTGAGGCCATTTCATTTTAACGCATATTAATTTCAGGATTTTATACTCTGTTATTTTTATTGTGACATTTGATTAATTGACGACATTTAATTACAACGCACAGGCAGCTTTCAGGCACAGACTGCGACACCGACTCCCAACAACAGCAACACTGCACTCCACTTTCCAGACTCCATACACTCCACACTTCAGACTCTGACTGCTCATTTCTTTCACTCTCCCTCTCTGCCCCTGGCAGGCCGCTTATCGCAACTCATTTATCGCTGGAAAAATTATGACGCTGCTGATTGCCGACGCGTTTATCTGATCAGCGTTGACTTGGCTCGCATTCTCCGTTCAGACGCATCTTACTCTCTCTCCTGCTCTTCCACTCTGGCTGCCTATACGTGGGTGACTTTTAAATAAATATATAAATATATATGTTTGCTCAATGGGCTGTCTGTGCCAAAAAATTGATGACTCATTTGTGCAACAAGTGCTCAGTTCGCTTTTGAATCGAATTAGCTTGCAGCACACCGATGATTAAATATTACGAGACAATAAACGCTTTATCTTCATTGCGGGTGCTAAGCAAATTGCCAGCTGCCAAATGGCAGATTATGGCCTGACAACGACAAGACCAGCAATACGACCACCGACACCGACACAACCACAACTTTATTCGCTTGCTGTCTGACTCATTTGCATGTGTGCGTTCATGGCGTATGCGCAATTTGTATGTGTGTGTGTGTGTGTGCACGATTGTGTGTTTTTGGAAAGTGCAAATGTCCAATAGTTTTATGTGCCCCACCAGCAACAAGGTGCACTCATTTGCAGTCACATTAAGATAATGTGCTGCATGTAAGCTCATTTTGAGAGTCGTCATCAAATGCAGCGCACAGGTGATCAGCGGCAGTTGATAAACGACAACAACGAAAGCTGTTGCCAGTCACAGCAGCAACAGCAGCAGCATCGGCAACAACAAACTCCAGGTTGACAGCCAAAATATTGTGGCAGCAACTACCTGAATGTCCACTGCGCGTTCTAGAACATATCATATGATAATCTTCATGCATCACTCGAACGTCAGCGAGCAGCAACAAGCTAAAGTTGTTGTTGTAACTACTGATGTTGCTGCTCCACCGGAAGCATTTTATTGCCTTAGTTGTTGGCCTGTCTGCGATTCGCTTGCGCTGATTATTCCAGCCATCGTAAATCCCCACTTTTGTGGGGGGCACGCGCGCTTGCCTAAGGCTGATAGCAGTTGGTGCATCAACAGCAACAACGACGACAGCAGCAGCAGCAGCAACAACAACAGGTGTTTGGATTTTAGGTAGCTGCAAGTCAAAGAGGTGCGAAATGGCAAATCGCCCGCTGGCATTGAGTTTCAGACAAAGTGTTTTCGCTCCAGCATTAGATGATGTTGCCTTCGCGTGGGTCAATGTTGGTGCTGCTGCTGCTTCTTGTGCACCAGCAGCCTTTTAAACGTGTTGCTGATACAATTTGCTTGATAGGCGCACATTTTACGCTTCAGCAGTCTGCGCTATCTGTGCGAAATCTAATACATTTTGTTAGCGCGAAAACTTTAGCCAATTTTGGAGCAATGGTTGCTGCTGCTGTTCTGCTGCAACTGCAACAGCAGCTCAAGTTGTCTGATTACCAGCAACGGGGCGACGAACAAACAAAGAGAAAACTCCAAACACACACATGACAGAAGCAACAAAAGCACCGCATTGCAGCCCTAGTCGCGTACGTGGTTAGCAAATTTATGTTGCCAAAAATGAAGCAGGCAGCAACAGCAATACCAACAGCAGCATCAACGTTGGGGGCAACTCAGCGGGTGAAACAACTGGCGCCAAGTGTGTTTTTTGGTTAACCCTGTGTGTCCTTGTGCCTGCCAAGAAGCGTTGCTGCCTTGCCACGTAAATCGCATAAATTGCATAATTTTGACTGACTTTTGTTGCCGGCAGTGCTGGCACTGCATTTTCTTGGCAGCCGGCAGCACCCTGAGAGTATTCATTCTCCCTTGTACTCGTAGGTGCCGTTCATTGCCTTCTGGCAGCCTTTCCTTAACCTTCCAGTACCCAACTCCGACTGACTTCCATTTGTGTAAGCTTTAAGTGAAAAACTGTACTGTCAGAAATGGAATATGGAAATGCGAAATATTTCTTGCAATTTATGATATTGCTGAACTCATGACAATATTGTAAATGGACTTAAGTGAAAAACTTAAAGAAAGATTGAAAGCAATTTAAAATCTTTCTTCAATTTGTTTGCATAATTATTTTTTTAATAGCAGAATATAATCTTGTAGGCAATTGATTTAAATGGTTGTAAAACTATTCAGTTTTGTATTCTAAATACTTAATGTCATCGTCAAAAATCAATGTTCTCTGTGTTCTCATTCTTAACATTGTCCCGCAAACATATCCGTTGCTTTTTCCCAGCAAGTTACTGGGGCCGCTGTCACTTCCTGCATAGAAATTCTAAGCACGAGCAAACTGACTTTGACAGTTTTATGGGCTTTCAAACTGTTTTATGACACGCCACAGCAACAACAAAAACAACAACAAGACCAATAGCAACGGCAATTGCATACAATGAGTGAACGAGTTGAGGCGCGAAACATGCCTATAATGAGAACGAGATGCTGTAAAGACACACTGACTCTGACTGTGACTCTGAGTGAGACTGACAAGGCGCGTTGCTCATACGCCACGTGGCCCAGCGCCAATCAGACAGTTGTCCGCCCACGCCTTCTCAGCTTTCTGTAGCGATATTTAGTTGCAAGAATAATGCGCCAAAATTGAAATGAAAATGATAAATGTGCCTCAGATATAACACACAAGCAACAGCAACATGAAGCAAGTCCAGCACGCACAGTCTCTGTCTCTGTCTCATTCTCAGTCTTAGCTTGCCTCTCGGCGCCGTCGCGCAGGCGTTTTTGACAGTTTTTTAATAATATCAGCAAGGCGAGCGACTGAGGCAGTTGCTGTTGCTGTTGCTGGGTAGGCAGACCAGCCTACCTCATATCACACACTCGCATTCTGCTGGGCTGCTTTGGTATTTTTTTGATAAATTTTATTTTATTTTATTTTCTCGTTTTTTTTTTTTACATATCTTATTGCCATTTTGGCATAAATGATGCAGACACGGGCGTAGCAGCTCCCTCTTCTGTAGCTCCTACTCTTTCATTGCCTCTGCATTGCATGCAGCACGACATTTTTCGCGCCGTTTCTCTCTGTGTGTGTGTGTGTGTGCGATAATGAAAATTTCTGACACTTTAACCAACACTTTTGGCTCGCCAGCAGGCGTTGCTGTCAGGTAGGCAGCAGCAACACCAACACCAGTACCTATCGCCCATCGCCCGTTGATAAGTCAAAAAGTTTGTTTCCTCATTATGTTTGATAAACGCCCAATGCCCGCCCGTAAATTGATTCATAGTTTATGCACTAAATGTGACATGACCCCAGCACTGGGTAAAAAGTCAGAGTCGGATGCCAATTCCGGTCTGTGGTTGCATGGCGTGCTTTATTACTTATGAGGTTGTTGCTGCTGTTGAATCGTTGTTGCCTTGTTGCCTTTTTGCCTTGCCATTGCCATTGTTCTGTGTAATGACATGTAATTAAGCGCATATTTACAGACAGTTGTCGATGGGCGTGGCATTTAAGCAGGCATTTAACAGACGCCGAGTGCCCGAAAATTGACAGCTTAAAAGTGCGGCCAGCAAATTGCTGTTCAAAAGTGCAATACGGCAACGAATTGCAGCTGCAGGTAAATTATTCCACACATCTGCAGTTCAACTTTGTCAGCTTTACATATACAAACATATCTGATTTAAGATTCATTGGGTTTAAACGTTCTCATTGGATAATTTTAAGGTAAATATGTAATACAAGTTGTAAAACTTTTTTTTAATGGTCTTTAAATTGTTTATCTTTAAAGCATTTTTCCCTACAAAAACCTATAAAAATAGTGTTGCATATGCGTAGGCGCTACAGCTTGAAGTTGAAATCCGACCACAAGTCAGCAAGCAGTCGACGACGACGACTTATTTGTTATTAGGTTTTAATTTATTTCGTAGTGTGTCTGCTCTGGCCGCAATGAATTATTTGTAGCGGCATTGGGCGGACAGGCAGCGCGACCTATGGGGCGCCCAAGCCGACAGACTGAAATAGAAGCAAACCAAAAAAAAAATAAAAAAAAGCAACTCTCGGTTAGGATCCACGCGCCGTTTACTCAGCGCCAGCCTCTACTGGTGTCGAGTGTCGAAGTTGGAGTTGGAGTTAGAGTTAGTTTCAGAGTCAGTGTTTTTGGTATCGGAATCAGTGTCGGCGTCGTCGTCGTCGTCGTCGAAGCTGGTTGAGTTGGTAGTAGACAGCTGGCAGCCAGGCGACAGGCGGCAATAAATCAAACGGCAAAACGGCTTCAAGTGTAAACTAATTTCCATGTCGATTTATAATAACAACTTGTTAGCATTTTGTAACATTTCGAGAACTGTGTGCTGCACTTCATTAGCGGGCGCCAACGCAACCACAACAACAACAACAACATAAAACTATGAATGTTGCACAGACTTGCAACATTTTGATAATGTTGGCTAAGTTGAGCACAAGTTTGGTTTTTTGTTGGATTTGTTGGTTTTGTAACGTGCAACGTGCAAC
The DNA here is from genome assembly GCA_018904305.1 of Scaptomyza montana. Taxonomy (NCBI): domain Eukaryota; kingdom Metazoa; phylum Arthropoda; class Insecta; order Diptera; family Drosophilidae; genus Scaptomyza; species Scaptomyza montana. The sequence goes on from JAEIGR010000003.1 coordinate 2,714,558, forward strand.
GTGGCTGAGATAAATACCCTTCAATCTAAATGTAAATGGCTCCGCATGTAATTGCCACAAATTGCCACTGCAGTGACCAGTTTTTGCCACAGCCATTGGCCAAAGTCATGTCTATGCCATCGTTGTTGCTGTTGCTGCGTTGCTGTTCTTGCGCCTTTTTTAATTACCCGCAGGATGCGCGACAACAGCAAACAAATTGCCTCAATTTCAATGTTGTTGGCTGCCAGGCGAGTGCGTCGTGATTCATGTGATGGAGCACAGCGACAACATGCAACTGCAGCAGAAGCAGCAGCAGCAGCAGTAGGCATCTAACGGCAGCAACTCCCGCGCACACCCGAACAACTGTAAATAACGCGTGAAGTGGCCAACATGCGTGGCGGCGGTGGCAAAACTAACGGTTCTCAGTCTGACAAAGTGGGCGGCGTCCAGTACAACAGGAACAACAACAATAACAACAACAACAAAAACACCAACAACAAGCCGCGTCAGCATCAGCGCCTGGCAACAACATTTCGTGCTCGTGCGATAAACAAACGCTAAGTGTTGCTGCCAGACACCAAACGCTGCGGCAGCATCAACATGTTGCCAGCTGACTATTGCGTAGACTATCTTGAAGAGTGGGCCATGTTGTAATGATAATGATGATGATGATGGCGCAGCCTCATACATACAACATCGTGGGTTGCTCTAAATATGTAGTACGTGTATGTGAGAATTTTTGCAACCCGTGAATAATTAATCGATTTCTTATGCGAATCTTAAATCCAAGTATGTATTAATTGCCAGGAAAAAATAGCTCATAGTCTGGAAAGCAAAACTAACATTGGCAAACATTGCTGACAAGTGACATTGTTGCCGGTACCTTTGAGCCACAATCGCTGTTTGGCCTGCTAGCCGGCTAACCACCTTCCTGGCAGCTCAGCAAGAGTTTACCACTTGCTTGATTTATAGCGCGAATAGATTAAGTTAGCATATCTGCCGCATGCTGCTTAATTAATTTGTATCTTTTTGCCAAATCGAATGCTTCGATAGGCCAGGCAAGCCCTCCCTCTTTCTTACGGCCTCTCTCTCTCTCTCTCTTTCACAGCCTTTCTATCTTGCTCTTTCCGTTTGGTTGCAGTCGTTTAACATGTCAGCAACGATTTGGTCCTCATCCTCTCTGGTTGCTTGGCTAGCTGGCTAACTTGCTGGCTGGTTGGCTGGTTGGTCTCTTCCGCTGTGCGACGTTTGTGTCCTTGTGCCGCCATAAATTTAGTGCCCCGCCTGTCAGGCGCTACACATTTTGCGTATTTATTTATTTATTTATGTGTGTGTGCGGCTTCAATGCAAAACTGTCAAACGAATTTGCTGCCTCTGCTGGCAGGAAATTGTTGCATTTAGCAGTGCAAATCTGTTCCAGCATTGATTAGCCCCCAAAACATATGGCTTTCGTTTTTATTTGCATTCTTTTGTTTTTCTTTTTAGTAAGTTTGTATCCTCTTTTTATTTATCAATGGACTTGAACATGTCTGGGGATACAACAAACATGCGAAGCTTTTGTTAGTTAGACAGACAGACACAAAGCGTACAACACGCAAGGCACAACTATTCAATTGGCAATCAATCAAACAGCTGCGCAGCGGTAAGAGCAACAGCAACAATAGCAACAGCAACAAACACAAGACTTTGACATGCAGCAACTTCCAGGCGGCAGCTTCAACAGCAACAGTTGCTGCAACCGCAAGCTGTGGCGTCTACAACTGACAACAACACAATGATCCGCTACATAGCTACTATTGTTGTTGTTGATGTTTTTGTATTTTTTGTGTGGATTTCTGTTGCATTTTTCATTGCCAGGCGGGAGACCCCAACAGTCTCTCACTTAGGTTAGGCGGCTCAGGGCCTCTTCAGAACCTGGGCCTGCAAGGTGTTTTGTCGAGCTCGCTCAATCAATCAAGCCGCATATAATTAATCAAATATTTCAAACATAATTAGATATGGAAAATCTAATGAGTCTGCTCTACACGCTCGATACTCTTTAACTTTAACCCTTTGTGGCCCCCGGTTGTTGCGGGGGCAGCGTGTTAAATTATGAAAAATGAATGCGTAGAACGCGCTTTTAATTGTGCTAATGCTGCGAACGGACTCGTCGATCCCAAGGTCCCACAACGGGGTCTCATGTACCATCCGAGACGGTGTGGGAGCTGGGATTGGGAACCGACTCGATTGCGTCGTCTGCTACGGCTGCTGCTGCTACTTTGGTGTCCCGCTAATCTCAATTTGTAAGTTAATCGGAGACGCTGCTTGACTCAGACAAAAAGAGAGGCAATTGCTTTATGAAATGCGTATGCCCTTTAAATCGACAGGCTCGATGGGGTATGACAGACGGTAATAATATGAGAAAGGCGTGAATCAATACAATAAATTGGGTAAAAGACACTTCATAGCTCTTTTGACTTTAACAATTATAAGATTGTTTTCATCTGTAAATTAAAATATTGGTAAATAAATGTATCTAGTTAATTTCACAGGGAATTTTTTAGCCCTTGCTATTTCAGTATTAAATATACACTTACTTTTATTGTCGGTGGCAAAATGAAAAGTTCGATTGTGCGTTGCTTGATTGGGTTCGATCTACCTCATGCCCTCGCCCTTTTTACAATCGATTGGTGTTTGTAGTGGGCGCAACTTGTAATTAACTTGGCTGGCACATAAAACCGACGGCACCAACAACAACGGCAACCCCGGCCACCACCTTTTTTCGTACACAATTTTTCATAATTAATGTGGCAGGCCGATTCTTGTGGCTCGTCCAAAAAACTTTGTGAAATTGGCTGCGAAAGTTGTTGCATCATTTTCGCTTTAAGTACATTTATGTCTATACATTGTTGGGAATGTCTCTTTCGACCGGCGATGACAGAGTTAACAATGCCTGAACCAGCAACAACAGCACATAACAAGAAGAACAACGACATGAATTGATACGTAATCTGAGTAGGCATATTATTTTAATTAGGCGTCGATATCGAGGCCATCAGATTGGCACATTGCGAATGAGAGATTGAGAGATCCGTCACATACAGACACACACCCATTTGGGCATTTGCATGCCAAAGCGACGGCTCGACGTCGCTTCTTCGATGAGATCGTCGCATTGTTGCTGACACCTGACAACGATGGTCTCCGTTCGTCCAGTCCGGCCTAAAGAATTGCGTGGCAAGTGCAACAGCAACAGAAACAGAAACAGCAACAGCAGCAGCAGCAACTGCGACTACGATGCTTGTCTTTGTCTTTGGTTTGTCAATGCACACATACACACTGATATTGATAGACTGACAGTGGATTTCCGCCGGCTTTTGGCTTTGGATTTGGCTTAACTTTGGTATAGGGAGAATTGTGATACAAAACATAAATAAAATCAATTCTCTTTAGATCGTGTTTCAGCAACTTGTTGCCAAAATGTCTGGCAAGTCTGTTCGTCCCAAAGTTTTTGGACAGGTTATATAACAATTTTAAGTATTTTATTGTGGCGCATTTTATCAAAAGCTCATAAACATTTATTTTATTAAATAAATTACAATTTTAAAAGACCAAAAAGGCACAAAAAACAATAGATAAACAACGAAAAAAATAACATTGTCTAATTTGCATAAAAGCATACAAGTTGTTTATCATGGTTTGATTGGATTTCGGCCAGTTGCCGTGTGTCTTTGTTAGCGATATGTCTGAAAATTCATTTAGCTCTAACGGTAGTCACAAGGCTGTGCACTACACACAAAAATAAAAAAAACAAACAAACGCGAGCCGTAAACAAACACCAACAATACATTTTAATTTAATATAATATTATTAACAAAAGCCCCTTAACACAAGCCTGGGAACACAACTATAAACTTGCGGCTTACAGCTGCCGTATCTTCAAAAGAAAAAATAAGAAATATAAATACCACTTTACTATTTGTAAGCCTATCTAAGATGTAGCCATATTTGTGGCTCATTATGCGGGAGGAGTGTCAGCATCTCTCGGATCATTAATTAGTTTCGATTTTTCGATCGCTATACATAAGAAGCTAGTAAATATATAAGTAACTGGTCGAAATGAATGAAATTTGATATGCACGACGAGATAGCCTCATAAGCACACTATACAGAGGTGTGACTAAAAGGGCTCTCTAATAAAAATATACAAAAATTTCCAAAGCCATAAATTTGCCAAAAGTGGTCGGGCTTAAAAAAAAAATATATATAAAACTGATCTTTTTAATTATCGTTTGACCTTAACTGATATCAGGTCAAATGGTAATTTACACCCCCTTTTAAATACTACACCACTGAGCGATTGGCTAGGCTTTTCAAAGTTATATTTGATTTCAAAATTTTGTTAAATTTGTCACTTGCTTATCGGCACGCCGCTTAATTTTTATTCAAATGTTTTTTTGCTATAAAGCTGTGAAAGATTCAACAATCAACGCAACAAAACGAATAATACACAGGCCAAAGTGACAAGCATTTTTCTGCTTATTTTACATAAATAGATGCGATCTGCAGATATACAAAATAGGCAGTAGAACCAGCTGCCATTGTCTCAGAGTGGAAACATCTCGGACTCTAGCCAGCTCTAGCTTGGATGGAGTTTGACTTTTTGTTGTGGGTGCATTTGCTTGGCATGCTTCGGGTCGAGAGACCTAACCTACACATAATTATGGGCATGTGTGCATAAAATTTGTAGCATCATTAGGCTGCACCCCCGGCCAAATACATATGTGTGTATATACGGCTATAAATATACCACAAAAGAAGAGACGCAACAAAACGGAATAAGTTTTGGCTTAAAGGCTTTTCAAATGAATCCCTCAACCGGGGACTCAGACTGAGATTCTGAAGGCCCAAACTAATGACTGGCTAATCATTGTGGCCTGGCCTAAGCTTAGCTAACCCAAGCTAGATAGCGATGGTTTTTTTTTTTGGTCGGTGCAGAGAAATATTTTGACAGTTTCATGCTAAGCCCGCGAGTGCTATATGATACTTTAATTATAGGCAATGCGTTGCCTCTGACAGCAAAAAAAAAAAAACATATACATATATTTAAATACCCATAATGTACAATAAATAAGCCAAACAACGGGCCACTTATTAACAACAAAAAAATAAATAAAAATCAATGCTGAAAAAATTCTTTGTGCAAGTTCAAAATCGTCGGCGTCGGCGGTTAACAAAAATCTTTCAATTAAAATTAACATAATTGTAGCAGCGAGTTTAGCATGAATTATGTGACTAGTTGAGCATTATTTAATCATAAAAAAATATTCCTGCTCATGAAATAAATTTCAGAAATGACAAAATTATAGTATGTCTTTGCAACAAGTTTTTAAGACACCATCAAGACAAAATTCAATACAAAAAGAACTGGTTATATAGTCATAGCTTAGACATAGTACTATTGCATATTTATACTTTGTTTAACCACACTTCGTAGCCCCATAGGACATAATACATAAGACATGCTGCCAAATGACTATATGCATAACGTGAAAATGATTTAAATCATAAAGATATGTCTATGTCTTCATTATTATAAACACAGCCCAAGACACCTAGCCACTTAGTGAGTCTCAAATAAAACATATTATATATGCTTTTTAGGAGAATGATATGTTATCTTGGGTCAAGATAAGTTGGGCTTATCTATCTAATTAGCAGATGAATGGGTGCGTTTAAAACGAAAACATAGCGGTATAAAATATGATATCTTTTATTTTTTTGGCTTTCTAAAAATATGTTGGAAATAAATGTCAAAATTTTAAAGCTGTGGCATCATCGATGGGGGTACATTTAACGACATCATGAGACAGACCAAAAGTAGATTTATGTTTAACAATTTTATGCTATATTCGAATGTTTCAAGTTCAATTTGGAGTTGCCAGCATATCACATTACCGAAACATAAACATGAAACAAAGCTAACAATAAAATAACAAAATAAAACCTATGAAATTATTATTTCCATCGCTAATTTCATTTGCTTGTTGGTAAAAATATGTATATAGATATATTGTTATGTCCATAAATATCGATACTTTAAACCAAGATGATGACGACAACAACTGAAAGTTAATTTGTCTGTGGTTCAGCGGTGCGGCTGCTGTTGTTGCCGCTGCTGTTGGTGGTCCACTTTATGGCTGGCTGCCAGTTGCTGGTTGGTTGCTTTGGTTGCCTGCTTGTTGAGCTGGTTGTCATTTAGGCAACCACACCCCGCAGTATGCTAATTGCGAGATAGAGAGAGAGCAGCAGCAGGTGTATGATGAGGAGAGAGAAAGAGAAACGATTGAGAGGGTTTTTAGAATATTGGATGACAAGAGGATGGAGGGTAGCGGGCTGACGATGCATAAACAGCACATCAACAGCATTTGGCTCGTTGTTGCTGTTGATAAAGTAATTTGTTTGATGTCCGCACAAATGAGTCAAGCATACTGCATACATATAGAGCACACACACACACACACACACACTAACGCACACACTCTGTGCTAAAGAGACTGGCCAACTGACCACTAAAATATTGTATAAAATTGACCAAAAATGACAGACAAATTGGCATTTTATCGTTTGGCCGTTGTTGCTCTTGGTGCTGTTGTTGATGTTATTATTGTTGTTCTATTAGCTATGTGTGTTTTATATTTGCACCATATTAGTGTTTGAATAATTTAACTATTTAAAGTGGAGCTAATGGTGTTAGTTGTCGTGTTTCATGTGTCTGTTTATTAAAACTGCTTTTGTTTAAATAAGCCAACTGTGCGTTTGTCTGTGTGTGCTTGTGTATGTTTATAATGATGTGGCATCATAATGTGGCATATACCATAAAGAATACGCTGAATCTCTGAATAAAGTTCAATCAGCATCCATTTCAGCTCGCAGCGTTGATAAATTTCATATTTATGCAAATGCACTCGTATCAAATACCCAAAAACAAAATCCACCCATTGCTCTCCATTTCGACCTGTGCCACAAAATTCAAATGACCGTCTACGTTTAGAAATATATGATTGTTTTTTCGGTTACCTGCGGGGCTCTGCCAATAAAGTTTAGGGACCAATAAAGTATATAAATTATATATCCGGTGAGTTTTGTTATCCGTGTGAAATTAGTGAAGGCTAATGGGATGATAGCAGGTTGACAGGTGTTAAAAGTATGCTCCATAATGAATTGCTTCGAGATCCACTTTTTTAAACTAACTTAAAATGGTCGAAACACAATTAGAATATTTTAGTTTGCATAAATTACTTTCGCCTACATTTTTTGTTGATCTCTTCACCGTTGGGAGATTGATCAAATGTTGGTTGACAGTTATGTATCTTGATATCGTTATCTTGAGATTACCATATTTGATAGTAAAAAACGGCTGCCAGGCTTTGATGTTTCCGCTGCGCTGATCTTAATCTATCTTAAATCGCTTTAACATATGTTTTCCACTGATTCTTATGGCAAGTTTAGTTTTATTTTCTTATGTTTTTGCTTTGCAGCTGCCTTTTTCTGTATTTGGAGTCGGTTCACAAAATATCATAAATAAAAATTTGTATCACATAGAAAGCAGTGTTCCTTTGGCATATGGAACCTAATTATGCCTGACAATAATCAGGGCTACAAACGTTTAATTAACGAATCTATTGAGGCCAAATAAATGCAAAGCTGAACTCTCCAGGTTCGGCTATAAGTTTTTTATTACGCGTATTATTTTTTTTTCGTCATAAATTGTCGTTTTTGTTATACGTTGTTTATTAGTTTTTATGTAGAGAGTTTCATACTAGCAAATTGAGTCATAAAACTGGAACTTAGACGCTTAATTAACGCCGTAGTCGTATTCTATTTTCGATCCCTGGACCAAGAGACAACCAACACCCAATTAGCGACATAAGTATTTTAGGTTTTCTTGTTTTTAATGGCAGTTATCAAATATTAACTGTTGCCACAGGAAATAGTCTCTCTATAATCAGAGCTATTTAAAAATATATTCATCAATTATTGGTTTTTCAACATAAATGTTTATAGTAATCTATTTAATGTCATGTTTGCACACATCGGTGTGTGGGAAATTGTGGCGCCCGGCAAAGAGTTAATAAATATTCATTATCATCGATCATCAAAAGGTTAATCAAATCAATTTTAAAAGGATATTAGAGTCAATATGTGAAGTGGTCCAAAAACACACCACACTCATAGAGAGTCTCTATTAGAGACATAGGGAGAAAAGAGAGTGAAGTTTGTTTGTGTGTGTGTGTGAGGGAGGGTTTGAGGGCCAGATACTTGGACCGACAGCGAGCCAACTTCAAAAACAGTTCCCACAATGAAGCGCGCTTGGCACTTGTGATTTCTACGAATGTAACAACAACAACAGCAGCACAGCGGATTGCGTTGCTTTTGTTGTTGTGACATTGAGGGCGAATGCGTTTGGTAACTTTGTGTGCCTTCGCGTCGAGTCGACAACGACGTCGAAATCAGGTAAAAACAAAAGGTTAACATAAAAGAACAAACAACGAAAACAACAACAACTGACAACAACTACATGCTACAACAACAACAACTGGATAGCGATTTCGCTGGCCTGGCCTGAGCAACAACTACCGAAAAGCCAACATCAGAAGGGAACAGGCCCAGGCGTAGGCTCAAACAGAGAGACTCCTCCACCGCCACCACCACGACCATCACCACGCCTCAAGTGTGTGGAGGAGCCATCGCCATCGCATTTGTAACTCATGTGAGACATTAAGTGCTTTGGTTTGACGACGACTGAAAAACAAAAGGAAAACTGACCCGTAAGTCATCATAAATGCAAGTTTATGGCAACAATGAAATGACGACTTTGGCTTCGAGCTCCAACTCAAACTTCGACTCGCAACTGACTTGCCTGACTTACTGGAGGTCGTTTAGACCGCCACCGTAGACATAGTGTTGGCCAATGGTGTTGCTGTTGTTGCCTGCGTTGTACCTACCGCGCAACAGCAGCAATACGCAACAGTCCACCAGCGGTCACTTCTACGAAATCACATCAAGAGCGGCGGCGTCGGCGTCGAACTCAAAATCTCTTTGGCCAAAGCAGGCGAGCGGGTGTAATTCTTTATAGACGCGCTACGTACGAAGATGTATCTATTCTGCGGAAATCGTGTAGCATTTACAAATTTTCGTATAAAATAAAGAAATGCGTTCTCAAGTGCCAAAGTATGTAGCATTTATACATTTATGGTACTTATGTGGGCTACAGATCTTTTGCGTACATTTGTGTTGCTTGGCAGCTTTTGTTGCATAGATTATCAGATACTAGATTCTGATTGCTTGTCAATCATTTTGCACATTTGCCATATTAAGGCGCCTCAGTTTCAGCCACAGCAGACGCAAGCAGCGTTTTGAACGCTCGTTAACCAATTACAGCGCTTACAGACTTAAGTAAGTAGAAACATCAGTCAGCTTTTATGTATAGTACAGTGGTTAAAGATAGCTTTTTCAAAAAGTTACAGAAATGTTCAAGAAGAGTTCCTTGTATTTTACTACTCATAATATGTTTTTATTTTTTTAAAAAGTTATCTATGAAAATGGTCTAAAATACACTTGCAACCACTGTTGCTCTGTAGCCGCTAGCTGTAAAAATGATTTGGGCTTGTTAGTGTCCAGGCTGTAGCATGATGATGAATTGTGTGAATTTTGCGCATTAGTCGTGTCATGCAGAAGGAGCGACCACAAGATCAAAACGACAACAACAACAGCAACATTGAGGCCAACAGCAGCAGCAAATGTTGCAGAAAATCATATCAAACTGCCTGCCATGTGTCGTCTGGCCGTGAGTCCCTGCTCACTTCCTGCAAGCATTGCTGAGGTGGGCAGCACCAGTATCACCGGCAGCTCCTCCAGTCTGCCTAGTCAGATCGATAGACCAAGTCCAAGTCCGACTTTAAGTCCGAAGTCGTAGTCATTGAGTCAAGTTGAAGGCAATGCATTCATTGTGCTTGTAATTGCAATTGATCTTGATTATTATTGTCGTGTAGCCTTGTGGTTTGTCCTATGCTAGTTGTAGTAGTTGTTGTAGTAAGCGTAGCAGTGATAATGTTCTTATTCAATTTGCAATGGGATTGGTCAGTGAGTATAGGGTATTATAGTATAGACTCAGATAGATATTGGCTACCTGGCTGCACGGACACATGATCGTTACATTGTGGTAATTGTTGCACTTGACATGGACAAGCAGCTCGCATGTTTCTACGTGCCTCAATGTGACCGGCTGCAGCAACAGCAATAGCTATAGCTACTGATACTTCCACTCATTGATCATTATGTTGCCCACAAGTGGGCGTCACAAAAAGCCACGATCCACGATCAGGTAGCCGCTGCAAATGTCTGCCAGTTTAATTGATATACAGCGCTTGGCTTATTGACTTCAGCTAAATTCACACAAGAGTTCATTAGAGTTGACGCTTGCCTTAAAACTGACACACGTTACATTTTGTACGACTCTTCGATATCGACATCGGCTTCGAGTCTAACTCCGACTCTCAATAGTTTGACGTTGTGTCCGTGGCTTGTGCAAAATTGGGTCCCTAGTGCAATTTAGCGCGGCTAATAAGCAGCCGAGACGTCGCCAACTTCAACGACACTGCGACATTTAAAAGTCAGGCTCAATCTGCCGATCGCTCGCGAATCAAACTAATCATTCAAAATTCAATACAGGCAAGCGACTGCCGTTTGTAAGTTAGCTAGGCTAGCCCGGCTCCAGCTACAGCTACAGCTCAAATTGTCATCATTAGGAAAAAGGCAATCGCTACCGCTCTCTGTTACCCTGCACACCTTGCCTCCCCCTCTCGTTCGTTCTCTCTCTCTCTCTCTCACTCTCTCTCTTTCTCTCACTAACTTGCTGCCGCTCGCCTAAATTTGATTTCTTCCTGCTCGATGGCCGCCTTTGTGCGCTTTTGTGCGCCGTCAAACGCCAGCGACAGTTTGTCAGATTATTATCAGATTGCACTGGCTCACTTTTGACTTTTTGAGCGGCCAGGTAACATTAGCAGCCGCGCATCTAGGAGCACAGTGGCGTGCCCGCCAAGGGATCTGCCCAAACAGCAATGCTCGACCCAATTTCAACAGCGACGCCACTGCGACAACCAATCCATTCCTCTCCACAACAACAACAACAACAACGACGACGACGTCGAAGTCGACGTCAAGCGATTGTTTTGCTCCCGCGCATGCACGCGGCGCTTCAAACGAAATCACATTGAATGTCGTCGCATGCGCGTGATCAACGTTGTTGATCTGTGCCTCTGTAACTCTTCTTCTTCTGCTGTTGCTTTAGCTTCAGCTTTTACTACGCCTCCTTCGTCTTTTGGTGGTTGCCCATGATGTCGTTTTGGGTGCTCAGTTGAACAGCAGTCGAATCGCAGACCGCTTTCATTTTAGGGCTTTTCAATACAATTTTATGTATTTTAGTGTAGCTTTTCAGTTAATACACTGCACTGGGAGTATGCTGATCTAGTGATTAACTGTGCAACAATCCAAAAAACCATAAAAATCAATCGGGTAGACAAAGTCAACTAGTCCAACTCTTTTCTATGCGCGTTAAGCAAAATTCTCGTTATCTCTGACTACCTTTCTCCATTTTTATCATCTAACATCATTAAAGTTTTCTTGACAACAGAGCATTACGCAGTCGATTACACAGTTGGATGGCATTCTTGTTTGTTCTTGTTACTTTGTTATTTTTTGTATTTTGGGGTCTTATGGGATTTTTTCAAGTGAATTTCAGCGCCTGAGACAATGGCGCAGCGTTTGTTATTTTATGTGGGTGGCTTCCATGGATGGCCATGGCTCACTGGCAGTTCCAGTTAACTCATCCGAAACTCGACCGAATACATTTAACCGTTGCGCTGTTGTTGCTGTTTATTTACCCTTTCACTTAAGTATAAGTATGACAATCGTTAAATTAAATCGCCATCGTTTATGTGGCTGCTTTTCCTTTTGGGCGCCTACCAAGCGACCTGACCGACCTCTTTCAGGCCCCAAAAATTTGTCAACATCTTGCGTTTTTCGTATTTTCTTGTTGCTGTTGCTGCTGCTGTGTTGTTGTTGCTCATAAAATATGTTTTAAGAATTTTACGATGCCGCCAGCCCGAACCCTTCATACCTTGCCTGTAAGCGGCATTAAAATTATTGCCACCGGTTTTTGTTTTTCGTGTCCGTCTTCACTTTTATGCCTACTTGTAACCAAAGCTGTTGTGGGTCAGCTTCCGCTCGATCTTCCCTTTTGTAATTAAAATTTAATATAATGCCCGCATTTAGCACTTGTCTAACAATCAGCAAAAGTAACTATTTCAAAGTGTTTCCAACCGGGCTCTTCCACAGACATTTTTATTTGCTGGAAGATTTTTGTTGCTGTTTTTTTTTTTTTGTTCCTTTTTAGCCTGCAAACAATGGCGGCAATTGGGCTTTGATCTTGGCCGATCGGTAGCCGGGCCAACGCCACCGCCATCAAGACCAAAATCCACAAAAGGTTTATTATTTATTGTTGCCAGGAGAGTAGAGCTCAGCATCGGTTTGTTGGGTTCGATGCGGTTGGGTTCGGTATGGAGCTGAAGACAAGTGCAGCTGCAGTTTGTTGCACGCGCCATGCCAATGCAATGGGCCCAAATGGCTACTGCAAAATCTCGGCGTGCACTCGAACGTAACAGCAACAAGGGGTACAACAACTAGCATAAAGCAAGAAACAACAACAACAACACAGCAACAACAAGTACGAGCCGAAACAAAACGTTTTACAAAACGTTCGATTTCGGACGTTAAAATAAATGCACTCAAAAATGCCAAAATGCCCGCAAACAAAATAAATAAAAATGTTATTGATATTTAGCGGGTAGACAGACGGACGGAAGGTCCGACACAGCCCCCCTTTTTCCTTTCTCATCGGAGAGCGAGCGCGTGCTGCATCCTGCATCCACGACACTTGCGGCCATTCAAGCGGCACATGGAGAGAGATCTTAGCAGCTCTCTCTTATGGCGCCCGTTAAGCTAGTTGGCTTTTGTCTATGATTTCCTTTAAAAACATGACTCTGACCATATGAAAAAAAAAACTCGAGAGTTACATTTTGCAGCTATACTGTGTTCTTCTCGATGCCTGATGGCTTTGTTTAATGCGCTTGCGGAATTCAGGTAGTAATTTTAGTTTTAATGTGCATGTGTTGGGGCATATTTGGCTTCTAATCAATTTCTCGTGCCCTTAGGGAACCAAACAAATGGGCGGCTAGGCTGAACAGCTACTGTGGTAAGCGAATCTTAAGACGATTTATGTAAGGAATTTGTTTGTAATTTGGCAGCAATTAGATAAAATATTTACAGCTTCATTAAAATGTACATAATAAATGCCTGTATTAATAGCTAATGAAAGCACAATTGCGCCGTTTGATTATCTTTGCTTACAATGGAAAATTCCAGTTCATTAGTTAGAGATTATACACATAATTTATCTCTTCATTTTATCAGTTTTACAAGACTCACATATTCCAAAAATTTACATTTACTTTGAGCTTTTAAAAACTTAACAATTAGCGCTCGCTTTGATTGCATGTTGTGCTGATCGTTTTCAACTCGCCAACTGCATTGAGAGAAACTTCTATGCTTTTTGAAATGCACAACATGCACCGTCAACAAATTTGCACCGGACAACATGAGCGCCATCTACGAGTTCCATCTACGGTGGGTGTTGCCGCCTCATAAACATCTATCATCGCACACAAGAGCACACGATCTGCAACAACTACAACAGCAACAGTGTTGTTGATGTTACTGCTCGATGTTGCTGCCAATGCTGCTGCTGCTTCTGGCGAGGCTGAGACTTTTGGTGTTCTTCAGCGCCTGCCTTAACTGTCAACGATCATTAAATATACATTTGCATAAATTAGCTAAAACCTTAAGCGCGAGCGGCCAGAGCGGTCGAATGGTGAAAATTAAAGAGCAGCAGCTTCTCATTCGAAGGCCCCCAAAGGTATCTAAATAAGAAAAGAAATCCAATCAAATCAAATGAAATGCGTTGAAATGAAATGCCTTAAGAAACGCTCGAACCCGGAGACAAGTAACTGAAACCGAGATGAAGTCTCTGACTCTTAACATGGCTTTCGACTAACGCATTGTTATTGTTATTGTTGAACGAACACCCGCTAGTCGGCAACAACAACGACAACAACTACAACAAAACAATGACAACGTCGAGAGCAACGGCGACGGCAGCAGCTGTCACATAATTCCGCTATAAATTCTTATAGAGTTTGGACTAGCTGTTGATTTCAACACCTTCATGGGGCCTCGCTTTGCTCCGATAATGCCTAGGCAGTGTAGCAGGCGGGGAAAACGGGGGCGCCATTGGGATATGGGGCCTCCGCCTCCTACGCCTGCGCATATAAACTGCTTGTAATACGCGGCTATTAATTTAAAATTACAGTTTTACAAGATGTTGTTATTGTTGTGGCCGTTTGCTGTTGCTTCTAGGGCTAAGAAAAATAAAATATAAAAAAAGACGAAGTGAAAGAAATTAATGGCATACGCATTGATTTACCAGTCTCGGAATTGATATGCATAAATGCATGCAGTCGATGCTGAGTCGGAGACCATAAAAGAGTCTCTTCGTCTCACTGCCTTCCATGCTCCTCCATACCAACTCAATGCCTTACAAACGAACTACAAAGCCACTTAGATATTTTGGCTTTGATAAGCAGCGTCGGCAACGTCGTCGTATCTTAAACAAAACACAGCAAAACATACGCTTAAAAATGCATTTACAGTTAAACTCAATCAATTTCAATCGATTTCATTCACGACCTGCCTTCAAAAACCTTCTGTTAATTTATGTGCCGACATAAAATGGTCATTTTGTGTGTCCGGATGATGGCATTCGCATACCCACAGACTCCTGTGTGCGCATCCTTATCACATGCATTAAGAATCCTTTTGCTTAGGGCCACATTTTATGAGTTTTCATGGTGGCACTTTCTGGCTACCTGTCTCTTTGCCAGTGTGTGCGCATCCGCATCTGCGTGGGAATGCCGATAAGGATTGACTGCACAGGTTAGAGTAGTTAGCTGGCAGCTGTGTTTCATTCGGGTAACTTTAATTCTAGCTTCAACTCTAACTTAAACTCAAACTCGTGGCTGACTTTCATTCTGGCAATTAAACGCCGCTTTGTCAATGCGGATGCCGAAACGAGCCGCTATCCGTACCCAAAGTCGCAGTCAATTGGCCAATTGGTTGTACAATTTGCCAATTGCTTACAAGAGATAACACTGTGCAGCATAAAATATCGATAAGTGCTGCTCTTGTTAACCATTTGCACCAAGACTAAAACATAGTTTTTAGCCGATTCCTTTCGGCTTAGTTCTTTTTTATTGTTCATAAAATAGAACGTAACTTTTCTACTGACTTATAGTTCGAGCAGTTTATAAAATCTACTTAGTTGCCAACTGATCTCTAGTTGTGTGGTGTAATTTAGAGTTAGTTTTAGCCACGCACTTGTTGATGTCGATTGTCGGCAGCCTGTGAAGCTCTTGCACAGGTATTTCAATTGGCCGTTCTATGAAATTAGCACCTGTCCTACGGTCCATTTGAAATTCCGCAAAATCATTATGCCACATCATTCGTGGCCGTGGCCCAAACACTAATAGAGCAATAGCTGCCATAGACTCCATTGGTCAATGAATGGTTTTTCCTCCTCCTTCTCCTTCTCCTCCTCTTGCTGCTCCTGCTCCTGTTGATGCTGCTTTTGTTCGTGTGTAATAACTCCTTCAATCGATCCGCAGATCAACAGATCGGCAGATCAATTGCTGCCGCTATCGACGCCATAGCGTGGCATGAAAATTGCATGCTTTCTATTTCAGATGAAATCAACTGACAATGGCCATAAGAACAGCCAAACAACAATAACAACAGCGCTCGAATTGACTCTTAGCCATTGTTCTGCTGCTGACGAACTTTCGCAAAGTTGCCTTTGTGCAATATTATTAACAGCAGCAGCAACAACAACAACAACAACTACTACTGCTCCAACTTTGAGCTCTCAATCGAGCGTTACAATTTTCACAATCTTACTGCGATTGGACATGCAGCAGCAACAGCAACAGCAGCAGCGGCAGCATCTTATGCAACAGCAGGCCCACAGCTACAGATGCAGATACTACACACAGCTTTACTCGTGGATGCAACACAGACACAAGCTCAGATACAGATACACAACACGCGCGACTCGCTATATGCATGATCATGTATGAAGATCTGAATGCCGAACCTGGATTCGAACTGCTGCCACAGTTTGCAACGCAAAGCGAGGCGACACGACGACGACGAGTTGCAGTCTCAGCCTGTGGGTCTGATCTTTGCCGCCGTTCAAGGTGTTTGCCTGGCTCCGATCATATATATGCAAGTGTAAGTGTATGAGTATGTGTGTGTGTGTGTGTGTGCATTAAGACAATTTATAGCCGCTAATGTGCAAGCAAAACCCACCGCACAATTGGCCAACTGGCTGGCAGCTTCCGTTCCGTATCATTTGTCTATTTAGTTGCGGGGCCTTGCTTTTCCGATTAACTTTTTGCTGAACTTCATTACCGGGCGAAAATGCAATAATACCCCCCGACTGGATCACTTCAGCACTTGCCTACTACAACTAAGCAATTTGTATTTTTTTTTTTGTTGGGGGTAGAGCCAAGTTTCACATGTGATTCTGTGCACCCCGGTCTGAACTGTAATGATTAAAAATCGTGTGTGCGCTGAGAAATCGAAAACAATATGAACTGCAAATTGGAACAGTACAGTGGCCAAAAACACCTGCGTATCGTGGCAGCTGTAGCAGCTACCGTTGATAGGCTGAGTTCCCATTTAGTTGCAAGGGGGCCCCAACATGGTGTAATCAAGGCTTTTGCGTACTTCGCATTGCCAAAGGGATGTTGTTCATGTTGAAGGCATAATGATGATTGTGAAATTAATATTGTAATCGCGTGAAATAATTCAATACGGTAGAGAGTGAGAGTGGAATTGGAATACTCACTGATTGTTTACTGATAAACATCATGTAATCAAAAAACTCAATTTATTACAATCAATATGAACATTTCTTGTTTTAATTGTGAAAATATATACTTTATATATATAATAATCAAGGCAATACTTAAGATCATCTAGTATATTTTGGAATTTTTAAACTACTTTAATAACTTTTCCATGGCATTTGGTTTTGTTGTTTTTGCCATAATTTGCATATAGTGCCATAAGCCATTAAGTGCAACACACCCATTTATTCAAAAGCATAATAAGTTATACTTACAATATTAATTACCATCAAATTTCTCATGCCGTTGATTTGTGGTCGACAAAATATGTGATGCAAAATTATTTCAGCCGCATATTCAGAGCTGCCCACAATGGACACCGCAGCACAACCAGAGCCGCAGGCATAAAATATGCACACATAGTGACTCTGATGACCTCCTCTGTCTACCCACCAACACTCCCTCAAACATGTGGATCATCCTTGTTGTTGGCCCGTGCTGGCGGCAGGCGTTGCTGTTGACATGTTGCCGTCGCTCTGTTGCTGCTCTTGCTGCTGCTGGTTGCTGTTGGTTGCTGTTGCCGCTGGCATTAAATTAGTTGTTGGCAGCGTCGCTAATACAGCTCACTCCCACCTCCTGTCCTCCTGCCCGCTACTGCTGCCCCTACTAACGATGCACTCAATTACAAACATGCGCCGCAACCACCACCACCGCCGCCGACAACAACGATGTAGCCGTCATTTTTGTGCAAATAAATTATAGATTTTCTTTTCTATTTTGTGATTTTTTCTTTCTTGTTTTTTTTTTTTTGTTGTCATGCAGATTTTTGTTTCTGTGGCTGTCTCCTTCTGCTGCAGCTGGCCGCCGCTTTATGTAAATAATTTTTTTTTTTCTGTTCTCGTCTAACAACAATTTGCATATTGAAATAAGTTGCCGTCAACGTTGCTGTTGTTGTTATTGTTGTTGTTGGCCCGTCTAATTACAAATGCTGCACTCTGCCCGCCCCTTCAGATGCTGAACTTCTTGATCACACTGTTCGCTGCATGCTAAGATATACTTTTGTGGCTAATTGGCTGTTGGGGCAGGTGTAAGACACACAGTCAAACTAGACGGGAACCGGCAATTCCATAAAAGACCAAGAATTGTCAAATTCGTAAGCAAAATTCATTGAAACTGTTCAAATATTTGTCAGGCGTACAAATTGCGTTTGCGCTTCTATCGAAACCAAAACAAATTCGCACTCAAAACTTAAAAGTTAAAAAAAAAATTTGACAGGCCGACGAAGCGTAGGCACCTGGCGGGCATTTAAAGTTGTTCGCTGCTTTTTAAGTTCCACTTTGCAGCCCATTGCACGTACTACAGTTTGTTTTGTTTTTTTTTTTCTGTCGGGGTATTGACGCCGCTGCCCCAAAACGATAGTTTTCCGATAGTTTTTTTGCCCCTCCTCCTCCCTCTTCATCGATAGACTGACTGTAGCTGCCTTGCATACAACGGTGCTTATTAGCGTTGTGATTAAATTGACCAAAATATTATGTAATTAGCCGTAGGCTGACCCACTTTGTATTTGGCTTATCTTGGCCAGGCTAAGCAGCTGATCGTAGTAGTGGTGTTAACAGCTTGATGTTATTCATAATTTATGGAACGTGTTTGACGGCACATCGTTCAGACAGGAAGTGCAATTGCAATGATGAATGTCCAAATCTGCAGATATAAAATATTTCGATTGTAGTCTAAACAAGCTGTGAATTCATATTCAAGTGCACTTAATCACAATTGATGAGCCAAATGATACTAATTACAATGGCTTACAGATGCTGCTGCTTCTTTTTAGCACTTTTTTGCATATAAGTAAATTCTGTTTTGGGTATGTTTTTTTTTTTGGCTCGTGTAAATTTGTTCGCACTCACGATTGACAACACCCACAAGTTGTTGTTATTATTTTTAACACTTTTGTGTCAATATAACACACACAAACAAGCATTGGCAAATTCCGCACGTACTTGCTATGATTTTTGTTTGCCCCATGCCAATTGTGTGAATTGATTTTGGAAATTATAAAAAATATTGTAGTATACGTATGTATATTGGTCAAATTGCTAACGCTTTCACTGAGACCGAAAAGATTGCCAAATTGGTTGCAAAATGCAATGCATTGAAAATGGAAATAAAGTCGATGGCCTTGCCAGCAGTTGCCCATAATGGCTTAACCCCCCCATTGCCAAGTGAGGGCCATAAAATTATGACATGACCGAACGAAGTGCGAGTCACCTGAAAATAGTTTATTGACTGCATTGGGCCCTTTACATAATGAGCTCAAGCAGTCGACTGTTTTTTGTGTAGCTTTCAAATGTGACGACGCAAACCTCATTGAGAATGCATGGCATACAACACTTTCATTGCTTGGCGATTTTGATAACGTTTGAATGACCGACCAGCAGCTGTTCCCGCCTGGCCCAGGTTGCACGTGATATTGACCAACGATTTCAATGAGGTCTTCCCTGTCCACTATAAAACGCGTGGGTCTCATCGTGTTGTGGCACAGTCCAGTGACAACAGCACAGTAAAACAAGTGTCTTAGGCGCATCGCCAATTTTAACTTTTGGATACACTCAAATTAAGCGTGAAATCTCCGCAATGAAGGTGTGTACGAGAATTAAGAGTTTTAAGCTGATAAATGTTTCCACTAACTCTTGAACTTTAATCGCTTTAGTTCTTTATCTGCACTTTGGCCTTGCTGGGCGCAGCACAGGCGGGTTTGTTGCCGCATCTGGAGCATGAGCATCTGCATCATGAGGATCTGGCCCATTTTGCGGACGCCGATGTGCATCACTCGGATGGCATTCATCTCGGTCACAGCTCTGCTGTGGTGATCGATGGTGCTGATCATCATGTAGACGCTCATCCCGTTTTCCATCACGAAGGCTACTCTGCCCATCTGGATCATGAGCATGTGCATCACGCTCATGTCCATGCACCGGCTAAGATTGTAAGCCACGAGCCCATCCATGAAGTTGAGCCAGTGCATCACGTGCATAAGGTGGTGCATGATGAGCCACATCACTTTCTGCACTATAGGAATCCTGTGGTCGATCATCACATTATTCATAATGACCACGCCCACATTGATGAATACGCCCATGCCCATCACGCTGACTTGCACCACTATGCTCATCACTCGGCTCCATTGGTACATCATCATCATTCCGCACCTCAGGTGCACCACCATCATAGCCATGCTGCTGTTGTGCACAGGGCCGCATATCCTGCCCACTTGGATGTGCATAGCCATGCCAATCTGTTGTCCTTTGCCAAGCATCATTTGCATGGCAAATACGGCAAAGTCAGAATCACTGAGACTCATTACTAAGAGAAAGAGAGAGAGAGAGATTTTCCCATATACTTATCCAACGACACTTTCATAGCTAATTTATTACGCTCAACGTTTAGTTTGTAGTGCTCGAATAAACGGGTTGTTTTTAAAAAATATCTATCTTTTGCCTCTTTCACCCTCATTTCTTTCCTTTTCCACAGCTCATCAAATCACTCAGTGGCCACTCAACAAGCCAGGCATAATACATCAAGCTGCGCGAGCCAAAGTAATTTACTTGCAATTTAAAGATAAACAGGCGCGATAATGTCTACAAAGCATAAACGTGAGTTGACGCCTACAATAGCAACCAAAGCAACAACAGCGGCAGCAACAACAAAAAGTTAAGGTTGGGGCAAAAGCGTTGCAACGTTGCAGGTTCAGGCCATACATCATCGCACTATTGCCACAACCGCAGAGAGTGAAGGTGTTGCAGTAACTGCTGCTGCTGCTGCTGTTGCTGTTGGTGCTTCCTCACGCCAAAGCAACGTGCCACTTGCAACTGCACAAAACTGAACAATTGCAAAGTGGCAAGCACGAAGCCAAAGCGATGCAGTCGACCCTGACAAACGCAAACGCTCAGTCTTAGGGCGTCGCAGCGCGTCGTGTCCAACTACAACAATATCCAGGGGCCAAAAGCGCATGCGCAACACGTGGCTTCAACAGCAACAGCAGCAGCAGCAACACTCACACTCTTCCTATTTCCATTCCCATTGCTCCCTCTTTGGTCGTTTCGGGTGCAGCCAAGCGAACATCGCTCCGGCCCGGCCACTGCAATTTTCCAGTCGTGCGGCAGCTAAGCGCGTGCCGCGCTCATTTTCATTTTCATTGGCCAACAACAAAGGGAAGGGAAATTCGGATTAGTCCAAAGCTGATTTTGTCATAGACATCATTTGAAACGAATTTAAAAATTATGATAGCCGAAGCTTAAATTTCCTATGAGAAGATTTCGTTCAATAAAACTTTAATAAATGGCTCGATGGCAGTTAACAAATTGTATTAGAAGAAAAAGCAACAAAACACTTCTAATGACTTTATGATGAAACTAATTTCATTGAGATTTTATTTAAATGAGCTTTTAAAGCATTTTATTAATCTTTTTTTTTTGGGATTTAAGTTTACAGTTAAGGATTTTCCATCCCCAACAAACGTAATTTCAAAGTATCAACACTCTATTCGAGTGTATAAATATTATTAGCAAATGGACAACAAATACTCAAATCGCGAACTCTGCTCTTTGTCAACACATAGCATTGGATAACTGGCAACAACATCTTTGTTGTTTGTGGCAACATTGTAAATGTTGCTAACGCCAGTAGAAAATCGTGCCGCTCAAATCTAAACCAAACGCATCACGATTTTTAGCAGCTTTTTTTTCGTAGTCTGTTGGTTTGTTATTGGCTTTTTGTTGCCTTGTCGTGCGTTGCGTTTGCGAATGGGGCAGGCAATGAGCGTCAAATGTGCCGCACGTTGCAATGAGTTTTGTTTTGTAAGCAACAGCAAAAACAACAAAATGGCAACTGATGATCGTCTCAAGTCAACACCTGCCAAAAATCTCGAATACAATAAATCACAAGAAAATGTAGTTTTTCGATTTGAATTTTTTTTTTTTGCTTTGAAGAAGCTGTCAAAAAACACTGATGCGTAAGACACCCGCAACCGCCTGTCGCCGCTTCGCTACGATTAAAGCCAGCGTTGTGTGGAAACGCTAATGGCCAAGGCACACAAAAGTTTGGGTGTCCGCGTGATGCTGTTGCTGATGGCACTTGCTTTATGCTAACCTTGTACACTAAGCGAAAAACACGGAACTCATATAGAACTTATTATTGTGTGATTCGATTGTTGTTCCGAATTGACTAAATGAACCTATAAAACTTGTGCCGAAACATTAAGTTAAGTTATTTATTAAATTGTTATGTGTTCAAGGATTTGCGACCCCGATGGTTTTGCTGAGTGTAACTGTAGGTATAGCTTAAGTTTGATGTTGGGGTTGGGGTTATAGTCGACACAGTCAGACAATGCCACAGTTTATATTGCGAGTGGCGGCTGAGTCGTTGTTTGGCCCGGCCTGGTCATTAGCAGCGTTGCAGCTGCAACTGACGCCGAGGCGGTGTAACTACAGTAGCCATTCAACGGGGAAGCAGCGGCAGTCGCACACAATTGCAGAGTTGGAGACTAGCGACTGCTGACTACTCTGACTGCCGTCGTCTGCTTGGCAGCGTAATTGTGTTAAAAATTACTCAGGCATCTTAATCACTTTGGTAAATATTTTGCTTGCCGGGCAGCAGTAACAACCACAGCAGCAGCAGCAGCAGCAGCGGTGAACGAGGTTAATGCGCTGCAGCTGCAACAAGCGTCGCCAAGACTTGCAATATTAACAACAACAACAACAGCAACAACTTTGGCTCAACTCCTTTCAGTTGTTTGTGTGGGTGTGCGTGTTGTGCTGTGCTGTTTTTGTTGTTATCCGGGGATATGTAAGCGAGAAAACATGCAAAAGTCCAAGACGGTCTGTGGCAAGTTTTCATTCATGAAATTGGCCAGATTGGCCATGAGGAAAGAAGCTTTCTTGATTGCATGTTCGAGCTCAGTTCATTTTCAACAGCATCAAGGATCAAATGCATTAAATACGAGACGTTGCCCAGCATCGGATGATGTTGTAGTTGTTGCCGTTGCTGTTTTATCAGGCATGCTCATCTTTGATGAGGCGGCAGCCGGTCGAGTTGCAAGTTCAGGTCCTCCTCGACAAAAAGGCGGGTGGCGCACCTGCGGCAAACTGCTTTGCAATTATTACATTTTGCTGCTCTCTCTCTCTCACTGTCTCTGTTGTTGCTTTTGTTTCGGCCCCAAAGGCGCTGCGAGTTATGCTAAATAAAGCCGCTGAGTCCCTTTCGATGATGTTGCTGCCAGCTTCTGTTGAACTGTGTTGCTGCTATGTGCTACACTTTCTCTACTGGTGCTGGTGCTGGTGCTGCACTTCTGCTTGCTCGCATCGAGGCATCATAATTTAGCTGCAATCATCATTATCGTTTGCCCGGCTGCTCTCTGGTTCGCCGCTGCTGTCCGAGATTCTTGTGCAAAACGCCCGCACGTAGTCATTTTGGCATATTTTTTTATTTTATTCTTCGTTTTTTTGTGTTCTGTTGTGTCCAGGCAACAGGGCAGCACCAGCAGCAACAAACTGCAATTGGAACGAAACTGCTGCAGCAAAATCAGCAACAACTGTCAGGCAGTCAGTCATTCAGTCAACCTGAAAGTCAAGCAGTCAGTGAGTCTATCATTCAGTCAGTCACAGTGCGCAAAGTTGCCAGCAATTTGCTCAAATAAAAACGTAACAAGTAAGTATGCTTAAGTCAACGAGAACTGACTTTAAGCTACCTTATGCTTAACCCGTACATTGTTAATGTGTTAATGTGTCATAAAGTGTCTGGTAGCTAAGAGATGGTACGATAAAGGAAATAGTTCGATATCAAGAAACCATTGCATTATATGTGTGAGACTAGATGTGCTTACGTCGATTTGTTAGATTAACTTACCTACCTGCAACATACCCATGTTACACACTTTTTTTAGAATACAGGGTATAAAAAACAAAATGCAGTCAGGAAGCTGCCGCTGCTACTGCTGCGCATGCGTCTTTGGCAGCATATAATTGTCTTGGGCGAGCAAGGATGCTCCAAGAGATATGTTGCTGTTGATGCAGCAAACACAGCTGTGCTGCTGCCACTGCCACTGCTACTGCTACTGCTGTCCATGTCCGGCGGCAATTGTAATTACCGCAGTTGCGCCTCCCGTCGTTCGTCTTGGCCAACGCCTTCGCCATTGCCCCATCGCTGCATCGCCCCATTGCCATCGCCTGGACAAATGCGCAGTAGCCTGGCATTTCAGTTACGCCTGCAGTTTGTTATTACGCGCATTATTTCTGCAACCCTTTTGCCCGAATGCCCCCCGTTGGTGCAGCCCCTCCATAATCTCCACTGATTGCATTCAAGCAAACACCGGCGGCCAAAAGCATTTGCATTATTTTCGCATTCCACAAAATTCAGCTGCATAATTTTATTTATTTTTATTATTATTTTTTTTTCTTTCCATTATTTATTTTAAGTATTTGCGGGTTCAAGATTTTCGAAAAGTGTCCTAGTTTAATGTTGTTATCATGAAAAAACTAATTTTTGTATAATACAATACAATAGTTATTAATAATTTAGTTGAATTTGACATGCATACAAATTATTAATCGAGTTTCAAAGAGATTTTCCATTGTAATAAGTAAGTTAATATTATTGATTCCTAGTTAGTGTGAATGTTAAAGTAATTAAGTTTTTTGAGCTGCTAAAGATTGTCGATTTAGACCACAATTAACGGGTCTGAGAATTAAATTAATTTAACTAAGCACAAGTTTACATAGCACCATAACAAAAGACAAAAAATCTTGCACCTTAAAAATGAATCTTACTATTTATTAAGATCGACAGATCGAGCTTATTGAACGCTATTCAAAATTAATATCAGAAACTTTAGTAACAGTTTTTCTCTTTCTTATAATCAATATTTTGAATAGCGTCCACAAATGATATAGAAGTAGCACGGAAGTAATTCGATTTTGTTCTCAACTAATATCACAATGTTGTTCACAAATTTTTTTTTTTCTTAAATACTCTCGCATTGCTTTAAATAAATTAAAGTCGATTATTATTATTATAATTTGTATTAGTATAAGTGTTCATAGTTTCTTGCAGTTATCTTTGATTTGCATTCTTAGATCTAAAAGGCAAATGTAAGCTAAGAGTTGAAAAAGTCTTTTGATTGATTTATCAATTAATTATTATTTTAATTTACCTACTTTATAGTAATGGTAATTTTGTTGTAGTTCAAGTTTGAAAAGCGTTATAAAAATATTTTTGGAAGCGATTTGAGTAAAATTTTAATTTTAAGATCTTCTTTATTTTTGGTTACTTAATTTTTATTTTTTTTAAATTGTTTTTATTTTTTATTGAAGTTGATTTATCTTCTTTATTTTTTGGTTTTATTTATTTTTCACTTGTAGTAAATTGGAGCTTGATAAAAAATAGTCGAATTATTTTATGCTTATAAAGCAGCATTTAATGCTTAAATCTTAAACTTCTCAGAAGCATTAAGTTGAAAAATGTTTTTTGATTAATAGACTATGTATATTAATTTCATTCATTTAAAATATCGTACGTATGTATGTGTGTGTGGTAAATAGTTATCTATTTATTTAGTAATAGTCAAAAAGTTGATTTCTTGCAATAATCGCATAATTTACAATGCAATAAGTTAAATCTGTTCGATTTCTTTTAGTGTATATGTACAATATCAATAAATCATTTGAGCTTAATGCGTATCAAAAATTGGGTTTTTAAGGCACTTCCGTGTGACGGAAATATACTAAATATACATACAACTACCATATATTATATCTGTCTGCAACATTTTATACACTTTGTGGATATTTATGGCCTGGCATTTGCGAAACTATGTTAGAAGCTGGAAATACCCCCAGCTTAGTGCCACCTTATTTCGTGCCGTAAATCTTTGGCTAACAATCATTTGGACTGGCTCCAAAGCGCATCGCCAAAGAATTATGTTGATGAAAACAATAAAGTTTGCGTAGCAGAATGTACCGAACCGAACCAAAACTGAGCTGAGCTAAACTGAACTGTACTGAACTGTACTAAACCTGGCACACACAAACTTCAAACTCAATTTTCGCGCTACAATTACAAATGATGGCGATAAATTTCGCGCTGCCTGAAAAGACAAAGGAGCTGCTTTAACGGCTAGTTGGTTGCTTGGTTGGATGGTTGGTTGGATGCCTGCCTGCCTGCCCGCCTGCCCGCCCAGACGGAAGTGATAATAAACGCACGACACGCGCGCTTGTTTAGAGATTTATGCGTACAAAAATCCGGGCAGAGCTGCAAATAATGTCAACTACGCAGCGTCGGCATCCAAAATGATGCACGGCCAAAACAGAATGCAATGGATTATGCAATGCGGCATCAGCAGAGAGAGAGAGAGAGAGAGGGAGCAGTAGAGATAGTTCTTACTGCTGGTAATACAGTGGCCCCTAGTTTCGAATCTGTCTGGCTAACCATAAGTCACAAAACAACACAACACAACACCCTTTCCTCCTCAATCTCACCCTCTTGCAACCTATAGGCTACTTAGTCACCGCCAATGATTTATGAGGCGCTGCAGTTGCGGCATATTGCCGGATCCCGCAATGTCTGTCAATTAACGCCGCCTTAAAGTTGCCACCAAAACAGAAACTTTTGCATTGCTTAATTGCAAACGAGGGGGCGGGCAGGTGGCTGCCACAATTAACCCAAAAGTTAAACTGTGCCATGTCTGCAGTTCGTGTTTTCTGTTTGTTTTGCGCCGAGACGGAACGCGATGCGACGCGACACGAAGCGTTTGCGCCCCTGCACTTATTAAGGAATTAATTTAGTCATTGGAAAACAAGGTCAAACATTAGCCGCAAACTGCATTGCAGCAGTCACAAGTGGGCCCCAGTCGCAGACGAAGTCCTGCCAAGCCACCCGTCCGCCCACGCCTGCCTGCTTGCCTTTTGGGCATTCGTGTCGTCAGGCCATTAAGCCTAAAGAAATTTCCATGTTTACCAGTGTAGGAGTAGGTCGGTGGCACCCCCGCAAGTGGCAAAGCGTGGGAAAAACTTGCCAAAAAGACTTGTAAGGGGGTGTGACCATTTTTTGGGTGCCTTCGTCTACTGCGTGCCAGACTGCAATTTCGTGACCAGCTGCGGCTCTGCCATTTGCCATGTAAGCGCTTTCAATTGCCTAAAAGCTTGTAAGCCAGTTTCCGGCAAATGGATTCTCGCTAGCCAACGTGCAACGGCACAAAAACTTACATGCAAATAATAGCAACTTATGGGCGACATATTAAAAAGAACCTGGATATGCAAACACTGGGTTTTAACTTTCAATCTGCTTCTTAACCCACATCTAGAAGCTTTCAAATGCAAATGACACTTCCAATAATCTTAATCCAATAATTTATGTAGTGTTTTTTGGTGTTATGCTTACGCCCTCTGTCCAAGGTGCTATAAATTAAGAAGAACTAATAGCAAAATCCAAAACAAAAATAAAATAAATAATGATTTATGTGTATGGTTGATTTCTTTGTTTGTTTGTTCTGTATTTTTTTGTTTGTGTTTGTTTTATTTTGTCAAAATCATTTGAACTAATAACTAATCATAACGAACTACAATAACATAAATTAATAATTTATTTAAACTTATAATTAGAATTAATAATCAATGTATCATACGCTCAGAAAAGTGGTAATAAATAACAAAAACTTCAACTTGAAACAACTATTAAAAATGTTCAATATTGGCAAACATAAACTTGCCATAATTTCAATAATTTTCGCATTGCTTCAATTTATCCAAACTGGCATCTTAAATGTGTCTTTTAAAATAAATTTAAACATTTGAACTAAAGAAAACAGAAAGTTTTTATTTCATTTTATGAAAAAAAATATATATAGATGTAAAATGATACATTTTTTTTTTAATAATAACAGATTTTTGTTAAACAAAAAAAAAGAAGGAATAAGTAATTTATGGTTCTTTTTTTTATCAAAGTGTCAATCGCTTCACGTACGAAATCGAAATGTTTTTGTGCCCTAGGGAGAATTCTTTGTCTTTTTTGTGTTTGTGTGTAAAATTGTTAAACTATAATTAAATTAATACAAATTGTTGTCTTTTAAGTTGCTAATAACGTTAAAAACTAAATGCGCAATGCTGCAGTTTTAAAAAACTAAAATAAATTAGCGTAAATTAAATTTAAACTATCATTAAAGTATAAGTACAACTAATGTTTGTGGTTTGTCCGCTTTGCTTTCAGTTAAATTAACTACAACTAAACTATCCGTAAAATATAGTATTGTTTATATAAAATAGCAAACGTAGCCTAGATGTGTGCGTGCCTAGCTTAGTAATTTCAATGTTGTTCAAAAAATGCCCAGAGGTCGATCTCTGACCTCTGCCTAACTAACGATCTAGCTAGCTAGCTAACTAAATACAAATGTATGTACGTGTACGTGTATGCATAAAGAGTTTTTTTTTTTTTTGTAAATGACGGAACTAACAACTAAATTGTGGAACATGGAATTGCTAGCTGTATCTGAACGTTGTCTACAACATTATCCAAAAATACAATACTACGAATACGAACTAAGCCTGTTTCCATAAATGGTTCTACGGCTTTCTCTCTCTCTCTCTCTCTTCGTCTTGCCCTACAACTATTTTAAACGCTAATACGTTGGGTGGTGGTCTGAGCTAACTACGTCTCTTTCTTTCTGTTTGCGTGTGTGTAAATTAATATAGATGTTTTAGTTTAAATTATAGATGTATGTAAATAAACCTATGCCTTTAACTGTAGGTAGTAATTAGGTTCTCAGTCTTCGCAGAGAGATTTCCAGTGTTGCGCGCAGCTTAAATTAAACAAACTGTTCTAATGTTTTTGTATGGGCACTAAGCTGGTTCTAGTGGCGCCTCTAAAAGGTCATGAACTGTCTAGCCGCGGCCGCATAGAGATACCGTTAGGCGCTCTCCGTCTTTACCACAATGGGCATGGGTCCGCCCAAGTTGAGCGGTGATTTCTGCATTAGCTCCTCCTGCTGCAACATCATCGGCAGATTCATGTTCATCTTTACGTCCAGCAGCTGCAATGGTGATTTTTGGCCATCACTACCACGGCCACCACCAGGACCACCTCCACCAGCTCCACCACGCGACTCGTACCGCGTGTGAGTGCGCATATGCCGTGTAATCATATCCCGACGGCAAGCGGCATACGGACACTGTGGACACTTGTACGGCTTCTCGCCGGTGTGGGTGCGCTGATGCGTGGAAAGATGGTCGGAGCGCGAGAATACCTGACCGCATACCTTGCACGTGTACGGTTTGACGCCGGTGTGCAGTCGCATGTGGCGGGTGAGCATGTCGGAGCGGGCAAACGAACGATGGCAGACGTCGCAGGAGTAGGCTTTGGTTATATCGTTGGCGGGATTGCGTGACTTGTGGCGCGAGGCCATGTGCTTGGCCAGGCGATCGTGCAGCGAGAACATTTGACCGCAAGTCGGGCACACATATGCCACATCTGAGCCCGGTGGCATTTCCTCCACCACCGGCGAGACATCAAGATTGTAGCGCCAGGCCACCGATTCCTTTGTGGTGGGTGAGGCCACATCTCCCTTGATCACCGGTACACCCACTGTTGTGGTCGGTACATGCGAGTGCAGCGGATGCATTGGCATCTCCATTTTGATCATGGCTGCGGCTGCCGCAGCTGCTGCTGCATGTGCTGCCGCTGCAGTCATTGCATATGGCGACATTTGCGAGGGAGGCGCCAGTGTCGATGTTGGCGTGCTGCTGGTCAGCGAGGTGCTGGAGTGCGTGCTGGAGGCGGGCGACAGGGCATTCATGCTTTCCAGACTGCTTGCGGCACTCAATGATGCTGGTGGGGGCATCATGGATGAAGCAGCACTAGCATGCAGTGGGGATGTTCCCGTCTTATACTTCTTATGATCGCCAAGGTAATCGCTACGCATGCACAAATCTAAGGGACGCTCCTGCGGCGGTGGCATGGGCTTGTCTACGGATGATGAGGATGTCTTCTTTCTGTTGTTGACTGGCTTGGGACTGGCACGCGTCGACTGCGCCGTGGTCACCGAGGAGTCACTGCGCGGTGGTGAGGGCAGCGAGGGTGGCGGCGATGCATTCATTGGCAAGGAAGGCATTTGATGCTGTTGGTGTTGTTGCTGCTGCTGCTGCTGATGAGGGTGTTGGCTGCCGTTGCTGTTGTTGCTGGGTGTTTTGCCCTGGCTTGTCGGCGATGTTTCCGTTTCGGACGCAATGGATGAGGGCGTATGTTGCAGCGGCGAGGGATAGAGATCGTGACGTCTGCGGAACATCTCATTCAAGTACTTGGTATGCAGATAGTAGCCAAACAGCGGCGAGGGAATATGAAAATAGCGATCATACGGGCTTGGCATTTGCTCAGTCTTGATATCTACATGCAGCGGATTGTCCTTGCCAGCAGCCGCAGCAGCAACAGCAGCGGCACTATCTGGCGTTAAATTAGACGCTGGTGTCGCTGCCACCTGCAGTGGGCTCATGCTAATACGCGGACTATCCTGTTCATCCTGATCGTCCGAATGCGAGAGCTCCTCTGCGGATAGCTCAGCGTCAGCATCGATCTGTTCCTCATCACTGGCTGCTGTTAATCCTTCACGCTTAATGTAGTTAGCCTCGTGATTATGCTTGTCTTCCTGAGCTGCATCCTCATCGCCTTCTTCATCCATTTCATCGGTATCCCGATCTTCCATATCCATGGGTTCCGTTTTGCAGGACAGCCCATTACTGTTGCTGGTGCTATTGTTGTTGTTGGTGTTATTATTATTATTATTGTTGTTATTATTATTGCTATTGTTGTTGTTGTTGTTGTTGTTATGGAGCTTGTCGAGCACCGCCGAGAGACGTTTTCGCTTACGCTGCTTCCATGGCATTATATTATTGTTGGCCACAAACGGCTGATTGTTGTTGTTATTGTTGCTGTTGTTGTGCTGCTGTTCAACGCTGGCAACAGCAGCAGCAACCGCTGCCGATGCAGCAGCAGCCGCCGCCGCCTGCTGATGCAGACTAAGTGCCAACGGCAAATGCTGATGTGGCATTGCATGTGGATACTGCAGCTGACCATAGGGGGCATAGTGGGAGGCAGCAGACGCTGCCGGTGGCTGCTGAGCGGGCGCATAGTGCTGATTGGGGTGGTGATATTGCGCCGGATGATGGTGGTGCTGATGAGGATGTGGATGATGGTGGTAATGGTGGTGGGGATTGTGCGAGCCAGCGGCGTGGTGATGATGCCCCATGGGGTCGGTGCCTTCTGCCATCGTCATTAGGTCAACTTTTTGTGGCGTGGGCGTCGTGCTAGCAAACTTCAGGCTTATCTGAAGCTTCTCAAGCTTGCGCGGCCTATAATTCTTGCGGTTGACCTGACGCGACCGAGTTGTCTGCAAACAAAAAGAAAGAAAACAGACACTTGTTAATTCATATTCAGCTCACAATTACCTACTAAAGCTAAAACATACATAATAGAGCTTATAAATTTTGTGAATTGTGTTTTTTGTACTTGTTGGAGAAAAAATACATGTTGCCTACCGACATATTTCCACTATTCATTTCAATCAAGTTATATTGAATTTGATTATTGCACTTATAACTATTGCACTTGTTTTGTTTTAATCAAATATTAAATGTTTACTCGCAATGGGTTGAATTTAAGCCTCTAATTGAAATTTGCAATACACTTGCGCTGACAGTTTAATGTGGAGCGTGTTAGCCCTGCAGTATGAAAAGTATGGCAGCGCTGCTTTCGAAAAGTTCCAGCAGTTACATCTTGAAAATGTCATAAAGCCATAATAATAATAATTTAAGCCAAACAGAAGAAATTATTTTGTTAAATGTCTCATTTAACCGTTTTCTTTATCGCTTGTTAATTAAACTAATTTTTGTTTGTTTTTTTTCGCCAAGTTGGCAGCCCTTCTGCCTTCTTGATCGTCTTTTTGGCTAGCTGGCAACGCTGTGTATGCCACAGTTAAAATTTTTGCAATTGCAATTGTCATAGCCGGTGGCGCCTCGTAAACTTGGCCCAATCAGTCAAGCATCAAAATGCTGCACTTGCCGTTGGCTTTCGCTCAACAAATAAATAAGATAAATTTTTTTGCTGTCGCTGCCAAAACAGACAACATCGCCGTCGTCTTTTACGCTGCGTTAGTTTTATGCGTTTGGCGTTTGTCACTAAATCTGCTGCTGCTGTTGATGCTGCTGCCTGGTCACGCCCTGGACTTGGACTTGGACCTGGCACAACTGGCGGCGACAACAACTTCATGTATGTACACATACATACTTCTCACATCTCCCGCTGTGGCATTTGCTAGATATTTTTTTATTTTATTGCTCTGCCAGCAGATTTTATGGTGCTCAAGTTTATGACATTGCCTTGACCGCCGCCTGTCGTCGCATCTCGCAACTCGCCGCTCGCTATTCGCTGTTCGCTTAAAGGCAAGTGGAAATCAATGAATGGTTTGTGGGTAACAGAAACAGACAAACGACGGACCCAAACATAGAACGAAAGAGCGAGAGAGAGAGAGTGCATCCTAAGCCGAAGTCTGGCGCCAACATTCGCAAATAATTAAAAGTTACACACATGAAGCGCAAGTTTAGTTGAACTCCCATGCCCAATGGTCAGTGCCAACAACTGGCTGCTGCCAGGACAGAACAGTACAGCACAGGACAGTATACCGTATACAGTACAGGCACAACGACGGCACGTCTGGAAGGACGTTTGCTGCATTGCGCTTATCCTTGTGATATATGAATATTGTGCACACACGCACCCAGCACGGCGGGTGTACGGAAGAGGAGGAGGAGTAGGATGAGTTGGAAGAAGAAGTCGAGTTCTTGTACGCCACACGCTTCACTTGGCATTTGGCTAGGACTTCGTTGGCTTTGTGTCTGACATAAGCTGGCAGTTTATGGTGGGGTCGTCGTCGACGTCGTTGTCGTTGTCCTTCTGTTTGCAATTTGCGCCTACAACAGTAGCAGTAGTAGCAACAGCAGGAGCAGGAGCCGTGTCCTTAACGGTCACGTGTTTGCTTTACGTGTTGAGAAAATGAAAAGAGTCCAACGAATGGGCCAACGAACGTCGTTGTGGTGGGTAGCTGTTTGTTGGGTGTTGAAGTGCTAGGCGACATGGACACCTGTGTCCTGCCTCACGTCCTTTGCGCCAGTTAGTGGCTTGTTATTGTTACTGTTGTCGCATATATGTATGTATGTTTGTTTGTCTATTTGTCTGTGGCACTTTCGGTTTAATGGAGTGCGTGTGCAGCCCTTTGTTCCTCGAGTCTCTCTTTAAAGTTTTTATTAACTTTTTCGATTTTCACAACTTAAATGGAAATTGCAGAAAAGTTTGC
Source organism: Scaptomyza montana (assembly GCA_018904305.1). Lineage (NCBI taxonomy): Eukaryota > Metazoa > Arthropoda > Insecta > Diptera > Drosophilidae > Scaptomyza > Scaptomyza montana. Next base: position 2,747,984 of record JAEIGR010000003.1, read on the forward strand.
TCGTTATGTTCATACGTTCATATTATCATAATTCATGTTCTATTTTGCTGTTGCGCAATAAATGCAAAACCTACTCTACCAGAGGGCTGTGGGTCACAGTTATGGCACCCCAAACGGCGAACGGCAATTAATATTCTTAATTAGCGTAATTAAACAACACAGCACTGACAACTATGCGAAAAACTTTTTCTTTGCCACAAATTTGCTTCTTTCTATTTTTTTTGCTCTGCGCCAAAAGACATTGAGTTGAAGTTTTTGTGCTTTTTTTTTGGGTTTTAGGTATTAAAATATAAAAAAACATAAATTTTCACGCCCGTTGACGGCGTTGGAGCAGTGTCGCTGGCCAAGGTTCTCTGTGCCCTGTTAGCACGCAAAAAGGCTGGCGAATAGGAAGAGCTCAGAAAAAAGCAAACGAAGGAGCTGTCCAACAGCAGCAGAGATTTTTGATTTATGGTGGCAGATTTTTATATTTTTTATGTGCGGACATACTTTATATATATGTATTTTTTTGCGTCAGAGAAATTGCATAATGGTTGAAGTGGAGCTCGCGTGAAATTATGCTAAATGAAGTGTTAATTCGGCTTTGGGCTGAATAAGTTTCCAAGAGAGTTAAAAAGCTGCTACTGCTACAAAAGCTATAAAAAAGTGTGTGAAAAAAATGGAGAACTTTGAATTTACTGAGAAATAAAGTATTTGCAAATGTAAATTTATTGACTGTACTAACATTTACAACTGCCAAGAAAAAAAAATAAGACTCAATCAGTTTGGCAACCCTGTTCAATTAGCCACAGCTAATGGCTTCTTGTTTATGACTTGTGCAATTATCAAGTAAAAATTCAACGCTTAATTGTACTTAATAATCATTCATTTGATAGCTCGCGCATCATCAGCAAAAACAGCAGCAACATGAATTAAGTTCCATTAATAGAAGCAACAATTCCGATTCAAAGTCTAGCTAGCAAGTGAAAAATTTCAGCAAAAAACGCAAACTGAACAGCGAAACATGCTTGTAAGCAAATGTTTGATTGAAACTGGAACACAGATACAAACATAAGTATCTATGCGATACAAAAATTAAATAAATGCAAGCAAAGTGTATAATGGTGCAAGCGAGATGGCCGATAAACGCTTTGTCTTAATTACATATTAACAATAAACGAGACGAGGAAGCCGCGTTGTACATTAAATGGCGCTCATTTGTTGCTGGATGAATTTTTGCTGCCTTTGTTAATTGTATACTGAAATTTCCAAAAGTGTGAAGAAAACTGTAAAAACTCATAATGTGCAATGCCAGTGAAAATATGATTCATTGTCAGGTTTTTTATATTTTTTTTCAGTGTGTGTAGTCTGCTTAATTATAACAACAGCTTTAACACCAAATAAAACAATGAATATAACAAAAGCGTAAACAACAAAAACCATATTGTTATATTAATTGCAACGTATGTAGTTTAAAGCAGTGTAAAAGAGAAGGAGAGTGACAGAACAAGAGTGAGCGTGAGGGGAAGGGATTGCTGTAATGGCGGTCACAATGGGCGCCAGTTTCTCAATCTGTGTAGTTTGAGTGTGAATATGTTTATTTAACTTTTGTCACGCTTATTACACACACAAAGCAACAACAGTAACTTGATGAAGTTTTACCAGCTCTATCAACACTGGCCTGCAATTGCTGTCGTTGTTATTGTTATTGTAATTGTTGCTGTTGTTGTCACCACTGCGATAAGCTCCCTCTGTTCTGTTTGCCTATGGCGTCCCTACGGCGACCGCTCACAAAGTTAACTAAACAAAATTGCAGAAATTAAAATGTAAACAAATTGTGTGCACGGCAAGGGACATCAGACACGCCCTGCCTTGCTAGAGCGCCCACACATACAGCGACCTGAAGCGAACTCTTTTATTAGAGCCCAGTGTTTGTTATTTGCACAAAATGTTGGCTTACATTTTGGCTGCTGACACGCTGCTTCATGCTGCAGGCCATGAGACGGTCTGTTGGTATGAAGCCTAACCCATTAAACTGGCAAATGTATTGCTGACGCCATTTAAGCACACTTCAACGACTTGAACCACAACAACAACAACAAAGTGATACGCATTGATAATGGACAGTGTGTAGCTTAATGTAGCAGCAACAAATCCAGTTGTATGGAGCTGTTCAGTCGAAAGCAAACAAAGCATGACATAGCACAAATATGGCCAATAAAATAAAACGCCATTTACACAACGCAGAAAGCAAAAACACAAACAATAAAATCCAAAAGCAAATGAAATTCAAGTGCGCATCAAGTGAAAACAGTAAAAAAAAAAATAAAGCAACAACAACAGAGAATAAAGCTATTTAAACGCCTACGCCTAAGCAGCACGAACCAATGAGCAAAGACCACTTGACTGACGGCAGCCAGCAGCAACAACAGCGACTGCAACAAAAGCTGAGCTAGCAACATGTTGCAATGCTCAATGCTCGCTAAAAACACGCCCCATTCCAGCGCAAGCTCGCATGCATACTTTGCCGGCATCAAAAAGCTTGTTAGAAAGCTCATTTTAATTGATTTAAAATGTACATACAAAAAAACAAACAAACAGACAGATGGACAGGCAGCATATACTACATAAATGGGTGTCTCTCCTCTCATTTGTAATTGAGAGCTGCTGCTACAGGCTTCCAGTTTCAGAGTTGCTTTGGCAGGCGCACTGCAATTAAAATGATCACCGTAATTTAAAGTATATGACTACGAATTGATTTGCTGCTCATTAAATGCCAGACCAAATTTGACGTCAATATGCGAGCTAACGATATGCTAATTGTTGCTGTTGCTGCTGTTGGTATTGCTACTTTGGTGTCATTAATTAAGAGGATCATTGAAACCTCTGATCTCGGCCAGAGATTGACGTGCAACCTACGCCGCCCCTGCTATATTGCTATTGCTACCGTTGCTACCGTTGCACAAGTGGATAATGCCAGATAATGGCAATTTCCTGCCACTTGGCCAATTGTTGGTGCCGTGCACCAGCAACACAAACACACACACACATGCCCCTGGCTGACCGCAGCTTAAATAAAATTACATTCAAATTCAATTGTAAATGCATTTTATCTGTTGGTTTTGTGTTGTTGCTGCCGGTGTTGCCTCGACTCTCTGAGACTCTGCGCTGTAAACTGCAATCATGTTGCACATTTTTCTTTAGCATAGCCCCTACTCCAACTCCAACTCCGGCTTCGTGTCCGTATCCCAAGTCCGAGTTGCCGGCCTAGACGCTGGCCTTTTACAATCAAATGTAATTATTTTTGCAATATACACCTTCAGCTGCTGCTGCTCTTGCTTCTGCTAGATGTTGCCAGCGTGGCAGCAACAAGTTGCTTAGCATACTTCCGTTTGCCACAAAGGCCGGGCGATCGCGTGATCAAAGTCAATTTAGTTACGATATACAGACACATTTGTTTTTTTGTTGTAGTTGCAGTTGCAGTTGCACGTGGGCCCGGCCCAACGATCCTGTCGTCATCTGCTGCCGTTGCAGTTTCTTTTATTTTGCCTTTTGTTCGGCAGTTCAGCTAAATTAAACCATTGCCGCCTTATCGACGGCCATCCCAGCCAAGCTAAGGCAATTGCGGCGCCTGCGGTTGCCCAAAAGAGTATAAAATGGGCTAAAAGGAGCTATAAGTGTCTGGCTAGGGTTAAAAGCGAACCGGTTTGCAGGCATTAAAATGTGGTAAGATCTGCAAAAAGAACGTTTCTATGAGCTGAGCCAGTTAAGTGACTTCATAAGTGTGTGGTAAGAACCGAAAACATTTTAAAATTACAAAAGATGATTCATGCAACTTGTTGCCTCTTTGTACAAAAGATTGTGTATACCTGCCTTAGAAACATTCTTATGACCTTCCACTTCCTGTTTGCCATTTCTTGTTCATATATTTCTTTGCATTTATGTTCCACCTCCTTCTTACAAATGTTTATCATAATTAACTATACGAGTTTCTGCTTAATTGCCAAAGCGCTAAAAAATATTAACATAAACCACAGCAAATGATCGCTGGAAGCGCAAAGTCTTGGAATTATTTGACTAAAAATCTTCAAATCCTACTCATTTCATGCTAATCATATATGGCTAGGCAAATGAATAAGTGAATGAATGAATGGTTTCCTTAGATGGATGAAACGCCCGCCGTTGTGAGCTGACTGCTGCCACTGACGAGACTTGGAAGCAAGTTAAAAATTATTTAATTTAAACCTTTGGGGGCCAGCAATCATCATTAACTACGCGTTGCGTATTTGTTTAGCTGATCTTTGTATATGTGCTCGAAAAGGTTTTGGGTCAGCGCCGTGAGGCATCTCAATCTCAGACTAAACCGTTTCACCCTTCCCTATCACAAAGCCCCTGTCCCTCTATTGGCTCACCCGCTCTCTGATCGCTGACTGTTTTGCCGTTTGCTCGTTTATCAACCGAAAGCGATCTTTGCAATTAGCCTTAAACGATTTTTGGCTCAACACTCACGCATTGCCATCTAGGTCAGCTGAGGCTGAGAGACTGAAAGACTGAAAGACTGGGGCTGCTGTCCGTCACATTATCAGAACGAAATTATCGTATATCATGAAGCGCGGGGCGGTCCCACAGTTTGTAATGCTGCTCAGAACTGCACTCATTTCGAGGCATTCGCCATCGTCGTCGTTGTTGCATATTTATTTTTAATCATCTTTGTGAAAGCAGGTGAAATTTTTGGCATTTATGAAAGTGCAGCGTGACTGGCACTGGCACTGGGCAGCCAGGTCTCACTCAGGCTATATAAAAATTAATATAGATTGCAAGGTACAGATACCCCTTTTGATATTACAGGGATATACATATTTCGGTACTCAGCTTTTGGGTACCTTTAAGGATGAGTTCAAGTCCACGCCAACACCGCCAACAACTTAAACTTAGCTCTTGAAAGTTGCCACAACGTTTTGCGGCATTGCTGTAAAATTTATTATGCCAAAGGCCGATCATTATCGGGTAGCCAAATTATATATGCGCGCGCGCACATGATGCGCATTAAAGGGTTGCTCTTAGTGCTGCTGCTGCTTCTGCTGCTGCTGCTGTTGGTGGGAACTGCAACAGCGAACAGCAACATGTTGCTGGCAACATTACCATCATTCGATCGATCGAAAAACGACCGCAAGGTAAAACTATAAAATGTCGCAGACTATAAATCCACTTGGAGCAATAAATTTCTCAAAATGTCAGCACAGGCTCCCGCATTAATTACAGCCTCCATTCGATGTTGTTGCTGGCTGTTATTGGAGCCTGTCTGCGCCTGTCTGCAACACCCGCATCGAGGTCGATGCCAAAGTTGTTGCCATTGCTGTTGCTGTTGGTGTTACTGTTGCTGCCTGTTGCTTGCTTGTTGTATTGGGTAATGTGAGACCGACCCAGCGATTGGCAACTTGTAATCAATAGTTGTAACCACCAACAGGCAACACCAAATGCACCACAAGAGTGCACTGGCAATGCCACAAGGCTCAGTTGCTGCTGTTGCTGTTGGTGTTGCAAGTGTTGCGGAGGTATTTGCTTTTGACCGCAAAGCAAGTGCAAAGCTAAAGCTTTCAATTTGCTTGTCGACAACTGCGTGCAGCAGGCAAAACAGCCAACAAGTTCTTTCAATTTACGTTCGCAGTTGCCCCTGCCAGGTGGAGGAGAACTGCAAACCAACAACAGCAACCAGCAACAGTCTCAACACTCAACGCAGCATATTCCTAACTATTGCAAGCTGCACATGTTTTATACTGCATTTTGATTGCCTACAAGCCGCTGTCGCTGTCACTTTACATTACAACAGTTAGGAGCAGGGCAGGCGACTGTGGCGTTTGCCATGCGGCTATGGACAGGCGTCAGGCGTCAGAAGACGCGCGTGAAACGCAAGGAAAACGCGCTAAAAACGAAGCACCACTGTAAGTAATTGTATTAAATTGTTAGTTTCAGGATTATTCTGCTTGAATAATACGTTATCTTCAGTTAACTGCTAGAAAACATAATTGACAAAAATGCACAAAAACCCCAAAGAAATTTGTCAAGTGTTGTTAGCAGATATATTGCAAGACAATAAAGCGATCAATAAATCATACATATATCAATAAACGTTTGATAAAACTGGTTTCATTTTCATGTTATTTGGTTATTATCGCGCAATTATGTTGCATTTGATATGTTAATTTCAAAGTTCGCTAACTGAATGCCAATGAAAAGAACATAAAGCTACAGATACTTAATTTATGCAGCTCGTGGCTGCTCCTGCTGATAGTGGGCTAACTTGGATCGATTGTATCCACAGCGTGGTGGCAGGTGTTAATTGATTTCCGTGGGATTTGTTGTAATTTTGTCGTTTGTGCTTTTTACAGCACAGTTTACTAAAATTCTCGATGGTATATTGTTGGCTGACTCAGTTATGAAAACAATAATTTGACAAATTGGTTAACATTTATTTTTTTCAGAGACACTCTGAGCGTCACTTTTGTCTTGAATTGAATCTGAATTGAGTGAATGTATGAATGGAACTACGCTTCAGGCACCAGCTGCTGCAGGTTTCCTTCAGTTTTTTTTTTGTTAATTAAGCTGTATTTCATGTCGGGATCCATTTATGAATAAAACCGAACAGCACAAAAACAAACAAAAAAAACACAGAGTCAGAAACATAAATAAAAACCACTCGTGCTAAATGCTAAAAAAATGTTCAAAATCAACAACAATGTATGTGATGACACCAAAAACGCGTCGCTTTTGTTAGGGCGTGTCAACAAAAATTTTAACAAATAAATTAAAAATTAGCTGGCGGGCAACAAATGAGATTAAGTTGTATGAAGTTGGTGCTGTGTTGTGGCCTTAATCGCTCTAGCAGCCAAAGGTCGCAGTCTAAGCCAGAGCAATTGACAATGTCTCGTTCTGACGTCATGCACAAAATGCCAATTTTTATGGCTTGAAAGGGGCAGCTGATGGTGTTGTTGTTGTTATTTCTGTTGCTTTTGCAATTTGAACATTGCTATCGTTGGCAAACTGTCGCAAGCAATTAATCTTTTAACAAAAAATAAAAGCAACAACATGTAGTTTCAGCTGCTGCTCCGAAGTTGCCGCGTTTTTATGACAAAACTTGGCAATCTGTCTAAAATGTTCAACTTCACTCATTTTCAATGGCAGTTGCAATTCCTTAGCGGCCGACTTAGAAGGTCGCCTGCCGTGCAACGCCCGCAACTTACTAACTTACTACTAAAGCTGCCCCAGACACAGTAGACGACGCAGTCTCACAACTCAGACGGCTGCCAGACTGAGAAAGAAAGATCGGGAGACGAGAACGAGACAAGACGAGAGACGAAAATACTCAAAGCTTGAAGCCCGAAGCCGATGCGAAATTCATGCGAAACACAAGACGACACTTGAATGTTGCAAGCCGGACAGGCGCACATGATCGATACGAATGCGATCTCTGCTTGCCAGCAGGCCTCCCCCTCCCTCTCTCTCTATCTATCTCTCTCTCTCTTTCTCTCTACTCGTCCTCCTGTCAGATCCCCTTCTTTGTGCTCCTGCAACACACGCATTAAATTTAAAATGCGTTTCAGTATTTTTGTTGGCTTTGTTTTTTTGTGCTGGCGAAGGTTGCCAGCGTTGTCTGTGCATGGCCAGGCCAGGGTTGCCATTGTCAGCCAAAAACACATCAGAAAAATAAAAAAAAACTACAGCTGCTGCTACTACTTTAATACATTTGATGTGTGCTTACCTCGTTGAGTTAGGATTGGTTTGTTGTTAATACAATAGACTGGGGCATATTCTGTACAAAAAAAAAAAAAAAAAAAAATACACATGAAGAAAAATAGGAAAATCGTTAGATTTATATACGTTTCATTTACAAGTGTTGTTATAGCTGAACAATTAAAATGCTTGCCATAAAATTGTGGCTAAAACTTTCTAGAAACTTTCGCATGCATGTTGTTTTGTTGTAGATTTTTTTTGTTTAACAACTGCCAACCACTTTATGGGCACTTTGTGAGGCAGTTCTATTTAAAATATATGTATATGTTAAGGTTTATGTTTATGTTGATGTTGATGTTATGCACACATGACTGTATGTCATCAAATGTGTTAATATTTTGCTGATGCTCATGACAAATTATTGAAGCTGACAAAACTGTTGCAGTTTATCTACTTATTGCCGCAGTAATTAAAGCAGCACATTTTAACAAACCAAACATCATTAATTAAGCACAAATATACTTATGACTGGCTGATTGACTGTGTTCTACAAAATATATATTAATATTAATGCCACCTAACCAGCTCTCAGACTTAAGTCTGTATAATTTTTTGCAAATTTTTAGTGATTTTTTGTTTACTGGTTATTTTGTTACTGATTGAAGCTAAAACGCAGACTGCGTGGCTTTGGCTTTGATTTCTTAGCGAATTCATGTATTTTTCCATTCTATTAAAATTTTGTTACATTCAACATTTTTTATTTTTGCATATATTTACGCAACATGTTGCTGGGCTATGGCGATTGCAACATTGCTGTCGTTTTTGGCTGGTTGCCAACTGAACATTGATTGATTGACTGTTTGGCAATAAATGCAAAATTAGTAGAAAACCGAAGCGTTGCCACCCACCAATAACGCAAAACGCTGGAAACAAAATACAGCTAAACAGTTGCCACTGGGCCAATTAGTGGGGCGTAACAGCAGCCCACCAAAAAACGGTGGCCAACATAGACAGACAACAAAGGCCTGCGAAAAGTGAAAAAAAAATCTACCCAATGCCAAGCGCAAAACTTCAGAGTCATGTTACACGGCTGATAAATGATCGTGGCTAGTTTTAAATAAATTATAATATTTAACTCATTAATTATTTGTGCTGCAGTAGCAACCAATCAAAGGCCAATCAAATGCCACAGCCAAGTGACAACAACGTAAAATGGTTTACTAGTTGTTGTTTTTGCCATTTTTGGTCAACATTAAACAATTAACAATTGTTTAAAATGTGTGTTATTATTTGCTAATCATTTAGTAGAATTGTCAACAAATGCTAAGCTGCATTTGCATTTTTAGCTGAGTTTGACAATTGAAAACGTTTATAGTTGCTGCTGCTAATTGGCTTGTTGCTGGCACAAATGCGACATGTTGCTGAGACTGCACTAGCACAACAGCAACCCTTGTAACCGCAAACAGTAACTACGAGTGTGTGTGTGTGCTTGTGTCTGTTGTGGCTGCTGGCATTTGCCACCTGTTGCAATTAGGCATGCAACATGGCATGTTGTTGCGGTTGCTGCCAATGCGGGTGTGCAAATAACCAAAAAATATACAAAAAATAACAAAAACCTATGTGCCGCATGAACAGCAGCTATTTATGTGGAATGGCTACCGCAATAACAGCAACAGTTGCTGGCGTCGCAGCTGTGCGACCTTAACAAATATGCCGCCCCAAAAACTTGTTTCTTAACATATATCTCAGCAATGTTGCAGCCAGACAGTCGATTGCTGTTCGCAGCGACATGAATTTATTAGCGCAACGATTTTCAGTGTTCGGTATTTTTTTTATTTTGAGTTTTTCAACATTTGAATTTTCAATCGCAGCTGTGTGTGCCGCAAGCTGCTGATAAACTCTGACGCTGACTCTTGTCGCTTGCTGCTCGTAGCTCGTTTCGAGGTTTTTCTTATCGCGCACCCACAACAACAGCAGCAGAGTCCTCAGCAGCAGCAGCAGCATCGTCAACGCACGCAATGAAACTGATGGCTCCCATGGCGTTATCTAGCCATTAAACTGCCCTGCCCTACCCTGAACCTTGGCCCAGCGCATCTATATGTGAGTAAATTGGTACAAGGCAAAGTCATTTGTTGTTGCTGCTGCTGCTGCGGACAACGCCTACTCAAAAATAGAAGAAAAAAAAACACGAAGAAAAAATATAAAGCGTTGCCGATAAACATCATTGAGCGTTATTGAAATTGGAATTTCAAATGAGCTGAACGCTGATTGTGGCACACAGAGTGAATATCAGTTCAGAGATTCTGTGTGAGAAAATAACATTTCACTCGTTTAAGTTGATTGTGTTTTTATGCATATCTGGAAACCGTTTGACTTTTGCATTTAAACTTTCAAATGCAATTAGCCACAGGCATAAATTACACACATAGAACTTGCAACTGTTGACCAAACAGCAAACGGGCAACAGCAACACAAGCGATACAAGCTGTTATTAACATGATTGCAGCGGCTTTTGGTCACCCTCCGAACTGTGCAGCGGCACTCCAAACTCTAACTCTAAACTTAGCTTGGCAACTACTACTATAATAATGACCAGTGGCTAGGCTAAGTCAGACCGGGCCCCAGCTACAACTACGGCCACCTACTACAATCAACGAGGCGTGCATGCAACTTAGAAATTGCTGCCTGCCTCGCAGCGATAGAAACAACAACAACAGAAGCTGCACAAAATTAGCAGCGCGTGCTAAGCAATTGGCCCAAGCAACAAGCAAAAACAACAATAGTCTGACACACACCCACACACACACACACAGACAGAAAAATTAAACCCATACATAAAGAGACTGTGCATATTGTTTTACAGCTGCACGGCAGCAACATGCGCAAATATGGCGGCAGCAGCAGTAGCAACATTCAACGCTAGCTTTGGTAATTGCAACAATTTAACGGTCTGTCGCTTTGCTTTTGCGCTTAAGTGTACTTTAGTGCGCTGTACCAACAACTCTAGAGCAATATGCTCAAGATTACTGCCCTGCCATCTTTTTTGGGTGCCTACAACTTAATCAAAAACTAATTGCATTTGCATACAAGCAGCTCCTGCTGCTGCTGCCCACCACGGATGTGGTTTTCAACGCTTGGCTGTGTCAACTTTCAATCAAAGTCAACAAAAATCCAAAAAAACAAAAAAAAAATGCCTTCTGTGGTTGCGCTTCCTGGCAGTAACAACCGCAAGCAGTGAAAAGGCGCTACTAGCGGGTGCTGGTCAGTTTGCCAGCTTTGTTCAACCGTGGGAGCGGTTAGTAAATTGAAAAAATAAAATAATAAAAACCAAAGGTATATCAAGTATATAGTATATTAAAAAAAACTTTTATAAGATTGCACATTCTAATTTATATGGCAAACGCCCGCGCAAACTACGCATTTTTGCACGCAACAGCAGAAGCAGGAGCAACATTGGTGGGGAAAGGCAAGTTAACTGACAAACGCAAGTGCCTCAGTGCCACAGAGCTGATGGATCACCGTAGATAAGCGAATCTTGCAGATAATCGCATCACTCACTGGCCATGCCAATGCTGCAAGTGTGTTTCGCCTTCTCAGTTTCTTAGCTTTGCATGCATGAGCCTGAAACTCAGACACTGACGCAGACGCATACGCAGACTCCAACTCTGGCTGTAGTGTGCAGACTGGACATGCAATAATTTTCAAATACAGTAGAGGTAACAGCAGCAGCAGCAGCAAGAGCAACCGGCTCCAGTCCAAGCTGCAATGATGATGATGCATGACAGTGACAGTGCGTTGTAGTTGCTTATGGTTGGTTCTTTGTTGTTGTTGCAGTTGTTGTTATAGCTGTTGTTGCTCTTGCCGCTGCATGACATTAAGCAGGTTGCAAACAGACGCACACATGTCTGGACAGTTGCTGTCTCTTGGCCTGTCCGTCTGTCCGTCTTTTTGTCTCTGTATGTCAGTCTCAGCCTCAGAGTCTGTGCAGCGAATTGTGGGTGCCTTTTGCAGCATTCTTTGCAGATTACTGAAATTAGCCACAATTCGCCTGCAGTCAAGTATGAGTATCCGCGTGTGTGTGTTGGTGGCAGGCAAAACTTATTTTCATGCTTTATTTGAGCCTGAGCCTTTTACAAGCGCAACGAAACACAAAATGAAATACAACTTTCAACTGAAGTTTTGTTTTTGTTGTTGCTGTCGGGCAAAAAAATCAATTAAAATTCATAGCCAATCGATTTGCGCACACTTCACAAATCGCAATTGAAAATGTATTTTACACTCATACACACACGCACACACTCACACAACACACACGCACAAGAAAGTTTCTTGAAAATATTTCTGAAAAACCTTTCGATTTTTGGTTCTTTTTCGTTTTTCGGGCAAGTTAAATACATAAAAACTGGCGCCAGTTGGGCAAACACTGCGGCTCCAACTGATTACAATCACGCCGCTTACATCAACAAACAACCAGCAGCAGCAACAAGCACAGCAACAACAACATTGATGGGTTTCTTCTACCTGCGCTTTGGTGGGGCGAAAAAGGGTTTTATTTTTATTTTTACGTCTAGCCACCGACGCAGTTACAGCAACGGCAACGGCAGCAGCAGCAGCAGCCATTGCCACCACCACTGCTAACGTCAACGGCATCATCATTATCATCATTAAAATGTCAGTTAATAATTTTTTTTTCGCTGCTGCCGCTTCAAAAACTTTGAGTGGTTTTTCAGTTTGACGTTTACAACGTCCAGTCTGTCCAGTGTCCCTAACCAACCGTCTGGGCCAACCTGACAGGGGGGCTTCTGTGGACTGCAGCTGCTTTTGCTGCTGAGTGTGTTTTAAGCTGAAAAGATCTGAAAAATATATGTGCATATATAGCTGGGTGGCCATTGCAATGGAGAAACAACAGAGTTGAATTCTTATATTGGAGCTCTGTCCGGAACTACCAGCTGTCTGTGTATGTGTGTGTGTGTGTGTGTGTTGCTCTTTTTCGGTCAGCCCTCGTTTCAATTAACAGCAGCGAATGCTAGCAAGTTCGTTGCTTAAGTCTTTTGTTTTTTCCTGCAAACACTGTAAAATGTGAAAAATGCTTAAATTGCAGTGCAATATCCAACAATAAGTATTAAAGTAGGCAAAGTTATGTTGCTGCTGCTGGTGTTGTAGCTGCTGCTTGTTGCACCTGCACACAATTGCTAATAATTATTTATGCTGCAGAAAGACAACAGAGATGGGGGTAAAATAAGTAGAAGCTGCCACCGCCGCAGCCGCCGCCTCCGCCACCAAGTGGCATTGGCTACTGTTTCTCCCCATTGCCCAGCAACGGGCTACGTCTCATCAGCAGTTAATGACCAGGCAGCCTGGCCACAAACAGCAGCAGTATTGTCGTCGTCGCCTTCGCCGTCGTCGTCGTCATCATCGCCATTGCAATCGCCACGTTGGCAACATCATGACTCCATAATTATGCACACACAGGCTGCATTTTTGCGCATTGCCTTTTGGCTTGATTCGCGGCTGCAATTTCAACAGTTGTTGCCTTGCGCCTTCCATTCGCCTGGTGGGTGGAGTCACGCCTTACTATGGCCGCCTCCAAGACAGCAACAGCAGAAACAGCAGCTTCACCTGGCTAAACTCAAACTTTTAATTTAATAAAATTTTTATAGGCCGACGCGACAAGCTTGTTTACAAGCGTTCAACATGCAACTTTAAAGATACTTTTTTTCATTCAGCTAAACCAATGCGGTTTCAATTTGAACAGTGTATGCATGTGTATGATTGTGTGTGTGTGTGTGTTTGTTTGGTGGGGGTTGCACATTGCATTTGCAAGTTGTGGCATTTTGCGCACTTCCTGTCGACTGTCAAGACATGCCAACATTGTCCTCGTTCAGCTCCTTATTCTGCGTCACTTCCTGCAGTCGGCGGCGAAGGTGGCAAAACTTTTGCCTGCTACTTTTTTGTTGCTGCCACACGCACGCATTGCAGTTGTTTTATTTTGTTTTTGCATACCGCCCCTTCTGTGGCCTTTCTGTGGCAAGCGGCAAGTGGCAGCTATTCACTTTTTACTCAACACCCCCAACAGCAAACATCAGCAGCAGCAGCAAACACGAAAGGTGCGCTCCCAACTTTGGCCAAGTAATCCACACCAGTCGACTGGCATAGACTTGAACTCGTTGCTGTTGTTGTTTTTTGTTGCTCGTTGATTTTCTGCTCGCTTGCATGCGATTAGTTTGTAATTTGATTGCGACGCGGCTGTAAGCCGGCTCGCTTGTAACTTGTACTTTTGCATCTAACAGATGCACACATGCCAAGTAAGTTGTTAGCTCCGTTTTGAAAGTTTGCCCTGCGCCATTTGCCTTTTGCGTGTTTGCTAATTGATGCAAGTCAAATTTCAGCCTCAAATGACACTAAAGTTGTCTGAACGACTTAAGACAAAAGGGCGATAAACACCTTTATGTTTCTTAAAATATTGAGTTTATTAGAAGAGCTAGAAAAACTTTAAACTGTTTTGTCATAATTTTTTTGTATGCGCTTCCTGCTTAGGTTGGTAGCCAGCTTAATATAACAACGTCATTGCAACTCAGGAATCTTACATAATTAGCTTTCCCTAGCGCAAATTCTGCAGTATCATCTAATCAAATCAACTCAGACCAAGAACTGCATCGGGTCTGGCGTAATAACTTCCGTATTAGTTTCAATTATATCAATACGCCGGCTAATCAGAAGCCCTAATAGGCGACGAGATGCCTTTCATTTTGGTTTATAATAAGCGCATTGCATATCCGTTTCGTTCCAGCCAAATCACTGAACCGTCTCCTCTTCCTTGGCAAGTCATTATCCAACAAACAACAGTTCCTGCTCCTCCTCCTCCATCATCACCCTCTACTCTTGCTATATTTTGGGCCCTCCGACCGCTTCGCGTGTATGCTGTCAGTGTGTGTGTGTGTGTGTGTGTGTGTGTAAATGTGGACCAGTTTGACAGGTGTTTCTTGCGCTGACTGAAGCTCAATTCTATGCGACGTCTCTCGGTTTCTGATTCTGATTCTGTTTCTGTTTATTTGTTTTGTTTATCTGCTGGTCGTGTGGCGTCGGCGTTTGAATGCAGGTTGTTCTACTCGTATTTTAAATACGCTCTGACATCAGAGCAGCATCCCCAGCATCAGCATCTTAAACTTAGCTCACGTCTTCAGCTGCGGCTGCTTTAATTATAATTTATCTGCTTGGTGGCTCGACGACTTCAACGACGACATCGACGCAAACGTATCTCAAGATTTTGACTTTTATCTGCTGCTGAATTGATGAGTATATAATAAGACTTTATTGGTCAAAGCCAAGAGCCAAGAGCCAAAGCCAAAGCCAAAGCCAAAAAGCCGATAAAAAAACCAAAAACCGTACGACAAGTGCGGATCGATTCGGAGACTTTCTAAACTACCCTGTCAACTAGCACGAAGTGCATCTGAATTTACATAAAGGCAACAGAACAGCGTATCTCAAAGCCGCACCGTGCTTTTGTGTTGGGTCAAGAAATGTATGCCATAAGCTGTCATGATAGGCTGCGCATCGGCATTCAACCTTTGTTGTGGGAGTGTGTGTTGCAACAACTGGCAGGGACGGACGGACACTGCGTGTCCTTTGTGGCGAGCGTGAGAAGCAAGCAACTGTGAGCGCGTCTGTGTCTCCATTCTGAATTCAAGCTCTCTTCTCTCGTGTTGCTTGTCAATGTGTTTCGCTTGTTCGCCTGTCTTCGGCTTGCCCTGCTTGCCCCATGCTATTGCAATGCATTTTTGTTGTTGCTACAAATTCTACAAGCAAATCAACAAAAACCAACAAACAACGTGTATGCCTTGGAATTTAAAACTTTACTTCAGGGCACACCACATTTTGTTGTGGTTGTTGATGTTGCTCTCGTTGTTGCTGTTGTTGTTTTTGTATTGCTTTTTGTGTATAAATTGTCAACGGAAATCAGTTTGCCACTCAAGAGGCTTCCCTTTTCCTGTGGCCAGCCGCACAGATAGCAGCGCTTTGCTTCTCTGGTTCTGTTTCATTTGGGGTGACTCGGACTTGACTTCGACTTCAACTTCCAGAGACAAAGTAAATACCAACCAAATATAAAAGGAAAGAGAGGAAAACTGCAGAGGTTTTTTTTACCAGAGTTGTTTGTTTTATATTTTTGTATTTTTGATTTATTTACGGCCAAGTTTAGGCACACGTGCCATCATTTAAAAATCGCTTTTAAAACAATTTTGGAATCTTTCTATCGACAATTAGCGCACAAAAGCGGCAAAAATATACAACAAATGAAAAGGAAGGAGAGTGAAAGAATGAGAGAAATATGCATAAACATAAACATAATAATAACTATAATTTGCATATTCATTTGGCGTTCGTTTGAAATCATTTCTTGAGCTCATAAGTCAGCCAAAGGCAATAGACTCTCTGAGTTGAGCTTAAATTTGAGTTTGGGTTTAGGTTTCAGTTGCTCGAATATTGTATGCATATGTAAAATATATTGAATTATCATCATCAAATGGCGGCTGCTAAAAATAAAAACTGTAAAATAATCGCGCGACAAATATATGTTTAGTTTGTGGAGCCATTGTATTGTGTGCGAAGAGGGGGAGACCCTTTTTATATTTATTGTGTTGTGTTGAAGGCAGGCAGGCAGGCAGCAAATCAAAAGAAAATATTCGAAAATGGCTTAGTGACAGTTTCTCAGGTTTGTTGGGTTTTAGGCGCGTTTAGAAGATGACAGCAACAACAGCTACACCAACAATAAAGCGGCTTACACTTTGTTTACAATGTTGCGTGGTATTTTACAGATCTGCTGTTGTTGTTGTTGTTGCTCTCTTGCTGCGTCAATATTGATAATAAATAACAGCATAGCGCGACAACAAAAACAAAGCAGCATTAGAAAGACAACAGCAACAACAACTTAAATAACGACAACGTCAGCAGTGGTCACGTCTCAAGTGAAAATCGTTTTTAAGTGCCCCATTGCCTAGTGAAAATTAAACTGTCCCTGGGCACGTCATCGTCTGGCTGGACACAAGTCAGCGACAACTTCTTTAAGGCACAGAGACTCATCTTCTCACTGCTCTCTCTCTCTCTCTTCGTTCTGCAGTCTGCAGTCTGCATGCGCGAGTCTTCTTCAGCCTGGGCAACCCTTTCGAGTCGGCCGCCAAAACCAAAAGTGTCAACTCTAATTGCCTTTTGCTTGGCTTGCCCGCCTCGAAACTCAAACAGAGATTTGGTCATGGACCACTCGTGGACCACTCTCCTACAGCGTCTTCAATTCTGTTGCGGCTCTCCTGTAAGAGTGTGTGTGTGTGTGTATGTGTGTCTTGAAGCTGCTCGGCAAAGATCTTATGGTCAGACCTGCTGTCTGTCAAATATTTGCCTCGGCATTGCCTGCGCTTGCGCAAATACTAATAAAATTTCGGTTAATTTTTTTAAGTTAACACACACACATTTACTTTTATTTATTTGCTTGGTATTCTGTGTTTTTGGCCTTTTGTCTTATTTTTTTGTTAGTTGTTGTTGTTGTTGTTGCTGGTGTGCACTTGACTGTAATGGATTTGTTGGCATGAAGATATTTTTTTTTTTTTTTTTTTTTTTTATTGTCTGCCATTTGCGTTAACTTAAAACAAAGCAACAACAACAATAAGGCAATACCGGGGCTTTGGAGGCGGCAAAGGAAAGTCAAATATGTCAACAATAATGAGAATTACATAAATTAAGCGGCTGCAGTGTTTTGTTGAAAAAAATAAAAATCAAAATCAACAACAACAAAAATATGAATATCAAGTCAAGTGAAATTACGAGGATTTGTGTACTCAATTAGCAGCAAGGAAGTCGGAGAACATTAGATTGAGGGCGAAGTTTTTATTGAGTAATTAAACAATATAATTTAATATTAATGCAGCAAACATTTCAACTACCAACAAAGTTCCAAGAATCATTTAAGCCAAAGAAATCAAGATTTGCTTTTCTTTTTTCACAGATTATTACAAATTTGTCACTTTGTATGCCATTTAATACATCATTTTAAAAACTAACCACGTTCATATCTTAATTTAGCATTAACATACGTTTTACTTTTACTTTTTAACGTCTAGTTGCGTATTCAAATTATTATTACAAGCTTAAGTCTGCATTCGGCACATTGCTCATACGCCGTGTGGCAAATGCAAAAACAAAAACTTGTTTAACATTTACCGAGCACATAAACAAACATTACAATTAAGTTTTATGCGACAGGCATTTGTGCTTATAAAGTGCACTAAAATATTATGCAAAGCAGTCAAAAAAACTAAAATAAATAAAAATAATAAAAAAAAACTTCAAACGAAGCTGCCACAAAGATAAGCAATGGCCAAAGAAAACCGCTTAAGTTGAAAACGTGGAAGAGAGAAGAGGAATTGGGGAGGGTTCGGTGTAGAAGTTAGATGAGTAGAACATTCAAATTGGCGACAGCGAGCGCTAAGTGCAGACAGTTGCATGTGCTAAGCGACAAATGGACAGTTGGACTTAAAAACAGACGGACGGACGAACAAAGTAACCAACTGGGTGATCATTGCGGCTAGTTGCGTGCGAGCAACAGGTTTGAATGTTGGCCTAATGAAGCGCCCCTTGCTGTTTGCCGGCTGCAGCTTGTCGCCTTGCCAGCTTGCTGCTTGCCACATAGAGATTATGAGTCAGTTAAAGTCTTTATGCAATTCCTATGCAGGCCGTAAATTTTTCAATTGGCCTGCCTAGCTGTAAACCCAACCAAATCACCCACCATTCGATCGAGTGGATCGCTTATCACTTGCTTATCAAATGGAACACCTACACACAAAACGATTGCGGCACCGAACAAAAAGCAAAACAAACAAAATATTTTAGAATAAATTGTAAAATTCATTGAAAGTCTTTGTCTATAAATTGATAAAGCTGACCAAGTGCGAGTAATTTACCTCTTATTTTTTTTTTTTTTTTTTTTTCATTCAATCTGCTTTTGTTCGGTGGGTGGTCAGAATATTCTAATCTCTTAATATAAGCAATCAGTTTTTTTGTTTTATTTTTATATTCATTTGTTTTTATTTTAATATTTGTTTTTAATACTATTCAAAAGCGACATTTAATCAGCAATCTATGTAGTCCAATGACGTTAATTGAAACTACTTGAGATTAAATAAAAAATTGTTTTTAAATGCTGCTGCTGAAGTACTTAAAAAAGTTGGAGGTGCTCATGTTGTGGCACGTTTACGCTATACATAAATCGTATGTGAAATTATTTTTTTGCTTCGTGAGCAGCTCACATAAGTCTTTATGATATAAGAACATACTGTGTTCGTTATCAGAGTGTTTAAATTAATTTTTTTTTTTTTTTAAATTTTGTACTGTGTGTGGTTTCCCATTAAGAAAAATAGAAAACAGCCCATACTCATATTGAATAATCTTCTATTAACATATATACTACTTGAATATATGTATATAAATGACAATGCTGATATGGCTCAACGCTTTTGACGTAGTAAGGCGCACACTTTGCTTATCAACAATAACAACTGACCGCCTGAGAACATTCGCACTAACCACAAAAACAAAACCTAGGAAAAACAAAATAATATCAAACTTGTATTCCCGAAAATGGCTGACCAAAATATTTGTATAAAATCATTGAAAAAAAAATAAATCGTGCTACAATTTGATATTAAGTTTCTGGAATTTGCCGCTGGCTGCTAATTGAAGGGGTGTGATCTGAATTAGTCCAAGTCTGAGGCTTTTGGCTGACTGGCAACGCCTTGAAGTTGCCTCTAATGAAAAATAAAACGTTTATCAAATGCATGATAACAGCGTTACCCCCTAATCCAAATCCAAAACAAAATTCTTATAGAGCCAGCCCTATCAAATGTCTACCGCCTGTCGAGGTGTTAAACTCTTCGCAACTGTCGCTACGTCTCTCAGCCTTTTCATTCCCCATTCACCCATTGGCTTCTCTTTGTTTTATTGTTTAACGCATTGTAATTAACAGCTTTAGTAATAGACATTGCCATGGATCGTCTCTGTATATCCGTCTGTCTGTCTGTCAGTCTGTACCGCTTTTTAACGCACACGTGATGATTAAATTTTAATTTTAGTCTTTATATGGCGGATCATTGTGTGCTTTAAGGTCTCGAACTCGACTCTTGAACCTCACAAAGCAAGCACAACTAATCCAAATCAAATGGCTTCTCCAAATCAATTCGTTTTCAATCGTTTAAAGTTAATTAACGCGCCAGAATTTTATTTTCAACTTACACGTTCTTAAGTTTTTAAGTTGTTTTCTTGTTTTTGTTTTTTGCATTACAATACGATGTTGTTTATTGCTATCGTTGTCTGTTCCGTTATACGCGTTTGTTTTGTTTGTAAATGAATTTTATATATTTAAGTATTTTCATTTTGTGTATTGTTTGCATTTTGTGTATTTTGCTCAACGTCTCAATTTCAATGCGCGCTTTTGTTATTGTTATGGTATATATAAATATATATATTTATTTTCTTTTTGTTTGTTTCTTCTTATTTAAAAGTCATTAAAATTGTTAATTTAAGGCTATGCGTGAAATAAATTAACCAATGAACCGCCACTAAAAAAAAAACAAAGAGCCCCAAACGATCAAATACTTTTGCATACCCTTTAAACAGAAAGTTTGGGGTGGATATGTAGACGGAATAAAAACTATTAAAAATATTCAACGCCCAAATTTCGCTTTTAAACAAACAAATTATATTGTTGCTGCAAACTTTTCTTTTCACTAACAGTATCAAATATTTCTATAGAGTATCTCATTATTGTTAATTTCTGTCTTGACATTTGTGGAAAAAAATGCAAATGCCAATGAAATGCACCGAGGGTGGCAGAGTCGCTGGCGACTTTGAGCCACTTTAAAATGGCGTCGCTTGTGGTGCGGGTGACGTCGCTCACCTCCTCAATGTCCGTCCACACACACACGCTGCCCCCTCCCCCCCATGGCTGCTTTATATGCCAAACAGTCGCAGAGACGGTCCGGTCGACTGTCCGGCAGACGTCGTCATTGTCTTATAAGGTGCGGTGCGTATAAAGCCAGACATCGACATCGAGTTGGAAAAAAAAATCAAACAAACAAACAAACAGAGAAAAAATCACTTGGTACACTCGCGCGACATATTGAGAAATGTGCAATAGCTTAATGCCCATTTATGGCCTGCACTTTTCATGGCAAGTTGCATTTATCGGGCGATCAGCTCAAACGAGCGATCGATCAACTGTTTAGCCACCAAAAAACGCAAAAACAATAAGATAAATACATAAAAAACAAACAAACATATATGTATAAGAACATTTTGTTCATTGCTCATACGCACCGTGGCACGGACGCATGCTAATTGATCAGTGTGATGATGATAGCTGCAGCCGAAAAAGAGTTCACAGCAACATAAACTACAACAACAGCAGTCACTAACACCAGCAACATGTCCTAGCGAGAGAGTTGTTGTTGCTTTGGCTGCTGCTGTTGCTGTTTGCCTTTAAATGGTATAAATTACCAATGAATGACATACAATTTAATTGCCCGGTCTAAACAGCAACTTCAGCCGCATACAGAGCAGCATCAACAGCATCAACAGCAACAGCAGCAGCAGCAGCAGTTGCAGTTGGAGTTGCTGTTGCGGTTTTGCAGTTGTTGCTGGAATTAATTAATATTGCACTTTTGAAGCGCGTGCATACAAATTTGTCAGATTCAGTACGGGGCAAGCATACGGGGCCATTGCCCATTTTTATGCCCAAGGTGTAGGCAATTGGCATAGTTCACATTCACACAGTGGCTATGTTACGTTGTGTGTGTTAATGTTGTGTGTGTGTGTGTGTGCTTTATTATGGCATTTGATGGCAATTAAAAGTCTTTCGCATTAATCGTGTACAACATTCAAGGGCTGGCTGCTGCGTGAGCTGTTGCTGCTACTGCTGCTTGAGTTGCACGCCTGCAATATGCCTGATTTTGTTTGCTGCTAAGAATGTGTATTTCCTTGCGTGTATGCGCGAGTGTGTGTGTGTGTGTGAGTTTTATTGTGCGTCAATTTGCTGGCCACAGAATGTCGTTGTCATTGGCACAATGTTTGTTGTTGTCGATTGACGTCAAACCAAAACCAAATCACAACACTCGAACTCGCACTCGCACTCGCAGCATCATCAACATTCGCCTCATCTTGGGGGCTGGTATTGATAGCAATAAGTGTATGTAGCCACTTATCAGTGAGTCAGAGTCAGGCGAGGCCAATGAATTGTTTTAGTAGGTGTTGCAATACTTGACCAACAGGGTATAGAGATAACTAAAACACCCTCAAGAAACTATGTATTTTACTACTCTCACAGTTTAATTTCCTCTCACACCCTCCTAACACATTTATTGGTTGGATCGTTTCATGGCTTATATGATAAGTGTCGCCATATATCAAACTGGCCTGGGCTATCTGATATAGCGCTGATTATCAGCAATTTGCAGTTGAAGCTTTTGGCTGTAAACTGATTCTAAAACAGCAACAACGCCATCAATTGGCTTTGTAATTAGATCTATAACTTTTTGACACATTTCAAAAAACATTTTTGCTGAGGCAACCAGAGGCAACCGACTGGCGCCCGAGCCTAAAAGATGTTGCCGTCGGCAAAATAAAATAAACAAAAAAAAAAAAAAACTTAAAAATATAAAAATGTTCTCAATTTTGAGTATGAAACTTACCTCAGTTTGTTTTGGGCGCTTTGGCAAGCATTATCCAAGCATTATCCAATAAATGTTGTTTTTGTTGTTGTGGCTCACCACACATTTAATATTTATTTGTTATATGTGTATTTTTCTTTTTATTATTATGTGTTGCAGTTGTTGTATACTTTAATTGCTAATTACTTTTTTGCTATCATAAAAATATCACAAACTTTTGCTTATGCGATGATCGCATGTGTGTGTGTGTGTTGTGTGTGTTTTAAACAATTGCATTTATGTTTAAATATAATTTTATTGTTATTATTATTAAACTTTGCGTTTTCATTTCTTATTTTCTTTTAAGACACTTCAATTGCGACTTTATACACTTATTATTCTATAAATATTATTAATTGAATTTGTTTGCTTGTATAAAGACATTTGCTGTTTTTTATAATTATGTTTAAAAATTTGGCAAGTTTAGTTGAGTGAGTGAAAAAGAGCAAAAATGTATTAGCTAGAAAATTGTTGTTCGTTGTTGGTTGTTGTTGTGAATCGCTGCTAGGTACAATTAGGTTTTGAGAGTTGAGTTTTAGTGGCTAAAAAACGTTAGAATGCGGCGTGCGTAAAGCGTTTTGGATATTAATAAATAGGCGATTTTATATTAGGTTTTTGTTTTATAACTGACGCGTGTTAACGTTTAAAAGGTTGTTGTTGTTGTTTGGGTTGTTGTTTTTTGGTGTTGTTTTTGTTGCACGCGCGTTCGTTTTACACTTCGTAACCGTGTACCGTTTCTTGTTGTCGCCGCGTCAACGTGCAAATAACAAATAACGAAAACGTACGAAAAAATTTTCACTGCAACGCAAAGAGATTTTCCCGTCGTCGCGTCGTTGTCGTTGGCGTCGTCGGCATCGTTGTCGTTGTCGTCGTCTTCACTGGCTTCGGCTGCACCACCAACACTCACACAAAAAGAGTGTGTATGAGAGTGAAAGAGAGCCTTTGCGTTGTGTGTGTGTGTGTGTGTGTGAAAGGGGGAGGGTGGTTGTGTAGGCACGACTGCAACTGCAATTGCACGCACAATTATTTTGGCCAAACGAAAAAAGTAAACAGTAAATCTTGGCTTGGACTCTTCTATATGAAACTGATCAACTTTTGCGTTACTTTGGCGACGGCAAACGCGTTCGGGGCTCTGACGTTGAACCTGAACCGACACTGCCCAGCAAGACACTGGCGCAGCCATCGGTCTTTCTAAGTAGAATAGGCTGACGACGCAGCTGCTGCTGCTGTTGCTGCCGACGCCACACCAACACCACACCAACACAAACACGCACGGCAGCAGCAGCAGCAACACCAACGCAACAGCTAGCGTGTGCTTGTGTGTGTGTGTTGGCGTCTCATTCGCCGGATAAAGCCATCTCAGAGAGGGAGAGACAAAGTGAGAGAGCCAGTGGGAGAACCTGAGACCGCAGCACGTGCAAAACAACATAAAGCTGACTGCTGATTTTAGCCGTAGTTGTTTTTGCATTTTTATCTCTTCACTTCGCGACTGTCAGCTGATGTTGTTGCTGTTACTGTTGCAACTGCCGAGCTGCTGTTGCTGCTGCTGTTTTTGTTGCTGTTGTGGCAGCTGCTGCTGCTGCTCGAAGCTTGTTGTTGCTTGTTGCCCCCACGCTAGTCGCAAGTCGTTGTAGTTGTTTATGGCTGCGTGGGTTTCTAATTGCTCAAACTTTATACCAATGAGGAGACTTCGTTGCATTTTCGCTTTTGTGAAAGCGAGCTCCGAATAGGCGCCTCCCATTTTTCCATTGTTGTTGCTGCTCTCCTCCGCTGTTTTTGGAGCATTCAAAAGCGTTGGAGTTTGGATTGGTTGGGGTGTAGCCTATTGCTAAGGACGGTCGGTTGAGGGTGTGCAAAACTCAAGTACAAATTATGTAAAAAGAACAAAAAGTGAAAGTAAAAATAACTAACATATTTGTGTGAATAAAATGTGTTAGCTAGCTTACAAGTCTTACTTTTGAGCGATTGTGCAACTTATTGTTTAACCTTAAATGATAAATGTGGATATCAAATTGAAAACATGTTCGTACAGTCGGCCTGTTGCCTTTGTAGCACAAGAACACATAGCATTGGTATATTGTTTTATAGAGATCAACTATACTTTTATGGCTTTGAAGTTTAAAATAGTTACGGTTTGTAGTCGGACAGATATACATGTATAGATATATATATCTGTCCGACTTTAATTTCAAGTAATTAAAGTTTTGGAAATAAAGCTAAGGGTACTTCAATTTCGTACATATTTTGTTTATAGGTCATAAGCACTAATGAACTGATTTGCCTCCTAATACCAGTTGAAACATAGAAATAAAAAAAAAGTTGTAAAGTACATATTCTGCTCTAACGCACGAATTTATTACCAATAAGATACAAAATATAATTACAAAGCAACATAATAATAATAATCATAAATATTGTTTCTCAAAATCATGGCCGGATAAACTGAATTCGGATAAAAGTTAAATGCTCTCCCACAACAAGAGCCTCTCTACTCTCTATCTTTCACATGCACACCACGGCCACCACTCTTCTCTCTCACGCATACAAACAGAAAACACCACAAATGCCGGCAAGCAACTTCAACGTTAGCGTCGAGCGCCTGAACTTGAAATGCCGATGCAGCAACACAGAGAGCTAAGTGTCCGTGCTCTCTCTCTCTCTCTCCCTCTCTTTCCATCTCAGCAGCTAGTATAACTGTGTTTGTATCTGTGTGTGAGAGTTGACGACGCAGCTGCCGACTTTTTGTATCTGTGTTATAAGTGTGAGTGTGTGTATGTGCGGTGTGTTTACAAAACAAAGACCAAAATGAAACAGAGACGAGCCAAAAGCATGCCAAGCACTCACTCACACACACACACACACAGACTCTGGCCACGTTTTGTGAATGAACGAATAGTAGCACACCAATACAACAGCGCTCACTCACACACACACGCTCGCAGCAATACCAATGCACGTTTTGGTTGTGTGTATGTGAATTGTGGGCAGGGAAAATAAACGAAACGCAAAAACGCGTTTACGCGATTCGTACAAAAATTTTTCGTGTTGTTGGTGGGCAGCAAAAACAACAACAACAACAATAAGCAGCAGCAACAGCAGCCCGTTTGTAGGT
The DNA here is from genome assembly GCA_018904305.1 of Scaptomyza montana. Classification (NCBI taxonomy): domain Eukaryota; kingdom Metazoa; phylum Arthropoda; class Insecta; order Diptera; family Drosophilidae; genus Scaptomyza; species Scaptomyza montana. Next base: position 2,773,553 of record JAEIGR010000003.1, read on the forward strand.
GTAGGCTATGTAGATAGATACATATGCATATGTATATATGTGTGTGTGTGTTTTGCTAGAGTTAGTTGATTGGTGTGAAACAACAACTACAACAATAAGTTATTGAAATGAGACGACAACGACATGACAATATTGACGATCTCGAGGCCGCGAACAAATAAAACCAAAATGGTGTAGGCCCAGTTAGCCGACGTGAAGGTGGCAGCAACTGGCAATAATAGCAGCGATACGAATACAGATACTGATACTGAGATACTATTCGTATCTTACGCCTCTGACCGTCGGTCTGGAAGCAACGCCAACCAATCAGCCAACACAATCAACAACAAATACATTTCTTAGCTGGCGTTGGCGTTGGCGCGTCGCTGATTTGTTGATGAAGTTGTCGCTATTGAAGCTGTTTTTGTTTTATGTAAATTTGTGACTGATCTAAGTACATTTTTATGTCGTAATTGCCTACGCCAAGCAACGAAGAACAGCAGCAACTCACGTCAGGGACTGAAAATGCTGGATGCACAGGAAAAGTTGGATTTTTGTTTTGGCATCTTTTTTTTTGCGCAGCTGCAATAAAATTTACGTGAAATCCGACAGAAATGCCTATACAATAATTTTGTGTGCAATTGCTTTTTGTGTTGGAAATCTTCCCACGGTTGGGCAAGTCATCACCCTCTTCGCTCAAGCATTGTTATTGTCGTTGTAGGACCGCCACCACCACTAGCACCACCCGAACACAACCCACCACCGCCGATCCTTGTCGTCTTGTCGTCTTTTCGCCTTGTCGTCCTCTCGTGCAACCCCCTAACTTTTGGCGGGAAACAATAATCTTTGCAATCACAGTTAACGTCTTTGAAACTTTGCCACACAACAACAATAGGCAACCGCCCGCGACCCTCCTATCAAGGAGCGGATTCCCTGCCGCAGGCATACCTTAAACCCAACGGCCCATTCTAAAGCCACCCCTGAACAGCTTTACCTGAGCACCGCTGCGCATGTCATGCTGCTCCTTTTTCCTTTAATTTTTAATGATGCTCATTCTTTTCGTCTATCCTCCAGGGCAACAACGCGGCAGACACGGCGGGAGGGCAACGGAAACTGCGTTGCGACGCCTGCCTTTGACTTTCACGCAAAATAAAAAACTCAGAAACCTTGGAACGCCACACAAAAAAATTCTCAATTAAAAACGCCAACATTGCGCCAATGTTAACCACAATTCGGCGCATTGATTTGCATTGATGCAACCAAGTGCAATAATCATAAAATCAAATGGCATTGTAGCACCTCGATGACGCCAACTTAGCTTTGCCAACAGCTTTGTAGCCATTGCCGCTTTTCACGCAACAATCTCAGCCTGGTGGGACAATACTGCTCTTGCGCCCTGCCCTGAACCTGTGTACCAGACTCCCTGTTTAGCTACTGGCTCTCAACGTTGTCGCCGCCTTTTATGCCCCAATTAAAAAAATCTAATTTGCATGCGAATGCGCAGCTCAGTTCAGCAAAGATTCAAATTCCAACTCTGTTTCTCACGAATGACAAACAACAACAACAAGTGCATGGCACTTGAAACACGTGTGAGTGTGTTTTATGATTTATCATAGGCAGCTGTTGAGTTGTTGGAGATCACATATCACTTCAAATGCAGCTAGCAACTATTAATTGCAACTAAATTAAAACAGTAAAAAGCAACTAGGAAGATGAGTTACTGCCCAGCTAGTGTGTGGTCAGCAACTGTTTATAAAAGTTGCGATTACGATGACCTCTCAGATCAAATATCTTATGCAATCGTTAATAAAACTGAAACAAGTTTGAGCGATTGTTAGGTTCGATTTCAAGGCATCCGAAATAAAAAGAAATCTTGATGAAGATGTATTAATATACTTTGAGCTTTAAGATTTAACCTAATAAAAACATGTTTTCATTCACATAATTGTCAAGTTTTTATTAAATAAAACGTTTTAACAAATTCTACACTCATTATTGTTTACATCTTAATAAAATTCTCTTTTTCAAATCGAGTTCGTTGTCTAAGTCTTTCGTTCGACTGCTTGCGCTAAACACCAACGCCAATGCATAATTTATGCTTATGCCTAAATCCGATGGCATTAAAGTAGCTTAATTTTGTTGTACAACACGCATTAAAGTCTTAGACTTCAGACAACTCCCACAAAATAGACTAGCTCTATGCTGCTCCCGAAAATGTTGTTGACGTTGCCTCAACAGCGGCCACTGCTGCTGGTGCCTTTCTGCCACTTTGGCATAAAATTAACTGTTCATTCAAATAAAAATAAAAATTAAACTATTGGGAGCGTCTCGCAGTCTGTCTGTTTATCGCTTCACTGTGCTGTGTTCAGCGTCCCAAAAAAAATTAACTGAACCAAGCTTAAACTCATAAACGATTAACATACAAAACACACACGACGGCCCAATCGGTCCAAAGTGAAGCATTTCAATATATAAGCCGTATAATAAAGTATAACAATCATGCGATAAAAACTCTTTCTCAATCACAATCACACACACAAATGCCTGCGTTTGCCCATTCACCTGTAAAAGTGTGGGAAAGCAAATATCGAACAAAAATGAAATATAAAATACAAGCGAGAAACCATCAAGATCGAGATAGTCAAGCAAAAGCTTAGCCCCACAAAAATATCAATAGAAATCAAAGTGGAAGGTAAAGCCGACCAAGTCCAAGTAGAAATAGAAGCTCTTGCAGCGAAACGCGCCAAAAGAAAACGTTGAAAATTCAAATTAGCTTAAGACTCGTAAATAAAAGATATTATAGCCAATCGAGTAATAAAACCAGTTAATCTCTAAATGTGCCGGGCGCTGAGGAAGCGTCTCTCAACTTGCGACTGTTAACTGGGGATTGGGGATTGGGTATTGTGACTGCTGACTGCGACAAGCAGCAACTCCATCAGCAGCAGCTCCAAGCTACACCAGTGGCCTGCTGTCGGCCTATATCTGCAATTTTACGACAATCAACCTACCTGTTGGCCCACTCATTGAAGCGTATTTCGGTTACTAGTAGTATTGCCAACCCATTCTCCGCCTTTTTCTCCCCATCTGCGGGTGTAAGTCTCTGTGCCTGAGAAGCAATCAAATCAATTTTATGCGCTCCTCAACAGCCGCAATTGCTGCAGTTTAATGGCATTTCTAATACAGCAACAACAACAACAACAAGACTCTTTTTCATTCATTCATTCACTTTGCTCCGTTGGCCCATTGATGGGGCGTAGACCACAGACCGGAAGCGGCAGCAGCAGCAGCAGCAGCAGCAACCTGCGTGGGTATTCCAAGATTCACGCAGCGGGAGGGAGGAGGTATGTAGGATGAGGGGGGGAGTCGAGCGATTACCAACGCTTAAAGCTAAGCCACAAACGCATTCAGTTATTAAGCCATTTAAGCGACGTGAGAAAATGCTCAACATTCAATTGCGTACTGTTCAACGGATGTTGTAAGCTAGATTAAAAAAAAAAAATGGCAAAACAGACAAGGCTAACAGCCAGAAGGAGGAGAAAGAGAGATAATGATAAATATGACGATGAAGATGAAGTCAGCGATCATCGCTTGCGGAAATTATTTATTAAACACTTACGGCCAATCAAAATTGGCTGCCTACACAGCTTTATTGCCTCAAGGCATCTAAAAATTTAAAGTAAAAACACATTTCTTTAATGACTACAACTAAGCAACCTAACAACAAATTCAATTAATTTAATAAACTCCGGTGGCTCTACTTACAACAGCAACAACAACAGTAACATATAACAAAAACTAGCAGACACTTTAATGCGAAAACTTAACTTTGCTGGTGGCCTTCACTCACTTAGCAGCCGAATTGCTGTTTAGAGTTCTCTTTTTTTTTGTCTCTCTCGCTTTTGATCTTTCATTAAGACAAAAGGTTTAGTGAATGAAATAAAGTTGAAAGCTAACTCCCGCTGCCTCTTGTGCCCGCGCAACTTCACACTTACTTCAAACACAAAGAGAAAAAAACTTCAATAAAGTTCATTCGGCCCATGAAATTTTATTTTTGAACTAAGTACGAAAAGCATAAAATGAGCATGAAATACATAAATTAAGTACAAAAAGTCATTTCATATAGATAGATATATAATAATATCGAGCTTATTGACTCGAATTTTTCGCTCTGTGTAACCATCGCATGTGTAGATATCGCTGTAGGTAAATCATCAAAATTTGTCTTCCCTAAGATCTTGGTGAGATTGAGGCGTGCGCATGATTAAAGCTCGAGTTGAAAGCGTCGACATTGCCGGTGTCAGAGTAAGCATCGGTATTGTACTGTGTGTGGGATTCGTGTTTGTTATTGTTGCTGTTGCTTCTGGAGAGGAAGTGCAAAGTGCTCCGATAAGATCTAAGCTAACGAACAACAACAAAAAATTAATTGCCAACAGGCGGCAAACAGCTTCTGACAAATAGGTTAACAAGTTGGGGGCAGTGTTTTAAAATTTAAAACGGTTGGATAGAAAGTCTGAGTAGTTCTACGGAAGTGGAGCTAAACAGAAAAAGATTTTGTGTTAAGAATAAATTTATGAAGATTATAATTTGTATTTACTCTTCGTTTGCACATAAATTATCTATTTTTACATAAAAAATCGAGAGAAATTTCAAAGGATTCATTAGTAACACCGACAAAGCTCATCAAATTCCAACCAGCTGCTTGCCACCCTTCTCATTAGTCCGCGCTCGACAATCTTTAAAAGCTTTTTATTTATTTTTTTTGCCCTGTTGGATGGCATTTTTACTCGGCAACAAAACCAGACTGAGGATGACAGTCCCAGGCCAATTGCGCAGAAGTTGCCTAATTTTTGAATTTTCATGCGCAGCTGCGTTATCTATGGCCGTATTTGCGCCGCAACAAAATTGACAGAAACGACAAGAGAGGGTCGGCTTTGAGAAGGAGGAGTAGACTTATGTTTCCCGCCCGTCCAAAGGAGCAGCCGGTCGGTCTATCCTGCTTGAGGGGTGGCGGTGGCGGCAGTTGGCTGGCAAAGATTACGCAGCAAATGCGCAAAAGATTCCGGTAAAGAAAAGAATAGAAAACAAGCTGTAAAAAGGGGTGGTGGGTAGCACCACCGCCCTACTAAAGCAGTATCAAAAATCAAAACTCGTTTTCACAAAATGGACAGGCAGCTGGCAAGATGCAGGAGAAGAAGTCTTAGTCTCCTTTTTGGTGAGCAACTTTTAGCGTGACACAATGATAAATATGACTAGATTTATAGGCACATTTTGAGTATTGCACAATAAAATTGCCAGGACACATAAATTATGAGTAGTGGTCGGGGCATATAGTGGAGATCCACCCGCCATTGGATTGCTGAAGACATAAACTTCGACTCTGACTGCGACCTATACTCGAACTCGCAATGCAACTCCATTTGCCTCGTGTATATTTATGTCATTAAATTTAAGCATTTTCGTTTAGGCCACTCAGCTGGCAACCCTGTGATTAACTTTGTTGCTGCTCTGCTGCTGCTGCTGCTGCTCCTGCTGCTGCTGCTGCTGCCTCTTGGCCAATTGCATGTCCGGCTAATAGTTGGGACTGTGACTCCGAATCTGACTTGGAGTCCATAAGAATTTCATATGAAATTATAAGCGCTTTAGTTTTATTGTGCGTTGTCTGCTTGGCCAAGGCGGTGGCGGTGGTGGTGGTTGTGCTTCTAGTGATGATGGTGGCAGTGGTGGTCAGTGCCATGTAGTGATAAATGTTTCCTATGCCATGGTATTTCACCCGCGGCAGGAACAAAAATTCATACAAATGCAAATTTAATTGTAGTCGCAGTGGCATCCACATCCACATCCTCGACATCAAGCTCAGCCTCAAAATGAATGCTTTCAGCATGGCACGCAATTTAAGTGGGCGTGCCCGGGGGCATAGCGTCAGCCAGCCAGCCACAAACGAAAGAAAGAAAACACAAACAGAAATGTGCCAATTCGTTTGAATTTCTTTAAATGTTTTTTTGTTTAACATATATTTTGTTGTTTTTGCTGTTATTGTCTTGTTGTCTTGTTGAAATGATAAAAATTTGTGTGCAAATTTTCTGTTTAGCTAACGGTAGCTGCCGCCTTTTTTGGGCCACAAAACACCGTTAACGCTTTTTCTATGGTTTTTTCAACGTCTGGCCAAGTTACACACGCAATGCATTGACTTTGCGTTGGCGTCGCCCATATGTCATTTCAGTTTTCAGCTCTCAGTTCTAGACACTTGTTCTGGCCAATCGATTGGCTTAATAGTTTTGCCCCAGAGCCAGAGCTCTAATTGAAGTTGTAATTGTTGCTGCCGTTGCCACAGATGCTGTTACATTTCTGACACCTAGTACTATTCGCGTGTGCAACTGCAATTAGATCCGTCTATTATAATTATTGCACTTCCTTAATATCGACAGCTCGTGCGCTTCCTGAGGATAGTCACACCTTCTCTCAGCTGTTACTCAGATTTTTGTTCGACATTTACTTATGTATTTTATTTTTTGTAATTGCAATTGTGCGTGACTTCTGTGTATGGTTTCCTCATCAATGTTTTGTAGTGTTTGTGTAGGAGCGCGCCAAGACTTTGTGTCCTGAGCCTTTCAAAACAGCTGGCTGCTTCTAGCTGCTGCTGCTGCTGCTGCTGTTGTTGCACAAAGAATGCCGCCCTTGCAATATGTTTCTGTGTTGTTTGCGTAGAGGTCAATAATCTTTGCTGGGGTGGCTTGCAATAAGGGGAATGTGTGTGCAAAAATGCTGTGAATAGTGCACTTAAGGAGCTGCTTGTTTTGATCCCAAAGGCATATGCCAAAAGCAAATATTCTCAAACATGCGTTTCAGATTCTCAACATATCCTCATAGATTTATATACTTTTTTAAAAGTTTGAATGAAGTTTTGAAATCCATTCTTTATTAAATTAAGACGTACTTCAAAAGTATAAAATACATAAGTAAAGTACAAATTGAATCACAAAATCCTTATATAAATTATATCCAAGTCTTCTAAGCTTGAAATCAAGTTATAATTTACTCGATTTTTTGTTAGACATAACTCAAACAAGCGAAGATGCCATAACTATTAGGCACACTCCATTTTCGGCTCTCCATAGATTTGCAATTCAAATTTTCTTCAAACTTGAATTCCCATTGTTAGATAAAAGAATGCTGCATTTAGCGTCATATCTCGTTCATCGTATCTTTCTCATTTTCATGCCATCACCACAATTGTTTTCGCTGTCTCTTTGCTCCTCTTAGCTCCTTGTTGCTATTAATGTCATTAGCGTAGGATACAAATATGCAACATACATTTTACCATTCAGTGCGGCATGCGGGTGCTTTCTCTTTCCAGCAGCAGTCTGAACGAAAACAGCAGCAAGAAAATCGAAGCAAAATCTCAAAGACGTTTGCTGATGCTGCCAAAAGTAGGTAGCAGAAATTGGATGTTATTGTATAAGCGGAAGGGAAACACACCGGGCCGTAGATAATAACAATAATAATGATGATAATGCACAAGAAGAGAGAGAACGCGCGCCAAGCAAACCAAGAAAGGAACGAAAGTAATGTAGGAACAGCTGAGAAACCCAAACCAAAGATCGTCTTACGGCAGGGATTTCAGTTTCAGCCTCAGGTGCGAGGGTGTGTGCACTTTTTTGTCATGCAACAGCAGCATAAGAGCAGCAGCAGCAGCAGCAGAAGTTTGAAATCCCCATCCCTCTGGCCATAACAATTTGTAGCACGTGGCCTATTTGGCCATTGTTACCGGGGCAAAGTTGGCGCCTTTTTTGGGCAGACGAGCCATAAAAAGACGATGATGACGACGACAACGACGTCGACGACGACGATGTGATTGCGGGTGCCTCAATTATCTAACCATAAGAGTGTGAGCAAAAAGGAGTAAATTGCGACAAGGTATCTGATTACACATCTCTGAGCTCTGATACTTTGTTGCTTACTTCTACAGTATCGATTGTTGGGTCATTCAACACCCACGCGCTGATGCGGATGCAGGAAGCATTGCGGGGCTTCAGGCAGCGACAGGAACTGTTGTTATGCGATCTGCATAAAGCCTCGCAATTTCACTACAGCAACAACAATAACAATAACAAAAACAACAACAGCAGCTAGTCTATTGACCATTGCCAAAGACGGTTATAATTGGCCCAAGGCAGCACCAATTTATCAACGCTGATTGCCATTTGTGTTGACAACTAACACACTGGACATTGGACACTGTGCACTGGAACTGAATGCGAATCCGCGATGCTGCAGCTGCAAAATACTGTCTGACTGCCTCCACATAGATACATAGTTGGCATGAAGCGTGTTGATTTCGCACTTTACAGCTTGTAAAACCAGCAATGGCAACTGCCACAACAGACAACAACAAGTGCTGTGGCTGATGTTGCTGCTGCAATGCGCCAACTATGAAATTATTTTATTTAATAACCAACAACAAACATAAAAATGGTCAGCAATTGTCGCTGTTGGCCAAAACGCGCTAATTGCGCACGAAAAGCTCAACAGAATTTATTACATTTCAATTATGTATATGGTCAAAATGTTGGCACAAGCAATTGGCGTTGCATAAATCTAAATAGGCTGAAAACACAAACTCACAGTTCTAGTCATCATCAACATCATTCAACAAGCTGCCTGGCCTGTCAAATTAGCCAGAAAGTCAGTCAGCAACACTGCTTAGCAGAAGTAGCAGCTGCACTTTTGTTCTTAACAAGCAGCAACAACACGTTAGCAACATAACGTTAATGTTCTTAGCAACATGCAAGTATGCTTGCATATATTCACAGCACTGGTTAAATCTTTCTAATAAGGTTCAGTTGGTCTTGTTCAGCCATTACCTAGGAATTATGTTTAAGGGTTGCTTTTGGTTTAATTCAACTGTTTGTGACTTTGAAAGCTTTTGTTCATTATTCAACATTTAGAATAATAGTTAACATAACATTCTTATTTTAAAACGCGATCTATAGCCATAATAAACAATTTCAACTGCTAAAGTTTAGCTATATCCATCTAATAAGGGAATATCGTTTTAATATCTTAATGACTTCCTAGAACTTCAACTGCGAATTACATAACGAAACAATTACGCCTGCTGGCAACATATCTACTGCTTGCCTGCAACATTTGAAGAGAGAAGAGAAGAGGAGCCCGACAGCATTTAAAGTCCAGGCAACGTGTGTGGCCTCTTAAAAGGTTGCTAGCAGCAATTGCTCTTGGACATTACTGTTGCTGCTGGCGTTGCCTTTTGCAGTTGCAACTTTTGTCGTTGTCCGTGCATAAATCGTGTGAAATATCGCATTTCGCGCAGTTTCGCATCGTGTTAACGAGTGTGACATACACACACGCATACACATGCAGAAACACGCATTTATTTGTCTTAGTCTCACATTGTTGTTGCTATTGCAGCTGTCGTTGTTGTTTTCGTAGTTTCAGTTGTTGCTACTGCCCAACTGCTTAGCTGGCAAGTGCTTGTCACTTTGCATGCAGTTGCTGTTGTAGTGTCCTCTGTGTGTGTGTGTGTGTATTTGCATATATTGACAGCGTTGTGTGATAATGCTGTTGACATTGATATAGCTCTTGAGGCAAGGGCACAACTATGGGGCATATTGTTACTGTAGTTTCTGTTGTTCCTGTTGCCATTGCTGCTGCTGCAACGCCCACCAAACAATTGACAGTCAACAACATGCCGCAAAGTACCAAAAACGAAAAACGAAAAAAAAAGAGCAGAATCAAAACGGACTTATAGCTGGGACTGCGGCAATCTGATAAAGTTGCGGCTGTTGCGCATGCGCATGTTGCACGCCTACAAAATCATGTTGCACGTCAATTGCAAAGCTCGCAATATATGTGTGTGCGCGCTGTATGCGTTTTTTGTGCTGTTGTTATTTGTCTGCTTATTTAAATTCTGCAATGATTTTTTCAAAGTACTCTTCTTGTACTCAGATTGCACTTCAAGGCCGCCCTGTGCAACGTGTGTGGCCATAACTTAGCCAAAAGAGGGGAAAGGCGGTGGCCACATGTTGCTGACAGACGGCAGCCAGAAGGCGGGCAGCAGCAACAGCAACAACAACAACAATATCAACTGCAACACCAACGCCGAAAGCCACAACGACAATATCGAATTGCGACTGCTGCTGCTGTTGATACTGCTGCTGCTGTTGCTCTTGTTGGGAGGCAATTGATTCTTAAAAAGCGCTGACATTTTACATGTTGCAGCAACATGTTGCCGCATGCTTACCTGCTTACGAGCAGAAAAGATTTGCCTACGTAGTAGTTGTCGTTCCCAGTCCAAAACAACGTTGACAAATTGCTACATGTGCTCTGCAAACCATGAAGAGCATCGCATTACGCAGAGGAAACAACAACACTGTGAGCTGAATGTTGCATATGTGCAAATATGGCAAACGGAAATTGAAAATTACTTAAAAATTGCAAAGTAAAACGCCCACCACTACAAAAAAGGTTGGTAAGAGTATGAGAAGAGTAGGTAGCACGGTGGTGTTAGTGGTAGTAGAAGTAGGTACAATAATCCTTGGCAGGCCCAACTAATAATCGCATAATACACGTTCCAAGCTAATGATTAACTTGCATCATTATCGCACAAGATCTGCGCACCAGCAATTGCAGCCAACAGCAAACGAACGAACGAGCGAAAGAAAGAAACGATCGCGGGTTCTTCGAGCTCGAGTTGAGTGCTCGGGGTTTGGTCTGTTTTTTGCTCCGATCTTGAAATTAGCTGCTGCTGCCGTATCTGCAGAAGCTGTTCCGATGGGCAGGACTACAAAGCATCCTGCACTTTTACTCGTTTCATTGAAGAAACGACGCGCGCCCATTGCTCGAGGCAATGCTGCTGCTGCTGCTGCCGCTGTAGCTTTTGCTTTTGCTGTTGCTGATGCTGCTGCAATCTGCTTTTATTTTATGCGCAGCGCGCTTAAAAATGCAGTCAACGTCTTTAAAGCTGGGCTCCAGACAGCGCAGACAGGAACCTGCCGCTAAGGCAAAGACCTGATGGCCCCAAAAAGGCAATCTGCCCGACAGCAAATGCCAGAGCAACAAAAGCAACAACAGAGAATTCGCAGGGAACAAAGCAAACGGCAGCCAACTCTTAAAAAAAATAAGTTTTGCCGAGGGAGAAAATTCACTGCATCCTCCCACTTTTTGCTGCTGCTACGTGGCCAAGGCAATGGGGCTATTATGTTGCTGCTCTGGAGCCAATCATTATATGCGTTTTTCATACTTTTTTATGCGGGAGTTGCTGTTGCTGCTGCTGTTGCTGTTGCTATTTAGTTGAGTTGCCTGCTAAAAAATTGCTGTTGCTGCGATTTTTGATTTATGCTACAGCAAATGAGTTCCAGTTTGCGAAAACAAAAAACTCAAAATCAGTGCTGTTGTAGAAGTTGGTATATCAAAATGCGTGCACACCCACACTTCCGGCTGTAAATTGAATGTGGGCGTGTCATTTGTGCCGCCCACAAATGGCAAACGGTCAATGGGCAAAAGAAAAAACAGCAAATGAAATGTAGCACCCATGTTGCTGGCGGGTAGAAGCAGCAACAGCAGCATAATTATGCGCATGTTGTAGTTATGTATTTAAGTTGATGCTTTTGTATCCAAACATCAAAGCAGCAGGCACAAAAAAAAGCAAATAGCAATACCAGCCGTCAAGAACAAGCCAGCCAAAGACGAGCGTCGAACGACAAATCGTCGAAAGTTACAGTTTAAGTTGCTGCCTTGACTATCGCGGCAAACAGTTGCTGCTAGTGATTGGCAGCAGGCAGCCAAACAGCAAGCAGATAATCAGAATTCCAGCATTTTCACCTGTTGCCATTTGCTGCCGCTTGCAGTTTGACATGTGCCGCACATGCCGTTGCCATTTGTCTGCACTTTAATGACGCGCCACGTCCAACAGCAGCAGCAGCATCAGTTCCAGCAGCAACATCAACCGCCACCACTCCAATCCTCGCCTCGACGGCAGCAATCAGCTAAGCATCTTGGCGCGTTGACAATCTATGCGCATAGTTTAGCATTTACTGTTGGAATTATTGAACCACATGCGAAGTTCGAGTTGCAGTCGCTGACCCACTTGCTTTGCCAGCTGATGTCTGCTAACTCTGTCATCGGGACTGGGATACAACACATTCGGTTGAGCTGGATGGGCTGTGCTTGGGGCGACCATCATCAATGGGCTGCCACCCTTGGGCCGGGGCTCCAAACTGTCATTAGTATGTTAATTTCACTGAAAATTCATACGCAGCGTGGTACGCCTGCAATGCAATTGCCAATGCGCATATTTAAATGCCTGTTTTGTGTGACTCTTTCACTCTTTGCTGCTACTGTACCTAAATATACCCTATAAACTAAAAAAAAAGGCACAGTGTTGCTTGACAATGATTTAGAAAAAAACGTAAAAACTTTATATAAAGAACAGTACCTATCTCTTTTGTTTAGGTTTTGTTTTATATTAATAATAAGTTTCAATTTTAAAAGAACTTTTCCCCATATTGATTATAAAATTAGTGTATAACCAAATGACATGCAATAGCTTGTAATGTTATTCCTGTTTTTGTATATTGTCAACGCCATGTGTAACAAATTTTAATTCGCTGACCTCCCGCACACACATTGCGCAAAACACCTTGAACACACCACACTAGAGGCAAAATCAGGAGGGGGAGAAAATACGCAATAGTAACAGTAACAGCAAACAGCAACAGCAATCAAATGCGTAGTTGACCCCTGACTTGGCCCCGGCGAAAAAAAAAAAAACAAAATTGAAAACAAATAAACAACGCAGCAAAAGACACTTGGCAAATGCAAAAAGGGGCAGAAAAAAAAAAAACCATATTTGCATAGGAAAAACAACATTTCCGCCAACAACATTATTCCAAGGCGAAGATTGTGGGGAGTAAGTGGGAGGGCTACAGTTGTATATATTACATGTACGTACGTACTCCATAGTCTTGCACTCGAGCTCACACTTGTTCTCATAGTCTCGTACTCAATCCCGTACTCTCTCAGCGGGAGGCTTGCAATGGGCCCCACACAATGCGGACTCAGATTTAACTAGAAACTGTACTTTCGGCCAATCGCTATTGAATGATGCAGGGTGGGGTGCAGTGTGTTCTATGTACTGTTGTGCAGTGGTTCATTGGTTGTTTAGTCAATTTATGGTCAGTGCCATTAACGCTAGGCATGAAAAAATGCGTGCAAAACGACAGCGCTGGCCACACTAATTAGTTTGTCTTTTGGCTTGCCTAGAACTTGGCTTACGAAACGAAGGCGGGCTCTGAGGCTCAAGTTTGTATCATTGAGAACTCGCCGTTGTTGCTGTCTCGACTACCAGCGGGCTGCTGCATAATTTAGGTAACAGAAACAGACACCGCACAACGAACGAATTCCTTGCCCATGCCTTTCTTCATGGCCAAGATCATTTTGTCGGGCCTCAAACGCCCACACAACAGATCAGCGTCTTCCTGCTGTTACTGTTGTGCTTAATTTCCTGGAATGCATCACTGCTCTGGGCCATGCTTATATTTAAAGCTCTTCAAGGGAAAGCTTTGTGTTTTTACCAATGAATTTGGGATACCCTTAACGTGTGATGGAAATATAAGAAACTTAGTATTGAAAGAGTATTAAAGAAAAAGTGAATTCTGCCAAAAACGTTTTGTCTTTGTCTGCTTTCTTAAGACATTTACATAATTGGCAACCGAAACAAAAATATATGTTACCCATACAGCTATTGTTTAAGCTTTAAATGTTGCCAAAACGGGCAACTAGCCTACGGCATTTCGGTCAGGATCAACTAGAATTTGCTGCATGAATCCGTATCCTCATATTCTGAAGCGTCATTTAGGAACGCTTTCTGTGAGTCATTTCAGATGAGATGTTCGGTTTGTTTTGTCCTCTGCAAATTGCTGTACAATAATTTATCAATACGATTTATTAAATAAAATTTTATACGATTTAGTTGGCTAAGTTGACACACAATTTTCAGTTGACATATTAATATATTTGTAAAAGTCTATGAAACAAACAATTTATTTATGCAAATTTTAAAATAAACGCCTATTTAAGATGGCAGAAGCGTAAGTCTATTAAGATCTTTACAGTTAATGTGTGTTTTATAACAGTTTAACCTTTAACAGCGCTTATAATCCATATGATAATCGCGAGGTGGAACATCCCTTAACGTAAGTAAACCTAAAATAATTTGCTGCCGATTTAATCAACTTATTGAGCCATAGTAATTGCGAAGCTTTTTTCTCTCTGTTAAAATGCGTTGTTGGCACTGGTATTTTAGCCATGCCTCTGGCATTCAATTACGGTGGATTAGCCATGGGGAGTGTAATGTTATTGCTCTGCACTTTTCTTGTAATGTATGGTATGCATTTACTGGTAAGTTTGTGTATTTACAAATATATACTTTAGTTAAATCAATGCTGTGCCTGACAGATTCAATGTATGGTTGAGTGCAGCCGTCGGAGCCGGGTGGGTTATTTAAATTTTAGAAATACAATGGTATATTCCTTTAAAGAGGGTCCGGCCTGCTGTCGAGCTTGCGCCAAGGCATTTGGATATATGGTTGATATCGTTCTAGCATTTTCCCACTTTGGTACGTGCACAGTGTACATCGTATTTGTGTCCACGCAACTTCAGCAACTTTTGGAAATCGTCCACTTTTACTTGAATATAAGAGCATATTGTGCCATGGTTGGGCTCTTGCTCTTGCCTTTGTTTTTTATACGGCATCTTAAGTATTTGGTGCCGTTCAATATACTAGCAAATATATTGATATACTTGGGTATCGCAGCTATCTTCTATTATATTTTTAAAGGCTTACCCGGAATTGGTGAGAGAAAACTATTTCCGTACTTTTTGGATGTTCCCATGTTTATGGCCATTGCTATGTTTGCCGTTTCATCAGTGGGTGTGGTAAGTATTCGTCAAACCTATTGAGTGCATTGAATAAGTTCCTTTACTACAGATGATAGCAATTGAGTCCAAAATGGCTCATCCTGGTAAATACTTGGGCTGGACGGGCATATTAAGTTTGGGTGGCATTCTCGTATTTTTAACGTTTCTTCTATTTGGTTTCTGTGGCTACTGGCGATATGGTAGTTTAATACAGGCTACTATAACTCTTAATATACCCAATGATGAAATGTAAGATTTATAATTATAACAGCGAATATCTGCATTAATTCCTATTTCCTAACAGATTAGCTCAGATAATCAAGGCATGCATTGCAACCGCCGTGTTTTTTACCTATCCACTTAGCGGGTATGTACCGGTTGACATACTTATGAACAATATAATAATACCTAGACACAATCCGAAGAATCCACATTGTGTCGAGTACATAGTTCGCGTTCTTTTCGTAATAGTGACCACAGCGACAGCTGTAGCATTTCCCAATTTGGGTCCACTTATGGCGTTGTTCGGTGCTTTCTCCATATCCTCACTCAATCTTATAATCCCATGCTGCATTGAGCTTAGCCTGTTGTATCACGATACGTATGGAAAGTTTAAATGGAAACTCTGGAAGGACATACTCATCATTATTATTGGAACAATTGTACTCATCCATGGTTCAGTTTTTTCAATTATCGACATCGCTAATGCGTATGGTAGCAAAACCATATCAATTTAAAGAACCACAGCGGAGGAGGGAACGACAACTACAACTGCAGTCCCTAGTTTCTTAGAGGTTTTATATCTCGAAAAATGTCAAATAATAAAGTGAATTTTCGGAAGGCTTATAAAATAATAACTATGTCGATACTATGTCGAACAACATACATATATTAAACGTTAGTTGAAAGGTCGACAAGAAGACAACAACCAATCGAAGGAGCAGCAACAAAAGCAGCAACCGCAGTCCCACCTACTGGTCCACAGTTGCTCAATGGCCATTATCGATAGCCGATGTCGACATTGGCATTGGCGGTAATTCCCTCATTAGGTGGCAGGCCTGGGTAACCTGGCGTACTGTGGCATGCGGCATGTGGCAGGCAACCTGCTTGAAGCCACTGCAGCCACTCAACGTTGCCTGTTTGTCTGTGTTTCAGTTTGTCTGGCAGTCGTCTTCAGGCCCACTTAACGATGCTCCGGAATTTATGCCGATATGGTAATGCATCTGCGTTGGGGCCACTGCTGGTGCTGCTGGGGCTGCTGGGGCGGCCCGCCGCTTGCCTCATTATGCCATTGATGGACTGCAGTTGAGCGTTTGGATTGCGTAATTTATTGTTTGGGCCGTCGCTTGATAAACTGGTGTTGGATTCCAACATAACCTAAATGGGCAAACGGGCGACAGGCGACATCTGTTAGTTGTTGTTGTTACTTCTGCTGTTTGCCGAGCCGAACATTTTTTGCCAACGCCTGCATATCACTTTCCGTCAAATCCGCGGGGCTTTGAACAAGTTCAACCGGAGCTCACATTGGGGGATTGAGTTGTGTATTTGTTGCATTTATGGGTCTAATTAGCTACGCAAGTCGCATGCAAAGTTGCAATGTTGCAAACGCAACGCAAGTCACTCAGACCATCAGCAACTGTTGCTGATCTCTCGTTAATGATTTCCACGGAAATATCTGCCACACGTGCAGCAACTCCACCCATGTGGCTAGTTCAAAAGGTTAAACAGCGCAACTGGCGAAAAACAGAAAGAAAAGAGAAAAAAAACGGTTCTGCGTATGCGACGATTGTAGCAAAGTGCAACAAATCATTTCGTAGGACCCCAGCATTTGCCGATCCTCGGTGCAATGCCAACCAATTTGTGTTCCGTTGCTTTGCCGTTTGTATAAATCAATTGGCCAGTGGAGTCCACAAACGGCGTCCCAGCATCAAAAATACTACTACTACTCCACTCTGGCATATAAACTGTATACACTGTAGTCTGAGACTGAGTCTCAGTTACCATCGTTACAGTCGCTCTCCGATTTGACAACCCGCTGTGCGGTGTCTATTGGCATGGCCATCCTATAAATTGCCTGCCTCCTTTCTGATCTCCGCTGATGCATTATGTGTTTGGACTATGATTTTTCACTTGTTTTAGTGCGTGCGATCCGCGTCTGATTGGTCTATAAATTATAAAGTTTATTGCGCCCAAACTATGAGTATATGAGTATTGCCCACAGGCCACAATCTGCAGTCTGCAGTCCACGGTCCGAAGTCCTCTGGCCGCCCCCGACACTGATGGATTACATATATCGTGCCTGCTGTTATCTACCGCCCCGACCTAACACAAATATTGGCTTATCGAAATTTTTAATTTAAAATAAAAATTTTGTGAGCTGTTTACTTATTTCCTGGTTGAGTTTACTTTCGATTTCTGTATAAATATTTGCACAGTTTAACGGTCAGCGGCAGTTGACTGTTTGTTGACTTTAGGATAATGACAAGTCAAGACGATTTGAGGCGGTTGATTTTGCTTGCCGCCAAGGCCATGACCTATGTGGTGCTTTGCTTTGCTGTGGCAGCCTGGCAACATGTCGAAGAATGTCAAAAATAGTTAGCGGCAACGAGTTTGGCAAAAGAATCGTCGTCAGGTAAGTTGTAGGAGACGAGACACAAAAGATGCCGACCAAATCGACGTTGCCCAATGCACAGCACTGCACCAAATTTGCAGGCCCAGCAACATGGCATGGAAGGTATGTCAGCAACATGTTGTCTAGCAACAACTGACAATTGCTGACTGACTGCATGACTGACTGTCTGAATGACTGCCTGGACAGGCAATGTCTGTTAGCGGTACCTTTAATTGCCTGGCTGCCCAAAATCCATAGACAAAATGTCAGCCCAAGTAGTAGCAGCAAGAACAACAGCAGAAACTGACAGCTTTGTTGCAGCAACATAACAACAGCAGCAACATCAGCAACTGCAACTGCTGCGCCAGCATTAATATTAATTAAATAAACGTTAATTCAGCGCATTAATGCGTAATAAATAATGTCACTTTGAGGCAAAAATTAATGCATAAACGCTACTTATCGCTGCCGACGCCACCGCCACGCACTTATCTGTGTCAACACAGCGCCAGAGACAGCAACAAGCAGCCAGCCTGCAGGCAGCGACAGCAACCAGCTGGCTGACAAACGCATTGTCAATAGGCCAGGCCAATAGCTACTATATAGTAGATCCGTTTGGCAGTAGCAGCAGTCGGGAATCAGGCAGGAGTCGGACATCGGGAGTCTGGAGTGGGGCGCGTTGCAATTACATGTCTGTGACAAGAATTTTAAATGAAAATCACCAGTTGACGCACTGTGCACTGCACAGTGGACAAATGATTCAAACTTTCGCATTACGTGTGGAAAATGTATAAAACTGCGTACACAGTACTATACAGAGGCGCCACGGCATCAGGAGGCACCTTAACTCAATGCCGTCTCTTTGCCTTTTTGGTTTGTTTTTGTGCGCTTTGCATGCTTAGCTAGAAGGTGCCACAGCTATGGCGGCAAATGCAACGGCGACGCATGAAATTAGAAAGGCATTATTGCAAATCTCTCGCATTTGAGGTTTATTTATCAGCAATTTGTCAGCAAGTGTTTAGCCAGATGCTGCGGCTCAGATTAAAGTGACCATGTGTCCCCGTCTACTTTCTAATACAATTCATTGACACAGTGCATTAAAACAATTACATGAATAGATTGCAAAATATTGAGTAGACAGTGAAATAAAAAGTTGCCAGTAGGTCAAAAAATAAACGAAGGGCCTTAACACAATTCGCAAATGTAATTTCTGGTATACATAAAATCTGCAATAAAACATAAAAGCTTTCTCACTTAGGCACTTGGCCTAAGGCTCATTTGAGAACCCATTCAACACTGTTCGCAAGTATTTAAGAAACAGCTTTAACTTCAATTTAGTGCACTAAATCGCTGTTCCCTTGTTGGCTGTACCCACGCTTTAACAGAAGTTTCCCGAAATGATTTATGATCAAACATTTGGCCATGTTGCTGCACGGCCAATGAGTGCATTAGAATAGCTTACTTGGCTTGGCCAGGAGCAACATAATTCAGCAGCATGTTGCCTTTGGCGCAGTTAACAAATAACATCAACTTATTAAATAAAGTTTCAATTCAAGGCAGCAAACAGGCAACGCATTCAAGTGAACAACGGCTACCGTACTGTGAATCTGGACATTGCTATGGACAGACAGACGAGCGGCACAGTGGATGGAGGTTGCTGCAGGCGCAGCCACAATAAATCATCACATCGAAGGCATGGACGACGCAGTGTAAGTAGAGGGAAGTGTTGGGGGCACATGGCTGTCTGACTGCCTGGGCTGCCAAACCAACCAAGTAAGTAACTGCGGCCAAGTTATGTGGCTTCATTGTGGACAGAATGAACGCTTTTAAGCAGACAATTGCAGCCCGCGGCGTAGCAGCAGCAGCAATATCGGGAATAGGAACAGCAGCAACGCCAACACAGGCAGCAGGTAGGCAAAAAATACGAAAACAGGAGACTGTGGCAAGAGATTGGTTAGCCACTCTAGCAGCTCCCACTGCTCCATTGCCCATTGTTCAACAGATCATTGCAGCGCTCACCGTTTGCTCCTTGCCTTGTTGTAAGTTGTTGCTGTTGCTGTTGTTGCTACACATTTTCGTAGGCCGCTGTTGTGCACATAAATCATTGAGTTGACTCCCAACTGCAAGTACGGATTGCAGCCTTGCTTGGCTTGGCAATATGAGTTAATTTTTGCTAGCACCACCGAAAGCGTATTTGCGATTTGCGTATTTGTCAACTGCAAATTACAACTTTTTCCCACACGATTCCCCCGCCTGCCTGCCTGCCTGCCTTGCTGGCTGCCTATCGCAACGTTGACACACAACACATGTGGGTGTTTGTTGCAATTTATGGCACGCCTGGCATTATAAATTTTCTATTAACTCGCCAGACGTCAGCCAGGCAAACACTACAGGCAAACTGGGCGAGAGAGTGAGATTTGCATTGAATGCCCCAAGCAGTGCAAACAGTCTCCACTGTGCGATAGCGCATTATCTGTTTAAGGCTTTAATTTTGTTTACCAAAAATGTACGCAAAATAAGTGCGAGAGACAAACAGAGAAGAACGCCTTCTACGGTCTGATGTTGGACGTAGCGACGTCTCTGGACTCTGGTGGCACTGACTGCATTTGCATGCAATTGACTTGAAAGGCGTTTCTCGCCGTGAGTATTCTCTTGTATATATGTATGTATATCCCTGCTGCTGAATCTCATTGAACCCGACAAATTGGTCATAATTTTCAGCAACTAAGTAATCCCAATAAACATGGCCTAAACATTGTGCACCTGACATTAAGCTGCCAAGCATACAACTATTTACTGAACGAAAAATGGGGGGGAAGAGAGAGAGAAGAAAGAGACATTGGTCTTGAACTTATGCAGTGACCAGCAGCCAATAAGATGCATTTATCTGTGCATCGATCAGCTATAAAACCTGTGTTTATTCACCAACTCACCGACTCACCGACTGCACAACTATAGCGCAACGAATCGGTTTGGCCAGCCAGTCGAAACATCAATTGTAAATTAACAGTAGTTAATATCCAAATGAATTTGCGACTGCTGCCAATTTATGCAGCTGGAGCTGCTTATGCCGTTTAATCTGCCAGTTCAAAGGTTGTGCATACTCCAATCATCTGATTTATGCGCTATACGTTGAAATATCATCAAAGATACCAAAATCCACCAAAAACAAACGGATGATGATGGCTAAACCGGCGCCAATATTCCATAACATACAACCAAAAACGCATACAGAATCGTGTTTAAAACTTTTATTTTTTATTTTTGTGAGTTGTTGATGCGTTTGTTCAATCAGTAAGAAAACGAAGTCTGATTGGCTTTCAAAATTCACACGCTGTGCAGCGCTGCTTATCGAACTTCTTGTGTGTGTGTGTGTGTATATATCCGTAAGGTACAATATTTTGAATGTGCATGAACTTTAAACTCTCACTCGGTCCGAATGGTCGCCTTGACCGTTGGTAAATAGTAATATTAATGTGGCAAACAAACACACACACGTACATTACGTCACATGCAAAACGCTTATCGCTAAAGTATCTGGATGGATACAATGCTCGTGTACTCGTCTTATATAAGTTCTTGTGTCTGTGTTGTTATCGGTGGGTGTAATTTTCTCACGGTTCAGTTTTCAGTGATTCGGACTTAAATTACGTTTGCACATTTCCCTTTTTTTTTGTGTATTTCTGTGGATCTCCTTTTTTATTGCCCTCTTTAGACTTTTTCGCCAACACTTTTGTGGGTGATTACGGGAGAAATAAGAACACTGCACAGCACCTGAATAAATATCTTATCAGCGTTTCGTCTTTCAGCGTTTTATATCACGTATATTAATTTGATTTCTCAGCTCGCTGTTCTGAGCGTTCTGAGCGCCATAAAGAAGCGTGGGAATGCGCTAAAAAGAGTTTTGCGATTTTAAGCAGTTGTCGCTGCTGCGGTTTTGGAAGTTGGCTTATTATCACTTCACTATCAAGTGCTTGTGGATTGTTTGTGCTTTGTGCAAATGAACATGTGTGCAAATCTTTTGCCACTAGACGGTGAGAAATGTCAACAAAGTAGAGGCGATATGTACTCATTAGGTGGCAATTTCAAGGCTTAATAAATAGCGGGCGTTTTTACTACAGATTAGTGAGGGAGCTTTATCGATGGGAACTTTAAAGTTGTACTGTATAAACTATTTAAGGATATGTACTTCAATTGAACTGAAAGATGAAAAAATATTAACATTGAAATTATTCAGATAAATCGTCTCTGCAAAAAAAGAAACATAATTCTTTACAGACCTCAATAAATAATATTCATTTTAGAATCAAGTAAAATACACATACATATATGTATTTACATTCTTTAGTCCAGACTATCCGCATGTTTAAAGTGAATTAAATGTTTTTTTCTATTATTATTTTTTTAAAGGTTTGTGACTTCGGTAGATTATGTATATCAACCGTTTTGTTAGCATACTTTTAGGCGGCATTTGGTAAATGGAATATCGGCCATCCAGATTTAAAACTGTTTACATATACTGCCATAATTGATCTTCCATTAAAAATGATTAGTGTTTTTTAAACTCCCTTTAGCTTTGCTAACACATTAAAAACAAGTTATCATTTGACATGTTATCTTTATTTTTTTAATCAAATTTTATTTGCAATTATGCAATTGGTCTCTTTTTCTTGATTGGTTGTATTTTAATATATGTATATATTAAATATGTCATGATTGATTGAATAGGGCATATAAAGAGGGAAAATCAATAATGTTTTAATAAACAAAAAAATATAACAAAACTAACATATGCTTTGTACACTTAGAACATGTTTGGTGTCGGTCTGTTTGTGTTGTACATGCTTAACTGTTTGTCTATTTTGGTGTGTAACTAATTTAGTTCAGTTATGAACTAATTACAACTACTATAACTACGATGTATTTTGTTGTCAAAAGATCACTACGTTTACGCAAATCACTTCTAGAAAAAATTCTCTAAATAACTTTAATGCCACAATTACATTTCATAATGCGGCATTAACTAAATAAAATACTTTGCTTGGATAACGGTCAAGTTAAAGGGTGTAACGATATGGGTGAAAGTTTACTAGAACAAAGCTTTCTATGCTTGGTCTGTTTAAAGTTAACGATACTGCTGCATAAATTTTGTATGATTGTTTTTGTTTTAGTTTGAAATTGTTATGCTGCGGATATGTGGATAAGTGTGGAATAATGTTGCAGAGGGAGAATCTTACAAAACTTTGGTTAGCCCTAAAATTAGTTAAAAACTTAACTTAGATATCCCTGTGCTTAGAAGAGTTTTATTAAAACTAATTTAATTTAAATTAGCATAAATCTTGGGCAAGCTTCGGTACTGTTTACTGCCCATCGCTCACATGGCTGTTATTGAACTCAGCTTGAAATTCGAGTATGCTCACATATGTGCCCGTTACAAAGCCCACAATGCCAAACATTATCAAGGCCGCGTTCTTGCACAAACGCCATTTGAAGCGCCCATAGCCCGGATCTTCATAATACACAGCCAATTCAATGGTCGCCGGCACAATCATGCCCAGCGTGCTCAAGCAAACGGCGCCAATAAGCGAAATGAATGGTCCCAGATTGGGCAATGCAACAGCAATGGCACAGCAAAGCACCTATAAATACGAATTTGATGTTAATTCAAAAGCTTTGATTGTACTACTATAAATGTATAAAAACTTACCACAAGACTCACACGCATAGCGTACTCGCTCATATTTTTGCGTGCAGCAGGAATCTTGCTTTCAATTCCCTTCCATAGAATGCTAACAGGTACATAAAACTGCAGCGTAAAAGTGAAGAAGATGGCAATGGCAATCATAAGCTTTACGGACTGTGCGAGTCTGTAAAAAAGAACAAGATCTTATAAGTTCTGCCCTCCAAGTGAGATAGTTTAATTTGTTACATACTTGTCTTCCAGGGGTAGATTGAGTGTTATGCTAGCTGCCGTCTCATTTCCATACTTAAGGTAGCCAAAGAAGCCCACCAGCGTGTACATGGCAATGACCAGACCCATGCCAAAATTAAGCACTGAGGGGCAGCCAATAAAGTGATTGGGATTCTTCATGTCATTTTCCAGAGACATAACTACACCGATGCCCTCCAAAGCAAAGATGACTGTGCCGAAGAACAATGGCCATTGCACTGGTGAAACAATACCAACACGTTCAGCTGGCGCTGGTAGATCCGAAAACATGTAGACAAACGTAATCACAATGCCGACAAACATAAGAATATTGGCAATCATTGAGAAGGGCGTCAGAAACTTAAGATTGCGCACCAGGCACATGAAGACCAAAGGAGCCGAGACAATCACAATCCACATGCGAATACTGATCGCCGTCTCCAAATAGACGCCAACAACTTGCTCCACATTGGTGGCCACAAACACCAGATATATGCAACAGCAGCCAAGTAGATCAATTACCAAAAATGTGTTCACCATAAAGCGGATGAAGCGAGACCATCGGTTCAGCGCAGGCGGACCATCCAGGAAAGCTTGCTCGGCCACATCGGCGAATCCCATCATAGGTATCTTGCGACGACGGCACAATATGTGTGCACACTTCACCAGTATGTGGACGCAGTAGGTGCACAGAGTGCCCACGGCTAAGGTGCCCACCAGACCGAACCATAGACCAGCATTGGAGAAGGCCATGGGCATGGCAAGAATGCCGGAGCCAAGTGAGCCCTTGAGCAGATGCACGAAAGTTTCCACATCACTAGAAATCGAAATGAAATCATATCAATAATGCACATGCAGCAAACGCAGATATTTCAAATATTATATGCATATATATACTTATCATATAATATCTATAATATGCAAATCCCGTCCGGCTGCCAAAATAAAATAGACGAAAACTTAAGTTGCATCAAAATATATACGAAAAATAAGAGCAAATTTTGTCGACTTCTGTTTTGTTTGCTGCGTTTCGATGCCTGTTCAGCCATATAAAGAAACTATATCGCAAATATATATACATATATATTATACACACAAAAACATCGAGTGACACACATCACACAATCTCAGCAAACTGGAAAATATATCTAATCTAACTTTTAATTGTTTTTTTACGTTAATCATTGATGAATTCAATGCTGGATCGCGAATATAGCAGTTTGTCAATTTATTTCGTATGTCAAACATAATTTGCCCAACCCAATTTTGTTTTTCAGTGCACATTATGGCGCCGTTATTTTCCTCTCCCTCGCGTTCTCAAACCGCCTCAACAGACAGCGTTGCACATTTTACACCGCAAACGAATCGTGCAGCAACTATTCGACATTTGTTTAAGTATAATTTTCTATCTATTTTTGTTTTTATTTGCGAATTTACTTTATTTTTAGTGTAAAAGCTTTTCGGCTAAAGTCCAAGGACAATGTCATTAGAATCGCACATGTATTTCCGCTATTTTCGGTTTATTCCTTTTCGTTGAAATTGAAAAAGGCAAGAAGAGATAAATCAAAGTCTAGGCAAAGTTCAATGACGTTTTTTTTTAAGTAGTTAGTCATTGATATCTCTTGATCGCGCAATTATCAGCTGTTTATGTAAGATAATATCGATTGTTGATGGTATAGGCACGAGAACCGTTACTCAATATAGTCAAAATTGAATGCAGGATTTCATTATCACTCGCACTTCTAAACATAATACTTACGATGTTGGATGCTCCACTTTGCGATGCTCGAAGGGATTGTAGGTGCCATCCTCGCCATCATCGCCGCCTTTTTTACGTGTCAGGACCAAAGGGAGAGTGGAGCCAGCCGCCTGCTGGACTGGCACATCAGCCATGTCGGGGCGGATGAATCTATCCGAGGATGAATACATTTCAAACATTGTAATTGACGAATGGTTATCGATGTTCTTATACATTTTGCACAGCGAATGCACAATTGTATCGAACACGCAAGAAATAAATAAACTATTTGATTTGTATGCGCGCTTTTGTTTCGTTAGCTACGGCATCGAATACTAAAATGAAATGCACTCACTTTGGCTGACCTATGCTAGCATTGTTCCTGCTGCCGTTTTTCTTCTCGCTATCGTAGACCGTCACAACCGTCGGAATTTTCTGCAAGAAAGAGATCGTAGGTAAGTTGAGCAATCAAGAGAATGAGAAACCCAGTAAAAGTGCAATGAATCAGAATATAAAGAAAGAAGAGTGCAGAGTGCAGAAGAGCGCAAGCTTATGTAAATCAGCCAGCCAGCTGTGTGACTGCTGAGAGCTAAACCTATGTATTTATCTATGCCAAGAATGATTTGCGTAGTTGCGAGCAAGATCAGCTGCAATTTGTTGGCCTCTCAACAACCAATAAGCATCAATGGTTACTTGTCGCTGGATTTGCATGCATTTACATGACCTTGACAAATACAGGGCACAATGTCAAAATTTCTATGTATAAGCACAAGTGGATTGAAGAACTCGAGTATCAGTCTTGTGATGTGTGTTTTCTGTTTCTGTTGATAAACAAAACACCCGACAATGCAGCGAATACGTTGCATTTTTTGGCAACCCGCGTCGTATGCGCAATATGAAAGTTCAATAGTCAAACTGTTATGCGGAATAAGAACAACGATGCGTTTGCACACACAAAAACGCTTATTCTTTCAATCGCACCTGCTGTTCCAAAGTGGCGCCACTTAATGAGGTGGTCATTAGTGCAGCACCACTTGACAGTGCGGGCGGTGGACCGCCCCGTTTCAACGACATTTTCAACCGTTGGCGACTGAGCGCCGCACTGGAAAGACGCGCGGAATCTCGTGGACCTATAGGGCCGAAATTGCTCAGTTCTTGCTCGTGCTGCGGTAGACGCGGCGGCAATGGCGGCTTTCCGGCGGTGGCGTTCAGCTTGAAGGCGTTGCGCTTCACGTGTCTGAGTCGAGTTGGAGATAAAGTTCAAAATCGAGTGATTGATCGACATGCGCGACGTTTGCACGTGCAATTCCAGTAAAATAAAATATATATCTGTTCGCGTTCACGGTCAATGTCGTCCGCTTTTATGCACTTTTGTGGCCAAAATGAAAAGCGACAGCAGCCACACAGCGGCCACACTCAGAGAGATTTGTGTGTGCAATCTTTTAAGCGATTTGGGTACACAAATAAATAGTGGACACTCGGGACTCGGTCGCATACAGCCACAGAACCCGCTGCAGCAGCACTGAGCAACTAGTTTGTGACGGGTTTTGTTCGAAACTTTTTGTTGTTTTTTTTTTTTTTTTTTTGTATTTGGGCTGCTGTGTAATTTTTGTATTTATATATAATATTGGGGTGCAGCAGCAGCAATAGCAGCCTTTAGAGTTCTCGATGTCGTCATCAGCGCTGCTTTTGCCCTGGCCTCTATTGTTTCCTATATGTTTACACGTGCACCGTGAGAGAGGCGCGCGCGCGGCTATTAAGTAAAAAAGCACAATCTCAGCGAGTGCTCCCACATATAAATTGATCAAAATCAGTGCAACGCCGTATACGACATGATACGACAACCAAAAACTATGGCAAGTGCGACGTAAATAAAATTAATGAGGAAACTGTAAATTTGCGCAAAATATTTGTGCGAAAATATTTACGAGAAAAGCTAATCCGCTTAAACCAAAAACGGTTTTTTATTTTAGTCATTTATTTACTTTGATATCCCCCTCAAAATAAATAAACTGACTGCCATATCATCTTGGAATTTTTGACAGCGTTTTGGTTGATTATAAAATTGCTGCATAAATTGAAAAATTTTTTTATTTTTGTCATTTAAGCACAAAAATGATTTATTTAAAACAAACAACGGGCGACTACGATGCGTATACTTATTTTGAGTTTGCCATAGCGCCATCTATCGTTACGCACTGCAAACCTTGTTACACATGCGCCACGCTTGACAGCGACAAATGCCAATCAACTGTGCGGCGAATTAGGCTACGTTTTAGCGGCGAATTTTTGCAACGAGTCTTGTGACAAACATCACGGCGAATTTGATCGATGAATGGAATATGCATGTGATGGACATACTAACAGCATGTGATGAAAGTTAATTTAATATATGTAATGATTAGAAATGTTTTATGTACTATGAAAATTATTATACAATAAATCATAATTGTTTAACGTATAAGAAAATATATTTTGACAGTTTAACGACTCAAGCTATGATCCGCAAACAAGGCAATACTTAATGCGCAAATGTATTAACAAAAAGTACAGAAAAAGTACAAACAAAAACAAACGTTTCGAACGATGATAAATCTTAGAGCCTAGCTACATGACACCCTAGCAATATACGCACGGAAAGCCCTGCTTCGTCTAAATCTAAAGGGTATAATAATTGCATATGTTAATTTCTATGTATCGGCATTTCGAGCTAAAAATAGTTTATGCCATAGTTAGACAGCTGGGCTAGCAGAAATTCTGCTGCACTGTGGCGCCAGTTATTATAATAACCATATAATCGTCATTTCGTCAGTTATTCAAGCGGTTTGTCGCGTGCAGCATTATGATTGCCTGTCACAAAAAACACTTATTACGCCTCGGAATCTTTATGTAAAGTGCAACAATGGCAAAACACAAAAACAAACTTAATTTTATCGCTTGCATTTTTATTTGCAATGCGGGGTGAAAGGAGAGTTACAAATTTGTACTCGCATTCAAATGGCGGCAACAGCTCCGCAAACAAAACGAACAAAACAAAGAGAGTGCAAGCTCAACGCGAAAGCAAAGCACTCAACACGTGTCCAACTGCCTTGGTTCAAGTTCAATATGGCGACAAGTGCCGTTAAAATTGTGGCGTACTATGACAAATTGAGAAAAGGAGAGCAGAGCGATAACAAGCCCTACTTGCAAAGAGATTTTGAAATAGAAATTGCGCTTGATCAAAAAATAATTTTCTTGTTAATCAGGGCTTATTAAGCTCAAAATAGCTGAAGCTTTTCTTAAAATAAGTCACTTTCTATATAACCGACTAATGCTAGAAATTTATATATTTTCATATCGTTATCGATCATCATGCGGTTGTAATTACTGTACCACATATAGTACAAACGCATGACAACGTAATTAATTCATGAAAGTAACATGAATCAATGCATATCCAATGCTTTATATTGTTTATAGCAAGTAGTTCCCAATGTTTACATTGCGATAACGATAGCAAATGCCAAGAGCCAAAGATAAGCGTGCATGCAGTTCGTAAAATATTTGCAACTTAAAAACCTCAGCGGAATCTGAAAACGTGTTATTACAAAATTGCACAGCGATAGTTGGTTATTAAAATTGTGATTGGAACCGTCGTTAATTGCATGGTATGACGAAATCGTCAGTACTCTTGTCTGCCCTTAACTTCCGCACACTTCCACCCCTCCTCATATATTTTAAGTGCAATGACTAAGTTAAAAAATTCGCACATTGACAGGCGTACTGCCGTACAAGCGAACATGCATTCATGTGCATTTCTAATTAAAACTGTCAACTGCCAGCTAAAATGTTCTACGACTCTATGGCTCTGCGGGCTCTCAATAGTTTTGACTGCATGCCATTGAACTTACATAAGCAAGTGCAACAGAAACTGAACAGAAACAGAAGCAGCAGGGAAATGAAATCGAAAACGGCAATAGCCAGCACAAAACAATATAGCAAACAAACGCCACACAATTTGTAGTGGAAAGTTTTTTTATTACAAAACTGGCTAAAATGCTGCTGCTAAAAAATAATATAAGCGAAAATGTAATGTGTGCATCACGTGGCCCCACAGTGATGAGGGGAACTGAAGGAAGTAGCTCAGTTGAGCTCAACACAACTTTACTTAGGTTATTTTAAGCGAAATGTGTCAGCAATCAGTCAATAAAAACTGTTCGCTTTATGACTTGTCACAAGTTTTGGGCAGATTTGAGTATGATATCTAAAAAGTGCATTGGGGCGGCTGCCAGCGCATAGATAAGATAACTAATATTGCCTGTGTCAAATGCACAAATGGGATTTGAGCTTCAATTTTCAAAAAGAGCCAGACACGTTCTTGATTGGGTTGCAATTTAAAACCGTTTAGATCCCATACAAATTGCATATGTTGGGAGTATGTACCTGAGAAATAAGAGAAGCTATGCGCTGTTCAATTCACCTGATGCGATAATATTTATAACGTGAGCTGTTTCAAGTGCCTCATAACAGCCACAGGCATAGGAGAGAGCAGAGAGAGCGAGCGATGAAGCAAGAGTAGTGTGAGTAAGAGTGAAATGGGGTGCAGAAGCGCAAATAATTACATTAAAAATGTTGAGCGAGCTGCTGGTCACACTTTCAGAGTGCGACTTTAATGCTTACGGCATGAAAAAATGATCAAAACGCAATTGAATTTTGCGTTGTGCCATTTAACAAAAAAGCAATGCAGCAAATTCATCAACGGCGCTTGCGCAGCACCAGCAGAACGTCAGATTGTCAGACTGTCAGACGAAATCTTAAAGTCAAAGTACAACATGCCATAACTTTTGTGTGTGGTGCATATTGCCACGAAATTGTGAGAAATGCTGACGCAGTAGGTAGTCGACGACGACAGACCAACCAATAAAGAAAGACGACGTCGGCATTTGCGCTGCCATAGACGGTTTGATGTATGCCCTACTTCGTCCCCTACCACGTACTATATGTGTGTACGTATACAACGAACCCGCACCGAATTCGAATCCCAGCCAGGCAAACATAAAAGTGCAAGGCATTTGCACAGGCAGCGAGTGGAAAATTCCACTGTTCATAAAAAAAATACAGAAGAAGGCAACAACAACTATAACTCAAATAGGCATTGTTTGGCTCTAGGAGCAGCGGTGAGGGTGGGAACGCATATGTGTGTTTGTATGTTACTCATAACAACAACAACAACAACGACACTAACAGGGACAAACGAAACTGAAACGAAAACATCCCCGAAATTAGACTTTAGTTTTGAAACTCCTTAAATTCGTTATCAATCCAAACAACGCAAATGATTTGCATTGGCTAATTTGTACAAAAGTCGATCAATCAATAAAATCATATCACTTTATAGGGTAAGTTAGCTAGCTCTGTTAAGTTGGAGTGATTAGTAACTAATGACATTTGATGGAGTACTTGTATGTCTCTAAAAATTATTTATTATCTCTAGGAATTGTGCAAAATATGTGAATATCTAAGGTTTTTGGAAAACTTACAATGATTTAGCAATAAACTTAAAAACTTGCAAAACTTATAAGACCAAGCCGAAATAGATCATTGAACTATTTGCCTTGAGCCTAGACAAATCGATGTTAACGTCAGGCGGTAAAAAAAAAAAACTTTATACGCTATCGTCATCAGTTTAGCATAACATTGACCCCACCGAAAAGGAATG
This sequence comes from Scaptomyza montana, assembly GCA_018904305.1. Taxonomy (NCBI): domain Eukaryota; kingdom Metazoa; phylum Arthropoda; class Insecta; order Diptera; family Drosophilidae; genus Scaptomyza; species Scaptomyza montana. The sequence continues at coordinate 2,804,445 of JAEIGR010000003.1, forward strand.
GCGATTAGCATAGTTCGGGACCGAGAATGGGCAACTACTTACGGTGTATTCCGTTGGGGCCAGTGGCGTGCGTGAATCGCTTTTGTGAAAACTCATTTTCACCGCAGCAATAATCCTGCAGGGCGTGCAATCCTGTTGGCAATGGCAACCGTTGCGCGCTTAACGTATTTCGTAAACTGTCGGTAAACGCGATGCGTTGCGGTTTCCAGCAATTTCCAAACACTTTTTACAAATACAAGATACAAATTCAATGTGGAAATTTAGTGCAAACAAAATTTGAGAATTGATTTTGTATTAATTTTGTATAAAAGATAAAATGCAATATTACTAATGCAATTCTCGAGAACTTGCGGCCGCTCTGGCTATGAAAAATAGGCTTTGGTTTTCTTAATTTTCGTTCGGCGCGTTGGCGGAAAATTAAAACGTTGCAATGAGAGATTTAAAGTTCTGACAACCGCACGGTTTGACAAACAGAACAAGAATGCCAACCTTTGCATAAAATCGAGCGAGTAAAACACCCGATTTGACTGTTTAACGGGCAACGGCAAACAGAAAGAGAAATAGAGTGAAAAAGAGAGAGAGAGGGAGTGAGAGCGTCGTTCACAGAGAGCCGGCTACTGAGCTATTGAGAGCTCATATTTGAAATATAGTTCCGTTTCTGATAATGAAAACTGCAAACTTTAAACGAAAAGGAAACTTGCTCGCCCCTCATTTAGACATTACGGGGACTAGTCAACAATTTTCAATCAGTTCCGTTGCACTTGGACTGCATATGGCATATGTATGCGTCACAATCTCTATAGATTTATATTGGGAGAGCGCTGCACTTTATTGACGGTTAAAATAATCTATCGTGAATCAGTAAGAACACATATCAGATATTGTCTCCAAATAGTGTTGAAGTCAAAACAATACCCTGTGAAAGTTGTGATAGATAAATAATTGTCAAGATTTATCTATAGTTAGTTAAGTTTTTTAGAAAGATAGCTTAGACAGACAGCTTTGTGCTTTTTACATAAGAATATTATATATAAAATTAACTATTTTAAATACTGCTGACAAAATTATTTCAATAAACCACTTATGTATATGTAGCTGTACATATATGCCCGTTTTGCTATAGGGTATGACTAATATGCATACTTTGTAGATAACGAATACTCGATACATGGAAAAGTGAATACAAATAATGCGCTAATTAATTAACCGCAAGCGTTAGATAAGACAGAGCCGAAAAAATTAGAGCTAACAGAGTTGTACACCCACTCGATATGCATAAGGGTTGCTAACCAACGCCACCCAGTTTGGCGACCATTTCCAACTGCGCAAAACTTTTGTGGTGTTCCATGAAGTTGCACTCGACGCTGAGAAGTTTGCGCTACAGCTGAAACAGAAACGTTTCGTATCGGTCGCTTAATTTGCTGGCAATTGAATTGTGTGACGTTTACCCCAACAAATTAACTGACAATTGATTGCCAAAAATAAGAAACGCAAACCAAGGGCTATCCAGACATCCAAGACAATAGTAAATATATTGAATAATAAACGTGTTTGAATGTATATCAAAATTATTATTCTTTATATAAAATTGATATCAATTTGTGTAGGTTCTTTGCGGCGCATTTACTCATCTGTTATTTGAAACGTGCCAGCTGCGTTGGGAATACTGCAAATAACAAACCGATACCGATCACGTCTACCTTAACCAGTGCAAAGCGGATTTTGGCGAATGGAAATTTTTTATGATTGCTAAGTGAAAATCAATTGAACACGGCAAAATTGCTTAACTTGACCGAGATTGTGCGAAACAGATGAAAACTAATCATCGAGGAAGCGGATTAGATTGAATCGTCATTGAACACAGTTCAACCAATGTCCCTGTTAAGATTAATATGTAAAAAACATACAAATTGATAAAAGATAAATTCTTGGAATTTTATAAACGAAAATATATGTTGTTGTTTTTCATGTGATAAGTTTTATAAATTCTTAATGCATAACAGTCTAACCTATCAAAAGAACATCATATATTTTGGAGAAGCTCTTGTCGCATTTTTAGGTTTCCGTTACACACATTCGTAAATGAACATAAACGTTGCATACTTCCAGGCACGATGGCAACTAGCGCCCTCTTTCGTTATCTGTTGTTGCTGAAGTTGGAAATATAAATGTTTGCACTCAACGAAACTAAGTCACTTAACGAAATCTAATAGCGCGCCACTTTGGCTGGACATTGCGCATACGCCTCAAAGACGTTGATTTGCCTATGAATTATTTGTGATTCTTAAAATGTTCATAGAAAAGGCTTAATTTTTGTGACCTTTGCACTATTTTCAAATAAATTTAGCTACTAAACTAATACTAAAACTAAAACAATTGGCACACTTGTAAGACAAATCAAAATCAAGTCGTACTTGAATGCTAATTTACTGCAATTTCATTCGACAGAACATGTAGCTTGATTGCAAATTAGTTTTAAGCTGAACTGAAATTTAAGAAATTTGCATAAAAGGCTGTCAGATACAAACAAACAACCGGTTGTGCACATTTGCCACAATCATTTAAAAAATGAAATTTATTTTTATTATTTTTCATTGCATGAAAGCAGTGGCGAGAGTTGAAGTCACAATTAACAAAATAATATAGGTTTTTGCAATACGGATACGAATCACCAAATCATTGAAGCACCTTCGTATGCAAAGCACGCGTGCCAAGTGCTTAATCGAATCACATTGAACAAACCGCACAATTAATGAAAACATTTCCATAACTTGATGACGTAGTATTTTTCGAAAAAAAAATCCCAAATAAAGCGTTTTAAATGGGATTTACCAGCAGTCTGTTGACATCGAATCGTTCATTTAGGAAACACAACAGGATAGCTTTAGATTGTTAAAACACAGTTTTTATTTTCATTTATGATTGGATCCTTCACATCACTTTTAAAGCTCACCTCACCAGCGGCTGACATTTTGCTAAAGCAATAGTTGTCCTTAGTTGCTTTCAAACAATTTCAATGCGTTGAGTTCAAGAACTGTAAGAGAACTAAATTCAAAGCGATACTTACTCGTAAAGTAACTATGGTTTATTACATACTTTGTTGCGATTGACCATCCTCAAGCGTCATTGACGAGCTTAGTTTCTACGTTTTATCATTAATGAGGCAATAAAGCAAATCTTTGCGCTTATAGACAGAATGCTCGTGCTCGTCGGGCTAGTAGAAAGAAATTAAATAACTGTGCCCCACAATGTTTGCTTGATTAAAAATCAACGTATATCCCAATACTGATTAGCGCACATTGGCAATTTATGTCAATAATCAGTTATCGAATTTTAAATATAGTGCCGCAAATTACATTATGATTCATTATGCTGAATCATGGCATTAAACTGAAAATGAGGTAATTAAAGAGAACTTTAAACTAGATATTGAAACTATTTGATTTATTTGTGAATTTGAAGTATGTAAGATGCTGACATTTTTAAATATATCAATGGGAACTTTCTTGGAAGAGTACCATGTAAAACATAATAACCAGTTTGTTGCGGAAGTAAAACAAAATGCTGATCCCACTCACTATAATTACCTTTCAGCAGGTCAAGTTTATGAGAAACAAACAGCAGATTGTGTCTCGACAAGACACATTCATGCAGTTTCCAACAGTTCGCTGTGCTCCGTTCTCAATTAGAACACAACACTTAACAACCACATGCTGCAGTGCATATGCTTAATAAGTTAAGTGGTTAATAACAAGTTACCAGTTACTTTTTGTTCAGCTTTTAGTTGAGTCATTTTGGCTGATCCATTCAATGCAGTTAATATAGTAAGACTGTTGGGTAACTTGACGATAGTAAACCGTTCGACTTCTGCCACTTCTGGGCATCACATAAGCTGTCATAAACCAAACCAAATATCGCGAATTGATAAGAGACATAAGCCACAATGTCATACACATTGTTTACCATTATTTAATTATCGCTATTAAAAGCAGCCACATGATATACAGGCACGTTCTGTAATAATAGTGCGTTGTATCTAAAAGTGCATGTTGCAGATGCCAACAGGTGTACCACAGTTTGAAGGACCCACAATCGGGCAAATATTATATTTATTGAATAGTTAAGCATGCCTAATGTGCAATTAATCATGTGAAAACTTGGCACAGCAAAGAGTTCACAATCAGCATTGATATACGACTTTCGATTGATAAATATGAAGTGCACAGTCATGTACTTCATGTACTAGTGAGCTGATAAAGCTGTTTTTTATCACTTATATCTTTGAAAACATTTTAAGAACTTACAGCTCCATTTTTTTGATCAGTGGCTGTACCACTAATCACGGCCACCGGCATCACGTTTTTTGTTTTTTCACAAGCACTTTTATACGAACTAATTTAGTATACGACCCGTTGTGCGCTGCCAGCGACAGTTCGTTGTTTATTGAGCGATTGGTAAGAAACGAATAAAAGCACAAATCTTACAATACACTTCGTTTTAAATACACAGGTTATGTACCAGTGCACTCAACAATTAATACGATCGCATTTAACTCAAAAAAAAAAATCACTCAAAATCTCGCTCGCTTTCTGAGTGAGTGCAGCCTGTCGTGCGAGACATTCGAATTTTGATTTGAGTTTCAGATCATACGAAATACACGTTAAACGCCTGGCAATGAATGCGGCTTAACATTAACATTGAATATACGCCTGCCAGGCAAATGGCAATACTTGTCTAGTCTGTTGTTGTTTATTATTTGTTTTAATTGTATTTATTGCTTTTATTGCAATTGTTACAGCGCATTTTTGACATGCAGACAGCGAAACGTGCGAGAAGACTCAGAAAAGACGACAAATTTTCAGCCGCTGAACTGATTAAATGGAGACAGTTTGTGTGGGCCAGCAAACGTAGCGATTAACCAATGTTTTTCCATTGCTTATCTTTTGTGTTAAGGGAACCCAAAACACACACCAAAAAAAAAGTAGATAGAAATATTCACTCAGATTAGTTTGAGTATTTCCAGTTCATTCAAGTGGTATGCGGCTGCAAAGATTGGGCAATTTGATTTAAAATGTTGCATACGTTAAGTGTGAAACAAAAGCAAAAAAAAAAACAGTTACAGTTAAGACATATCAACTTAATAACAGAAGCAAGATTGCGGAAACTTTTGTCACATGTATTTGGTAAGTACTTATCGTACGTGCTAAAAGTTCAAAATAAGAATGTGTTCTATGCGTCCTCGACGAGTTTCAGCTAATGGCCAAGCAACAATAAACAGACATGTGAGGCACACGTTGGATTAGAGCACCACTTTAAAACTATGCTGCTCTCAATTCTCATTTCCTTTAATTGTGTTTTTTTTTTTTTAGCGATAGCAGCAAATAAATCAGAATCACCCAGTTTTACATTGTTACAGTAGACCGTAGTATTTAGAATATAGCGGTATGCGCAATTTTTTATTTTATTCTTTAGTTGCTCGCTAAATTTCTATTAAATATATAGTACGTAAAATAGTTGAGGTATACATGTATACTTCTCATTCACAAATTGACAATAACAAGGTAATCATTCAATTATTCAATTCCACACACAACTACTTGCATATGGCGGATTATCAATGGGTGGCTAACACACGGATTTCAATATCAAAATAATAGAAACAAAGACCACAACAATAGCACGTGTGTATTAGAAAGCGTTAGCTTAAACAAACTGTGTTGCTGTCGAGGCCAAAGGGCAACTTCGAATCGGTTCTAATTTTAAGCTTGTATCCCAAGTTAACGACACGTGTTTATTGTAATAGATTGGACAAGAGTGATAGAACTGTTGATGCGTTCGCACAAGTTCATGGCGAAAACAATTTTCAATTAGTATGCATCACTTAATGTATTTGCATATTTTGTTATAATTTTTATTATTTTTTTTATCCTACCGCTTTTTTTTTCTGTCACATTAATTTATATTTTTATGAATAGTATCATCATTAAATCAGAGTCAATAACAATACGATTGTACTTTTTTTCCTATTTGTTATTTAAACTTACTTTTCACGATTATTTATAGGATTTAAACAGTAGTAATCTACATACATTGTAAACACTGTGCAAATCGACCCTAAAATTGGCTGGCATTAGCAAATTCAATGATTTGCTTTTAAGCTAAAAGGTGTTTTTTCGTCATAAGTGTTTAAATGAGCTTTTGATAAAAAATAATAATTGAAGTTGCAAGTAATTAGCACATAAAACAAATACAATCTAATTATGCAACTTTGTTTTAATTAGCAACGCGAATCAAATTCATAATTTGATTGGACACTAAAGAAGTAGAGAAAACTCCAGCAGCTCAAAAACTAACACCAATTTATCAAAACTCTTGAAGTCAGGTTATTAGCACCTGATGTAAAGCGACAAAGCCATTTGAATGGATAAACACGGCTATCGTCATTGTAGATTTCATATCACTAACAATGTGTGATGTGCGAAATGTAGCACTTAGATAGATGATCAACAGTTGCGTTTAATTGATCTGCATGCCCAAATCATGTTCCACATGATTCACTACTAACACTTAAACGTTGACGTCACAGGCCAACAAATTGTCAAGACGAAGACATTGGGGTAGACAAGACTACGTCAGACTTGGAGCAACGCTTGACCGGTTTTAGTGGCTTGGCGGGCAGGCGAACAACATCAGCTAGACATGGGCATGGGCAAATGTTTAGCCGGCGTTTTTTGCCATATTCGGATTGAAGTTGTTTGTTGTTCGACATATACGAAACTGTAACACACGGCGTATGCGCAATGCATGCAAAATGATTGGAAGGCCGCAGCTGTAAATGAAATTTCACACAAGCCCGCAAATTCTCTTTACCCCAAACCGGTTGCACGCCTGAGAAAGTGCATTAAGGCACTGCCAGTACTACCACTACTACCACTACCACTAACAAACACAACAACAAAATATTAAAAAATGTAAATTGTACATTTTGGCAACACAACAGAAAACGAAACGAGCGAACAGCAAATTTTAGTTACACACACAGTAGCAGTTAAATGCACCTTACACCTCAACTTGTACTGGTTCTTTAGGCTGTCTTGCCATAGTTACGAGTACTCTGCAGCAGTTGTCGAATATTTGGCAACGACTTTTTTGTGCTTTGGCATGCCAAGACTGGAAAGCGTTCAGAAAGTGAGTGAATTTAGCTTGAGGCAACACGCATCTTGTTTATATTGTTTTGTAGTTGTTTGTTTGTATTGCTTTCAATATTGTGATAGCTAAGAATGCGTATCGAACGGTACTTGAAACTTGACTGTATAGTAAGGTCGTATTACAACAGTATCTGAGACATATAATCAGTTGGATTAGTAACATAATTAACATTGTCTACCTTATTGCTTAATATCATTTAACGGTTTGTTTAATGACTATCTTTAAGAGCTTTAAAGGTATGCTTTGAGCTTTGGATGCCGTAAGTAAAAGCGTGATAAACAAAGTAGTTAAAGTATGTATTATATTTATGTATCATATCATTTCATATCTCATCTGATTCTTTTGCTTTGTTTTTCATCTCTCACACTCATTTGCGCTCTTTTTTTTTTTTTTGGTACACACACGCATATTAATTACGGCGGATTCAGTACCGCGGATTGGCGTTACTTAAAAAATTTAGTTACATATTGTCTGGCTGTGGTTTTTTATGTGAGCTGCTGATGCTATTGCCGTTGCCGATGCTGATGCTGGTGTCGAGAGAACGAGTATTCATGAGTAGTTGGTCGGTTGTTTGCCAGTCTGCTGTCATTACAATCGGCGGGCAACATTTCGCGCACTGCATAAAACCGGTGACCCGCGTTGGGTCTGATTTAGTCGTTAGCGCGCGGGCAACACGATCACATCGTTTACTGTAGATCATAGATCGCATCTATTAGATTCAATCATTTTGACACCTGCCTCAAGGCAACTTCTGTTTTGACTTCGGCTTTATTCAATACTTTGGAAAAATTCCATACACATTAAGTTTATGCTTCCACGGAAAATTCCAACTGCCGATATAACGCAACCGTAACGACCAGCTGTAACCGTTTGAGGTGAACGCAAAGTGGCTTTCCCAATTCTGTTATAACTTTTGTTCAATAATAATCTGTTCTTAGGTTCATTGGTAAGTTTAATTTGTAGATAGTATCTCAGCAGCTATTTTAACAAAAGTTTCGACTAATTATCAACGGAAGTGCGACAGCATTGGCAAATTTAAAAAAAAAAATTTCTGAGTCGAGCTTGAGTGCACATTGTTAGTCCGGGCTTTGATTAAGCGAGATGTGAGAGACAAGCTGAAAAGTTCTTTTGTAAATCTAAATTAATTGCATTTTAAGTTAGCGCGAAAATGTTGACGCAAATTATTGATCAAGTGTACAAAAATAGAACAAACCGAAATTACAATCGAGGACAAATGTTTATGGCTTTGTTGAACGAAACAACGTTTGAAAAATGTACACAAGATTTAAGGTGAATGTGAAGGAGGTTAAAAGCAACATAATAGTGATTAAAAACTTGTTACATACAAACAGAAAACTAAAATAATGATTAAGTGATTGGCTGTCCTTCTAGAATTCGAATATTCTGAACATTCAAATGTAAACTTAATACATACTAATTTAAATATTAATGAAAATGTCACTTAACTAAGTTATGCAAAGTAATGAGTACTTTAGAGTCTATCCGTTGAATTCATATACTTATTTTGACTCTTGGTGTTTCAAATTACCATTTAATTACAATTTTCAATATTTGCACGGTTACTTGCGAAAAAGCAGTGAGTCAAAACGTGCAGTTGATGTTGACATTTGTGTGGTTGACGCTGCATCGAACATTATTTGCTTGCATTAATCACCTGGCTAAAAACGCACAAAACAGTAAAGTACAAAGACACCAAGTAGCTCCAAAATATGACTAGAAGAAATGTAAAATTTAAATAAAAGTCCTCGACACAATGCAGAGCAAGGCCAACAACTATTTCAAGCCCAGAAGCTGCCTGCAGTTGTCGCAGACGCAAAGCCGTCATCAACATGGCCAATTGATTTTGCGGGCACGGCGCTGACAAATGGCTTTTGAATTCCAATCACAAATAATAACAATAATAATACCACCTGAAATGCCGCTAGGCCGCACTGTAAAAACCGGTGCATTGAACTCGCCCCCGTTCTCCATGATCAATCATCGAAGTGACTCTATCAAAAAAAAATCAAAGCAATTGTCGCGTGCTGATCGCGTTTATTTATTTATTTTGGCAATAGCTTTTGTGTTATTCATATTTCATTTCACGTGCGCAATAGAAGTTCATACTCAATTTTCATAAAAATTTGCATTCAAAATTATTGGGCATTAAGTCAAAATCACTTTTGATTTGTGCTTTGTCATATGGAATTTATTAAACATTATAATGTCTTTGGCAGGCATACGAGTTTTACTTGAGTCTCTTTTTGGCCTAAAGGTTCGGTGCGAGTGACAACAACGCATCCAGTTTGAACCGGTTGCAGTTCATTATTAAAACCAACTATGAAGTTTTCCTTTTGCTTTATTTTATTAAAGTTTCGCATAAATTACTGTAGAATAAATTATCTGAAGTCTCTCTGCAAATTTTGTTGTACGTAAATTTGGTAAAAACAAATAGAAAAAAGGCAGTTCGGTAAAGCAGTAGGCAAAATACCAAGTAAACAAACCACTTTAAAGATTTGATCATTAATGAAATGTTAGAGAGAATGTATGTGTTGATTAGAAAGTTCTGAAAAGCTAATCAGGTTTTCCAAAACTTTTCCATCACGTTTTCAATAGTCCAAGTTAAGTTAGCTACATTTACGACACATTAGATTTATTATCATGTTTGCAATGGTAGCTTAAAGCATTCGCATACCAAAGCAGTCTTCGAAAAGTCATTTACCTATATTAATGACTTCCGTACATCAAATACCAGGTTTCTAAATATTTTATCATTATCTTGAGCCAAAAATAGAACCAGATGTACTTGAGATTAAATATGCATCAGTTTTAGTTCCGTTAGAATGTGGGTGTGTGAAATGTGGCCCTACCACAAATGGTTGCTTAATTGATTAAAAATTTTCTCATCAATAAATCGACTGACCTTCAGCTTGAGTTTTGAATACATCTTTGTTCCTTTTTCATATTTTTAATGATTTGAATAATTAATAATAATGCTTAGTATATGTTATACATGTACATGTCAATGTACAATATATGTTATACATGTACATACATGTCAATGTATGCGGAAGTCAATAAGTCGACTTGCAACTAATTGCTTAACACGGTCGAGAATCGTGGCCTATGCTTTGATTTGTCAAATCTTTTTTCCGACTTTTGGGAATTACAAACCAAGTTGTTGTTTATCTTCGTTGGGATCAAGTGGGTAATAGCTGGCAATAAAATTTCAAATTGAGCATGTTGCTTATATATATATATATATATATACTTATAGTATATATTGTTTAATTAAGATATAGGCAATTGTGGGTTGTCTCTGAATGTGCAAAAAAAAAAAAAAAAAAAACGACAATTATATCTTGACTTATAAAAGGGGTAACGGTAACAAACACTAAATAGCCATATAAAATCACAACAAATGTAAAGTCCAAAGCCACTTACAAGTGACAGTAAAATTGGCTGCAATTACAAAATGTTAGCACGTATCATGCACGACAATTTGTTGGCGATGTTTAAAGCACACAGAAATACACACACACACACACACACACACACACACACACACACCTTGAAAGCGTACACCACACAATGTATACCGTGTGTGCCCTCATATGGCTCATCGGACGGGAGCAACGATTTGCTCAAACTGAACTTGACATTGTGCCTGGGTCTGCTATTAATTTAGTAATATGTCAGACTATTTTCAGCTACATTTGTTGCGCTTAGATAGTTCGCGATCTCTATAGATAGTGTCAAGCAATTAACTAATGTAAATGTGGAATGGTCACAACGAGACTAGCCATTGTGATTTATACTAGTATATCCCATTACAAGCGAAATTACGCTTGAAACTTTTTAAATAGTTTCTTTCTCTATTTCACTCTTTGGCAGCAATGAGTAAAAATGGCCACAGCAATCCGGCTTTTGTCAGCGAACATGTGGACAATATCAAGCAGCAGAGTAACAACAAATACTCGCTTGAGTTGGCGGAGAAGGGTGGCAACAACAACAAGGCAATCAAAGATCCCGACTACAATCCCTACGAGCATCGTGAGGTGCCACATCCCACAACGTAAGTACAACCCAGACCGAATCATTAGCAAGCAAAAACTTAATTCTCTATTATATCAATAGAAACTCCGAAACACTTTTCCACCTGCTTAAAGGATCTCTGGGCACAGGTATTCTGGCTATGCCAAATGCCTTTCGCAATTCTGGTTACGTAACGGGCTCCATAGGCACCATTGTGATTGGTTTCATATGCACGTACTGTATACATCAGCTGGTCAAAGCTGAGTTTGAACTGTGCCGGCGCAAGAAGGTGCCCAGTATGAACTATACAGCTGTGGCAGAGTCAGCGCTAAGCGAAGGTCCCTCATTCTTTAAAGCCTGTGCACCGTACATTGGCACGGTAGTGAATGTATTCTTGCTTATCTATCAACTGGGCACATGCTGTGTCTATGTGGTGTTTGTTGCGTCCAACATCAAGTCCATTGTTGATGCCGTTTATGAGACGAATGTAGATGTGCGTTTGTGCATGATTATCATCTTGATACCGCTGATACTAATTAACTGGGTGCGGCAACTCAAGTATCTAGCACCTTTCTCTACGCTGGCCAATTTTATAACTTTGGTGTCTTTTGCCATAATTTGCTACTATATATTCCGTGAGCCCGTTTCAACCGAAGGCAAGGATGCCATTGGCAAGTTAGAGAATTTTCCACTATTCTTTGGAACGGTTTTGTTCGCATTGGAGGCCATTGGCGTTATTTTACCACTGGAGAATGAGATGAAAACTCCAAACAAGTTTGGCGGTTCCTGTGGCGTTCTGAATGTGTCAATGATATTGATTGTGTTCCTGTACGTGGGCATGGGCTTATTTGGATACCTCAACTATGGTGCCAGTGTGCTGGGATCCATTACACTTAATCTGCCAGAACATGAAATGTAAGTTAACTTTGATTATTGCTTGTGATAAAAACTAATTATTGTTTCCTTACCTTTGTATTTTAGTGCTGCGCTTTGTGTTAAGGGAATGCTAGCGTTTGCCATCTACATCACACACGGTCTGGCGTGCTATGTCGCTATTGACATCACCTGGAATGATTATGTTGGCAAGAAACTAGGTCCACAGCGCAATAAGCTATTCTGGGAGTATGCAGTCCGCACAGGTCTTGTGCTGGTAACTTGTAAGTAGCTAAAGCTTAGGGATTCCAAAACAGGTCTTAATATCAAATTTTGGTTTTTGTAGTTCTACTGGCCGTGGCTATACCCAATCTGGAGCTTTTCATTTCGCTTTTTGGCGCTTTATGCTTATCTGCTCTGGGACTTGCGTTTCCAGCTTTGATTCAAATATGCACACATTGGTACCAGACGCAAGGTATCAGCAAAGGTTGGCTGTTACTGAGTGAGTATTTAGTCCCAATACAAATCCAAATGAGATTGCTAATAAAAAACATTTATTTACAGGCAACTTTGTGCTGATAATCGTGGGCATTCTTGGTCTGGTTATTGGCACGTATACCTCTCTCAAGGAAATCGTCCTCACATTTACAGAGTAATTTTTGACTTCCAATTGTTTTTGTTCAAAAAATATGTTTTTGTTTTCTCTCGAATTTGCCGCAAAACATTCCAATTGTTGTAAAAGCAAAGTATTATTTGCACGCATGACAAATGGGCTAAACAAAACTAGAATGTAGGGGGGTCAAGATAAGCGGTTGCATGTTTAAACTACTGTTTTATAAAGTTAATCTTGAATATTTGTATAAATTTATAAAATTTGTGATATTTTTAAGCATTGTGCCCAAAAATTGTTAGATACACATATTTAATATATTCATAATTCAAAACAACTGTCTAGATTAAGCTCTAAGTCGTATCTTTATAGGCGTTATTTAACGATAACAACAACAAACAATAAAAACACGATTTTGCCATATTATAAAATCACAAGAAAATCATATGTTCACAGTTTTTATAAAGGCTTTTAAAGCCAGGCAAAGACGCCTGATGCCGTCCACAAGTTTCTCCTTTCCATGAAAGGCTATTGACAAACGGAAGAATTGCTTACCTTTGCCCTCTTCTACAGCAAAGCGCGTACCAGCTATAAACGATATCTTCTCATGCTGCAAGCTGTAAGCAAGAAACTCGAGTGCATCCACGTGATCAGGCAAACGTATCCATATAAAGTAGCCGCCTCGAGGTGCCAAAAAGTGACAGCCATTGGGCAACTCAGACTCAAGCACTGCTGAAGTTGCCAACATTCGCTCTTGGTATGCCGTATACAAGCGTTGAATGTGAGCTTGAGCCAACTGCAACTCAAATAGACTGCCCAGAATTCCAGCTGTGTAGTTGTTGAAGCAGCCACCACTGTTAAGAAAGCCACTGCTTTCAAGCTGCGGTTTAATGCGTGGTGGCACCTCAAGCCATCCTAAGCGCACGCCTGGTCCAATAATTTTTGAAAAGCTGCCATTGGATATTACATTCCCGACAAAATCCGCATCTGTACGGGCGTCATAGGAGAAAAGACGCGAATGCAAAGGTTTCTCGCCATAGTTGAGGATATTGTAGACATCGTCGCAAAGCACTAAAAAGTCGTATTTACGTGCCAGCCGCACTATTCCACGACAAACAGCTGAAAAATAAGTTTCTAGAAATGGTAAGATAAGATGATAAAGTGTGCGCTTGTTTCATACGTACATGGAGAGAACAAGATGCCAGTGGGATTATGATATGTGGGTATCGTATAATAAATGGCCCAAAACTCCTTGCTTTTCGATTCGAATCGCCGTTCTCTCACCTTCACTTCCAGATCATTTAGGTCAACGCCATCGTCATTTAGTTTGAGTGGAATAATTTTTAAGCTTGTAAAATGCTTCATACTGTCTAACGCAATCATATAAGTGAACTCATCCACAAATATGTATCCGTTGAAGTCTATAAGGGTAGAAAGCACAAAATGCAAGCCTTGCGTAGCACCACTTGTGATCAGCAAATCTTCGCTAAAAGTTAACATTTTTATTAATATGCAAACAGTTAATTTTCAAATGCTTACCTGTTTACGGGACTATCGTACTTTTTGCTAAAATACTGAGCAATTTCATTGCGTACTTCATAATTTCCGCTTGTTGGTCCATATTGAAAGAGCAGCGAATTGTTATGATCTTTTTCGTTTTTCTAGTTGAAAAAATGGGATTATCGTTCCATCTGGAATGTTATGAAAATAGCTGCTAAGCACTTACCAACGTATGAGCTGTAGCCTGCTGAAAAATATCACAGCAGGGTTCCAATAAATCGGTGCCTGGAGCACCCACGCCAAGATTCAAGATATCTGACTCATACACATTCAATGCGCCACCATCGAAAAGATGCTTGAGTTTTAACTCTTTATTTTGTTGCGACATTGAAATGTTCTTTTTGCTCAAACAGACAAAATTGCACTGGTGTTACTCTGAATGTGATAACAACATTCTACGCGCCACTTTATTTTAGTTCACAATGGTACACAAGTATTAACCATTCCCAGTGCTTAAACAGCTACCATTCACTGCAGCACGGCGACAACAGCTGTTTTTATAGCTTTTTTTTAGTAATTGTTTAGAAAAAGTGGTCTACCAAAAATTTTGATCCAAAATGGAAAACGAGCAACCAACAACAAGCGCTAGTGCAGCTCAAGTAAGAAATCAAGATCACAATCCCATGCTTGACTCACCGATGCGTGGACCAACACTGTCGACGTCGACATCTAGTTTCGAGGCTTTGGCACACTCACAAGATCCCAACCTGAGCAAGTTGGCCACAAAGATGTTCCAAAAAACAGAAGACTATATAACGCAAGAGCTGAATGCGCCAATTGAAGATTACAAGCTTCTAGAGGATATGAACAAGGCAACTATTGCCAAATACAAAGACATGCGACAAATAGCTGAAAACTTGAACGTGTCCACCAACGAGTTGTGTGAAAAGTTCCAACAGCTGGCACCTCTTATGCATCAAATCGATGAGATATCGGATACAGTAGATAAGCTGGAAGCGGCAGCCTATAAGTTGGATGCATACAGCATAGCTCTGGAAAACCGGGTCAAGTGTGTGCTGCAGCGGAAATCTAATCAGCAGACACTAGGATAATACTTGTGACTTCTTTGCGAAAATTACAAGTACATTTATTGCAATAGATTTTAAGTATTATCCAAGTAAAAGTTTAAATATAATCGCTATTACATTTAGAAATATCAGCGGTACTGTAAAGTAGAAAATAGGGACACGTGTTAGTAATTTTATTTTTGTTTTGTGGTGCTCTACTTACTTTTGGCAACGGTGCGAATAGACCAAATGAGATTTAAGATTTGATTTTTGGCGCTGGGTGATCCAAAATCCTGCTGTCCGGCTTGTCTTCCCCAGCCAACTGTAAATGCAATGTGTCAAGTTTTGGTGAATAAAGCTTTTACTAGTCAAACTCACACTTTGCTAAGAAGCGCTCTTCGTGCAAAATGCAAACTGCATTGAGGCAGAGCAGTGAGGCCTCGATCAGCGTCCACAGCGTAAACATTTTCTACAACTATTTTAATAAAAACATAAATTGATAAAGAATTGTTGACGTCAGGTTCGAAGCCAAATTTGCCAGTCACTTAAAAAGGCGCACATATACAAACAGCTGATTTGGTTTCAAAGGTGACCCTTTGTTCTCCATTTCTTAGTGTTTACCAACACCACAGTGCTGTTTGGTGCTAGTCGCATTTAGTTGTCTACGTTATTTATAGTTTGTTGACATAAAAATAAGAAAAAGCAAAAAAAGAAAAATGCCGTCATTCGCAAAAATTATTGTGCTGCTAGCCTCACTGGCCACATTCGGCTATACTATTTTTGTGGTCAGCAAATTAACGATGTTTCTCTCCAAGCCGCGATCCATATCACAAGCTCACACCTGGATCCTCAATCTTTTGGACAACAAATCTCGTTTGGAAACCGCCTATGGGCCAATTGTGTTCGACACCCTCTATGTGATCGGCTTTATCTTTCAGCACAGCTTCCTTAAGTCAGCTTTGGTGAAAAATATCTTACGCAAATTGCATTTGGCTTCTGCGGAGCGAACTATTTATTCACTGACGTCATCGCTTTGTTTACATGTAAGCATTAGCCTTGGTTTTGTTTATTGTACTATTCTCAATATATTTACACCGTTTGTTTAGTATTTGCTGCAAAATTGGCTGCCTGCTCAATCGATTGTGTTGTGGCAGGTCAACGTGGATGAGAGCGCACCACTATGGTGGGCCTTTGTGATCACGCATGTTGTATGTTGGACTGTAATTTACGGTGGCTGCTTCATAATGGACTTGGGGGAATTGCTTGGCATCAAGCAAGCCTACTACGATATGCATAACTACTTGGAACCTATTGCCTACAAATCCCTAGAGCTGCGCCATCTCTACAACCATGTGCGCCATCCATCATTTGTAGGACTCACTTTAATTCTTTTTGTGACCAATGTAATGAGCATTGATCGACTGCTGCTTGCCGTACTGCTTATAACCTATATGTATGTTGCTTGGTCCACTAATGAGACAGATGTCGCTTATCAAAAGAAACAACTTCAGCTCAAAAAACAAGAATTGAAGGCTCACTAAGGACTATATGCTGTATGCCTTAACACTCATTGTTCAGAACTTAATTATAATTACATACGTTTTGTATTTTCTCTTCAGTTTTATTTATGTACATATCCAATAAATGACTAACTCATTCGTACCACCGATGGATCAAACGGTTGTCCTTTAAATGGTGAGCCCTCAGCATCCCACGCTGTTCGCAAACGTTCTAAAGTTTTCGCTTGTTCTGGATCTATTGACTGGAAAGTGTTTTGTTGGTCCGCTGCCATTTGATGCACTCGCAGCTTTTCGATAGCCGCCTGTGAGCCCTGTGGCAGTTCGTCTATGTAGCGTTCGCAGTCTAGTTTCTTTATATCGATGTCATCGTCACCATCGAAAAGTCGTTCCCACCAGCGCTCCCTGACTTTGTCTATATGAATACTATCGATTAAAAATGTACTTGTTGGTTTTTTGCTTTGCTTACCACAGCAGATTAGCAGTCTGCCGTTATCTATAGACCACATGGCATCATTGTGTCTAATACGTTGGCAAAACACTCCTTCAAGGATTTCCTGCTTGGGTGATGTTTTGCAGCTCACTTTGATCTGTTGCGCTTTAATATCGACGCACAGCTGTTTGGCAGATTGCACGTTGTCTGGCAGTAGGACGTGAATTTCCAAATCACTTAGAGTTTGAGACCAGCAATGGTGTTTAAATGCGGCACCGTTTTTAAAGTCACTAGACTCAAAACCTCGAACAACATTGCCCTTGGCAGGTGTTGGATTTGATTGTTTAGTTGAAACTTTACGTTCTTCAGTCTGTACAGAGACTTCTTGAATAGCTGGCGGCGCATTTTCGCCTCTGTCGTCGGTTCCACACTCTGCAGTCATTGATTGCAACAAACACTCGGGATCATAGCGCTGCATGGCGCCGTAAAGAAGTTGATCACGCATTCCTTTCGGAAAACCGATTTTGTCCGATGCATCCTGTTTGTTATGATAAAAATCGGTGCTGCAAATATTAAAAAAAAATCTCGATGAACCTCCATTGAACGAAGTGTTTTACAGACGTGTTTTTTGTTACTTGCGTTTCAAGAAACCAAACACTGCATCCAAGAATCCAGTAATGGTTTTGCGTTCCTGCAATATTTCCATCAGCATAGCATCGCTACGCTGCGAATCCATGTTTGCACTTCTTAATGAAATGGTAAATAAACCAAATCTGAATGGCTTCAATAATAACAGTGTTGCAAAACGAAAATGATTTAAATTAATGAAGCAGAGAAGGCGCGAAACAAATTTTATTCACATGCATTTTTGGATATACCTTATTGGCTTGCAAGGTTGAGTGAAAAAAACATATTTTTTTTTAAAATGGAACTTTATTACTAAAAATCTGTTTTAAACGATATTTGATTTATTTAGTACTTTTCAATGATCGTGGTATTTTAAGCGTTATTTATGAATTAAGAAAACTTTTCATTCCTTTTATTTTGTACTTTTTTCATTAAGTTTTTAGGGGCAGCACTCCTAGTGCACACGTTGACCAGTTATTGTCTGTGAAGTATATGATTATTAAACATTTTTGTCAATAACAGTATGTAAAAGCTAAGTTTACCCGTATCTAGCTTCCAGAGGCCATATTCTGTGATTTCTAACTCGTTTTGACTGTCATTTTCAGATCCATCCATTGATCGAGTTTCAGAAATTAAATTTGTATCCTCATTCATAGCTTGCATTTTTAAATTAACGTCCTCAAGCTGTTCTGCAGTCAATGGTGGCTCCACAAGCGGCAGCAAACTAAAGAAAATAAAACAAAACAAAGCTAATTATAATTGTTTTTTAACTTAATTGATTAAGAACTGTACCCTCTCAGGATGGAAACTGAATGTTTATTTAAGGAACCGAGCCTGCTCATCAGAAACTCTAGCTCAAATACCCAAGAACTTCGCTTTTTTGGACACTCGCCAAAAACTAATGTAAGCGACTGATCGACGCCCGAGTGAATAAGCAGACTGCGCATTGTTTTTGATATATCTGGTTTATTGAGAGTCGAGAAATCCACTGCCTTGAGCTTTGAGTTCTATAAACAAATTAAATATGTTAAAGATTGCGACTGTCTATGTCATGCTAGCTACTTACCATATCCAGTTCCTCCTTGTACATACGCTTCATTCGGCTCAACATGCCAAAAGTCTGTAGCAATTTTGTGGCCCAATAGCTTGCACCACGACGCCTTTCATCATCGGCACTTGAATTCTCTGTTAGTTGAACGAAGGCTATAAATATATTTTCAATGTAACCCTGCATAGCTAGCAGGCGAAATAGGCCCTGTGTAGCCTCAATGACGAGCTCCTCCTCCTGGATGTGTACAAGACCTGCGCCTAGGAAATAGTTCATCTTTAGAGCACCCGCCATATATATGTCTAGCAAATCTTTCATTGTCGAAGATTGCCGTTTCACTGCAGCATTCAGTTCGATAACTAGCGTGTTTAAAATTTCTTTTGTAGTTTTTAGCTTTTTCGAAGAGCAGTAAACTCGCATTTTATTGAACTCCGCACTAGGCTTCAGTTTGCTGACTTCCTTTAGTTTTTGTGCACCTTTAAGCTGACACTCCAAGGCTAAATCGTATAATTCAAATAGACTGTCCATCTCTTTTGCAAATTTAGCCTTATCCTTTCGCTGTAGCTTTGGTGCATCCAAGTTTTTCATCATATCACAGTGCGGTAGCCAGTAGAAATTACGCAGCCAGTCCAGGCAATGTTCGGCCGTGTTACGCAGCACTGTCGCTGGTGGAAGCTCTTGTCCATGAGCACACAGATGCCTCAAGTCCACGATAAAGGATTGTAAGCCGAGTTGCCGTGCTGTGTCGTACATGCTAGTCATGCTGTGGCTTTGCATGATCGACGACATAAAATTAAAAAAGCGCGTAAACGCGCTAGCATATGTTGTCTGTATATTTGGGTTGCCCTGCTTATCCTCCAGCTGCGCTTTGACTAGTACTCCAGTGGCTAGCACGGAAGCCGGGCAAAGGCTGCCTCTACGTAAGCTCCAAATTCGCATGTGGCTGAGTGCCTTGCGCCGATTTGCAGTTGTCGTCTGCTTTGAAAACAACCAATCGTACACTGTGTTAAACTCTGTGCTGTTTATAAAACTGAATATTGTAAAAATCGGTTGATTAAAACAAAACAAAACAAAACCCACGTGTCACGCCAGGGTGTAACCACCATTCTTTGTTTGGCAGGCGGAGGTAACGTCAACGAAGTCGGAGAATCCTCTTCATTTTTTCTTTTAGTAGTTGGCTTTCCATTCTTTAAAACAGACATAGTTTAGCAATATTTGTTAATCAAGCGCTTTTTCAAACACTTGTGGAATTGCTGCTTTAAGTGTATAATAACAATGCATTGTGTTAACGCCGATATACAAAGAACCATTCAAAATGTGACTGGCGATAGTTGCAATTATCGATTTATAATACATTTTGCAAAAGTCGCAGATCACTAGCTCGTCCGAGTAGTGCTGTAAGACGCAAATTATAGACACTGAACAAGAGCAAGAAGTTTCTTTCTTTTAATATAAGTACGTTTTAGATGTGTACTTAGTTATAAAAAAATCCTTAAGCATATGGGCCAGATATTTATTGTAAGCGCTGCAGGCAAAACAACGTGGACGACTCGAAGGAGGTCAGTCATACCGCCCACATAATACGCGCCTTTTTTCCTACGTCGACCAGCTACATTTGCTCTACACATGCATACCGTCTACAACAACAACAATAATAACAACAAATTGGCGGATATTTTCTATCCTGATTATATCGATGGACCCTTGACGTCCAAGAGAATGATTATTGGTTCTTTTTCAATGTTTGTGTTATTTTCATATTTAGAATTGCTCTACATACTCGTGGCAATTTATTTGGCGCTGCACCACGTCCGTTAAAAAAAAGAAGAATACGTTTCAAGAACCAGGCTCAACCAAGCAAATGTATCATTTTGTCTCTGAGCGAACAGCGGAACTGCGTCTCTCCGAAAATGTGCTCATTTCCAGCCGTACAACGCAGTACCTAAAGTGCTTTCAACTGGACGCTGTGCGTTTTCTCTATGAACGGCTGTCCAAACAAGAGTTCTGCATATTTAACGATGAGAGTGGCTTGGGTAAATGTGCGACAATTGCGGCATTATTAAATGGCCTTGGAGCGTCACAGAAAACGCTTATTGTGCTGCAAAACGATGATCAGTTGCTGGCTGGCTGGCAGTTTCACTTGGGCGTACTCACCGATTTGCCCGTATGCGTTATAAAGGATCTCAATGGTTGTCTATAAATATTAATATGCATTAACGTTAAGCTTTTAATAATGCTTAATTTTACAGATAGTACAGAGTCGGAGCATAGCGTTTATTTGAGCAAATGGAGCGTCCTACGAAGCATTGGAGATCTCAGCAAACTAAACTTTGACTACGTTATTGTTGATCATCGTGGCTATACGCTTAATAACAACTTTTGCACATCCCTGCTGCTTAAGCAATATGAGAGCAAAATTAACATTATAATCTCTAGTGTGGATTTGACGGTGAGTTAGAAAAACGTATTATATTTTAATAAATATATAACATTTCCCATTTCACTAGTCGGATGTTAAGTTGTTGTACAATGTGCTGCGTTTGGGTGGTTGCCTGGAACATCAACACAAGAGCTTCAGAGACTTTAATCTCAAATTTAATTTACCCGATGTGAAGGAGGTGCTTAGCAAACGCATCGATCTTGAGGAATACTACAAGCAACGAGGTGTTCTTGGCGAATACATCAAGTTGGTGAACTTAGGCAGTATTTTAAACTATTGCATGATACATAATGGATACACTTTTAACTTTTTCGTCGGAAACTTTTTTACTATTTGTTTTAAATTCGGTGAATGAATAATTTTGTATTTTCTTGCAGAGATTTTCGCTTGCGTCGCTATCGCCATCAGTTTGAGTCATATTTGCCTCTAGTCACGCCCGAACAATACAAGATCAACTTATCGCTATGGATGGCACAACATAATAGCCATACCACAATAACTGACTCATCCATAGAGCCATCAATAGAGGCACCCTCTACAGGCAGCACTAATGAAATATTTGAGTGCCTGATGAGTCTGAAAGGGGAACAAGAATTGGCACAGCATAAGGATGCGGAGAAAATATCGTTATCCGAGCACAGTGAAGATGTTATAGTCATGGAGCCATTGGTTTTTGTGATGTCTGATTCGGAGGCGGAAGAGGAAGTAACCAACATTCCTGCCATGCCGTCAACCAACGATGTGGTTTTACTTTCTAGCGATGATTGTGAGATAGTACCGACTCCCTACAGTCGGCAACAAGTGTCACCAATAACTGCCAAATCCAAGCAAAAGCACAAAAGACGAGTAAAACCAGTAGAACTTAGCGAATCGGAAAACGAAGAGCAGCCTACGTCATCAAGGATCGCGCCCCGAAAACTAACCGTTCAACTAACGCGTCTTCGCTCACCCCAAATGGACCAAGATTTTCAAACAGCAAACAATCCTAAAAACCCGTTAAAAAATAAGCCAAAGACCGCATCTGTTTCATCCAAAGTGCCGTCCGACCCAACGACACCTGTGCCGGTCAAGCCTCCCGGTCGCAAAGCAAAACAGACATCTCCCAAGACCCAAACGCCCCAGCACAAAACACCGTCGCCAACCATTCCCAAGACCGAGCCGAGCTCAAAAAAACAAGAGAAGAGTGTTTCAACTGTGGTACCTAGAAGAGAAACTCGTGGAATGCAACGTCTGACACGTTCAGCAGAATCGCGGCATAGCAGCAAATACATGATGGCCAATTTGTCATTGAGCTCGCCTAAACGGAAACGTAACACTGAATCTAATCAAACGCCCAGGACGAGTAAGACCAAAAGGGAGCAAATAGTAAAACATGACAATGAAGATACATCCAAAAAATCTGAGGCGACACCAACAAAACATGAGCCGCAAGTCAAAAAACCAAGAGGACGTCCACCTAAACAAGCATTGCCAATGAAATCAACGTCTTTGCCAAGCAAGGAAAATGAGAATAAAGTCAAAAAGCCAAAGCCTAGAGGGCGTCCGCCTGGAAAAAATAAGCCCAATTCATCGACGTCTATACCGAGGAATAGCAAAAATCCAATGACTGCGCCTGCTCCCACGCAAGATCGGCTCAGTTCTGGCTCTATTTTGTCCGACTGTTCGTATATGCAATGCGGACAAAAACTTCCAGATAATCTTTCAGAGCTAGGATCATTTGAGCTGGCGCAGTTTCGAGTACCGCTTGCGCCGCCAGCAACTCCACCAATGTTACCCCTTCCTGAAAATTTCTTCAGTGATCCCGAGGTGGCCTTTGTGCCCCAAAGCAATCATCAGTCAGCCGTTGTGGTGATCAATAGCTCGCTTGATGAGAGTTCGGAGCAATCTGCTGAGCAGTCGCAAAGTCGACGCACTAGAGCATTAAAGAGAAAGCGTTTATGTCCGCCCAAGCAGCAACAGCAGCCCAGCACCTCCAGTTTTGGGCAGCTGCTGGCACAGCAGCGTGCAACAGCCAACAAATCGCCAGACATTTTCAGCAACTGTTCCGATCTGTCGCAATTGACGCTGGCACAGCCTGCGCCGTTCGAGGGCTTCAAAATCTTTGGTTCGGAAGTGAAACAGCTACAGCAGCAACACTCCAATGCGCAACCAGTAAAAGTGGCTAAAAAGAAACGCGAACGCTCTTGCCTGGACATCTTGGAGAAAATTTTTGAGCCAAATAGAAGTGATGTCATCGCACCAGGCGTCCAAATACTGCCGAAATTGCCAAGCCCAAAACAACTGTTGACACAAAGGCGCTTCTCGTTGCTAGACGATGACATCTTTGAAATAACCAATAATGGTGAATTCGGCAGTCGACTGCGTCTCACCTCCACGGGGCATGTGTCGCCTGTGTTGCAGCAAAAACGCAACAAAATTACAAATTATTTGATTAGCTCTGGTGCCACGCCAGAGGATGCTTGCCAACGCACTCAAACCAGCCAAGCGATACGCAAGTCGCCCAAAGCCAACAAATCCACACAATCAACAAAGCTGACGCGTTGGTTTGGCACAACAGTGGCGGCTACTGCTGTGGAATCCCAAAGCGTGCCCACCACACCTGTGATGCCGCCGGAGAAAGCAGCCAATGCTCGTGCAGCTCGCAGTGGTGGAGCTGCAAAACGAAAGCGACTAGATCTCTACAAGTGATCTTTAATGATGTTAAAAATCGTGATTTATCAAAAAGACTCAAAAAACTCAAAGACTATGCAGTGAGTCGAGTTTAGACAATTTTCGAAACTATTATTTCGAATTATTGTCTTTATTTCACAATCGCCAGTAAATGGAATCGACTATAAATTTGACAAATTGCTTGCAAAATACATAAAATATTCATTGTATACGCCATCAAATTGTATGCGAAACTTACTGATAACTAACCGTATATTAAGTAACTTAATGAAAAGTTGACCACCATGGAAAAAGTATACGGATATAAATATAGAGGCAAACCCAACCATATTGGGTTCATAATATATAGTATCTGCTAAGAGTAGTTTAAATGTTGTTCATGAATTGTCTATTTGATATGTATGCATAAATAGTTATGTATTTTTATAGTTTTGTTACAAATAAGAATTTAGCAACAAATTTAGTAAATTTAGTTGAATACAAATCTTTAATTTTTTTTTCAACAAAATGGAATTTTTAAAACGTTTGAATGTTAAAAACATACGAATATATATAAGTATGTATATGATAAAATATTAAAGTGAAATTAAATACTTTTATTTTACTATGTTCTCTTGAATATGTGCGTCAAATTGTGCATGACGGCGCGACGCTGGAACTCTAGCTCTCTCCGACAGGCGCTGCCTAAAAGCGGCGGGCACTGATATTGGATCCTCTCATTCGCATACGTATCGGTGCCAAGAGCGCTGAAGCTAAATTCGCTCAGCGAGTGCACTATAAGAAACATCAGAACATATGTATGTATATTAAACGTGAGGCATTTTAAACACTTTCAAGAACTCACAGCAATAGAGTTCGCCAAAGAAGCAGGTTTCGTGGTTCGATTGGACGGCCCACGCTGGCGGCTGGACACCCGGCATTGTCCTGGTCACAACATATTTGGCGGTAGCCTTGTTAAGCCAGTGAGGCCAGTGAGACAGGCGTTCCGTGTACTGCACCGTGTAGCGCCAGTCGTGGGCGTGGCCCTGATCGTTTAGAATCTTAAAATTTATGCTAAAATAAACAAAAACTTAAGTCAGTTGTTGCTATCTTAAATATAATAGCAAACTTACATCGTTGGATTCAGCAGGCGCATTTTGTTAAAGTCCGCCACATATTCCCAAACCGCTTCCGGTTTTGCATTGACGATAACGCCGTCTATTTGATATGTGTAATACCCGGCGGAGAAAACAAAGACATACAACAAGAGGACAACGCTGAGCACCAGCGAGACCCGCTTAAGGTTCCAAAAACGCATGCTATGCATGTTTATAAAATGTGTGTGCGTGTGTGTATGGCACAGACCTATTCAATTTTAAATAAACTAAACGCAACGATGCCGAGAAGGAGTGATTGCCTATTGTAAACAAATATCCAGCGAACCGCGACGAACCAAACAGCAGTGAGGCAGGAAAAAGACTGAGTGTCGAAAAGAATCGAGAAGAAAAATATGTCAAGAGAACGTATCTGAGAAAGTGAATATCTGAGTGAATCAAAGGCTGCCACAGTGGCGTAGTGTTAGGGGGAGCTGAACAAATGAAAATGTAAAACTTCAACACTTGCGAATTTATATTACATGGAATCAGCCACAAATATTATTTTATGAGTTCGTAAATAGCAATAAAATATTTAAAACGATTTAAATTTCTGATTTCATTCTCCTTTTAGTTTGACAGGGTTTAAAATTTAAATACATTTTTGTTTTTAATATGTATAAAATTAATTTTACTAGTCGGTAAAAATGACAGATTTAGCAATCATGTCAACCCTTTGGCTAACAACTTAGGGTCAACAAATGCAGGCAGAAGGTTGAAGTGCCTTCAATAAAAAAATTAAAATTTCGTTCATTTGATAAGTATTTTGTTAATGTTGTTAACTTAATTTTGCTATTTGTTATTAATTTTTTTTGTTCATCAATATTATAATAAAGAAATAAAATATAATGAATATTACATTATATATTTTTTTTATATGCATACATTAACAAAGTATTTCGAAGTCAGCCACTATTGCCGTTACGGTTGCAAATACTATAATTGACCATTCAGTATTTTTGCCCCACAATTACACTTATCTGTTTCAGTTAGTGTGTGTGTGCTTAAAAGCTTTTGACTAAAGCTCTAGCGAGCATATCCCTTATGATCTTGCCGTTCAGTTTACAAACAACACTGCCAGTTGGTGGTCGACAAACGGAACATTTCGACAAGAGCGGCAGCAACAAGTTGAATTACAAGTGCAAGCGTGAGGTAAGCACTTTTGCCGAGTTTAAATAATTGCTTATCAAGCTTCAAGTTGTCTTAATTAAATGTTTTGATGGCACAGCAGGTATTTAAAGCACTTCAGCCTAGAAAACTATAGGTTTTGTAATCACCCTTGCGTGTCAATATCATTCTAAATAGTCCAAAAAACGTCCATCAAAATGAGATTGTTAGTTAAAAGCGCAAATCTGTTGCTGCTCCAATGCACTGCACAGTTTCGTCAAACGGTGACAACGCCAGTTGCTCGAATGGCAACCGGTTCACAATTTCACAAACTGGCAACAGCCACAAAACTGGAGCCAACAGCTGTACAACCAAATATTGAGAATGACAACAATCTAATGGAAGCGAAAGCAGCACAGGTAAATATATAATTGCAATAATTTGATAAGCTTCATTCAACTGTAACCTTTTAGAGCCAAATACCCAAATCTGTCAAAGCAACGTCACCGCTAACGGACAGTTTTGGACGCCATCACACATATTTGAGAATTTCGCTCACCGAACGTTGCAATTTACGCTGTAAGTTTCTTGCCACAACTATTTCACATATTGTTATCTGCAAATTCTAGAACCTTGATAGATAAGCAATTGAGTTCTAATGGTAAAATTCATATGCTCCTTATTACAGGCGAATATTGTATGCCCGCTGAGGGTGTGCCACTACAGCCCAAGTCCCAGCTGCTTACCACGGAGGAGATACTGCGCCTGGCACGCATCTTTGTGGAGCAGGGTGTGCGCAAGATACGCTTGACTGGTGGTGAACCAACTGTGCGTCGTGACATTGTCGAGATCGTGGCACAGCTCAAGGCGTTGCCTCAACTCGAAAACGTTGGCATTACGACAAATGCTTTGGTGCTGACACGCTTGTTGCTGCCACTGCAGCGAGCTGGCCTGGATTCGCTCAACATCAGCTTGGACACGTTACGCAAGGACCGATTCGAACAGATAACAAGGCGCAAGGGTTGGGAGCGAGTCATAGCAGGCATTGATCTGGCCATACAACTAGGCTATCGACCAAAGGTGCGACCATTCAGATGAATATTTAATCTAACTAAAAAATTTTCCAACAGGTTAACTGCGTATTGATGCGTAACTTTAACGAGGATGAGATATGCGACTTTGTGGAGTTCACGCGCGACCGACCCGTCGATGTGCGCTTCATCGAGTATATGCCGTTCTCGGGCAACAAATGGCACACGGAACGCTTGATTTCATACAAGGAAACGTTGGAGACCATACGCGAGCGTTGGCCTGACTTTCAGGCATTGCCCAATGGTCCAAACGATACATCCAAAGCATATGCAGTGCCTGGCTTTGCTGGCCAGCTGGGCTTTATTACCTCCATGACAGAACACTTTTGTGGCACCTGCAATCGCTTACGCTTGACAGCTGATGGCAATATAAAGGTGTGCTTATTTGGCAACAAGGAGTTCTCTTTGCGTGATGCCATGCGCAATAAGGGCACCACAGAGGAGCAGCTGGTCGAGCTGATAGGCGCTGCAGTGCAGCGCAAGAAGCGTCAACATGCAGGTGAGTTGATATTTTTCATATTCCCTCCTGAGTTGTCTGTATTAATGGGCGCGTTTATCCTACGCAGGCATGCTGAATCTGTCGCAAATGGAGAATCGCCCAATGATACTCATAGGCGGCTAGTCCAGAGTACAACATTTCTCCCACAACTGTTTGCTTGCAGGCATTATCATCAGCAGCGGCAGGACCATACTTCATCCTCATCAACTACAGCGCTTACATTTGCGCAACTGCAGCGTTTTGACGCACATCAACGCCCAGGGCAAGGCACAAATGGTTGATGTCGCGGACAAGGCTCAAACCACGAGAATAGCCAGTGCAGAGGCCACCGTACAAGTTGGTCAGCACATTACAAAGCTCATAGCAGCCAATGAGCTTGCCAAGGGTGATGTGCTAAGCGTTGCCCAATTGGCTGGAATCATGGGCGCTAAGCAAACATCCCAATTGATACCATTGTGCCACAATATTGCATTGTCTTCGGTTCGTGTGCAGGCTGCGCTGCTGGATAAGGAGCAGTGTGTGCATCTGGTGGCAACTGTGCGCTGCAACGGACAGACTGGTGTCGAAATGGAAGCCCTAACCGCCGTCTCCGTGGCCGCGCTCACCGTCTACGACATGTGCAAGGCTGTGTCCCATGACATCTGTATCACAAATGTACGCCTGCTTAGCAAGTCGGGCGGCAAGCGCGACTTTCAACGTCAATAAAATTACGCAGCTTGTGCATCCATATTATCTTTTTTCGTTTTAATTGTGGGCCGACGGGGCGTGTAGTTTTTGTTTTTTATGTGTGTTTGTTTGGGTGAGTTTCATAAGGTGTTGAATGAGTGGCGATTGTGTGTGGAACTGCGCCTTATAGCTAAAATTACATATAACATTAGAATCATAATCAATGCATTATTATAGTGCCGCAACACAATGAACCATCTCAATGGACACAATAAATACGCTTTATTTTTTTGCTGTTTGGCATTCACTAGTGGTGTTAGTTGGACACTAGCACGTTCCGGATTTCTGCTTTGCTGCCACTTTCCGTCTCAGACGCCTTTGTGCCTTCGGTGCCAATTTGCTCGCCGCGTATTTTGATGTTGTGCTCCTCCTTGAATTTGTTGAGTTCTATTCCCTTTTTACTTAGATCCTCCGTCACCATTGTAATGGTTTTCGCAATGAAGTCCTTGTTTTCTACCAGCTGTGGCAAGACTTCTTTTACGGTCCGTTCGCACAGCACGCCACCAATTAGACGAAAGCACTTGCGTTCCGGATCCGCCGAATTAAGTGTTTCTATCACAGTTCTTTACAAACCAAATAAATAGTTACAATAAGTTGTTTATTTTTGGAGGTTAGGGTAGCGGCCTCTTCTGACTCACTTGTGTTCGCGCAGATCCATTTCTAGAGTATTGAGGCTGTTGGCCAAATTTCTTTGTTCGTTGCGCAGCTGTTGAAACTGTGCAACAATCTTCTCTTGAGAGATTTGGGCTTTGGGCGATTCGTTGCTCATTTTTCTAGTTAATTTTTAAACAGATGTCTGTGTCTAGTAAAAAATTGAATGCTAATAGTGTTGGGTTGCTCATGAATGAAGTGAGCAAAGAAGAGTTGTTCACTGAACTAACATAATAACATACTGCACACAAATACTAACAAATTTTTACCGTTCATGCTGGCCTGTCAACCCTGCGTGTCATTACAATGTGGCTGCATAACTTTGCACCCAAATAGCTCATGAACATACATACATACATTTTCGATTATTAAACACAACGATCTTATAATAATTGCAACAATTGCCAGTTGCATATCATTCAACTATTTATGGTTTGAGAATTTAGGGAAATTCATAAAAAAAATAAGTGCAACTAGATTATTATTTGTTATCTATTTTTAAAAAGCATTAAAAAAATTAACAAAATTTCATCTAAAATTAATAAAAATGCAAATGCTACAGAAAAAGAAAATACTCGACAAAAATACTTTCTCCAATAGAATCAACAAACACACTTGCACACATACTAACAAACAAACAGTGAGGCAGGTCAATGTTAGAGAAAAACGATATCTACAAGTGGGTGCTGAAAAATCGGAAAAATACTAAAAAAAACTACTACTGGTATGACCAGCCGATCGAAAGATAAAAGTGTGACCAGCCTGTCAAATCAAATTTAATTATTTGGCGCAACATTAGGAATTATTGTGAATGGTATTTATTAACAAACACAGTCATTCACTTGAGTGCTGATTTGTTTATAGTAGGTTGGCAGTCCTGGTTGTTGAGCGCGCTGCTTAAACAAACATGAAAAGCAAGAATTTAGTTATTTGAACAAGTAATTTATGTTATTTAAGAGCTAAGTGGTCCATTGTATTCAACTTGATCGATATGCGCTGGTAAATTGATGACTCTATAACCCAAATTAACTGCTAATAAGCTACGCAAATATATACTTCCTTGTCTGTCGAACAGAAATTCAACACTCGTTTATTCTCAACGATCATTCTTTCAGATTTCAGTGCAATTGCGGTCCACTGCCAAAAGAAGTTGTAATGCATATAATAAGTCAGTTGATGCTATGCGTTTGCCTGGTGCACTTGTCAAACGCTTCCTACGATGTTATTGGTTCCAAACAGAATCTAACGGCTTATTTACACGCTCGACAAAAACGTCATCAACTGGTTTACCCGAATGGAGCAACTATTCGGTTAGTGGTTGGTCCCGTCATGGGTGTTCAGCTGGCGGATCCTGTTGTCTGGCGCAGCATGGTCAACTTTTATGTGCTACACTTTGGGGCATATTCAATGCCCTCAGAGCCCCTGTACCCCTGGGACAAATGGGAGTCCATATTTGCCAGATCGTTAAAGGAAAAGATACGACGGCTGGACGCATCGCATGAGGATGACACACGCCTTTTTGCCTATACGGCATTGGAGCACTACATGGACAATGCAAGTGGCATTGCGGGTCGTGGTCGCCATTGTTTGTTGCGTGCAATGTGTGAGAATGCGCAAGTACATCATCATGTGGGCATTATGTCCGAGTTACTAAATGTGCTGCTTATGTAAGTGAATAGAATCGATATCTATAGCTTAGTTATACCCTTGTTCCGATTGCAGACCTGGCAAGGCACGACTTGACCTAATCTACAGGGAAGCCCATGCTGCGGGTTTGGCTGGTGTGGATTGCCTGCAGCAATTTAATGGCTGTCCCCAAGGTGAGAGTGTCCTGGATGCACTAGCTGTGGATGTGAACTACTAAAACGAGGCTTAGCGGGCTTAGCTAGTTTAAATGAAAACTTTTATTAAATATTTGATTAAAACTTTTATGTGAATAGTTTTATGCAAGTGGTGTTAAGAACAGCGTTAAAAACACCAAATGGCATTTAAGGCGCTTTCAAACTTTTTACGTTAATGCAAACTGATTTCAATGCATGCACATGCCACAACCCCTCTCCTCAACACATAGCATTTGGTTGCCTTTAAATGTTGCCGTAACATTAATGGCTTGTGGCTTTGGCTTCCACAGAGTATAAGCGAGAGACCGCCATTTTGTCAACAATGGCGTCAATTAAATGGAAATGCAGCTGCACCATCAGCACCAACAACAACAACAACAGCAACGAGAAAAGCTACGACAACAGAAAGACAATAAATGCGTCTTAAGTGGCACATTAGGCTTGCCAGGTGGCTACACACTGACAGTTGCTGCGCAGGGTGTTACCCCTTGTGCAGCAGAATGAATAAGTGGAATGCATTCAGGTTAAGGAATGTGCATGAGGCACCCTGTAACGCAATCGCTTGTCGTTTTGTATGCACAGCTAATTCAAATGCGATTATGACAACGTGAACAACGTCGAGCTGATGGTCGGACAGAACGGAGGGGTGGAGAGCAATGTTTATATGGTGCTGTACAAAGTGCGGGCGCAGCTAGGCAGGGGCGGGCGTTTCAGTTGTGCAACTTTGCGGTATTTGAGCTTCTGCTGCCGCAATGGAATAGGTAACAATCCTGTGGCAGCAACGTTTATGCGGGCAAACGTACATTTCAAATACAAATATATGATGAAAAAATATTAAATTTAGAATATATTTATTTGTTTTTCACTTTAAAACTGATTGAATTAAAAGCAAACAGTTAAATCAAACCGAAAAATATGCAGACAATAAAGAAGCTTTCGTTTCCTGAAAACACGTTGCGTGTAAACGTTTATGTTTGCTTAGTTGTGTGTGTTTAGAATGCGTTTGTTTGTGCAGCCTCCCTTAATGCCGCTTCCTGCCACATTCACAAATGTATGTACATGCCTCACATGCTAACTGCGTTCTCCTTTGACAGACTTGCAAATTATGCAGAAGCCACAACAACAACAACAATAACAACAACCTCAGCGACAAGTACAACAAGCACTAGACATGCACTTTGATTTGCCGAAAAACTTTATTGTTGTCAATTGCATCAAACCATAACGAAAATCCAATCAATCAAATTTCAGTTGCGCTCCAAAACCAATAGCTCGTCCAGGAAGTTGAGGCCACGTGGACAGGTCTTATATATGGCCAAGCAATTAGCACCAGCCTGGCCAGCAGCAAAGGCATCATGATAGGAGTTATCTAAATCCGCTTTACCTGGACTACAAAAGAGTGCAAAAGAGTAAATGCCACGTTGCAACTAGGTACATACAGAGGTGGAAAATGTTTGCTCACCTTAGCACAATGTTGAGTATTTCGGAGATGACGCCAATATGATGGTGAACCTGGGCATTTTCACATATGGAGCGCAGCAGGCATTGCTTGCCCACAATCATATTGTTGTTCCTTCTACCCATGTACTCCTCGAGGGCCGTATAGACCAGCTGTCGTGCATCGTCCGCATATCTAACACCACCGCCAGCCGTATGCCTCTCAATGTTGCGTCTCATTTGTTGCAGAGATCTGGCAAAAGTGCTTTCCCATTTGTCCCATGGCCAAATTGGCGTTGTCGGCAGACTGTAGGAGCCACCCTGCAAAGTGAAGGAGAGCACCAAAGAGCGAAATGTCACATGATCGCCCAAAGGGATTGGCAACGATGGTCCAATACTGAACTTAATAGATCCGCTATTTTGATAAATAAGGCCACGCCTCTGGCGATGCGACAAAAATGCTGTTAGATTTTGTGTAGCAGAGACGCCATAACTGGCGCCTAGAGCCAGCAATATAAAGCTAATGATTATGCTTCTCGTTTCACACATATCTGCAGCGCGTTTAAAAACCAACTGCTGCCGTACAAAGAAAGTAGCAACAGCAACGTTCTAATCGAGACATCAATGATGATGACAGTGGCACAAACATTTGGCCATCCAATTAGCATTGTTTAATTGTGTGGGAGGTGGGCATTGGAATTGGATTGTAGTTTCATAAAAGCCCGAAAAATTGTATTTGCACACGTGAGACTAAATTTGAGTGGTTATTCTTCATTTGTTTTGCGTGACTCGACCAGTTAGTCGTTGATGGCCCGGTCAAGATAAGCAGGCAGGCAGCTTTTGATTCAGAATAAAGTGAAGACCACTAAAAAGCCCATTAAGCAACACACACACAATGAAAAATGAAAAATGTTTCACAAATTGTTTATCCAAATAAACATGAGAGGAAGAAAAGAGAAATTTGTCCAATGAAAGATAGGGACACCGCAGCGACGATAGTGTGGCCAAGGAAACAGTTTTGCTGCAGATTATATCCTTTTAGGTTGTTTGTGATTTGTCGACGTGGCCGGAAATGAAAAGCAAACAGCACTAACAGCAGCAGCAGCAGCAACAGCAACAGCAACAAATAAATTTCCTTAAACAACAACAGGAAAGCTAAATTGTTCAATGCATAACAACTAACAGATACTCTACGATATCAGAGACTGTGTATCAACGTTTTCAACTTTTAGTGAGAGTATTTGAACAAGTAATAAGGCTGCGAACCGCAAGCATTAACACACTTACACACACCATCATCAGACCGAGTGTGTTGCAAGCAACTTGACATTGCTGACAAAAGCACAACACTGTAACGCAGCTTGCCTCTCTTTATTCCCCTCAATACAATAGTCTCCTTCCGTCACGTCCTTATCCGGCACCTTGCTCTCGCTCTCATTTCCATGTTGTTCATTTCCGCTTGGGGAACCGCAAGAAACTTACATGAAACGAAAACGCAACGCAAATAAATTCGTGTTGACAATTTGAATGATTTATTTATGGGTGCGTACCCAAATATTTTCATACGCCCGAGGGAAGACGAGTCTACACCACACACACATACACACACACACACACATAAAAAGCAAACAAAAGTCCACAAAACTGTAACATGTTGCAAGTGAAAAGACAAACAACGAAGATTAGAAAGATTTGAGAAGTAAATACAATATAAATGAAAAGATGTGATTAAGTTAAGGTCAACGTTGTTCCGAAGAACTAGAGTAGAAAAATCTAAGTTATTTGCAATACAATAAAATTAATTTAGTGGTTTTTGTAAAGACTTTAAAGCAAGAAAAGTTCGTTCCCGGGATAACATTGAGCTTTTTTCTTGTGTGACATGTCTATTTTATTTGCAAGTCAACTTTTTTGACTTACCTCACAATGCGAAAAAAAAAAAAATAAACAACAATATATTTTGTTTACTACACATTTGATGTTTTGTAAGTAACTCTGAGGCAAAATACTTTATTTGCTTTTGCCGCAATTAGGCAAAAAGGGGTTGAGTAGGGGCAACGAGGACGCTTTAAACATTTCTCAAACTGTCACAAAGCGACGCTTTCTAAAATTGTACCACCCAAAAGTGACCCAAAGTTTGGTGAGACTCTTTCCCAAGCGAGAACGACGAGTCTGTGAGTCTAGGAGTCTCTGACACACCAACTGTA
This sequence comes from Scaptomyza montana, assembly GCA_018904305.1. Taxonomy (NCBI): domain Eukaryota; kingdom Metazoa; phylum Arthropoda; class Insecta; order Diptera; family Drosophilidae; genus Scaptomyza; species Scaptomyza montana. Next base: position 2,839,163 of record JAEIGR010000003.1, read on the forward strand.
TATAATATTTATTATGTTGGCATAATAAATTGCAACATGGGGCAGATTCATTTTCGCACTTGCGGACATTTTTCATTTTGGTACCCGGGCAGCAGCACCAGCTGCTCGGACGTTAGGGGGGGTTTCAAAGTTAGGCAGCTGATAGGTAGCATAAGGGAGTGTGAATGTTGCAATGGCGCCACGTTCATGTCGCCATTGCTGTGGATGAAAAATAAAAACTTGTTGCCTTCTGCTGTAACTGCATTGCATCTTCCTTGGGCAACTTGCCATGTGCGCATTTTAAAAGGAAATTTAATAAACCTTGTCCTATTTCATGCTCATTAGTGTCATGATAAATTTTAGTGCAACTTTACACACACACACACACGCAGGTAGTCAACTTAGCAGGTATGCTGTGTGTGTTTTTGCATCTAAGTGTTGGTGGGGTCGAGAGTTCAAAAGGCCGTTGGCGCTTAACTGTTGCGTTCCATGGCCATAAATTAGAAAAGTTTACTCGACGTGGGACAAGTTGCTTTGATTTGTCCCGTTAACTAACGAATTTTATGGCCCGCTTAATGTGCTGACATGTCGGCAATTACAAGGCAATGGAGAAGGAGATGGTATAGATGAGACAGGCGACAGAAGGCAACAACTAACTTCATACATAGAGCGTACATACATAAATTCAACCAATAATCTCATTGTTTTCACATGCACTTCATTGCGCGGTTTTTAGTCGCTAGATACTCAAATGCTAAAAAAAAACAACACAATTTCTCCTTGTTGTTGTTTCCTCAATGCTAACTTTATTATTATTGTTGTTGTTGTTGTTGTTGCTGTTGTCAACAAAGTTTTGCAGACACAATATGTCTGTGACGGTTGTCGTCGTCGTCGTCGTATGTCTGTTTGTGTGTCTCTTGGTTTGCTTACAGCTGCCAACTGATGTTGCTACTATTATGCTTGATGTTATTACTTTTTTTCACACGCTAACTCTCTTTTTCTCTGTTTCTCTTTCTCTCTCTTCAGCTGCATATGTAAAGCAGTATAATAAGCACAAGAAGTTTTCTTAACTACTAATAGTTGTTGCTCAAATACACTTTCTTTGGCACAAACTTTCAAATAATTTAATTCAACACATATTATTTATCATAATTAGAATCCCAAAGCTCCTTCTTGCAAGTCCCAATTCTCTTCGACTTTAAATGGACCTTTAATCCTGCAACCGAATTTGTTGCAAACGCCTACAGTATAAATCGGATTGCTATGTGTATGGCGATAGAAAAGCAACTTCATTGAGTCACGGATCAACGTAATTGCTTCTGTGGCTGTGAATTCGCGATCGCTTGGCTTGCTTTGGCACACAAACGGCACACTATAGTTATTTGCAAAACCAGTGCCCAGCACATAGTCTTCGAAAGAAAATCCACGAGAATCCACATTGGCAAGGTAAGGCTTATCATCTTTATTCATACCAGCGATAATGATATTCATATGCTTCTTTTTTTTTTCCTCGCGCGGAATGGCAAGGTAGCGTGTCATCTGGATACTTATTTCCGTGGGTGTCGTTATGTAATTGTCAAGGCTATCGGCGGTCACGTCCTCTCTAAGCATATTCACAGCGTGCTGGATATCTGCATAGCTACCGCCACCACCAAACAAAACTCGATCATTGATCTTGAAGACGCGATCAGCAGTATGAAAACGAGCCATATTACCGTAGGTTAATAGGGTATCAGCAGCGACAACGACGCCAGTTTCGTATCTAATGCCAAGCACAGCACCCGAAGTCATTTTATATAAAACAAATAGTATTACTCAAAACAAAAGTTGCTAATGAATTAAAGTATTAAATCAAACTTAATTCTTGCTGCTAAGAAAACTTGATTCGAAAACAAGCTTATATTAAGTGAAATTAAGTATACGCAGAGTTTGAGTTTCATAAAAACCACACAACTCTCATTGAATAGGGTATATATCACGGCTGTTTAGCTGTTTTTGTCGCTGCTGTTGGTGATATTATTGCTAGTTGCCTTTGTGGCTGTTGTGCTGCTGCTGTTGCACTTCAGACATAGTCGCCATCGACGACGCTGGCGACGACATTTAAAGCGCCATGAATATGCAAAACTTGTACATTCTGTTTTTATGCACAAATATATATAAATCTAAAAAACGGAAACCCCATACTGCCGTGTGGGTGCTTTGCGCTATTAGACGTCTGCATTGGCAACTGTTCTTCTGTTGCCTCTCCGCGTAATAATTCTTCAATAATAACACAACAGCAGAACAGAACAACAACACAATGGCTGGTAGGTAAAGAGAAGACGAATGCAATGCAATAGCAGCAAAACGTTTGGTGGTTTTTGGACGGGAAAGGGGTATAAGCTAACTCTATGGTGGCTATAAAATAAACACTCGCTCACTTTTGCCACAGCTCCTTGTGTACTGTGGCATCCTGCTCTCCTTTGGCTCTTCAGTGCCACTGCCACTGCCATTGCCGCCGGCTACGCGTTTTGGTTTTGTCTTCCTCTGCATTTTTGTCGCGCTCTCCACCTCCACCTCCATCTCTCGCTCTCTCTCCGTGCGGTTAAAGTTTTTCTCTGCGGCTCAACAAAATTTGTTTGCATTTGCAATGCAGAATTAAATTATTGCTTCCTCTATCGCTCGCCTTGTACTGCATCCCCTTCCCTTTGCACGTTTTTTGTTTGCAACGCATTGGGGCTGTCTAGGACTGTCCCGTCTGGCCCTGCTGCTGCTGCTGATGTTGTTGTGGTTTTTTTTGTAGCAGTTGTCAGTTGCTGTTGCAGTTGTTGTTATGCGGACCGCAGCAACATTATCGCTGGCTTTGGCTCCGAGCTGTGTTTGGAGTTGTGCACTGCGGTTTGTGGGGCATATTGATTGGTGCCCGCTGGCGCTTAGCACTAGCGTAAATAGGCGTGAGTAAAGGAAATTGGTTGTGGAAAACACACTGAGACTGATATGTATTGAATACTGGTTTGAAATAGCTTTTTTCAGTTTTGTTGTCTATGAATTTATCGTGTGATTATTATTACAGCTTATGTAGTGTGTGTCAATTATAAATTCGCTATATATGGTATAAGATGCATCTCATGCTGTTTTATCATATTCATATCATCATTCCTACAATAACAATGTTCACAATCAAACTATTCGTCTGTCCAAACCATATGAAATTCATAGTATATTTTTTACTACAAAAACTTGAAGGCAACGAATTCCGTAACGCGTTTTTTTTGCTCATCCGGTCGCTGGCTGTCGTTTATTTGCCGCTTTGCATTTATTTCAAATATTTGGCACCACATTTTACAAATATTTTTAGCATGCATACTTCTCAGAAACAGCAGCCAAATAAAAAACCGAGAAGGAAGAGCAATGAAGAAAAACGAACGAGGTTTTTCTGATTTTCATGGGCGAAGAGAAATCAACTAACCAAGGCTGACAAGATGTCCACAAGAACACAACGCAACTTCCTCGGCTCAATGCGTGCCTCTAAATTATGCACAAGGCAAACAACGGCCAACAAAAAAAAAAAAAAAAAAAAAGCTAAAGCGAGAAAAAATAAGTGGCTAGAGGAACGAGGAAGGTATCAGCACGAATGCTGCCAAGGAAGCTAGCAAGCTTGTGGCTGTATGACCTGCCCTAGCCTAGCTCGAACTCTGAACCTGCCCCTTTGGCATTACTATGCTCAAAAGTCAGAGCGCGCCCGTTGCGAGGCGGGGTGAAGAAGCGGGCTTAAATATGTTTTTGTTATTTATGCAAATTCGTTTTTGTTGCCACTGCCGAGGCGAACGTTGGCAGCGACTTTGGCTTGTTGTATGTAGCACTATTGTCATAATGCCATAGCAAGTCAACACATACAAGTGGGTGTTGGTGTGGTTGATGAGGGGTGGTTTGGGGGCTATAGTGAGAGGGAATGGTGCTAACCTGTTGGCATTTGTAACACTTCGCTCATCGCCAGCTTGTTTATGTGCCAGCACTAGCGTGCTTTTCTTTCATTCGGCGCGCTTGCATTGCATTCAACAACAGCGCGAATAACTTAGTTGCAAAACTTTGACTTGACATTCTCCTCTATTCATTCCCAAAGCTCTTACATATTTAATGCGCAACAATTGTTTTGAATAATGTAAGCATTTGCCAAGCTTCAACATTTGACTAACTGTTTTTGCCACACATTTTTCACACGCAACATGGTTCTGAATCTCATATTGTGTACTGAATATTTGACACTCTGTATATCTGGAGGTCGATTCTGGGGCTTATTATATTTTTGCGTTATAATTTGTAATGAGCTTGGGTTTTAGGGTGTTCAATAACCCGGCAAGGCCAACACATTTGACATATTAAATAGCAACACTCTGGGTTTGCTCCTCATAACCGCAAGAGTAACAGCCACCCTAACAGCAACAACAAATACAACAACGTTATGAGAAATTGCTGGCAATTTATGGACCACAGGGTCACAGGACCGTAGCGAGAGCCTGGCCAGCTTCATAAGCACAAAAACACTTGAAAAAACTTAATTAAAATTTAAGCTTAGTGTTTGGGCTAAAGCTGGTTAAAGGCTTAAGGGTGTGGCCTTATTTTTTTGTGCATAGGGTGTTGCTGTAGGTCCAGAATCCGGATACACACATAGACTAAAACTAATTAATATAAACAGTGGAAAATGGATAAAATGTTGACATTAGCGTTATTATTTAAGCTTCTTAGGTTAAATTGATTGTGAAAACTGAATTATCTTGATAGTTTTTTTTTTGAGTTGTTTCTTTTTAAACAAAAACTTTACAATATTAATTCTATGTCTTAAGCAAAACTTTATGTATTATAAATACTCTTTTAAAATTAAAAATACTCACTAAAAATAAGCAAACATCGCACCCTTTGCCTACACTTAGTAGTTATCTGTATTCTAATTGCCTTATGTATGTTTATGTGCTCATTGTGGCAAAACTATAACACCTACGGCAAGGTTTCGGCTTTCAGAGTTTGTATCAAGTGTTCTTTCCCCCATTTATGAAAGTGACTTTGGACGCATAATAAGCAAATCGAACCAAAGTACGAGTACTGTTCGAGTAGGGTGACAGCTCTGCCAAGAACCGCCTGCCCCCAAAAACTACCCCTGTGCACGTCTATGTGTGTGTTTATTTAAGACATAAATTTAGTAAATTTTGCCCGAGACCAAAGTGTGTGTGCTACGTGTCGAGGACTCGTGCCTGGTGTAAATTTGCAGATAAGTCGCATTAGTTAGGACCTCCGGAGTCGTTGTTGGTTTTGTTTTGCTGTTGTTGCTGTTCCTGCTGGGTTATTATGTACTTAACGAGTGTTTATTAGCATTTTAATTACCTTTCGGCGCGTGAAAGCTGTGCGCATTTGTCAACCTTTAGTCGTGGATCCAGGCGCTTGTCCCACGGGATCGTCGCCGCCATGCAAAACTTTAATTATGTTTTTCAACTTTATTGAGGTGGCAGCAACAACAACAACGCCCATCACATACATAATATTTGCTTTGCATACTAACGACATGGTTTATGTATGAATAATAGCACATATATTTAACAGGCAATCATACTATAAGAATATGTATACTTTTGTAAAGGGTATTTTGAAAAAATGACTGACAGTTGGTTTAATGAACGCCTAACACTATAAGTTTAACTTAAATGTAAAACGTTTCTTTTGATTTCAATGCTTTCACCTTAAATGTAGTTAAGTTTAAGTTACAGTTAGATTGCTATACTAATATTACGAGTATCCTGCGCAAAAAGGTATTTTATCTTATCATGCCAGAGCTATATGTAATCTGTATAAAAATTTTGTTCGCTTGATGGGTAAATGGTATAGTGGACCAGCGGAACAACATTTGCTATGCGCTAATAAAAGGATTGAAAAAAATTGCAAAAAACTAATTGGATGCGCAAAAACTAGCCCGTCAACGAGTTGTTTACGCTGCAAGCTAAAGCAAGGATATGGGGAGGGGGTGTTGTGGGCGTGGCAGCTGCTTGTTAAAAGTTCATTACACTCATAGAATGCTTGTAAAGCGAGATGATAAATTAATCTACAGTGTGCAACCAAGCGCGCTATTGAGTGGGCGCGCCAAGGGTATAAAAAGGGGAGAAACGAAGAGAGATATGGATAGCAAGAGACAGAAATAAAAAATAAAACAGGAAAAGAGAATGTTGCAGAAGGAGAGAAAGTATTAAAGAGTAAATGCAAAAGAGAAAAAGCGAGAGAGAGAGTTTAATTTGTATGCAAACAAGTTGGCGGCATTGTCGACACAAACACGACGATGACGGCAACGATGACGTTGGACCTACAATAATTACACACTCACACACGCACACATACCATAAACCAACTTAAAGAAATGCAAGCACCCACAAACACACACAGATTGGTAAGCAGGGCAACCATGATGGCTGCTAACTGTTTCCGCTTGTCGCTGAGTGACGGTGACGTGCGAATGCCAAGAATGAAGCATTACCCGGTATGGACACCATTGCAAGGGGAAGCAAGCATTAAGAATTGCACAAAATGGAGTGAAACATTAGTGTTGGAATAGCATGCGCTTTAGTTAAATATGCTTCGCCAGTTAGGGAGGACTTAGTAATAAAGATACCATAAGTACTTTAAGTTGTTTTACTTCTAGCTGTATCTGCAACATAAAAATAAAATTGGGACAATGTGGTAGCAAAACAAACGTTTAACACAACTAAACATTCATACAAAATGCACTACAATGTAAGCCAAAAGCTATAAGAACTTCAGCAAATGCGTTCTAGGCAAAAATCAAAGCTTTTCACAGTCGTAACTTTGGCAAAACTTAAATGATTTTCTAAAATCAGAGCCTTTTTATCATGCATTTATATATATATTGGGAAGCTATATTTTAAAATGAGGTAAAAGTAAACCGAGTTTCAAATAATAAAGCTCTAAAAATATAAACAAAATAAAGTTTTTTATTTTAACAACTGCTTAGGTGATATTGTTTTCATAAGCACCATATTTTACTTTTGCCTTTAGCATTATGCGTTCCTTTAATTGGAAACTAGCTAGAAAACGTTCTGGCAAAATTAACCGATTATCAAAAGCAATGGCTTAAAACGCATGACATAGCATTAAAATTAAACCTGCATTTAAAGTTGAAAGCCCGATTTTTATGCGAAATTCATGTTAAAATTCTATTCCTGAAAATACATAAGAAACAGTTCAAAACTTTCCAATGCCATAATTTCGGCAAAATTCAACCGCTTATCAAAAGCAAGGGCTTTAAGCTCATGATTTGGCTTCTAGATTAAACCTGCATTTGAAGTTGGAATCGCGATTTTTATTCGAAATTCATGTTAAAATTCTGTCCCCCAAAATTCAACAAGAAACGGCTCGAAACTTTGCAATGCCATAACTTTGGTTAAACTCAACCGATTATCAAAAGCAATGGCTTAAAACGCATGACATAGCATTAAAATAAAACCTGCATTTAAAGTTGGAAACCCGATTTTTATGCGAAATTCATGTTAAAATTCTATCCCTGAAAATTCACCCAGAAACAGGTCGAAACTTTCCAATGCCATATCTTCGGCAAAACTCAACCGATTATCATAAGCATGGGCTTTAAACTCATGATTTTGCTTCTAGATCAAACCTGCATTTAAAGTTGGAAACGCGATTTTTAGGCGAAAATCATGTTCAAATTCTATTTCTGAAAATTCACCCAGAAACAGGTCGAAACTTTCCAATGCCATATCTTCGGCAAAACTCAACCGATTATCAAAAGCAAGGGCTTTAAACTCATGATTTGGCATCTAGATTAAACCTGCATTTAAATTTGGAAACGCGATTATTATTCGAAATTCATGTTCACATTCTAACTATCAAAATTCAACAAGAAACTTTCCAATGCCATAACTTTGGCTAAACTCAACCGATTATCAAAAGCAAGGGCTTAAAGGGAAGACTAACGCGCACATAATTAGCATAAACTTAAACAGTTAATTAGCGTAATAATTGCGTTACATGCGAATACCCCAAAAAACAAAACGAAAATTGGATTGCAAACCAAAGTGGCACAGCACTCAAGAATCAAAGAGCTACCAACATTCGAAAACTAACAGTAAAGCTAAAAGCAAAACTAAAACTATTGGTGTCTTAATTAGCGTGCGTGTTCAATTAGAATTGTAGGGGGGAGGGAAAAGAAGTTTTCATATGTGTAAATAGGGTGGATGAGAGAGTACTGGATAATATGCCATTATCAGCTGGTGTTACTTGAATTTATTTACAAGACAAAACTTAGCTGGAGATGCCAGCGCCTGCAGAGAATGCCACTCATGAATTTCAAATAATGTCGAACACTTTGACTTCGACTTGCTGCCGTGCAATGCAATGCGATTGTGGGTGGCTAACTTGGCTCCTTGTTGTTTTTCTTGATGTTTCTCGTTGTTGTTGTTGATGTTGTTTTCATTGGTGCTGGTGGCTGCCTGAAGTCGTGATTCCCGTCTTGATGCCTGGCATGCCAAAATCCAATGAAAGACGTTTAGTTGGCTGCTGCTTGTGTCCTCATCATCGTTCTCCATCTCGTCCTTCAACTGCTCAACGTCGTTGTCGTCGCAAGAAATTCGCAAAAGAAAACAACCAATGAAATCGCATAACTAACAATGAATTCCTAACTTGAAGCTACTTGAGCAGCCAAGCACAGGATGAACGTGGTTTTGCTCTAGCACACGTTTTTCTACACTGCTCGAAATGTGCGTTGGAAAGTCGGTAGCTAAGTCAGTCGACAATTGAAGTTTCCAGGGATTTCATTGCAAAACTAACTTCATGCATATTACCCGGCGCTGTCTAGCTGGATGCCATTCATTTTTATGCTGCTTGTGTACGCATAAGTCGCAAATTCCTGTTGTATACCCTACAAGAAAAGGTAAAGATAGGTTTTCAATGCGTCTTTTACAAAGAAATGCTTGTATTGAGCAGCAAATTGAGATGTTTATGCGTGTTGTAATACAGGGTACAGGGTAGCCCAGAATCGATCATCCGCACTTAAAATCAATTTGCTTTTCTTTCGCTGCACGAAGTGTAAAGTTTTTGCTTCCTGATGCTGCTCAGTTTAGTTGGGTCGCATATTTGATTTTTGCTTCAGCGTATCTAAACTGATTTTTACAGACGTTGGCAGCGAATCAGCATCAGAATCAGGTTAAGTTTTTGGATTGTCATGCCATTTGGCATGATTTTCGAAAGAACTCACCGAAATACTAGCACATTGCATTTATATTTGCGATGACTCAGCGTCAAAATAAACGTTAAGCGTACGTTTAAATGCAACGTTCTCAAACGTTTGTAAACGTTTGCGAAACGTTTGATGAATTTCTATAAAAGCTTCGAAAGCTCGCTGCTCTATCATCAGTTGAAAGTGTAAGCTGAAAGTGAACACACAGTGACAGTAAGTTTAATTCGAAGAGGTAAAATTTTAACAGTATCATGGGTCGATGTTCATCAAGTAGTGAAACAATTGAGCTGTTGATCCAGTTAATTGAAGAGGCTAATAAAGCACAGCAGTTGCTAGTAGAGGTCTTGAAGCAGCTGGAAGACAGGCAACAGCCTGGAGTGCCTCTTCTAAGCGGACAACGTTCCCGGTGCAGAATAATTGGCAATGATCGTTGTCATTGCCGTTGCAAAGATTCTAGCGATACTGATAGTTCTGCAGTTGAGCGAGGTCGTCATAGCCGACGTCATAAGCCTCCGCATAGAAAGCACGATCGTTCTCATTCGCGTGGAGGCTCTCGTGGGCATTCGAGAGGGCGTTCTCACAAACGATCTCGCTCTCGCTCTCACCCACATCCGAAACACAGACATATGCTGTAAGAGTTAAGTGGGTTGGGGAGCTTGAAAAGCTTTTATTACACTAACAAAAATAAAATTATTTATTAAACACAATACAAGCGTTTTTTATTTATATGAAGACTTGTTATCATAAAATTAAGTTTCGGTAAGAAGCTGACTTCTTTCATTTTGGCCAGTGAACCCTTTACAATGTCAATCTCCTTATAGTTTACTATTTTTCTGTCACCACGTTGATAAACATTTATGTAATTACGTTTGCAAACAACATAAACATTGTTGTTCTGTTTTCAGTACATCAACAACAAATAAACATTAAGGAAAAAAAAGAATTGGCCCCAAAAACTATTTACCGTTGGAATTTGCTGTTGAAAATGCTGTGCTGTTGCTGCCGCTGCTCTTGACTGGCATTTCAAGTGCATGACGCAGGAGGACTTCTGCTGCTGCTACTGCTGCTGCTGCAGTGGCTCCATTGTTTGGGGGGCACTTTGCTTTTTAACAAAACAATGCCACAGACTGCAGATGACGGCATTTCAAGTTGATGTATGTACTTACATATGCATAAATGTACATATATATACAAATGTACAAAGGTATGTGCATTAATGTTGTTTAGGCTTAGTTTATGGCGTTTGTGATAATCATCTCTAATCACAAAAACACGCCGCAAAACATAAAGAAATGCATAATTTAAGCGAACAGCTTCAAGTGCAATGAAACAGCAGGCTTATCAACGCCTCTAATCAGGGCAATAGCGCATAGTTGCCTAGACAACAAGCAAACTCAAGACAAACAGAGCAATAACAACAACAACAGACAGTAAGTAGGTGATAAAAAATATAAAAAAAGGAACGAAAAATAAATGTGTACAAAATAATTTCACAACAGAGGCAGAAGGCAAAAATAAACAAGCAGCCAACAAGCAAAGGTAAGAGTCTTGAACAATGGCAACAAAACAAAGCTATTGAAGAAAATACGTAAAATAGGTCAAGAAATGTATAGACACGAGCTTACAGCCTTTAAAAGCTTTAAGAAAATAAATGCTTAGTAAAAACTAAAGATCTTACTGCAACTTTGTTTATTTTGAAAATTATTACATAGCTTTAAGTTTTTGTCCATAAATATTGTTAGCTAGCCCCATTGTCCAGCTGTCGTTTCGCGCGTTGGCAGCGTTGACTTTTTTTTTTTATGACACGCCGACACCGAGGCATACAACGCGCCCAACATACACAGCTAGGCCAGGCGCTGTTGGGATTGATGCAGGCAGCATGACTGGGACATAGAAGGAATGCCCATTTTTATAGTTATATATATGTATATATATGGAAGGCAATTTAAAGCCGGGAAGCCAGAGACGAACGGGCCGCCAAACTCCAAGACTAAAAGACTTCGCACTGATTCTAATAAATGTATAAGAAATTGTATGAGGTAACGCCACGGCAGCTGTGAAAATTGCAAAAATTGCCAAGCAAACGCATTTGCTGCGTTCCTTGGCAAATGAAAATGAAAACGAAAACTAAACGAGTTTCTTGCTCGCCCAGGCAAAGTCGGGAGGCTAGTCTGGTAAGGCAGGCAGGCAGGCTGTTAGGCTGTTATGCTGTCGCATCCTGTCGTCCTGTCTACCGTCAGCAAATTGCCAACGCAGTGCGTATTCAGGGCGCTAAAAAAGCTAGATATGAAAGTCTTCCACAGCAAAGACGACACCGACACGAAAATTGCTCAGCCAAAATGGATATCGTTTTAATTTGTTGTCTCTTTTTTTAATTTTTTTTTTCGCCTTTTTAAATTGTTGCCGCATTGTGGGTGGCGCGAATGCTGCTGTGGCTCGTCAGGTGATTTGCGGCAAGAGCCATTTTCAGCGGCTTAAATTGGATGCGTTGAGGCGCGTTGCGCATACGCCACAATGTACATGCGGCTTGCTTGACTGACTTTACATAATGGCTGCTGATTAGTATAGTGCATAGACAAATCGTATGTGTGTGTGTGTGTGTGTGTGTGTACGCTAGTAATGAGCCTGAAGAGAGTTAACAACGCCTGCAACTAAGTAGGGCTCAAAATACATAACGTGGCCATTGACATATGCAATGGCAAAACTACATAATACCCCAAAAATGTGCATGCCTGCCTACAACTGTGTGCGTGTGCGTACTATGTACATACGTACTTGTGTGTGTGTGTTTGTGTATGTATGTGAGTGCGTACGCAAAATTCATGTCTCTATACGCACAACGGCGGCGAGTGCGAATCAATAATGATGACCTGAATACGATAGCCGATTAACTGGACCTGCCCTGACTGCAACACGCCCCAAAATATGCAGCGTGCATTGCTAGCTATCCATTGTTGTTGTGTTTCAATTTGCTGCTACTGCTGTTGATGCTGCCGCTATGTTCTGCATCGGCTACTGCCTGCCACCTACACAATTTTTCATTTTCATTTACGCTTTCGACAGCTGCGTTGCGTTTACTTATGTGTATGAATACTTGTGTGTGTTTGTGTTTGTATGGGTCTGTGTGGCACGCTTGATTGTTCAAAGCGCAGCTTTCAACTGAAAATTTGCAAAGTGCCGTGAAGCTGTCGCAGTCTCTTACCTGCGTCTCGCGTTTTACTACGACTCCATATATGCTAGTAGAATCCAACACAAACGCACTCACATCTGCAATATATAGGCCCATGTGTATTTGCTGTATGTGCGCCATATTTATGGGCCATGTGCATGGGCAACAAACATGTGTGTGTGTGTGTGTGTGTATGTTTGTGGGTCCATGTGCTATATATCTGCTGCTGTTGCTTCTCCCACATTCGCTGTCCGTTTTCATTGTGGGTCATTCCCGTTCTCGTTGCCGTTTCGACGGTTTTATGCTTTCGCAAGCCGCTTTACACACAAACACACACACATACAGTTGTACATGCAGTTATGTACATGCTGCGTCCGTTGCCCATTTGTATGTGTATGCATATTGCGTATACGCCGTGTCGCCCATTGTGAGCCGCACCTCGATTCGTTGCTGTCTCATGCCTTGTTGTCTGTTCGTTTGCATTACTCATATACGAAATGCAACAACAACGGCAAATAAAAATACGCTCAAATAAAAAATTGCAAAATATTTATTCATTTAAGCATTGGACCAGGGCTGCAGTAAACATGGAAAATAAATACCTGTTCAAAAATTATCACATTTTTGGTTATTTTTCTCTATCAAATGTACTTTGCTCTTCTTGAATAAAGAAAGTTTATAGAGAGACAAAGAATTTAAAATAAACAAGGCTAAACAGGTATTGATAGATTGGTAATATGCAAAAATAGTGTTGAAGAAGCACTTTTCAATGGATTTTTTTGAACAACAAAAGAATCTGAGATGAGATCAAACAATAATATAAACTAAGCAAAAGAGTATTATTGTTTACGAGTTCTGAATAACCATTATGAAATTAAGAATGTTGCCTGAGTGCTTGAAACTCTTGTTATTCTTTTTACTAACTTACTCTCATTTCCCTTCCCGCAATATCTTTTAGTATGGAACTTATTACAGGACTTATCCTTGTGAATTGAGGCCTGTTTTTGCCTGACCGCAGCACAAATCTTTTGTTCAGCCCTTGGCTCATTCCACACAAACATTGTTGCTTGCATTCTCTCTCTCTCTCTCTTCTTGTTTGCATCTTTGCAATGCGTTTGCTGCATTTTATTTATTGTTCAGTGCATCTGCATGTTGCTGCATGCATACATACACATACATACTATATGCACCTCAGCATGTGCATGCGTATGTGTGGGTATTTTGCATTTACGCCTGCTCCAATTTATTTATTGTATGTATATTTGTTTATGTCGTATATAGAACTTTCAACAAATTGATGTTGCCGTCGTTGTTGTTGTTGTTGTAGCAGCATTCAGGATATTTTTTTCGTCATTTTTTATTGGGCGTTGGCCGCTTTATCGATTGGTTTTCAAGTGTGTGTGCGGTTTCTCTTGGCTGACTGCAATGCAATTTCAATTATGCACGCACAAATAATTTAATTGTTTTAATTGCGCGAAACGAATTGCCATGTTTTTAATTAAAGACTCGTAAGTGCCGTGACCCAACTTATATAAAATCATAAAATCAGACCAAGTGCCTATCAGTTGTGTTGCCACATGGAAAGGACAGTTCCGGCAGGTCTCAGACAGTGTCATCAACAAAATTCGTGTTTTTCTGCCAATTCCCTACATTTGCTTTAGCTCTCCTTTCTATTTCATTGCTTTGGTTTGCTTTCATTTCATTTCGTTTCGTTTTAAGCTTATCTAAAATTACTCTGTACACACTCACACACGCATCTAGTGAGATAGAGAGGCATGTGAGGGGAAAGGACAAAGGCATGTATAGGCACGCAGTAAGATTAGAAAATATTAAGGTCAACAGGTTAGTGTGCTGTACCCAAAGGACATGAAAAAAGCAGCAACTGAAACGGCAAACGCAAAACTGTTTCAAATTTGAGTTGAAAGTAGGTTGGGCATCACTTTCAAAGATACCCGCACAAAAACACACTCACACACAACGCACGCACACATTAGATATATGTTTGTAGGGGTTTCATATATAGTATGTGTGGGCTTGTGTGTATTTTGATTACTGCCTAATTTTGTGATGGGCTGGCGAATGTAACATGGCGTATACTTAACGCTTTCGCTTTGGTGTCGGTGTCGGGCATCAGCAGCTTCCTTTTGACGTGAAGTGTGTGCGGTTTTTGCTTGAGTGAATGAGAGAATCCTTCGTCGTCCGCCTGCCATCTGACACCCTCTTTTAAGCCCACTTCACCCATTGCCCACCAACACCATTTACCATTTACCATTTACGTACAATTGCCAGAGTGTGTGTGTGCTTGCAGCGAGTGTGCGTGCTGATGACGATGTCAGAGCAACGTTTCAGCAACACTTGTCGCAAAATGCCGCATTAAGCAACAGCAACAACAACGTGCGTGGTATATAAAGTCCCTAAAACAGCTAACAGCCACATTCTCATTCTTTTTTCCGACTGCTGTCGCTGTCTCAGTTTTAGTTTAAGTTTTTCTTGCTTTAAATGCTTCAGTTCTGCCGGGTTGAGTTTGAATTTTGTATTACTTTGTACATAGGCATAACTGAAGCATAACAACAAATAGCAATCGCTGAAAATTCGTATCTTTAAAGAAGTTCGTTGATATCAAAAAGTATAGTTAGTTTTATAAACTGAAAATATTCAGTATGATCTTTTAAGAAGTAACATTTTGCACGATATGTTGGATATATTCAAGTTAAGTCTTCCTTAGTCTAGACTATTTAAGCTCTTTTACTTTTGCACAGTGTATTTCCTAACATAGTGCTATTTAAGGAAATCGACATTACGCTATGCGACAGCACACACACACACACACACACAAACAAAGTGTGCATACATGATATACTCAAACGTAGACCGCCGCACGGACAAAATGTTAGCATAATTTTCGACACGAATGCGCTGCTCTGTCGTCCTGCTGTCGTCGCCGTTGATGCTGCTACTGCGGCTGCTTTTGTGCTCAGTGTGTATTTGCATGTATGTGTGCTTGTGTGTGTGTGTGTACAACTACAATGGTAGCTAGCGTGGGGCTTGTTGTAAGCATAACTCAACGAGTCAATGACTTCTTGGTAGCGTCGTTGATGTGCTTTAATATTAACAACAACGCCAGTTGGCCAACACACACCCACACATTAACACACACGAATAGTATAAGGTCCCCTTCATGTGGTAGCGTCATTTGAAGAGCACATTGCGCATCAAACTGCCACTTACCGACACACAAATAAATTTGCAAATGAACACGTTCCAAGCGATGATGCTTCATGTGCTCCTTGCTGCTGTGTGTGTGTGTGTGTGTGTGTGTTGATAAGTGTGTCAACAGCCAGGTTTTTATGTTGCTCCCTGTTGACTAAATCAGCAAATTGGCTACACTTGGGCCAGTGACTTCTGACTGCTTATTATTTATAATCATCTTTCTTTCGTGCGCTTCTAACATTTTTGCATTTTTTGCCCTTTCTCTTTTCTTTTTTGGGTCGCCTTTTGCTTGGGGATTGGCAATTAAGCAGAACACAATAATCAGCAAGCAGCGTATAAATCAGCAAATTACCAACAGCAGAAGTAGAATCATCAGCAGCAGCAGCAGCAGGGACAGCAAAGGGACTGTAATGTTGGTTGGGCAAGAGGGGAGTTTGGTTGGCAGTGCATAATTAAATAAAAGGCAACGTGATAAATAACAATCTTTCAGCAGGCGCCGCTTGGTGGCTAAAGCGAACCGCTAGGGAGATTTTTGCATTAAATTGATTAAATGCGCAGCACATGCAAAATGATAACAGCAAAGGCAACAACAATATCAGCATCAGGCAGTGAAAATTATCAACTTGGACCAAAAATCCGTCGAGACTAATAAAAATGTGCCACTTAGCAGCAATGGACGCAATGAGCTGTTTGGGCAGTAGGGAAGCTGTTGGGAACGCACATTGCGGTATGATACAAGATACGTGTAGCTATGTGTGTGTGTGTGTGTGTGAGAAATTCACACACAACAAGAGGCATGCTAATGAAATTGTTGCTGGTTACTGTTGCTGTTGCTCTCTTGTCATGGTGAGCATGCGCAATGGGCAAGATTGCCAAAATGGCGGACTGTGTGTGAGAATATTGAGAGAGAAATAGAAATAGATGGATGAGAGCAAGAGATTCGCTTGGGTGCTGCTTGTGTTGCTGCTGCCTCGGTAGCGGCAGTTGCTGCCGTAAATGTCAAGTGTAATGTCACAATCAGCAGCAATCAAATACGCAAACACACACACACACACACACAAATATACATAAACATATACATGTGTATAAAGAGAGTTGGACATGCATACCAAATGCAAATGGTAATGTGTGCAAATGCAGTTTTGCAATTGCAACGTGTACAGGAAATGGAAACGCAACGTCAGACAGTCAGACATTTAGACGGAGAGGGGAGTTAGAGGCAACCAGTAAGCAAGTACATGACATTTTGGTAAATATTTAGAGATTGGATTAAATTTCAACTAGGCAGCTACAACTGCAGCAGTCGCTGCAGAAAAATTTCATGTTGATCGCATTAAATGCAGCGCTTAACCTTTTTTCCTACCATGAAGCCAACTACTTTTGACAAACAAATATCTTTTGCTCTTAAATTTTATTACAACAATGTATTTGAATATTTTGAATTCTACAAAGCTCTTTAAATTTGTCCAGCAGCTGACCTCTCGTTGAGTGAATTTTTTGAGAATTTCTTTTATTTTTGTTCGCCTTTTATAATGCAAAACTTTGTAAAAAAATAAACAGCAGCCAAAAATATGAAAAGCTGTGCAAAAACTAACAAAAGCAGAAAGCTATGCAATTGGTGCTTTGGTCAACCTCAAGTCTTGGCTCAAGTTTCAAGCGCTTGCCACAAAGACAAGGGCTCAGAGATCAGGGTTGCATCCAGCTGGTTGGTTGGAGGGGTGTTGCAAAGTGTTATTAGTTTTTGCGGTGCACGCTCATAAAATGTTTTCCTTTTTCAAGTGTTGCCAGTGCGCGCAAAGTTTTTTGGCTTTTCTCTTTTACGAATTTTTTTTGTGTTTCTACAAAAATAAGATAATAATTATAAGTATTAAATAGCTGTGTGGCTGCTTAGTTATAAAGTCTAAAAAGGTGGCATAAAGTAGTTTGGCGGATAACTGACAGGTTGAATCAACGAGCTAAGGGTCTGAAAAACAAAACTTTGACGGCGCGGATTCGGCTATGGATTATGTATTGAAAATGTTTGAAACATTGATTAAACTTTTACGGTAGTCAATTTGGTAAAATAAGAAAACGTTAAAATGTTAAGCATTAAGCATATTTCAATGAAGAGAAAAAACCTATTTATAAGCATTTGTAAAAATTGTTTATTCTTGGCACATTTCATACATATCAATTTGTCAGCTTCACAAGCTATAAAACTGTCAACTCAACCTTTCTTTATGTTATCAACTACAATTTTTGTTGTTGCACTTCGCTTTAAGCTGTTTATGTTTTGTTTGTAATGCATACAAAAGTTATATGTTCTCCATTACTTCAACGCAAGGAGCATTAATTTGGTGTGCTTGTAGAATATCAAAAAGTATTATGATGATTATGATGATAAAAGTACCTCAACCAATGTCAGTTCGTTGACATATAATCTCCAACACAGATGGTAAAAATGGAAAAGCGAGGTCGCATTCTGAGTGGTCAAAAGTGTCTAAAGCCTTTTGTGGCTGGACACATCTGAACAAGCTGAGCAAAATGCACCACATTTTGACAATTGCTTGGTGGTGTTGCATATTCATTTGTTAAAATTACAATGGATAGAGATTTAGTGGTAAAAGTTAAAAGTGGTTTAGGGCTATCAACTAGCAGCTATTCACTTGCTATCCTTGAAGCCAGACTTTCCTTAACTTGATGTGCACTTTTGCCTTGAGTTGGCTTCTATTTTTCTGGAAATTTTCTTTTGCACACTTTAAGGGCTTTCTGCCAGTCTAAACAGCAACCGACGCGTCTTTGGGTAGCTAAAGTTGAAGTCTCTGCTGGCATTTGCCAACGTCAACGGCAGCTTGGCAAAGTTATTGTTCCCCCAAGTGCGTGCAGAACATTTATATTGGCCATAAAATATTTCTCATATATGAAAGTACACATGAAAAATGTCCGGACTACACCCATATACACTAAACACACACGCACACAATTGCTTTTATACGAAACATTAAAGAAATGAACACTAAACTTGATATGGTATCCATGGTGTTTCCGCCCAGCGGTTCAATCAACTTTTCATGGGTTCGCTATTGTGCACAAATTGTTTACAAATGCAATACCAATTATGCAATAATTTGTGGCTGCAAATAAAAAGCGATTTATATGCAACTACAAACCCAACCATTCCCACCAAACGTGTATCTGGCCAACCGAATCGATGGTCCAATATAGGAAATATAAATCGAGCTGTTCAAAGCACAGGCTCAGCTCAGTTCAGTTCACTTCCGTTCCATGCAATCCAGTGCAGTACAGTCCCGTCCGGTCCACTGTCATCCGTCCGATTAGTTGAGGGCAGGTCAGTTTACAGGGCTGCTGCAGTAGAAGCCAACGCCCAATCGCCCTCAACATAGTTGGGCGCTGATTGCATGCAATTGTGTATGGGTGGGGTCCACGCTGCGTATGAATGACCAGAGACCACACTGCGAATGAGTACTTTCGACTCGTGCTCACGTTGATTGTCGGCTCTCTCTCTCTTTCTCTCTCACGCTCTGTTTATCACCCTCTTATTCTCTGACTCTTGGTCAGTCATAGTTACCCATCTGGTGCATTTGCTTATTTGTATGTATTGTATTAGCCAACATAATGGAAGCTATAGCAGCAGCAGTAACCACAGGCGGACGGGAGGGCATAGCTCATAACGCAGGCTCAACTCATAAGTGTGGGTCAGGCAGCGCTTACATTGCCGCTTCCGTTTCCGGCTGCTGTTGTTGTTGTTGTTGGCGTTGCTGCTGCTGCAATCCAATTTTCGTTGCTGCTATGTTTTTGACACTTACAAAGTGGTTACGACTTTTGCTTTGGCATTTCTCACTTCAGCAACCGCACAAGCACCATCACACACACACACAGACAAGCCACACGCATACACACACACAGACACATATACGAAGCCACACTCAGAGGGAGCGCAGCAATTTACCAATGTGTGTCAAAATCTGCACACGTTGTGTGCTGCATGCACCCTCATCTCCTTTGCCTTTGCTGGGCCTGCCTCTTTCTGCCGTACTGGCGCCCAATTTTCATTGACGAGGTCAGCTTTTAACAAAGCATAGCACTTGACCTGAAGCTGCTATCATCATCATCATCATAACCATCCCCGTCACAGTCATCGTGCTCGACAGTAGCTTCAGTAGAAGCCTCAACTAATGGTCGAATTATTATGCCATTCTTAGTGTGTCACTGGACTCCACAACTCAATTTTTGAGCTTAGTTGAGGGACCCTTTGTTTGCATTTGATTATCGACAGGTTTGAATTTGCAAATGATTGAATTGCATACAATCTTAAGTCTAATGATTATGATTATATAAATTAATTTGTTTTCGTTATACATACATATTAAAGCTTAACTGCTGCTCATTAAATTTCAAATTTAAGTCGAAACATTGATGATTTTCTCAATAATTTTGTTTTATCGTTCTTATTACGTTCCATTGGCCGTAAAAAATTGATAATATAGAATGTTGGCTGGCACATATTACAAATATTGTGCATTAAGGACATGAATTTAACACACTTATGACACCCAAGCGAATCATAAAAAGAACCGCACGCAAATAACATTAGTTGACGATAGGTGAAGCCATGACAAAGGCAGAGGCCAGAGGGGAGCTGGGGAAGTGCTTGTCAGCTGGAGATGCTGTGGCATTTATTAGAGTTGCCACGCGACAGCCACAGCCACAGCGGCAACCCACAACGCGGTTTAAGCTCATGCCAAATGGCTGTCTATGTGACAGCTTCAGGGTTGCTGTCAGGCGAGGGGGGTGGGTGGGGGGGGGAGAGATTGACTTTGGTCCCTTTTTGCTGGTCGTGGCAAAACGTCTTATTGTTTTGCTAGGGATATCGCAGTCGTAGGGCGCTCTAACAAGGCAGTCAAATTGTATTTGCATGCAAGTTGCCACAGCTACATGCCTGCAATGTCCTTGCCATCCGGTTGCTACAAATATGCAGATGCCTGGCAACAGATACAAGTCAGGCAGTCAGGCAGGCAGCAAAGCAACGCAACGCATACGACAGCCACGACAGTCTAAGTGAATTTTATGTCGAAAACTTTGAAAAGGGTAGCTCGGGTGGAAGACGGGGTGGGGGGATTGGGGATGGTTCCTCCTGCAGCTTAAGCAACAAGTGCTTAGCAAATGTGCAGCAAGGCATGCGCCAAAGTCTATGCTCAGTTGCCGTCTCCGTCTCAGTGCCAGACATCAGTTTCCTGTCTGTGTGTTGCATTTGCATTTTTGGGGCTTTTGGAATTTTGTTCGTTGTGTTTATTCTACAGATTTATTTTTTGCCTGACGAATTATGTAAATGCCAAACTTAATTGAAAATTATACTTAAAACCGCGTTGTGGCCGGCTTAAGTAAATTAAAAATAACTAAATTAAACAGTTTTACACTTTAATTACCTTCCTGCCAGGGAGGTGCGCTATCAACAAATTGCATTCGTACCATAAGCTCACTATATTGTGGGTCAGCTGCCACTCGTTGCAATTAAATCTTGAACACAATTGCAGTCAAGTCACCATAAAATAAAAAAACGACAACTTACAAACACGCAATTATGTATGTAGGAAATTTCAGTCTTGCTTTGCAAATTATGAAGTTGCTTAAGAGCCAGCAGGTTCGCTTGTTCCCTTTTTGTTTGGCACTTGAAAAGCGGCCAACAGCTGCCACACAATTTACGACAATTAGATATATTTACAGCCATAAACAACATTCGCTGGCCATCTTGGCTCTCATTATTGTTGCTGTGTTTTGTTGGGCGCCTTTGGGGTTCTTATTAAATTACGCTCCGTCACATTAATTTGTTGCTATCGTCTTATGAAATCCAATAAAGTGTAAGTCGCAGCTGCGACGAAAAACTCAAAGTCAGTCTACGCAATAAAACGTGCAGACTTTAAGCAATAATAATCCAACTTTAAACATTACATTTCCTGATTAATGATATCGCCTCAATTACCATTTAAAGCAATCTCAGTACTATAAAATATTTTATATTATTAAATCACCTTTGATTCAGCTTAATAACAGTCTCCTCAACATTATTACTGCAGCTTTTCAAACTGAATGTCTTTATATGCTGAATTTTTATACCCTTAACCCATAAAATGGGTAAATAAGGGTATAATGGTTTTGTGCAAAAGTATGTAACAGGCAGAAGGAAGCATCTCCGACCCTATAAAGTATATATATTCTTGATCAGCATCAATAGCCGAGTCGATTTAGCCATGTCCGTCTGTCCGTCTGTCCGTCTGTCCGTCTGACCGTCTGTCCGTCTGTCCGTCTGTATGAACGCGTGGATCTCAGAGACTACAAGAGCTAGAGACTTCAGATTTGGGATATAAGTTCTCCTATACCATGAGCAGAACAAGTTTGCTTCAAATTATCGATAACTATTCTGGTTTCCGATATACACATGGAATCGATAACAAAAAAATATCGAATTTGGAAAATGTAAAAATGAGGGTTGAAAAAATGGGTAACAATAGATCTTTTCTGAAAATTTCGTCCAAATCGGTTAAGAAACACCGGAGATATCGAGCTTAATCGATTGAAGTTAAGTCAGTATACCAAAGTCTTATATAAATTTAATTTATTTTTTGCAACTGGGTTCAGGGTATCTTCTAGTCGGGCTCTCCCGACTAGAGCATTCTTACTTGTTATTATTATTTTCGAGCTCCGACAGATTTTCCAGCTCGCCCATAGCAACCCAGTAGTACTCTTCATCCCCTCCGAACTATCTCATCCATATCATTGTCGTTTCGCCCTAGCCCTTGGCACGCATGCTGCATATTTAATAGATTTAGACGGTCACATGGACACGTTTTGCGTCTAGAGATTTGACCACTTGCTGGCTATGCTTGGAATTTTAAGCATAATTGGGTGCATATTTGGCTAGTGTATTATTTAGCCATTAACGTTCAATTGCCACATGGATTTATCTCGCATTTCTTCATATCTTAAAGCTGTGCACGCTGGAATGTCCCAATGTTAAGTAAACGTTCTGGTCAGGGCTGTAGGATGGCAAAATTGAGTCAGTCTGAGCTGCACGAACAAAAGGTAATTCAATATCTTAATATCCGCATAGATCAAGTGCAGGTACGTGCAGGTTTGCACAGTTTGACTTGGGCGCCGTTTAACGTGAGCTGCGACTTTACTGTGGCTTCCTCGTAGATTGAAAGAAGTCGGGGTGCAGACATGATGTAAAACTAAGTCTATGGATTGAGTATTTTACTGTTTTACAGTTGTTGTTGTTGCCGAAGGAGTTGGGGGCTGTGCTTGATTAAAGCTACTTTGCATTTTTGTTTGGCTGCTCAACAGTTTTATGGGCAAACAACATTCAGCTTGTTAAACAGTCTGTCAGTCAGTCATTCAGTTGTCGATTTGCGAGTAGAACTCAAACTCAATGCAAAGCGAAAGTGTTGTTGAGACAAGTTTTTTGGGGAGTGCTTTGTGGAAAGGACTCCAAAAGTTTTGACTTGTGGCTATTATTATACATAGACGTTTTTCTGTATGTTGTTGCGACCGAAAATCTCGTCGAAACTTTAGCAATAAAACTAAAAGTTTCAACGTTTATTGTCGCCAACTTGAAAGTTTAAACAATGAGCCACACAGTTCATGAGCTAAATTTTTGTGGTGGCAGCCCCAGTTGCTGATGGCTGATGGGGACATGGCCCAAGGGTTGCCAGCATAATTAAAAGCCAAAGCCGAGTGGGGATGGATATAAAAAAAACTTTATAAAGCGATAGTTGTTCGGTTAGGGTGCAATTAATATAAAAATGATAAGCTGCAAAAAATATACAATTAAAATTTGAAATATGTACAGTTTGTGTATTATATAAAAAATGATAAAATATTAAAGTTGTCGTTTGTTAAAAACCAAATTAAACGCAAACGTATTACGTATACCGGCTAATATTTAATTTAAAATGGCAAACTTTGTGCTTGCGTTGACATTTTTATTGACCCACATACCCCTGTCCACCCGCAGCAAATAAAAGTAAAACGACAACAACAAGCAAAACAAAAAAAAAATATAACTAAAATTGCATTTTGTGGCAGCTGCATAGGACCGGCTTATATTTACTATGTACATAGAAACATTTCATGTATACATATATGTAAATATATAAGGAACGGTCCATACATCGTTTTAATGCCCAATTTTTTTAGTTAATAAAATTTATTTATTTAATTTGCTGTTTGCCGCTGCGTTCTCTGCAAACAAATACGCGAACCATTCATTTAAAATGTAACGCGTACACACATACACACGAATAGCACACTCACATTTATATAGCACACCCATACATGTGTGCACATATTGCAGTCATTTGCATATAAAGTTACCGGGCAACGGAAAGCCAACTTTTTATTGTGGCATATTTTTGTGCGGTGCATTTTTGTGGTGATTTTATTTTCGTGTTTCAAAGGGTTTCTAAATTGATTTTTTGGCGCATAGAGGCTTAAACAAAATCGTTATAGTTATTCTTGCTTAATAAAGGGGCTATAAATAAGTTAAATGCAGTTAGAAAGATAATAAATACGAAGGTAACGAACAATGCATATTCAAAGTCTTTTTTTTTTTAAGTTATACAGCTTGAAAGTTATTTTGAATAAATTAAAAAAACGAGAACCAGAGACAACCCTAATCCAAAATACAGCTGCAAAAAAAGTTAAGTCAAGTTACACCGCGGTAAAGTCGACAGCAACGAATTGTGCATCTAATAAATGCCAAAAGCTTTGCTAAAGTAATGCTGCTGTTGTTGTTGTCGTCCTGTTGCTGCTGCTGGTCCTGGTCCTGGTCCAATTGCTTAAGAAACTTGGGATTCGCTTTGCCTTTAGCTAAGCGAACGTAAAAACTTTTTGCCAGCATTGTAAACAAATCCCAATACACAATTCAATGCGCTTCAACACGCCTTAATGTATGCTCTACAGCGAAAGTTGTACAATCGGGCAGACAGAGATGGAACTAGTTACATACCGAGATACTAGCAACAAAGAGAGAAGGTTGAGACGAGGAAAAGAAAAATGGGCACGGAGTGGCTTTGAGAATTGTGCTCCATATTATTGTATTAGTTTTTGTTTCGGCCAAGAGTTCCCCAGAGTTGTTGCCCACAACACAAGTGGAATGTGTGTTTGCGTATGAATGTATGTGTGCTTGAGAGTATGTTTGTGGCATTGACATGATGATGCACAACACAGATGCGAGCCATCATTTCGCTCAGTCCAGCTCAGCTCTGCTCAGCCACTCTACTCTGATTGTACTTCAATTTGTTGGTTTCCAGGCCCTCTGCGTGCTGCTGCTACTTTTGCTTCTGCTGTCAATTGGCCATTGGCATTTTGTTTGCAAAACATATCACAAACTTTGCCCAGACGCTTTCGAATCCTGCCTGTCAAAGACGGCCACTTTTGTGTGTACTTTTAAGCTTTGGGCGCCTGTTCATTATGGCGGTTATATTATAATACTAATATGCTTATCGGTTGTCCCAGTGCAATGAACTCGACCGAGCAAATTGAGCTGGAAACTTCAAAGCGTTTGCTCTCATCAATTTCATATTCTATAACAACAAATATAAATGAAATTAATTTCCGTTCTGCCTGCACAGTGGCCGCCATTTTGTTTGGAACTAATGCCGAATAGCTAATAGCGCACGTAGCGGAAATGAATCTTCGAATAAATAGAAATCCGATTTAGTTGCCTGTAATTGACATTCGCTTTGCAACATCAAACGGATATACAGCAAAAGCGGTTGTTCATTTTTATTTTTTACTTGCTTTGTAAATTTTCGATAGAATATTTTGATTCCAAACTCTCCTTAGTATATATAAATATAAATCAAACCAGGTCAGGTATTAATTTGTATGTTTTCTATAACCTGTAACAGATTTTAGACCATATTTAATATCTCTGGAGCTCTCATCAATTTGGCCAGCTGGTGTTTACTAAGCAAACAAATAAGCTTATCAATTTCGATGCTGCTCAGGTTTGTATAACCCAAAACACACACACACACACAAACACACACAAGCAAACAAAATAGCTTTGTATCTAACTGTCTACCATGTATATTATCGAATGGTGAAGTGCTGGCAGACAAAGTCAATTTGACTCAACTTTTGGCTAATATCCTGTCGCCGCATTTGCAAAACTATTTTCGACTAATTATCGAAAATTTTGTTGTGATTTTTAATTGCTTTTGCTGGGGGCGCTTGAGTCTTAATTATAATTTGAATTGCTTTTACGACTGCCACAAAACTACAGCAATTATTTTGATTGCATTGCTGGGGGGCTTTCAACATTTTTCTCTACACCGAGCGTAGCTATTGCTACTGAAAAAGCTTTTGTTAATTTTCGGCGCATAATTGTTTGAGGCTGTTGAAAACTACGAAATCGTATGCGTAATAAATTTTGGAAAATTGCTTTTTATGCTCATTAATTAGAAATACAATTTCCTGAGGCAAACAGCAGCAGCAGGATGTGAACAATGCCCGAGGGCTCGGGCTGACACCTGAACAACAAGACTCAGTTACATCCGGTCAAAGGGACGACCAGCTGGGCAAACTGATGAGATTAATTAACGCAAGGAAAACAAAAGGATTTTAGTTTCATGTATACACATTTGGCATGCTTGTTGTTATTGTCAATTTAGATGCTGTTGTTGCTGCCATTCTTGCTGCCGTTATATCTCGACAGGCAGCCGTGCGTATGCCTGCTGGCATTTTTATTGACAAGGACACATTAATTACTCAATGACATTGTAATCAAATGTAAGCATTACCTGCAAGCGCTTCTCGATTATTGTTGTTGTTGATACACAGGGTTGTTGTTGTTGTTGCTGTGGTAGTGGCTTTTACCGTTGCTGTGTGCGTGTGCTCAAGTCAAAGTTCAACTTTGGTCGGTAAATCTTTGTCGCTGTCAATATTGCGCATACGCCACCATCACTCAAGTCGTGTACGACGCGTGTTTACCTATGTATGTATGTACCTTGTCCCTATGTACATACATTATATGGACGTTATGCTCGTTGCAAGTACTTGCCGACACAGTGTGTGTGTGTGTGTATGTGCTTGTGTGGGTGTAGCGTGTTTTATTAATTACGTAATTATGTAGCAAATTAAATGTGCGTTGTGTGAGCGAAGTATCTCTCGTGTTATATGGAGCAGAGTGTATAGAGCTGAAAGGGTTTTCAGCTACTCAAAGTGTGTGTATGCAACTAAATAGGTTAGATTGCTTTAAAGAGGGTGCGGGGGCTATGAAGTGACAAGGCTTGATAAAGAAATTGCGTTGAGGTTTAACATGGTCTGCCGGACACACAAGTACTCCTAATGTTTGAGTATAAGGTTAAAAGGAAAGTTTAACTATCAAACGGTTATAGTAATTTGGTGCTAAATAAGTTTTTTAAACATAAAAAATTTAAAAAAATTAAAAAAGATGCCTAAAATAGGCATTTAAGATCTTTAAAAATAAACTAAAAACCTTAGAAATGTTTGCAATCAATAAATTCCTCTTCCAATCATTTTGACATATCTGTAATAAATCAATTCTATAATCAATTAATTATTGTATACCAAGAAGATGAGAAATCTGAGCTATTACAATCGCAATACCAACACTCAAACTTTGTCTACTCTGCAGTCAGTCACACCTGAAGTTGAGACGACAGGGCGCATTATACTGCGAGGTGTTACCTGGGACAAGACTTACCTGATGCCGTCATACGACCATAAAAAGTTTCTCTTGGCATTTCCGCTGCGCCGTGTGCCACATTTGTCTCATTTTCCCGGCAGCCGTCATACCACATAGCTGTGGCAACTAACAGCAAGCATAACAGGAGTAGAGAAGCTTGTGTGCCAAGGGTCGTTTGCTTGGTCTCGCATTACGCCGAGGCACGCATTTAAAATCCAAATTAAATATTTCCGCATGAAACTCAAATCTTACAACTGATTAAATAAGCCTGGGTCGGATGAGAGAGAGAGAAAGAGAGAGTGAGAGACGCGGCTGCTGGCCAAATTGCTGTGGAGCAAGTCAAAAAGACAGCGAACGTAAATTGCGACAAATGCGTTGCTCATGCGAGTGTGTGTGTGCATGTGTGTGTGTATACCAGCAGATACAGGTTTTTGTGGGCTTTGCAGCTGAAGCTGGGTCTGAAACTAACTCATTGTCGCATTGCGTTGAAAATTTTAAACAATTAACAAAAACTCATCTACCTTGTTGGCGTAATATTGTTGTTAATTGCCCCGCACCTAAGGCGTTTCTCACTGCGCCCACCCAAAAAATCTTTCTGCTACACCAAAAAACTCATTTGCTCGTCCAGAGTGGTTGGCAACTGTACCTAACAACTGTGCTAGCTGCCTAGTTGTTCCTGTTTTATGAATGAATTCAGCTGCTCGCATTCAGATTCACATTCAGAATGACATTCGCATTTGCCTTGGTATTTGCTTTAACTTTACCTGCCCGTGTGACTGGGAAATGACAATGAGGTGAATGTCGCAGAACCGAAAATGAAAACTTTGTCCTTTGCTTTAGCTTGGTGCAACTCACTCACTTCAAGCCATTGCCTCATGGCAGCAACAGTTACAACTTGTTCTGGCAACGACAAGTTGCTCGTCCTGGCCAGAGCCAAAGTAAAAACCATTTGCACGGTAAAACGTTTTTCGGTAAACTTGACTTGACTTAGATTGTGGAATATAAAATAAAATTACCAACAAATTGAAAATTGCATCCTGCGTGCACTGACTGGATCTTGTTCCTTCTCACTCAGTCTTCCATCCACTGACTCCTACTCAACTGTCCATTCTTAGTTGGTGTACGAAAAACTTTTCTATTTTATACCCAAGGATTATGCTATGAATATAAAATCTTGCAAAATAACCCAGACACATACACATGTAGAAAGTAACTATAAGTTGCGGTCGTGATGCTGCACGGAGACGTGGCAGAGGTTATGACTTTTTGCCTGACTGTGTCTGATTGGGATTTGTGAGCACTGTAAGAAATTACAGTTTAAGTTAATAGCAGTCAGTACTCATTTTATTTTATAGCTCTAAATACATTTAAAAATTTTAAAAGTCTTGCTCTTTGTCAATTTATCATTCAGTGTTAGCTTAACACTCTATTTTTGAAAACTATCCTTAGTTTTTTTTTTCAAAACGCGTTCAGCTGCACAAACAAGTCCGAGCACTTAGAAAACGTCAAGCTAGTTTACCAGATTGACGGAACTTGTAAGCTCAACGTCGCTCCTTAAAGTATTTAGCAAACTGATGCAGTTTCAAAACTCGCACACACAAACACCTGGAGATAAACACTCAGTGCCCTTGAGGTAAGTGAGCTCAGTGTAGCATCTCAAATTTGCTGCAATTTAAGCAACTTACTTGCAGTTTTTGTCGCTGCATTCTGTGGCCGAAGGATGCGGAGAAGTTCAGGTTGGAGCAGCTGGTGATGCTGCCGCAAGCGCAATCATAAGCCAACACCTAAGCACGTCAACAACACTGCCAGTCTCCAGGTACCTCGTACCCCATGCCCTCCCCTCCATTTACTCCTTTTTAGCAGCCTCTGTCTCGACCCGTTGTCCTGATCAACAGAGACTTCTGCTGTTGCTGCTGCTGCTAACACTATTTAGTGAGAAAGCAAGCAAAACTTTTTGCAGCAACTACAAGTAAAACTAAAATTTGCCAGATCATTGCTTCCGCTACGTGCAAGGATTCACTGAGACTGAGACTGCTGTGGAGCCCAAGCAGCTAAGGCAGCAGTTGCTTGGCACGGATTTCATAGCCATAGCTGCTGTGCTGCATGCATAAGCAATTTCTGTTTTTTTTTTTCGCCAACTGCAATGTTATAATGCCATAATGCATATAGTACTGCAACAGCAACAGCATTGGATGTGATTGTGATTGTCACCAGTAAAAAACTTTTGTGCAACTTTCTAGCCAAGCTTGTGTTTGGCCCGGGGGCTTTGGACCATATGCGGACGGCGCAAGTTTTGCCAAATTAAATGTTAATTAAATCTTTATCAGGGCGCGCAAAAGGCAAGTAAGCTTATTGTGGTAAAACAATTGTTGGAACATACTTATTATGCTCTATAATTAAAAAATAGTTGAGAAATATTTTGAGTAAGTTCCAGATATATAAATAACATATGCCAAAGTTGTTTCTTGATTTACTGTATTTGTGTGTTTTCAGTAAACTTTAAATGTTTGATATTTATCAATGGGAAGATTCTTATTAGCGTACAGAGTATCTTTACTTCGAACACTTTCGACAATCGCATTTTTATTTGTTGTTGTTCTTTACTCGGCTTCTGCCACTCGCTTTGAAAATAAAGTTAAACATAATTTCTGCACGGATTGCCTCTTTACAGCTGGCAAATGCGAAATCAGAAAATGCAGCTTATAGCTTCGACTCTAATACTGACTGCTTACTGCTTGCTGCTTGCTACTTGAGCGTAAATTGCACAGCTCCAGCACAAGAGCCAGAAACAGAATTTCAGTTGGAGCTGGAGTTGGAGTCCGGAACACACAAAGGCGCTCAGTGAGGCGAGCAAAGAGTGGGCTGGGCAAAACTCTAAGAGCAGCGGCAGCAAAAGTCAAGTCAGTCAGGCAACTAAAGCAGTTGGCTGCATATAGAAGCCAGTGCCCAGCTACAGCTACAGCAACAGCTTCAGCTTCAGTTTCAGCTCTCGTTTCAGTTTCAGTCATTGAGGCACTATAAAACAGCAATGAATGGTTAATCAAGCAGCCGGCTTCAACAGCTTTTGGCTTCATTTTGCCGTTGCACTCATTCCAGTTGAAGGAGTAGGGAGTGGGCCAGTAACTCCCATTTAACTGCAGCAAAGTAAGTATATAATGTGCAAGACGCATGTAAACAAAAGCTGGCACAAAATAGGCCGAGTGCAGCAAGGTGCGGTATGCGCTCGACCTGGTATGGCAATGGACCTGGACAACTTGACAAGAGCGTGTAATTAGTACAAGAGGATACTTAAGCTGATGCAAAGTTCATTTACGCATTATCTAAGTAAGATGCATCAAGATGGTAGCAAATAAGGATGCATGCGTAATTAATGAATACACTTAGGCTATTGAGTTAAACAAATGGCAAAGAATTGTAGCTAATTAATCGATAGCATTGCTATTATAAATCCAATTTGCAAGATTTCAAGCACTCATTTAGAGCAACAACAAAATAACAAAATCTTATATCACCTTTCTCTTAAGCCAAAAGTTAACGTTGTAAGTTGCCTCATTTCAACCCGCAATCATAATAAACTACATATAATTTTTTATTTTCTGTCAGAGTATGCAAATTGGCAACATTTTTAATCAACTCTCATATTTACTACATGAAATCAGATAAAACTCGCATATTTAACGACTGCTGGAAGCTGCTTTTATGCAAGCAAACCCAGCAGATAAATAAGAACCATCCGATACCGTTGCTAGTGTCCAGCACACCTGACGATTTAACTATCTGTTGAAAAAATAAGGAAAAAATAAACAAACTAAAAATAAATGTCTGCTTTTATTGGCTGCCAAGCTTAAAAACGTTGAATTTCTATTAAATATCTGGCGCTCACGTCGTATACGTAATATCAGATTACGGCGCCGGCTTAAGGGCAAACAAACAAAAAGGAAAAACAAACAACAAGAAGAATAAAACCAAATAACAAAACAACAAAGGTAAATAGCAGAAAAGAAGGAGAGCAGCAAACAAAAACGCGGGCATAAAATAAAATGGAAATTACACACTGAAAGAGAGAGAAAGAGAGAGAGAGAGATAGAAAAGGGTAGCAGGGACTGTGAGAGGGATTGGGTTCGTTGAATCGGTGTAGTTGGCTAGGAATGGAGGTGCTTACGCTTTTTTAATTACCTCGTTTAAGCAATGGGGCCTTGAGCTTCCATTCGCATATGTCTGTGTGTGTGTGTTTGGTTGTGTGTGTAGTGTGCTTGGATACGTGAGCTGTACCGTATTTGTATTTTTTGTGAATGTGTGTGTATGTTTTTTTGAGTCTGTGTATTTGTGCGCGCTTTTATCAACTCGTTTCGCCGTGTTTTACTCACTCGCAGACGTTGCCATAAGTTTTAATTAAAATTACTTTGCCCGCTGCTGCCTGACGGCTGCTGTTGCTCCACTCGTTGTTGTTGTTGTTGTTGTGGCTGCTGGTTGAGTGTTTTGCCTTCTGCTTTTTGTTATTTGCTGTTTGGCCGCTCACACTCGCCAGCTGCGCTTTAGTGTATGTCGCTGTTTGTATGTATGAGTGTTTTTTGCGGTTTTTGTGTTGCTGCTATTGCTGCTGTTGCTGCTGGCGCCGGCAGTTTGTTTGCGGCCCGCGTCTCTGACATTGCCCCAGCAAATGACAATGGCGGTCTCGGCCGCATTTGCCGTCGCAGTCAATGGCCGTTGGCTTTGCGTTGCAGTTGTTGTTCACATTGTTGTTGCACACTTTTAGGCCAGCCGGATATTAAAAGCCCTGAAAGTTGCAAAATATTGAACAATTATTCAACAAAAACATGCAGAAATGCTAAAAAAAATCGTTCTGTATATGTATAAAAATAGTAGCTACGACTTAAAAGATATTTCCATTCAAATATTTGAGATTTTGTTGTGGAATATCACAATTTTATTGCTTTTAAAGTTATGGGCTATGAAATTATTTTAAATCTTATAAATTTAGTTTAAATATAAAAAATATGCTTAAAAGCATGAATCGCACATATTGCAGCCATAATTTAACAGATGTTAAACTGGGCGTAACAATTCAATGCCAGTTAGCATCAAAGCGCAGCTTTATAGGCTTTAGCCGCTGCTGACGTCGTCATCATTCAAACAATCAGCGAACTGTAAAGCGACGCACACAAACGAGCGGCGCTTAGCGCGCATTTCAACGCTTGGCTTGGCTCGGCTTGCCGCGACTCTGTTCTGCTATGTGCAGCGAACAAGGAGGGCCTTTGGCTGTGGCACAGGCGGTGGTCCTGGAGTATATTTGCCACATGCTGATAAGCAGACATAATAATAAAAAATGTATGAGCTGCCTCGCAAGCGGCAGTCATAATAAAATGTGCAAAATAAAATGAAATGGCGAATAACCACAGAGTAGGGACAGCAGAACGAACTGGAGAAGGAGCAGGACCAGAATGGCGGCAACGGATGTGCGCCAAAAGCAGTAGCGGAAACGTTGCACAATTTTGCGGCGACAGTGCGACGCGGAGTGCGAGTTGACAGCGGGTGGTGGACTAAGGAAACGCGACATAATGAAGTCAAAAGTTGGCCAAAGAGTTTTGAACGTTTTGCTAATGAGAGCTTTGAAAGGAGACAGTGATTATCAGGGCAGGGCTTAAAGTTCGGAAGGCAAAAATTAAATCACAGTTCAAAATACGCTTTCAACTGACTTTCACAAAACCGTGACCAAGTTGGCGAAAGCCGCTGATGATGTGGGGAAAACGCTGCATGAAAATTCGCGAAATTAAGAAGAAACTGATTTTCTTAACACACAAAATACCAACATCAATATAAGCGTTTGTCGTTGCAAAAAAAAAAAAAAAAAATCGAAAAGAAAAACACAAAAATTATGTAACTTGCTGTTGTTGTTGATATTGTACTACCCAGGCGACAAAATTCATGGTCTTTGGCATTATGAACCTTCATAAATTTCTAAGAAAGCACCAGAACAGCAAGCGGCAAAGTCTGCTTTTGATTGATACTTGAAGCTGGCAACAACGACGACGACGACGACGGACTCACCAAAATATATATAACAGGCGTTGATGTTGTCGTTGCTGTTGTTTGTTTGCGCTGTCAGTGTGTTATCGTTGTTGTCGCGGTTGTTGTTGTTGTCATAAGCAAAACAATTTAATAATAGATTCATTACCCACACACACACACACGCGCACATACATATATTATTATTAGTGGCTCCACCCATACTCACTCA
Organism: Scaptomyza montana; assembly: GCA_018904305.1. Lineage (NCBI taxonomy): Eukaryota > Metazoa > Arthropoda > Insecta > Diptera > Drosophilidae > Scaptomyza > Scaptomyza montana. Next base: position 2,872,701 of record JAEIGR010000003.1, read on the forward strand.
CACACATTGACACATATGGGAATGATGCGCCTGAGGACGCTGCCTGTCAACATGGCTACGAAAATATTGCCACATTTTCGCATACGACTTTTTGGGTTTCATGCTTCATGCGTATTATTATGTCAACAGAAGTTAAGTGTCTCTATATAGAATATAATAAATTGAATATATTTTCATCAGCAGTAACAACAAGCAAAACACATCACAGTCAAAGCTAGAACAAAATAACAATATCAATGAAAACATCATGTTAACAAAATGGCTAAGAAAACCGCCAGAAATGGTAGCAATAAAACTAAAAGAGGCTGGAGGAGAGACTCACAATATAGCGACAAGTGATATGCTTTGGGAAGCGAGTGTTGTTTGATAAGTTATCGGCAAACGAGCTCCCCATAAATTGACAAAACTTTTATAGAAAATTCGAATTACACCAAGCTTTGAGATGATTGTTCCTGAAAATTATTTATTTACTTAATAAGATAACTGCCCTCGAACTTTCTATAACAGCTCTATGCCCTGTGCAAAGACCTTGCATACTTATTTATATGTAATAAAAATCCCAATCTATTCGCCCCTACATATTAGTCGAATTGTCGCATTACCAACTATTTGGTCTATCCCAACGTATATAGCTCGTATCTGTAACTGTCTGTCAGCAACTGAGCGCAATTGAAATGAGGCGACGAAGCGCCAACATTTTGGAAGTTTATTTGGCAGCCGGATGAGAAGTAGACGTGAAAACCGCCAAGATGTGCCAGCATTTCAACGCCATTGCTGTTGTTTATCAGCTGTTGTTGTTGTTGTTGTTTGTGTTGTGGTTGCTGCTGATGCTTATTATCTTGAAATGCCAGGCGAACCTTACACCATGCAACCCCATCAAGAGCAGAAGAAGCCTTTTTCCATAAGCAGAAGCGCCTCTTGCAAGGCTGCCGAGAAGTTTCAATAAAGTTTGCCGTCGTCGTGGCATAAAAATTTCATCCGAGCTTTCTTTGATATTTTATTTATTTTTATTTGTTTGTAGCCACAGTTGATTATTATTTTTTTGTATTTTTCTTTTTGCGCTCTCGCTTTCCGTCTCATGTATCTTGCGGGCAACTTCTAATCAATTCCAAATCATTTAACACACGCATGAGAGCTGTCAGTGTATAAGTAAGTGTATACATGTTGTGTTGATGTGTGTTTGTGTGTGAGGCAACGCCATTTTGCTTGTGTTAAAGCTGTGGGGCTTTAAGGCCATAAATCAGAGGCGTGACGGCGCACAAAAGGCAGCTGACAAAGCCCAAAAGCTGTGCGGGTAATTATGACTAATTAACGTGCTGAATGACCCCAACAAGCACAAAGCAACTACCTTTCATTCTCTCCTTTTCCAGCCAAAGCATAAGTTGTCCAGCCATTCTTGTTCGAGCTGCCTTAATAAAATCATCAAATTTGCCTCGAGCTAACATAAAAGGCCTTCGGTCAAGCCATAAAAACTTTGTCGCTCGCAATCCCAATACAATTTTGATATGCCCCACATGCGCCACAGCTGTTAAGCTAACAGCATTGGGCATTTATGGTCTCACATGGTAGCTGGAACTCGATACGTAATGTAAGTGGCGTAAATTTTTGGTCAAAAGGCTGACAGCTCCACATGGCAGTAAACTATAGGATATTATGCCACACGAGACTCTGTCACATGTGCCAGAAAAAGCACTCTAAAAGCAATGTACTGCAAAAACTAATGTTTCAGAAAAAAAAGTATTTTTGATGGTTCTAATTCTTTAACAGAGCTTTTTAATAAGAATTTGACTTCTGCACCACAAATTCAGGAAGTAATTAAATATGCTTTTGGTTTAATAACTTGGTCTGTGTGTAAAATGGCAACGTGAAATATATCGTAACGAAATATTAAAAACTGTGACTTTCTTTTACGTAGCACTTTTAGTTTATCGCCTGTCTTCTAACCTTATTTACTCCGCTGGCTGGACGGAATACGCAATTTCGCACGTTCCTTTTGTTTGCCGCAAATGTTCATAAATAAGTTGATTCGTTTTTTATGTGGCTAGCGCTGAGCGACATTTTGAGTGGCAGCCACAAGAGCTGGGCGCTATAGCGGACAGTAATTGAAAACGGTACTTAATGCGTGATTATTATATTCTCTGAAGCCTGCAAACAGCGTGATAGGACTAAAAGCAGCAACACTTCATTGGTGTTCCTTGTTATGTGTGTGTGTTTGTGTGAATGAGTGTTAAGCGGCTTTTGCGTTGATCAAAATGCTATAATTATTATTATTATAATAAGGTAACGGAGCATTAAGTTAAAAACTTGGCAATGCTTTTAAAAATATTATCAACACATCTTTAATGTGGGAGATGCTTTGATATAAGTCTTAAATTTGTTGGTACATAATTAAAGAATACAATTTGATGTTTTTCGTAAATTCTCAGTAACAGAAAGTTTTTCTAAGAGTTTAAGTCTTTAAATCAATTTTAAACACTAAAAAGATGTCCAAATCCAATGAAATTGGTTGCCATAAACTTTAGCATCAAATAAACTTGACTTATCTGAACTTCGTAGTCAATATACAATTCCATACACCCAAAGAATTACTTTTGACTAAAGCGGAAACTATGTAAGTAACGGTTATTTATCTATACTGAAGTATATCTATATATTTATGTTGGTATTTTCGTCACAATTTCCGCACACTAAGCTGCTGCTGCCCCTAAACTCATATCGAACAAAGCCAGAAACAGAAAACTTTGTTTCGGCAACTTTTCGGCTTAAATTGCTATTGAGTTTATATAAACTACTTGGCAAATTGTTTACCATTGCCATTTCCGTTCGATTTCTACATAAACGATTGCAATACAATCAATTTTTAATACACTGTACCCATAAGAGAGGAAATATGACTCAGCTGAATCAATAAAATTGATTTGTAAATTTTAAAATAACCATTTTTTTAACAATAACGAAAATACAGCTCTCATTAAGTTGCTACAAATTTGAAGTCTGAACATGGTATGAAAAAATTTTTATAAAGAGCGCTCTAAGACGGGATCTGCATTCTTGTAAATCGCTGTCTTTCTAAGTAAGTATTCTGATTTACGAGTGTTCTGTGCTTTATGTGCAAGTTTCACGTGAATCATTGAGTGCCGGTAACTGTTTTTAAAATTTTTTTAATCATTTAATGTGCAACATCTCAAACTTCACCCAGCTCCAAATGCATTTTGCATAATTTGTTTTGTGCACTGAGACGTGCAGTGGCATCAACTCAGTCTTATTCTCATACCACTGCCATTGCTTCTTCACCCAGGCTATTTGTATGCTGTCATGTGTGCTGTTAGGGTAACGAGGGTGGGGGGTCATGTTTGTATACTGCATGTTGTGCCGAACATCAACCCTACCACGCACTTGCACTCTCACTTTAATGTGTGTGTTGGTGCCAGGCAGCGACCCAAAAGCCCCCAAACAATGTCACTTGTCCTTTGTGAGCTCACGTGTTACATGCAAATGCGCTTCCTGCCGAGAACAGAAGACTTACAACTCACAACTCATAGCTCACAGCTCAGAATTTGACGTTGTTTCTGTTGCTTTTGCTGGTACTGGTGCTGGTGCTCGTGCTCGTGCTGGTGCAGTATTTCTTTGTCTTTCGCAACCCAGTACTTGTGGGGGAGGTTAAGAGTGTGTGCAAATAAATATTGTAATGATGTATGTGATTTCTTTTATGCCAGGCTACACAAAAGAAGCTTCTTTCTGCCTATCAGTTTATTGAAATCTCTTTAGCCAAACGACAACTCGGCTCAAGTGTCGACCCACTTGAGCACAATACGAACGAAAAAAATAACAAATATGCAACATTTTTATGCCATTCTTTTTAATGAAGTAACAATCTGGCAAAAAATGTCATTAAAACATGCTAAAAGCATGTGGCATGCAAAAATCAATAAACAATCAACGAAAAATTGTACACATTTTAAAAAAGGTAAATTGTTGGGCTAAAACACAGCCTGAAGGCTGCAATTATGAGCATGATGCTTGCAATGCTGCCAAAGAAGTTGCTTTGAAAAATATAAAATAAAAAATAAAAGGGAAACCATGCGAATTGCGTTGACGATTGCATTTTTCAAGTGCACAGCAACATGAAGGGGCGTTGCGAATGGTGGGCGTGCTGTTCGCGTACAAATTTTAAGAGTGCGTGACAAACACACACACATACGCATACATGGTGATTGTGTTGACGCGCGAAAAAGCATGTATACCAATTAAATGCAACGGACAACGCCCAAAAAAATATGCTACAAAAAATGTGTGGCAACTGCTGTCAATGACAGCGCAAATAAATGCAGCAGAACGCAAAAATTAAAATCAATAGCACTCCGTACATAATAGTGTGTGTATGAGTGAATATGCATGTTGCACATAGAAATTGTAGTATATAAGAGCATGCCATATATAGGCGGCATGGTCAGATGCTGCTGTTCGCTTGGCAGTGTGGGCATTTGTCATAACAGCAGCAATAATCAGAACGACAAGCCTACAACGGCAGCAACAAAAGCTGTGCAGGCAGACGAGGTGCAGTAACAACAATAACAAAACAACAACAACAGCAACGGCAACGACAACAGCACTGCATAAACACGGGAAACGGAAACGGACTGTGCATGCCCATCCATGTTGACGTCAGTCACACAGCGTGCAAATGTTGACCTACATACAAAACGCTGAGCAAACAGGCGTATAAATGCCACACCAACCAGCAACAACATCAACTTTTCTAACAAGAACAACAACGCGCAGTGTAGATAAGTTCGCTTTTTGTCCAGTTGCCAACGCATTGTTAGAAATATGACGGACATAGTCATAGCTGTAGCTATGGCTATTGCTATGCGGCTTATACACAAATATTTCTGAGGCTATCGTTGTTGCTTTAGTTCGGGGCTGTTATTGTTTTTAATACTAACCAACAACATAATTGTTATGTAGATTTATAGAATTGGGTTGGCAGGCTGCTGGCACGAGGCGGCAGCCTTGCTGTTCAGCGTCCAGTTGCGGATATGAAATAACCATTAAAACAAGCCAATTGTGTGTGGACTGTGGAAAATATAAGTATTAAAGTTGAACTGATGCTAATCATCGCAATAACTATATTTAGTTTTCTCTATTTAACAATTTTCCTCTGTAATTCATAGCGATAATCTTAAAAAATTTGCATTTCGTAATGATCTTTATAACCAAAGGTCCTGCTTCGCTGTCATTAGAATATGCATCTTTGGTTAGGTGATGCAAAGTGGGAATTAAGCTTATCGAACTCATAATCTGTAGAATGTAAATCTTTGGAATAATAGGACAGTCGCTGAAACTGTTATTCACAACCAAAGCATTGTAGACATGAGTAAAAACTTTGTTCCAAAAAACTGGCATCCATCCATGTTGCTAAGTATTCGATGAGTCTTTATAGAATATTTCATATTTTGAGGGAAGCAAAATGCACGGATTTTAACATTATATGTTGTTTTGTGAAAGTTCTCAACAACTTCGTTATCACTTTTGTTTTCCGGTGACTCCAAAACTATCATTTCGCTTGATAAAACAAGAATTCACCTTACCTTTTCTTACCACTCGACTGAAAGAGCAAGCACAATTAAAAGTAGACAAACCAAAAGCGAACACATTTTCTAAAACAATGCAAATCGTCAATTGACAGTATATTAAATATGTGTTGACTTCATTTCGAAGTTAATGGATATAATATCCATTGAATAATATCCGTTGAAAAAATTAAGTAATTATAAAATCGTTACAATAATATAATTTTCATTTACTGTAATAAGCTTACGAATATTTAAAACCATCCAGTAAACTAAGTTTTCGGTTTTTTTAATGCAATCAACTGATTAAAAATAGCTCAATTATTATTTTGTGCGCATTATTTTATACTTCCACAGTACCTCCATTACAAATGATGATGTGGCTTGAGGCATTTTCATCCTTACACTCAGCTGATAATGGCCAACTGGGTGCATGCTTGGCATTAAAAGAGCACCGGTCAGATTTCTAAGAAAGTAAACTTTCGGTGGGATCGGACACTCAAAAGAACTCAAATTTCCAATTAAAGTGCGGTAAGATTGTGCCAGTATTTTGTTCATCGATGGATTTTTTAAAAACTGACAGCCATCAATATTTTTTAAGCGATACATTATGCGCTGAGACTTGGCAGCTCGCATTATAACGCTGATTGAAAACGAAGGAGCCGATTTAGTCACACGAAAGGTATAAAGTATTTCTTGATTGGGAACTTTGTAGAAATATTCCACGACATCATGATCGCAGTTAGCATCCACTGTTTCCAAAACAACCTGAACTTTGCCATGCACCGACAACTTTAGATAAAAAAAGTTTAGAAAATTAGTATAATGTAAGAAATTGACTAAATACCTGCTTAATTGTAAGTGCTAGTAAAATCCATTGTAAGCAAACTCGAAATATATACATTATGATCTTCGTACTGTCAGCGAATCAATAAAATTGCACGCTATTCGAATATTTTTGACAGGCTATACTATTTTTATCTGAAATCAAATTACTCAATATTAAATACTTATAAAGTCATAAAGAGTTAATTGCTGCTAAGGGTCATTAACTTTTTGACTTTATTTGTTCTGAAATAAAAAACAGACAGTTATTTAATCCATATTAATTCTATGCGAATTTAATGTTTTAATAATATTTACTAGTTACTTTGTATGCATTATTTTATACTTCCACAGAACCTCCATTACAAAAGGTGCTGATCTCTGCGCTATTTTGAGTAGCATGCTTTGGATAAGAGGATAAAAACTCGGCACCGGTTAGATTTCTTAGAAAGTAAACGCTTACTTAATAAGGTATAAATATTAGATTTTCACGATATATATGATTTTTGATAAGTCATTTGTAATTAAATTTAGAAAAGACAGCCGCTTTTATTCAGAAGTGACTGCGGTTTTGTCAACATCAAATATATTTTTTGTTTTTTTGTTTTGTTTATTTAGCTCATTTAAATAAGACCAAACCAGTTGAAAATAAACATTTTCGACCCACAGTATTCACTTGCCATTTGGTCACACACCACATCTTGTCCATGGCCTTCTTTTTTGAGGGTCGGTTTTCGTTTTAGATTGCCAGCTGGATGGGTTTCTCTCGGTTTTTGGCACGTTTGCACAGACGAGTACCCCAAAGTGCCAAGGCAATGTAGTGCCACCTGACAATGTCTAATGATGATGGAGTAAGTGCAGCAGCAACTACATAATCACAGCCATAACGTTAAGGCAGACGCTATGCCTATAGTTGTTGCTATTGTTGTTGTTGCTGTTCACGTTGTTGATGTTGGCTACGTGCAGACACGCAGCCAGTCAACCAACCAGACATCCAACCAGCTGGCAAACAAACAAACTCACGCTGCTGGAGCCAACGAGTGTTGCAGTGCTGTAAGTGGGCTGGCTTTTGGGAAGGCGTGGCATTGGGTTGCGTTTGCTCTTGCGTTTGTTATCGCACACACTGGGGAAACTCAATGAGTCAATGACTTTCTGGTGTCGTTCGTTGATGCGCGACGCGGCTTCGTTGTCATTAGTAACAACACCGACACGCACTCACTGGCAGGCATACATACATACAAAACACACACACACACACACACATTTACACAAACACATGAATACGCATACACATATACATTTGTGTATTGGACTGGTCTTGTAGTATGTATGCTGGTTGCTGTGGGAAATTTGAGCGGGTCCGGCAATAAATTTGGCAAACAAACACGTTTTGGCTTATGTTTTATTCTTGTTGCTGTTGCTGTGGCCGTTGCGGCTGATGTTACGTTGCTGTCCTTGGCGTACCTAATGTGTGTCAACGACAGGCAACATTGTTGTTGTTGCGGCTTTCCTTTTTTTTTTTGTTGGTAATTTTGTTTCGTTGTGTTTTTTTTTAGTTACATCTGATTGTGATGCGGACTGTGATTCAGATGCTTTTTACGCATTCACGCGCCCAAATTGGGCAACACAGTATGTGGGGAAAACAGAAACAAATTATATGCCGCATGCTTTTAGCCTAAGTAATTATCATTTTTTGGCAACCAGCAACATTTGGCAGCTATTTGCTATGCTTTTTTCTCACTCACAACACATAATTTCCCTTGATACTCATTAGCCGCATCCTCTGCTGAAGCATTAGAAATTTATGCGCAGACCTCAATGCTTTAAGTGTGAAATTGTTTGCGTAATTCCAAGTAATTTATGCAAATATATTACGAGTTCATAAATGTGCCCACACAAATCTCGATTTATGGAAAGCTTTATTTTAAAATTTCACTTAAATGTCTTAATGCATAACAATTTATAAATTTTTTTTTTTTTAGCTCATCAATTCGTAAAAAAAATAATAATTATAAAACTTTAAGTGAATTCTTGAAAACTACAATTCGAGTTTCTCAAGTTCATCAAGCTCGCATTCGATTTGCTCGAAATATTATGTCCCATCAAAAAACAACATTAAAATCTTCCTAAATAATTGAAACATTAAACGGGGCGCTCACCCATTTAGCAAGGCCTTTGCCCGATACTTCTAGCTGCCTGACTGACCGCCTAGTGTAAACACGGAGCACAGCTGTTTGGGCCCCCAACCATCCCTGAAACCTGGAGCGTCTCGTTGTCGTGCCTAACCACAGACAACATTGTATGGGGCGCATGCGTTAAGTTTGCAGAGCTGCCAACTGCACCACCAAGCGAAAACACCACAGCAGAAGTCAGTTGCCGAGCGGCGTTGAAGTCAGTTGCTTTTCGAGGCTCGTAGGATACGCACGGCTTTAGCGGTTGATAAAATGCGGGAACTGATTGTGTAGTGAATCTGTAAGTGAGTGCTGTACTGTGCTGTGAGTGCGAGCGGTTCGAGTGCGAGTTCAAGTAGCAGTCGCTTCACATGTGTGGTGAATAGGCGCCGTTAAAGAGCGCGCCAAAGAGAGTGTACAGAATCACAGAATCACAGCGAAGAGCTTGACAGCATTGCTGACGGAACAGGCATCGCAGTAAAGTTGAATCCTTGCACGCGTGTAGTTGCCTGAACGGAAGTGCTGTGCGAGAGTGTATGGGCGCGATTCTGCCCGGAGTGTTTGCCGAATAATCATCTCAAACCCATAGCAACTAATGATTAGTATTAAGAGTTTCCAATCACTACAATAAAAACTGTGCCAAACATAAAATATTTCAAGCAAGTGTCCTAAATGTTATGTGCAACACAATTATAATCAAAATTGCTCAATAAATCAATGCGTTAACCAAAGGGCTTCTTTTGCCAATTCAACAATATAAAAAAAAGAAGCAAAACAAAGCAAAAACCCAAACAACAAAAAGTTACAGCAAAACTAAAACAAGCCAAACGGAAAGCATGTGGATTAGTAGCCGCCTTTTTGTGATTTGTTTGCTACTCAGGTTTGGTAGGTGCAACTTGTTTTCCTTACGCTCTCTTTCTAACTCACCAAGCTCTTAAGCCATGCTACCGGCTTAACTTAGTCGATTCGCTAGGCACGCGCCGCAAAGTATGCTTAGATTTTTGTTTTGTGCTCGGGTGCTTGTGTTTGTGTGTGTATGTGAGAGTATGTTTTGGTATGGCCATCAACAGCTGTCGGCATATTTCCATTTTAATGCTCTCCAAAACTTATTATGCTAAAAGGCGCTAAAGCTCATAAGGATTTCAGGGGATTTGACGGGCTTTATCAAGAATAGTAAAACTGAGCAAACACCTAAGTTTTTCATGTGTGTTTTTCATATTAGGGTCGGCCACCTTCTGTATAGAATACTTATTGTCATAACCTTTAAACTAAACTAGCTATGTATATATAAAATTTATTCACGAAAAATGAACAAATTTAAGTTTGTTTCGTAAGCCTTTAAGAAGAATTAAGGCCACCCCCAACATTAATACTTATATGCACATACGAATAGAAACGGTTTTTGGGAGGTGTTGATATAATTTATGGCTAAGTATTCGCTCTAGGAACTAAGTGCAAATGATATGGTTGCTTTATGATACAGCCATCGCCATAAAATGTGGGTCGTAACAACAAAAACTAAGCCAGCAAACGCTCAGAATGCGTATACATAATATGAAATTGCCTTATGATAAAAACTCAGGCGTCAATTTATGCCACAAAATGTTAGAGTACTCTTAGTGGAAATGTGTGTGTGTGTGTGTGTGTGTGTGAGTGTGAGTGTGTGTGCATAACAGACTAATGAAATGTGTCAGAAACAGAAGCAGAGCACTCGATCGAATTGGGAGGCCCATCGAACTCGTCGCACACACACACTCACCCACAGAAATAGAAATCAAAAGGAGCCTTTCTGAAAATTTGATATTTTCCAATGTTCATTGCCTAGCTGGCTGTTTGCATTTTATGATAGCTATGGTAATAACAACTGACGCACATATTTTTGCGAGAAAAATAAGACTAAAACGCCATATAGATATTTTATATTCCATGAATACATATACATTGAATGTTTTCGCACCCAAGCTGAGGTTGAAGCAAATGAAAAATATGCAAATGAAATTGTTGCTCAACGTCTAAAGGGCTCTCACTTTTTTTTGACGTTGTTGTCTCCTTTTTTATGCGGATAAAAATAAACATAAAATATAATGCGCTGCATGAAATCAGCACCAAGAACAACAAAAACTCGATTAACCCAACGAAACCTAGCCCAAACCCTTGCCTTGTTGTGAAAATAAAATTATGAAATATTTTCGTTGGCTTCGAAATGGGCTGTTGCACCCTTTGATTGATTGTATTTTAAATCTTTTGTGACAATCGCTTTAATTTGTTGTAGGATTAATGAAGAACGCCATCAACTTCAAGCCAAATTCGTTTCTAGACAAAGGTCAGAGTGAGCGCAGCTGGCTTTGAAATTGAAAAGAAAAATGGTTATAAGCTCTCGTATTATTTATATATTTCCTTATATGTATTTGGAGCATCCACTGAAAGGCTGAAATAAATTGACAATTGAAATTTGTATACGCTCTTATGAGTTTTTTAAATCTTTGTTTATTTTAAGAAGTTTTATAAACATTTTAAAAATTTGAACTTATATCAATATGGAATAAATTTGTTTCGTCACAAAAGTAGTATAGGAGCTCTGCATCAACTTTTGTTTGGCAATTTTCTACTTAGGTGATTTTTTTTTTAAAACAATTTGCGCAACAAACATTTTTACATCCCGTTCCAATTTCTTGGGTTTTGTGGGGCCTTTATGGTTCACTTTTTGGTAGGTCGGTCTGTGTGCACTTCGGCTTTGAATGGGCTTAGGGCCAGCAGGAAAACTTATTTTTATTTTTGAGTACTTTAGAACGAAGAAAAAATCTAGTTATTTACAATTATTATGACTGTTGCTAATGTTCTTGCGCAATGCGCGTTGGTCTGTGAAAGCTTGAACTTTTGGCCCCAACAATATTGACTTAGCGTACGCATTGCTCTTTGTGTGTTTAAGAATTGAATTCTTTGTTTTTCGGGTTGATTGCGCATAAGACACGGCCCATAATTTCCGGCATGGCCGCATTTTATCTAAGCACTTGCGACGCCTAAAGAGTTTCTGCCCAGCTTAAATGTGAATTGAACACATAAAGTGTATAACGATTTTTTTTTTATATAACGTATAAGTAGACGTATTATGAAGCTGGCGATGACTTCGACCTTCTTTTATGGCCAGGCCGTAATGGATAGTCTGTCTGCAAAATCATAAATACAAAACTGCACACGTGCCAAGTCAAACAACGGCACTTAAATGTCATATATACACACACAGAAGCACACCCACTCGCATTAAGGCAAAGAAATAATTTAAAAAGTGCCAAAAGGGCATAATCCAAAAAACGTCTGAGACGCCTCGCAAAGCAACCCCTCAAGTCGCAAGTGGATGAGAAACACACATTCCAAATGAAAGCCAGAAGAAATGTGCGACAGAAAACCAGCGGAAATGTGAAGCAAAGCGTTGGTTGACTAAAGAGCCTGCGGAGGAAAGGTAGCAATCGCGACTGCATTTGCTGCCGGTTCAGTTGAAACAGAGTGCAACGAACTGGCATTCAGTTTGACAACTTGTTAAATGGCAGCAGTTTTAAAGCCCCTTAAAATGAACCTGATTTTTAGGAGTTTGTTAACTGCGAGCAAGTAATTGTGTTTGATAAGCAATAAAAAATATATAAAGAAACTAAAAAAGAGAATTTTTTTTTTTTAAAGCATGTTCACCTCTTAATGTGCCACATGCTAACCGCTCTGAAACTGAAGTCAATTTTCTTTGTGTCACAGTCAATCCGAAATGTCCAGGAATGGTTTATGGCTTAGGGATGAAATTCGCATAACCCAAAATGTAGCGCAGCTGAAAAGACATATTTGCGTGAATGTTGGATTCATCACTTGAGCCACAGGAATAAGCCCAAGTCGAGGTGCTCAAAGAACAAGAAGATGATGAGAAAGTAAAAGAAGAAAAATAATATGATATGGGACCGGGACAAAAAGAAAAAAAATAAACACACAGAAACAGGAACAACGGAACACACGCACAGTAACGCTCGGAGCGTAGACTTTTTGTTTTCACAGGAAAGAATAAAAAACCTACAAGTGGATGTACACACACAGACAAACATACACCCACACACACAGACGCACAGAAGGACATGTGAGTGCGCTTTGAGGCACATGCTCGTAAAACATACCCTTTCTGCCCGAAAAAAATGAACCGAGTGCCAAGCGTACTCAAGACATACTTGCAATAATTTTATGGCCTAGCGAAGGCCCCGTCCTGCTCGCCGCCCCGAACAGCCGGGTGCCATGAAATCAGCGGGGAAAAGCGAAATGAAACGTATACGGCCAGAGACCAGAGAAGAACAGAAAAACGAAACCAGAAAGAAGTTACATAAAAATCCATGATGCCAAGCATAAAACAAAAAGCGCCTGGCCAGGCACAACAACAACAACAAAAACAGGAACAAGAAAAAAAAATTATATATATGTATGTACAAAAGCAAAAAGAACAAAAACAACTCTAATTGCAGACACAATGACTTGTCGGTGGCGGAAGAAGCAGAAGAGGTGCGGGAAACACTGGGGCCAGTAAGAGGCTTCTTGCTAGTACAAGGCTTGAACGAGTTGCAAGGATTTGCACAGCGCCGCAGGGACAGCCGCTTGGGTGGCACAGACAGCCCAGGCGCATTCATGTGGAATTTGAAGCGAAATGTCAATTTGAGAAATATATATTCCAGCATACATATAAATATGTGTGTATATAGTATACATATATATATATGAATAAAAACGAGTCTGTTTGTATGTGAAGGAAGAAAAGAAGAAAATCAAACCGAAGACAAAAATGTTATTCTAATTTAAGATAAGGCAAAATCTGTTTGCAAAGCGAGGCGTAAGCTGAAAACACAATGAAATGGGCTTAAATAGAAAGCTTCGTAGTTAAAATATAACAAATTTTAAATGGTATTAAAGTTGAAGTTCAGATTAATACCATCAAATGCCATTTCGAAAAAAAAGAGTATTAATTTTAAAATGCCATATCTTGTTTGCAGTTTGATTACCTATTCCTACTATAATTGAGCAATATTTTCGCATTTTGACGCATTTCGAAATTTATCTATTTGTTGACTGACAACTGAGCAATTATTTGTACATATAGGTTTCTTTCTATCTGCTTTTATACTTTACCATTATAATTGCAATATTTAAAATTGAAATAAAGATGTACCTGCATTTAATATATATTTTTTGTTTCCTTTATTTCGTTTCAGATGCAACGATTAGCGAACCCTTCGAAACACATTTACGTGGTCCCGGCTTTGTCATGGAGCCGCCGGGCCGCGTTGAGTTCTCCAATTCGTCCGGCGGCTGGCTGGATTGCTCTGCCTCGGGCAGTCCACAGCCAACGATCGATTGGGTGCATGCGGACGGCACGGCGGTTACAGAAATTCATGGTGTGCGTCGTGTGCTTCGCAATGGCACACTTGTGCTGATGCCCTTTGCGGCGGCTGCCTATCATCAGGATATACACAATACGATCTATCGCTGCATTGCCAGCAACTCTGTGGGTCGCATTGTGTCGCGCGATGTGCAAGTGAGGGCGGGTAAGTTTACCGGCCAACCAAACCAAATGCATAATATATTTTATATTATTTATATATTTATTTTTTACATTTTGTGGCAGTCGTGGCGCAGGCCTACAAAGTGGATGTGGAGGTATTATCTGCATCGCGCGGCTGCACCGCCATTTTGCGTTGTGTGGTACCCACGTTTGTCAAGGAATTGGTACGAGTGGTCTCGTGGGTTCATGAACCCGCTATCTACATCTATCCCTCGCTGCAAGGCGGTAAGTAACGAGTGGAGGGTAACGGGCGTGGGATATGCTTACTTACATACATTACAACGTCTATCTGTCTGGATGTCTGCGTCTCTGTTGCTGACGTAGCAGCAAGAGCACCAGCTGAATTCGCAGCCTCGGCCCTCGTTTACATCCTTGTCCCTGTCCCTGTAGCGGCTTACCAAGCCAACAAAGTGCATTGTTTGTTTGCAGTATTTGCCTCACATGTTTGCCTGCTTAACTGCCATCGCTTTGCATCTATATATGTGTGTATGCGCGTGTATGTGTAAGCTTATGAGTATCAGCGTGTGTGTGATACGCCCTATGTGCCTTGATGCATAATTAACATTGTCCTTTGGAAATTTGAGAAGCGCTTTTAACTTGCCTTAACCCTACTCGCAACTAAGGTGCAACTTTGAGCAATGATAAGTAGATGAGCCTTTGGCAAGCGCCTTAAAGATTTATTAATGCATAGAGAATACAATCTTAAGATTATGCATATTAAATTCTAGTGTCATGCGTTGAGAATAGGGACACAATTTAAAATGTTCTCAAAGTTACTAAATTATTCTTTAGGTTTGTAAATCGTCCTCTCATTAAAAGTTTTATACTTGAATATAATTTAACTGAATAGACTAAACGTGGCACATCTAACAAAAATTGTCATTTGATAAATGACTTTTCCATAATCATTTGTTTCCTTTCTTTTCAGATGGCAAATTCCATTTGCTGCCAACTGGTGAGCTGCTTATTCACAATCTGCAAGAGAGCGATGAATCTCAATCCTTCCGCTGTCGCAGCATGCATCGACTGACCCGTCAAGTCGTCGTCAGTTCACCCACACGATTGCGCATTAATTGTGAGTGACCCAATCACGACTGCTCATTCATATATGTCACACACACTCACAAAGATAGAGAGATGACATTCACAACTATCAGTAACACTAACCAATGTCAATCTCTACTCATATAGCGCATCGTGGCATTATATCACCGAGCGTTGTAGAGCACACATCTCATGTGCAGGTGTCACAGGATGAGGGCGCGGTGCTGTTATGCGTGGCGCAGGGTTGCCCTTCGCCCGAATACAGGTGGGTAGACGGTGCAGAGAGCACGGAATAAAATCGATGGCGCTGCAAGCCACATAGACACACATAACAGGCAAAACTTTTGACGTTGACAGCACTGCGTTCGTGTGCTGTCGTTGTGTGAGTTAATTGGAACGCATACACATTCACACCTACACACACGTGCACATACAATTTTGTGTCATATTTGTGAGCGTTTAGGGCTGTCAAGCATATAAATGGCAGACAACCGCTACGACTTGGCCATTAATTGTGTAAAATGTGTCGAGAGAGTTAGTTGTCAACTGTGTGGACCGCTAATTGAAATAAAAACTTTGTCCGTTGCCCAACTGAAAGTTCGACAGTGAAGTTTGCCTCTCAATCGTGTTCTTATGTTGATAACGTTGCGTGTGTGTGATCTGTGCGTATACGTATTGTATGCGACCATGTGAAGCATACAGTAATTAAAGACAAAGGCATAGATAATGATGTATATAGTCGTTAAGCTGCCAGGAAGGCAGCCTTTCCAGAAGGTGTAGCTCATGTGTGCACACATAATTACGCTTTGATAAGCAGACAAGTAATACAAAACTTTTGCAGTGCCGTTGAAGGGCCAAGGGGAGGGGGGGGAGAGTCAGCGGATGTACGTATCCGAGATACAATGCCAGACTGTAAACGAGAAACAAAAGAATCTATGCAGAAAGCCAGACAACAGCCGGATAGATGGATAGATTGCCGAGTAACAAATACAAAAAAAAAAAAAAAAAAAAAACCCGAGCTGTAGCCATTTCATAATTAATAAAGCTGAGAGTCTGTCGGGCAGGATAGTCGACGGAGACATTGGCAAATGAGCCAACCGTAGGGATTAATGCAACATTAAACAAAGCGAGAGTTGATAAAGCACACAAGCAGCAGCATGAGGATGCTCTGTATGAAAATAAAATAGTAAGGCCTTGAACTTATTTTTGTTGTGGCAAGTATTTATGGTATTCAATTTTAAAGATAACACTGAATATCAAACTTCTGAAATAGGCAACTATTAATTTTATTAATTTGTATATTCCCTTACAGCTGGTACACTCAAAATGGTGGCGGTCCGTTGCCTGTTTTAAGTGGTCCACGGGTGCGACTGCTGGGCCCCATATTGGCCATTGAGGCTGTGACTGGTGAAGATTCGGGCATATATAAGTGTACCGCCAGCAATGTGGGTGGCGAGGCGAGTGCTGAATTGAGACTCACAGTTGCCACGCCCATACAAGTGGAAATCTCGCCAAATGTTTTAAGCGTACATATGGGTGGCACGGCCGAGTTTCGATGTGTGGTGACAAGCAATGGCAGCCCCGTGGGAATGCAGAATATTCTATGGTACAAGGATGGTCGTCAACTGCCCTCATCCGGTCGCATTGAGGATACGCTGGTGGTGCCGCGCGTGAGCCGTGAGAATCGCGGCATGTATCAGTGTGTGGTGCGGCGGCCCGAGGGCGATACATTTCAGGCCACTGCAGAACTCCAGCTGGGCGGTAAGTAGCATTGACCAAAAAAAGAAAGAGGAAAAAAAGTGATTGAGATACACGGAAGGCCAAGTAATTGCGACTAAAATATTTATATGTATATCCGCAACCACGTTGTCCTTGCAGATGCTCCGCCCGTGCTTTTATATAGCTTCATTGAGCAAACGCTGCAGCCGGGACCAGCTGTGAGTTTGAAATGCTCTGCAGCCGGCAATCCAACGCCGCAAATTTCATGGACATTGGACGGATTTCCGCTGCCATCAAACGGAAGGTAATTGAACTTGTTGAAAACAGGCTCTGCATGCTGAGCACTGCGCACGCGGGCCAATGCAGGCAATGCCAACTCTGCGGGCGTTGCTGCAAAAAAATGCCACCGAGGCTGCATTTATTGCGCTCGTTGTGAATGTTTTTTTTTCTCTCTTTTTTTTTGCATTTGGCTTTCAAAACATTGCACATATAGAAAGTGGCTGCCGACTGGGTGGTGGGTGGCTCGGCGCCGGCTTTAGCGTTCATTCACTCTCCTGAGGGGGGATAACCATTGCCACAATCAAAGGCACTGCCACAATCACAGGCACAGCCGCATTCTAAGGACTTGGTGCAGCCTAGTCTTGTGCCGTCTAGCCAAGGTTCTGACTTTGCCTTTCTATTTGTTAATTAAGACTTGGCAAGTGTGTTGTTTGGCTTACGCATTTAATTAAATTTGTAGCCTGGCCGAGAGCCAAGTGCCAACTGGCGACTGTCAAGAGGCAACTGATTATTAAATTCTCAGTGGCTCTTTAATGACATTGACATTTGCATTTGACAGTCAAGCTCGGCAAGTAGTTGTCTTGTTTGGCACAAACAAATAAAATGCAACAGCACAACGATTGATTGGCAACCACAGTTGGTCCATCCTCTTTTATTTTCTCTCTCTTTATATAGCACTCTCTCTCTACTCTCGCTCCTGCTGATTTTGGCTTTGATGATGCTGCTCTGACATTGTCTTTGGCATTTCATTTGATTTTTACTGCTTTTTACTCTCTGATTTGCGCCAGCCCTTCCGCCGCTCAGTCTGCACTTCATTTGCAGTTTGTTGGCAGCTGCCACTAATTGTTTGAGTTACGTCTGTAATGATTTGCAAGTCAAAGTTGGTCCGTTGACCGTCGACTGTTGACTTCTGTTGTTGATTAAAAAATAGCTCTACTTCTTTTTTTTTCATTTGTTTTTTATTAACATTGACTTTGACTATCATTTAGTTTGCTCTGTTTGCAGACCAATAAAAAATCATGACAGCGGTTTTAGCTACCGACTTCGCTTTGTTGTTGTTGTTCTTTCGTGTTGCAGCTGTGCAAATTTACTGTTGTATTTTAATTAAAACTTATGCAATATGCTGACCAGAGGGTAAATTGATGACTAAATAAATAGTAATAGTCAACTATAAAATACCCTGTAGCCGTGGTTTAATTCACTCAAGAAATTCCTTTGCTTAGTTTGACAAAAACTGCTGCCCAATTCGAATTTATATGCATATAATGCAGCGGACAAAAAAACCACAACTGATATATGAATAGCACATACATAAAGTTGATCATGAGTTTGTTGTTTTGTTTCATTAAAGTGGTTGGCCCCTGTAATACTTGCCCCTCATTTGAATACGGTCCAATAGTTTGTTGGAAAGCTTGGCTGACCACAAGACACAAATTGATAACAAGTATTTTGGGGTGGACAGTGCAGACATTTTCTCAAAATGTGCATATATTTGCACTCGTTGCCCCTGGCTTTAATTTAAAAGTTATTTGAGCAACACAATTTTGACACATTGTGCCGAAAGGCATTACCCTACATGGCCAAGGGGTATGGGGTGGCAACCTAATTTGCCTGTGCTTCGCAATGCTGCATAAATTTTGTTGCTAACGTTGCTTGTTGTTATTGCCGAGTTTTAAGTGGTTTACATTATTCGGTTTAAAGGTATATCAACTTGGTAACTGTATTTATTTAATACACACGCAGACAGGCACCCAGACAAGCAGACAGCCAGGCAAACACACTGACTGGCAGGCAAGCAGGCAGGCAGGCAGAAAGGCAAGCAAGGAAGAAGGCAGGCAATACTGAGGCTCAGCGAAGATTCGGAGCTGGAGCAGACGCCTTGGGGCGGAAATTAAATGATTGCGCGCACGGGGTAACGCAACACTCAAACGCTCATTTTACGCCATTTGGAAAAGTTTGTCTGCGGCATGTGGCAAGTGGCAACATCGCAGGAGGAGCCACTTGCCTGGGTGCCTGCGTGCCTGCCTGCCTGGCTGCTTTGCTGTCGGCATGTGTGCGCTTGATGTGTTTGTCTACAACTGCAGGCAGTTCAAAAAGAAGTGTGTAATTTTGGCTTAAATAATTTAACGTTAAGTGTGGCCCAAATGAAAAGTCGTAGAAGAACTACAGCATGCATTCTAATAAGTGCAGCGCATTACAGTGATTTTAATTGATGCGCTGCGTGATAAAAGTTGTAAGAACTAAATTGTTATAGCCAATACTGAACAAGTAATAACTTTAAGGAACTTGGATCTATCACTTAGCTTACAATTAAGCCGATTAACTTGCTAAAAGTAATAACAATATGAAATCGTATGGCGATTATTTCTCTTTATAAAAACGTATTAGCAACCCATTGTAATCCGTAACTGTTTAAACACTTTTCACATTGCCAAGTAACAAACTCAACTCGTACAAATTGAAATTCATAATTTTGTAAGTTTGCAGACAAACTTTTTCAGTTCACACTGCATTTTAAGTTGTAGCTAAATCTGTTTTTTTCTTTCTTCTTTTGCCAAAATTAATTCACCCACAAGCCCACACACGCAAACTCACACACACACACAGAGACTTGCACAACAATCAACTAAAACAGCACACAAAAGCCGCGCCAACTATTAGGTTTATATTGTTGCAACCAAAGCGTTTTATGCCACAGCCAGTCCCCAGCCCCTCCACTCCCCTCCCCTCCTGACCCGACTTATAGACTGCTCTACACACACTCGCACACATACTCGCGCTTAAAGTTTTGCAATAGCGTTTAAGCTGTAAGCCACTGTATGGTTGGATGAGATGATGCTGGAGAACTCTTTCGGTCTGCCATGTTAGGATGTGTGCAACTTTGTTGCAATTTTGTCCTGGCATTGTTTCAATGCGCTCAAGTGTTGCAGTAAGCATCCATGTCCATGGCTGAGTATAAATGTATATATATATATATGGATATATGTACACTTGTGTGTGTGTGTGTGACTAAGTTTTGAGCAGCTTCATTTTCATTTAACTACAGTTGTTGTTTTTAACCAGCGTCGCGCGGCTTATGGGCCACTTCATAAAGTGCCAACCGCCAGACGCCAAGTTTTTTGGTTGACTTTGCCACTTTCTGGGGAAATCAGCGTCCAGGAAACTGCACTTACGAGCAGTGTGCGGCAAGCTAATGCATTCGTAAAGGCTCGCGAAGCCAGCTGCAAAAAGTTAATTAAAATTGTAATTACTTTGCCGGCTGTAACTCTAATGCCAATTGAAATGTTGCGAGTACCTCGCCCACAAACTAATGAGCCGGTTTCCGAGATGCCCCGTTTAACAATGAGACGCCACAAACCGCTTGTGTGATGTCAGTATGTTTTTTGTTCTAACACACACACACATAAATGTACATACATGAAAGTGTTGGTGCTTGTGGCACATGGTGTATGCGTAACATTGTTTTCCGTAATTAATGTCTTTGCCAATAAGACGCTCTACAGACAAAATCAGACATTCAAACAGATTTAATGCCAGCTTGAGCGCTCATAGCAGCCCTTTTTGACATTATATGCTATACTTTATGTTTATTGTATGTTGAAACAAACGAAACGGCCGCATTAAGTGGAACTCGTATCTGATGGTGCTTTCGCTGCTGCTGCTGCTAATGGGCGTGGCACATGACATTGAAAGCAGTAGTAATAGTGAAACTATGCTAAGCTTGAGAGCTTGGCAGAACGACAGCTTGACGGACGGACAGCCTTCATTACAGCTAAATAATGCAATGTTACGAATGCGCCGTGTTGTGTCGAAAACAAATGAAGCCCACAGCCAAAGGATTTGGGTCAGCCTGCATATGAGATGCGCCTTGTTGAGTTTGTACAAATATAGTATGTGCATGTACATGAATGTATATGCATAGATACATGCATATATGCATGTAGTTGCTCGTTAATGCCCCTGGCCCAAACGTTTAAGTATGCCAAGAAAAACAATTCCAAAATGCATATCGCATTGCGCATACAACACGTATGCCATGCAAATTCTTTCTATATTAATGTGTGTGTTTTATGGTTTATGTTTTTAACAACTTTTTTTTTGATTCTTTTTACAGATTTATGATCGGACAATACATCACCGTGCATGGAGATGTAATTAGTCATGTTAACATAAGCCATGTCATGGTCGAGGATGGCGGTGAATACTCCTGCATAGCTGAGAATCGTGCGGGTCGTGTGGAGCATGCGGCCCGCTTGAATATTTATGGTATGTGCCACATTCACAAAGCACACTCACACACAACTATAAAAAAGAAATCTATGTGTTTGTTTGTCTGTATACAGCTACTTTACACATGCACTTAAACGTTTTTCAGTTCTCTGAGTTTTTCTTTTTTCGGTGATTTTGTGTTGCCTACTTTTGCTCGATTTTGTTGTACAACGTTTTTTCTGTGTAACCAGTGCCTTTGCACCCTTCTTTCCGTTCTTTGTCTATCTTTGTCTTTGACTGCAGTTTGCTTTGCAGCTCTTAAGTGTTGTTCAAGGCACAGACATGCACATACACACACACACACACACACATACACAAGTGTAGTGCTCGGCACCTTGTTTTTGCAAGAAATCAAATATTTTTGTGTCGCCGGGCAAACAAAATGGCGTTGCCAAGCGCAGTGCAACACAAACAAAATGACAGCCATGGTAAAAATCTGCGCCATGTTTGCGCCCAACGTTTGTGCTGAAAGTTAAAGCAATCAGAAAAGCACACCAACTCGTAACTACACTATAAATCATAAGTATCGACTACCCAAATTATAGCAGTACCTAACAATTAAAGTTTTTCACGCTTTAAATGCATTAAATATTTAATTTAAACATTTTACTTCCTTGCAAGCTCAAGTTTTGTTAAAAAGCTAGGGCAAACATTAAACGCTGCTTAAGCTAAAAACCATTCAGCATCGTTGGCTATGTTTAAAACTGTGCATTGTCGCTGATTACGGACTTGGTAATGGCGGTGATTACAAAAATTTCGCCCCACCCAGACAAAGACATAGATACAGACAGCGACACCAAAGCGCTCACGTATGACATGCTCGAAAATTATGCATATTCCGCAGAAATTCACAAGCCCAACAACAACGACAACTGGGAAGACTTTGTACATTATTGTTGTTGTTGTTGCCAAGCGGCATTTGCTGCATTATTTCCTTCCGCATTTTGGAGAGGCACAACGAAAAGTGTTTCGGCGGCGTAGCGCACAGGGTCGGCCTCTGTCGACATCCAGGATATGCATATTACATTGTGCGCTGTTTCCTGTTGCCTGGCTTTAGCTTAGCAACCTTTTTGTTGTGTTTGTTGTTGTGCTGTGTGTTTGTTTGCCTTACATTTAAGCTGCATTATTAAATGAGCAGCGTGCGCAGAAGTCTGTAAAGCATTTACATTCGCTAACCGTTTGCTCTAACTTTACCAGGTCTGCCCTATATACGCCTCATACCAAAGGTGACCGCCGTCTCTGGTGAGACATTGAATCTGAAATGCCCAGTGGCTGGCTATCCCATCGAAGAGATTCACTGGGAGCGAGGGGGACGCGAGCTGCCCGATGATATACGACAGCGTGTGCAGCCAGATGGCTCGTTGACCATCAGTCCAGTGCAGAAACACACGGATTCCGGTGTCTACACGTGCTGGGCTCGCAATAAACAGGGTCACAGCGCCCGACGCAGTGGCGAGGTGACGGTCATAGGTTAGTATATATTTGTGGAGTGCCAACTCTTTTGGCCATTCGGTCAGTTTCATTCACAGTTTTTGACGACAGCAAGTGACCCACCCATACAACAAATAACAAGCGCAACGAATGACGCCAAGTGAAAATTACATTT
Organism: Scaptomyza montana; assembly: GCA_018904305.1. NCBI lineage: Eukaryota > Metazoa > Arthropoda > Insecta > Diptera > Drosophilidae > Scaptomyza > Scaptomyza montana. The sequence goes on from JAEIGR010000003.1 coordinate 2,895,768, forward strand.
TAATTATTAACAGCAAACTAAGTAGATCGTATGACGCTTCAAGTTTTCGCTTTTGCTTTTGCTCTTAATTTAGCTGTGTACCCTGCATTTGCTTTTCCTGTAATTAAATATGCGCAATAATCTAAGCTTAAAAGTTTGTAAATTAAAAAACAAAAAAAAGGAATCAACTAACCAACGTGGAAAGCGTGAATAGCGGCGACCTTTTTTCTTATTTCTTGTTGTTTTATTTCATTTCGTTTAATGAATTCGCGTGCTAATGAAGCGCTACGTTGATTAAATTTTCATAATTTGTAACCCTTTTTTTTGGATTTTCCTTTGCTTGTGAGAAATTTTTGCGCATAAGCAATGCAGAGACGCGGCCGGCACTTTTTTATTTTTGGCTATCACGCTGATAGCAGGTTCAGCACAGGCTGTTCCTCGGGCTATCTTACTCACAAAAAATCCTTGATAAAACCACTTGCAGTTCCACCTCGTCTGAGTCCTTTTCAAACATCCATACTACAACTGAACATGGGCGATCGAGCATCATTAACGTGCTCCGTCGTGAAGGGTGATCTACCGCTGACTATCAATTGGCGCAAGGACAATCGCCCCATAGATCCCACACAGCACATGTCCGTCAAGCAGGTGGACCAGTATAATAGCATTCTGGTAATTGACAATCTGGGCAGCGATCACACGGGTAACTATTCGTGTGTGGTGCGCAACTCGGCGGCAGAGGTGGAGAATTCGCAGGCGCTTTTGGTTAATGGTAAAGAAATGAGTTGCGAACACTCGTCTATACTGCATATGTTATTATAATCATCTTTAGTTCAAAGTAGTTGCGTTTTTTCGTATGCACTTTGTTAAATGTAATCAAGAATACAACATCACTATCAAACCGATAAACGAAATATTAATTGTCCTGCAAATATCCACATATACTACCTGTATATAATGTTAAAAACAACGATATTTAGTTAATCCATATATAGTTAAAGAATATACATATCGTATACTTAACTTTCTAAATCACTTTTACTTCAATCTTTTTGGAATGTTTGTACACTTAAGCTAAGTACTTTTTGGTAGAGTTTAACAATCTTTTAACAAAACTGCGAAGGTTTAGTTGTACATAAATGTATGTATGTGAACACTAATCAAATTCAATTAGGACTCATCGCAAACAGCAGCTCAGCGTGGGATACAACTTTATCATCATCACCATCAACAACAACAAAAACAACGGATTCAGGCTACAAGGTTGTTTCCATCACAGTTCTTAACGTTTCTGGTTGCTCTTTCCTACTTGCAGTACCGCCAATCATAGAACCCTTCGCCTTTCAGGATGGCCTGGCTGAGGGTATGCGAACGCGAACCGTTTGTGGTGTGTCCCGGGGCGACGCTCCATTGAAGCTGATTTGGTTAAAGGATGGTGAGCCGCTGCCCGATCTACTGGGTGCCAATGTCACCATGCTAGATCAGTATAGTTCGCTGTTGAGCATTCCCTCGCTATCGGCCACGCATTCCGGCGAATATACGTGCGTGGCCAAGAATCCGGCAGCTGAGATCAAGTATACCGCTCTGTTGCAGGTCAAAGGTAGCGTACTCTAGGTTACAATCCAGCAATCCCACACAAAAACCAATAAACAACACCACCGAAGTTCACCTGTCACAATTCACACCTAACACAAACTTAACTAAACTGATTGCCCCTCAAAAATAATTTTTGCTTTCTCGCTGATGTACTATTCAAGAAAAGCGCTTTTTAATGGTTTTAAGTTGTTAAATTTTTCGTTCTATTTCTAAGAAATAAACTTTTTGATACTTGTAATCTGTCTAACAAGCTAACTTGTAACTGAACGTTGCAAAACTCTTGCTTGAAGCCAATGGTGCTTTGTTTTTGACGCTTTCACTCTACCAAACAAAAAAAAAACAAAAAATTTAAATTAAAATTAAAGCCAGAAAATGCCCTGCTTTTAAAACCCATGAACCTTTTAATACGAATCCTTGTACTCTTAAGTCGCTTTGGCACGCTGTGGGTTTTTTTGAAAACAGTCTCACCAGGTAACCTTATGAACTGCACTGCTTTTTATACGCTTCTTAACCAAAAACCCCAAAAAATCTCACACATAATTAAGTAAACACATTATTATTATACATATGAAATATATTTATTATTGATAAGTTGCTGATCTATTTTTTGCCGCTTTTAATACTCGAGAATTGAATATGCTACATAAACATAATAAACTATGGCTGGCCTTAGTTAAAATGCGCTTTTCAAAAGTTTAAAATAAAACCAAATTTTCTCATTAAAGTTTAACTTCTGCACAAAATTACATCAAAAAAAATTTAGATGTTTTTTGGATTCTTGGATTTTGTTTACTCGGAAAAGCGCACAGAATTTAAAGCTAGCTGTAATTATAATTTATGCAAAAGCTCATACATTAATTAAAGAACATAAGCTGACTTAAGATTAATTTGCTTTTTCGCTTATTCCTTTTTGTTGCTATCTCAACGGTTGTATATTATATAAAATGCATAAATATTTTTGTTCCCTTTTTTGTTAGCGGCATTTTTTGACTTGCAGCTTCAAAATTTAGCGCACAACGGCTGCTGTTTGCCCGCCCCTCAAATAAAAAAGAAGAAAATGCTATCTACGTATTAAAAAAACTTAATGGCTAAGCCGAATCTATAAATGTGCTGAGCTTTATAAATAATACTATAAAAAAAGATATATATATAAATAAACAGAATGAGCAAAAAGGCCGAAGAAGATGCGCAGCTTATGCTTCAATTTGGCTTTGGGTTCTAGTTAATTGCTTACGCATTGCTATGCTTTGTACAAAAGTGTGTGTGTGTGCGTGTGTGTGTTTGTGAGGCAATTTCTCTACCCTTGCTTGTGTGTGAGTTTGGTCATTTTTGTGCAGCTGACAAAATGCATATGCGTATTTTTTGCAGAGCCACAATGTGAAATTAAACCAAATAACGAAAAAGTAAAAAACTATATATAAATTTAAAGCTTCGCAGTATTTGCTAATTTAGCTGAGAATGAATGTTTCATAGTTATGGCATGTTATGGCAGCAGCAGATTATGCTGCACGTTGGTTCCGTTCGCTTTTGTTTTTTGCATGTAACTATAAATGTACATAAGTTGCCTTCTCTCATTTTTTGCTGGTGCCAGCTGCCATCTGCATGCGCATTTTGCTGGTAAAATGAATTTTAATTTTATTTATTTATGATTTGCTTGGTCTCTGCTCCGTTTTGATGCACAAATGTTTTTGAATTTCTTGTGTTACCCTAATTTCGTCAGACTCAAAATTATCAAATTCAATGAAACAATTTCATTTCAATCGCTTTTTGTATAAACTATGTAAGCATTTAATCGTGCATGGCGAAATTGAGGCATTATTTAATTAAAAAACACATGTTTGCATCTATTAATATAATTTAATTAATTTTTAATACCCAATTACCCAGGCTGCTGTTGTGTGCAAAGATTTTTTTTCCAACTAGTCGCTATTAAGCAACGCGCTGTCGTATATACCCAAACCTGCTTTATAAACAACATACAACGTATGAGAAGCAAAATCCATACAAAACCGCTAAATGCTTTTTAATAAATGCTGTTAATTTCCTTTATTATACATATTATACATAAACATGAAACATTTATTTTTTCAATTATTGCCTGAAAAACAAAAGGCGAGAAATTTATGGCATGGCCAAATATATAATTTTAAGGGGCCTATTAATTATTGAAATCCAATTTGGCGCTGCAATGCTTTTTGCTTTGGGCGTGGCACATATTACTTTTCAAAACTATTTATTAAAAGCCTGTTTGGTTTTTGTTTTTGTGCAATATACATAAAATATATATATTTTTTTTATTTGCAGCTGCGTGCCTAACAATAAAACTCATATAATCGTACATATAAAACATTTATCTTTAAGTTGCGATTTAATTTTAATGCAAATATTTTATAATTCGCTTTGGCATGCCTTTGTTATTTAACTTATGTGCCGACGGGAGGGAAATTTTTTAAGTTTGTTGTACTACAAACAGCAACACAGCGAGGCGCAGAGCATGGGCTAAAATTTGACAAGAACTTAAATAAAAACAAAACAAGGCGGATGATTCTATAATAATAAAAACAATTTTAAACATGACTATAAAAATCCTTGCACAACAACCGCCAATCTTAATGAGTTTTTCCCACGGATTAAATAATGAACAACAAATCCTTTATAAAAGCATCGAGTTTTTCATTTCTTTCAATTTTGACTCAGTTGCATAAATATATTTTTGTTGAATTTTTAAGCAAAAACCAAATACAACATGTTAAAAAAACCATATGATAAACCAAACTGTAAATTAGTTAAATATTTTTCTATATGCTAAAAACCTTTCAATTACTCTTAACAAATTTGAATAGTCACAATACTATATTTTGCCGTTTTTACTTTGCCAGAAATTTTCACTTTTCCGCTCTGTCTCTTTTTCTATCTCTGTTTCTTCATTGTAACCTTTCCGTATGTCTTAGAGACTTTTTCGTTTCAATAACTTGTTAATAGATTTACACAGTTTTCTCATTGCTAATTGACAATTTTCAATACTGCATGTTCCACAGTACCGCCACGTTGGATCGTAGAGCCTGCCGATGCTAATGTGGAACGCAATCGTCACATAATGTTGCATTGTCAGGCACAGGGTGTGCCAACGCCCAGCATTCTATGGAAAAAGGCTACAGGTAAGTTGTCATAACTATATATATCGTTCCGTTTTATCGTTTATCGTACGAACAGAGCTAATGAGCCAATTTTAACTTGTACTATTTATGTGTTTTGCTTGTCTCAACAGGCAGTAAATCTGGCGAGTACGAAGAAGTTCGTGAGCGTCCCTTCACCAAGTTGCTGGGTAATGGCTCAATGCTGCTGCAGCATGTGAAGGAGGATCGTGAGGGATTCTATTTGTGTCAGGCGAACAATGGCATTGGCACGGGCATTGGAAAGGTCATACAGCTGAAAGTGAACTGTAAGTATTTCTGAGGGTGTGAAATGCCAAATGGAACGTGGCAATTTGGTTAATTGCAGCGCTGCCACCTCGCGGGATTGCAATTATGTTGCTGTTGCTGCTGACATAATTAAAATGTGAATTATTGTAATGTTTTGCAGCTTCACCCTACTTCTCATCCACCTCACGCTCGGTAACTGTTAAAAAGGGCGACACAGCGCTGCTGCAATGTACCGTAAGTGGCGACAAGCCGATTAACATTGTGTGGATGCGTTCGGGCAAGAATACACTGAATCCATCGACCAATTACAAGTAAGTGCAGTGAGTCGATATTGCAGTGCAATGGCTTACCAAACCCAATTTCAATTCCCAACAGAATATCCGTAAAGCAGGAGGCCACCCCAGATGGCGTTTCAGCGGAGCTGCAGATACGTACTGTGGATGCCACTGATAGTGGTCCCTATTTCTGTCGTGCCAGCAATCTCTATGGTAATGATCAGCAGCTGGTGCAGCTGCAAGTGCAGGAGCCACCCCAGCCACCCAGTGTCCTGGAGGCAGCAATGATTAGCAGTCGCTCTGTGAACCTTAAGTGGCAGCCCAAAGCACTTAGCACCGGTGATGTGTCGAAGTATATTGTGGAGTACCGGGAGGCAGATCGTAAGATTAATTTTTCTCTAGAAATCAACACACATTATAGCCACACACATATTGTTCCAGCTGTTCTATTCATCGACCAGTGGCAACATCTGGAAGTCAAAGATCCACCCAGCTTTAATGCACTGATTGAGAATTTAAAGCCGGCAACCCGCTATGCTTTCAGAGTGATAGCCGAAGGTAATGCGGGACGCAGTGCACCAAGTCAGGAGCTGATTGTGCGCACAGAGCCCCAACGACCAGCTGGGCCACCTTTGAATCTCTCCGCACGTCCACTCTCATCCACGGAGCTGCTAATCAGTTGGGTGGCACCACTGCCAGAGCTGCGACATGGCGATATACAGGGCTATAATGTTGGCTATAAGCTGGCCAGCTCTAGCAATACGGCTTATAATTTTACTTCCGTTTCGGGCGATGGTGAGGGCGGCAATGGAGAGTTACTGCTTAGTGGACTCTCCAAATTTGCACGCTATAACATTGTGGTGCAGGCCTTTAATCAAGTGGGTCCCGGGCCGCTCTCAGAGCCAACAGCAGCACAAACCATGGAAGATGGTAAGCAAACGAGCCTCTTTTTATATATTCAACTAAGTAACTAATATATTCACTTTTAGTGCCTAGTCGCCCGCCAGAGGATGTACGGTGTGCCGCCTTGACGTCCCAATCGCTACAAGTATCCTGGCAGCCACCTCCAATCTATCATACAAATGGTTTGCTGCAGGGCTACAAGCTGGTATTTGAGCCCATCATTGATGATATGGTGCCCAATAAGGATGAGGTTGAATCCCGAAAGACCACTGCGCTGACCACAGTGCTCACTGGACTGCGCAAGTACACCAACTATAGTATTCAGGTACTGGCACACACTCGCATGGGCGATGGCGCTCTCTCCAAGCCGCTCTTCTGCCACACCGAGGAGGATGTGCCCGAGGCGCCATCTGATATTAAGGTGGTTGTCAGTTCTCCACAATCACTCTTTGTCTCCTGGCAGTCACCGATTGAGCCCAATGGAGTCATTACCAAGTACAGTCTGTACACGCGCGTTGTCAATGGACGTGAGGAATTGAATAATGAGAAACGAAGTTTGCCCTCACAGCAAACGTACTACGAGGCCAAGAATCTGCATCCCCACATGGAGTATCAGTTCTGGGTGACGGCTTCCACACGTGTGGGTGAGGGTAAAAGCTCTCGCGTTGCTTCACAGATAACAACGAATCGCGTACCAGCCAGAATTATCTCTTTTGGTGGTGCTGTGGTGCGTCCTTGGCGCTCCACAGTCACCCTATCTTGCACTGCTGTTGGCAAACCCAAGCGAGAATGGTTTAAAGCCGATGTTCCACTGCGTCAAGGTGGTCTGCATAACTCACAGCTGTTGGATACCGGCGATTTGATCATCTCTAGTTTGCAATTGGCGGACAGTGGAAACTACAGCTGCCAGGTGGACAATGGCATTGGTACAGATCGGCTCACGCACATGCTACTTGTCCAGGTGCCACCCTCGGCACCTGTGCTATATGTCACCAGCGCCACCTCGAGCAGCATTTTAATGCATTGGAAGTGTGGTTTTACTGGCAATGCCCCAATAACTGGCTACACTTTGTTCTATCGGCGCGCCACTGGCAACACGGATGAAATGCAGCTCTCGCGGCACGCGTCTAGTCATGAACTGAAGGGTCTTGTCTGCGGCAGCACCTATCAGATACATCTGAATGCCCACAACAAGGTCGGTAGCTCGCCAGCCAGCGTTATGCTACACGTTCGGACGCAGGGCCAAGCGCCTGGAATGCCAGCTTCTACAAGTTTGCTGGCTCCTAACTCCACATCGGTGCTGCTGCGATTGCACACGTGGCCAGACAATGGTTGCCCCTTAATGTACTTTGTGCTGCAGTACCGAGCGGTGACAGATGATCCCGACAGAGAATGGATACTGGGTGAGCTAAAATGTTTCTCTAGATCAACGATCAACAAATAATATACTAATTATTTCATCTCAGTTTCAAATGCTTTGAAACCGCAAAGGCGCGTGGTCATCTCTAATCTGCAGTCATCAACGCTCTATCAGATGAGAATGGAGGCTCACAATGTGGCTGGTGTTTCGCAGGCAGAGTTCAGCTTTGTGACACTCACCAAAGATGGTGATCCACCACCGCCAGAGATTGTGCAGCGTGGTCAGCGCGGACCAAGTGTCTTTTACGGCAATGTTAATCTGCTTATACCGAGCATTGCTGCTGTTTCCGGCATGATATGCACCATTGCCTTGGTTGTCATCTGCTATCGGCACAGTAAGTTTTGATTGAGTTTGGTGTTTATATTTGTTTACTTATTGTTTGTGTGTTGTGTTTACAGAACAAAGCAATCATATACAAAAGGAATCGCTTGAGAATCGTGCCAACTCTGAGGCGGCACAGCGTGAACGCTACTATGCCACAATACATAAGGTTTCCATGCAGAACAATGACAAAATTCCGGGTAAGCGTTAAGTTGATCGTAATGAGTATTGTTCTAATTCCGATTTCGCAGAAACCTCTGAGGACATTTCACCATATGCCACCTTTCAATTGTCGGAGGCGGGTAATATGTCACAGCCACATCATGGCGGTCCAGCCAATACGCTGCTGCACTCGTTCATGTATCATGAGAGGGCTTTGGCCGAGGGCTGCTCATCGCCACCACCAGCTGCGGTATTAAAACCAACCACCACCACCACCCATCACCACCACCACCACAACCAACGTCCACAAAAGACAATTCATAATTATTATCAGACCTCACCGTTTCATAATATCGTGCGTTTGTTTATTCATTTCTTTGATTTTAGCTCTCTCTCTCTCGCTCTATCGGAGAGATTATTTCTACAATTAGTGTGTGTATCTCTATAGACTACTTACTATAAAGAGTACTACGTGCTTTTTATGTTATTTTTATGCTCGTGTCTTATGTTCATCTAAGTTAACTTAAGTGCAAAGCCGTATATAAGAGCGAAGCGCTCTGCCTCGTGTCACATATCAATCTTAAGTTTCTCCTTTGTGTTTTGTTTTCATTTGAAAGCGTTTACCATCCCCAGGCGCTTTTGTAGTCGCTAGTCGCTAGTCTTGTTGGCCCAAAAGGACCATTCAAATTAATGTCATGCTTTGTTTTATGCACAGTCCAAGAATCGAAGGCGTCACTCACGCAAAACTGAACCGGAAAGTGAGGAATCTGAATCGGATCAGGATCAATTGACTTCCAGCCGTACCGAGTCTTCCAATCAGCATGAGGGCAAGATCAAGCACAGTAAGTCGTTATCCAATGCACCCTTTTTCCTGCAATTGTTTATTGCTCCTAGTGCTCTTGGGCTATCAAATGGAGTAATCTACTCGCTCTCTTTGCAGACTCAGAACCTAGACTAATTCAACTATTTCCAAATCACAACATATCGATTACTTATCTATAGTAGATCAACGAAACAATGCACCAACTATTGCCACACAATGCACTTAAATATACTATATTAATATATATTTGACCACTTAACTAAAAAGACTAAGAAAATAATCAGAAGAATATATATTGTAATGTGGGCAAGTCAAGTTAGCTTTAAGTTAGCTGTAAGTTTTGTGCGTGTGTTCTTTTTCCCCTATCCAAATGCCAAATGTTTATACTTTTCCCATATTTTCTTTCTTTCTTTCTTTCCAAAACTGTTTTAATGCTGTTAATGCGATGCAGGCATCATCTACCATGGAGCACAATCAAGCACATCCTCCGATCTGTCACCAATGTCCGAACAAAAATCATTGCCACGACGCGGTCGCTCCAGGTATCATCATCAGCAATATCAGTTTTCCACCAATACAACACCGCGTCATCACAATAGCAACAAAAGCAACAATAACATTACCACAAACACAACCACAAATACAAATACAGCAACATCGGCAACAAATTCTAACAAAATTCTATCACCACGCAACGGCGTTGGTGGCAATCTGAAATCAATATCGAGCACATTCAAATCACAAGACTCCATACAATGCCACATACCCACATTGGTTAAGTCACCATCGATAAGCACACAACAACAGAAACAGTTTCACAAACAACAGCTACAACAACAACAGTCGAATAGTATTAAATCCAGTCAGAACCCCAACCCGACCCAGTGCAGTAGCAGTAGTTTGAAACAACAGCAACCATTGCTGATCCAACCCAAGCTCCATCAGCTCGAGCCGACACCAACGACAACGATGCATGCCATTAATGGCCAGGAGCTGTTGGGCTTGGATGGAGGTGTTAGTACATTAGCATCTGTTGTGCCCGTCACTTGCATGCCACCCTCCTCACAGTTTCGACCCATACCACACAAGTCCATAATGCCCGCGCATGAGTCACACCTCAACCACCACAACCATCATCAGCAAAATCATCATCAGAGCGGTGTCGCTGGCACCGCTTTGCTGAACCCGTCGACGGCTCTGCTGTCCTCAAAGTTCTTTACGGCACCAACGCTGCCGTTGCCCAAATAGGATACGGCCAATGGGGGGAGTGAATATATAGCAGGCGGTGGTGCTGATAGCAGCAGTAGCTTTGGCTATAACAGCAACGAAATATCGTGCACCTATATGGATCCCATAGATCATACATGAGACTTGGCTTACGGTGAGGTGTGTGGTCCTGAGGGCGCCCATTAAAACAGCTGACCACCACCACCACCACCAAAACCAATAAAAACAACCACAACCAACACAATTTGTACACAAATATGTCTCTATCTCTGTGGTTGCCAGCCAAATCAAAACTTTATATAGTATCAAACAAATCTGGATACTCTTCTTCCCCCCTTCCATTCACGTTCAAACAAATCATGCAGAGCCGGCATATTGCGAACGCTGCATCCGCTGCAGCTGCAGGCCGAGTGCACCGCGGGTGCCTTTCATCGTGGCGAACGCGATGCTGGCGAGCACATCGAGCTGGCCGAGGTTGAATGCGATGTAGATACGATTAAGAAACTAAAGTTGGGACAGCGCTCCTCGCTTTGGTCACGTCCAAATTCTACTACATCTCAGTTGGCAGTGCAGCAGGAGCATCAACAACAACAGCAGCAACAACAACAACGACAGCAACAAGCGCCACAGAAACGAGCACATTCAAAGTCACCGCAACCGCAACAACAGCAGCCATTACAACAACAACGACCCCAACAGCATTCACCCGCTCCAGGCCAAAAATTGCTTAGCGAAAAATCGGATTATTCGATATCAGTGTGAGACATTGGTAAGATCTGATCACAGCCAGATCAGCAGTTAGGATGAGGTCAGACTAACAAAGGAAAACAATAGACGTTAGCGCAGTTAATCGAATTTTTTAATTTTGGGCAAAACTGGTGAGTTCTAGACTCGCGAGTTTTAATGTTTAGGTAAACAACAGCTGAGCCGTTTTAGTACCTACATTTTTGTAATGCCTCCCATTATAACCACTCCACACCACCTCCGCCTTGACCCCCGTTACCAGCTTGAAAACCTAACCCAACAAACCAAAATTAAATCAAATCAAAACACACAATGGACAACTTTCGGACAATCAATATATCAAAATTATTTGCACAAACATCCGTTAAAATAATATTTGAACACTTCCCATTTGTTAATCTCTCCATTCCCGAATATATATTTATATAACGCTCATATAACTGTATATGCATATATATACAAATTTAATAGGTAATTACGATTTGTGCATGTTATACGGCATGCAACCAGAACACAGGTCAGTTATCGAAACTTCCAAAATGATGTTGTATATACTATATATATATATATAGTACTACACACAGTAAAGTACTAATATGCATACTTATAACTATTACTAACCTATTTTTAAGTACTTACGACTATTTGTAACTCGAACCACTAGCTCGAACTTACTATTGAATACTAACGACGCATCGTAACGCATTGTATTTTTGCGTATTAACTCGTAATACTTATAATCGAACTGTTTTTGTATGTAGAAGAGGTTGTATGTAAGTATTTTGTGGTTTGTGGTCAAAAGAAAGTTCTTTTTTATATATCATATGTGTATATGTATGTATTAACTTGTACTGAAACTTAAGTTATGCCTAATGCTAAGTATTTTTGTAAGTTCTCTAATTAATTTCGTTTTAAAAACAGCATTTTCCATTTGTAAAACGAGGAATTTAAAATTATAACTTATAATAAACTTAAAGGCAAATATGCTGTGTACAAATCTATATACATATATACTACTTATATCTATGTCTAAATACTTACGATATGTAGTAGAAATGGTTTAGTATTGGCTCATGTACAAACAAACACATACACTTACATAATTATGCACACGCAGACGATAAAACTATAGTAAATTTTGTATATAGAAACAAACACACATATATAATAAAAATTGACTGATAAAAAAACACAATGAACATAGCTCCATAAAAAAAAGATTAAAAATGTTAACTATATGTATTTGATATACTACAGGAGTACGAATCGCCAGGTAAATCAGTATTCATCATATATGATATGACATGATATAGTATCACACAGTATCTACACACAATTAGTGTGTTTCCATTACAATAAACTGTCGTTCGTCAATGTGTAGATAAATGTTTTTAACAGCCCAAGTATAACAAAATCAAATAGCAAGTCGTAATCAAATTTTTCAAACAGGAAATCACACTTATACACAAACACACACAACCATTGTAAACTCTCACTCACATAATATACACTATATGGCCAAGTTAAGAGCAGTTCAAGAAACTACAAATTAAAATTAGTTCATATGGAATAATCCAAATATTAATTAGCTGTATTTTAAACTAGTCAACCAAACACACACATTAAAAAATTAGCAAGCAGATTCAACAGATTGAAGGAAAGGAAGCAAAACAATTTCGGAAACCATGTGCCAAAATTTGTTTAGGAAAACAATTCAACAGGAAATCGTATTAACCAAATATACAATAAATGAAGCCCTGAACTGGATGTAATAGCGCCACAAATAATAAACAAAACAAAAAGGAAAATACATACATATACATATATATAGTGTATGTATTTATAGGTATACATGTTACAACTTACAGACAAATTAGAGCAAAGGCTATAAAAAACACCTTTGGTAGCCAAAAGAGAAAGTCTGCATTTACGAGTTTCATTTGCTGCAGCGTCAGTTTCAAACCAACAAAATCAAAATACAAAAATAAATAATATTAAATAAGTAAGAAATCAAAAATTATTTAAAATTTATGTGCAGTATTTTTTTTTATATATAATTTACTAATACTGAGGAAAACGCATTGCAGTATTTTTACTCTGTTTTTAAATACATTTATTTATATAAAATATGTAATAAATGGTTTATTAAATTTACATCGAATTTTACGAATTTATTAAAAAAAAAACCAACACAAAAAGATGCAAAGTAAAAATCAAAAAAAAAAAAAAAAATGTTAAAAAAAATCGAATCAAAAGATGGCAATTTACTCAAACAACCAATAAAAATACAATCAAAAGGAAAAAACACAACAAAAACAATATAGTACTTAACGTATATATGGGTATAATAAACAAACAAACAACAATTTTTATGTTTAACAATATAACTAGCACAAAAACTACAAAATAAAAAACTATTAATGTAAAAAAAAAAAATAACAGAAACCATTCAAATATATAAAAATAATTTTTAAAAATTTTATCAAGCCTTTTTATGAGTTCGGCGGTCTTTCGCTTAACTGCCTTGGTTCCAAACAAAACGTATGCAACGTTTGTCAACACAAAGATACAAAACATTGCGAACTCAAACGTTTCTTTACACGTTTACCTTTCAGCTATTTAAGCTCGTGCGCTGCGATGACAGCGATATCAGTATATTGCCATTGGTAAGAAAAGCCTTCTCTCAGGCCCTCGTATTGGGAACCTTTCAAGCAGATGGTTTTATTTCAGTTGCTCTTCCCCTCAGCCCGGCAATTGTACGACAAGCGACAGGCCAGCGACAACAAAGAACGGTAAAAATTTGTAAGTATTTGTGTGTATGTGCGCTTTTTTTTGACGGAGCTATTGAAGCCGAAAAATTTTACAAATGCCCGATTCTGTTATTTGGCATAAAACTTTAACATGCATTTTTGACTTAAAATCGCGTTGTTTAACTTTAATAGTTGTTTTTAGTAGTTTTATTTTTAAATGATGGAAGTCGAAAGATTTTAAATGCCAAGTCGATTTTATTGGAAAAATTTAAATAAAAATATTCTTAAAAGTCCATACTAAATGAGCTTTATTAGCAATGACTTTTAAGATATTGCTTTTGAAAATCGCGTCAGTTTTGCCGAAGTTATGGAAGTCGAAAGATTTTACCAATGCCCAAGTCGATTTTATTGGCATAAAACTTTAACATGCAATCTGACCAAAAATCGTATTTTGTTTATATGTATTTATTTAAATGCAGTTTTATTCTAGAAAGCAAACCATGACTTTGAAAATATTGATTTTGAAAATCGGGTCAGTTTTGCCGAAGTTATGGAAGTCGAAAGATTTTACCAATGCCCAAGTCGATTTTATTGGCATAAAACTTTAACATGCAATCTGACCAAAAATCGAATTTTGTTTAAATGTATTTATTTAAATGCAGCTTTATTCTAGAAGGCAAACAATGATTTTTAAGATATTGCTTTTGAAAATCGGGTCAGTTTTGCCGAAGTTATGGAAGTCGAAAGATGTTACCAATGCCCAAGCCGATTTTATTGGCATAAAACTTTAACATGCAATGTGACCTAAAATCGTATTGTGCTTATGTGTATTAATTTAAATGCAGCTTTATTCTAGAAGGCAAACAATGTTTTTAAGATATTGCTTTTGAAAATCGGGTCAGTTTTGCCGAAGTTATGGAAGTCGAAAGATGTTACCAATGCCCAAGTCGATTTTATTGGCATAAAACTTTAACATGCAATCTGACCAAAAATCGAATTTTCTTTATATGTATTTATTTAAATGCAGTTTTATTCTAGAAGGCAAACCATGACTTTTAAGATATTGCTTTTGAAAATCGGGTCAGTTTTGCCGAAGTTATGGAAGTCGAAAGATTTTACCAATGCCCAAGTCGATTTTATTGGCATAAAACTTTAACATGCAATCTGACCAAAAATCGAATTTTCTTTACATGTATTTATTTAAATGCAATTTTACTCTATAAGTTAAACAATGACTTTCAACAAATTGCTTTTGAAAATCGGGTCAGTTTTGCCGAAGTTATGGAAGTCGAAAGATTTTACCAATGCCCAAGTCGATTTTTTTGGCATAAAACTTTAACATGCAATCTGACCAAAAATCTAATTTTCTTTAAATGTATTTATTTAAATGCAGTTTTAATGTAGAAGGCAAACAATGACTTTTAAGATATTGCTTTTGAAAATCGGGTCAGTTTTGCCGAAGTTATGGAAGTCGAAAGATGTTACCAATGCCCAAGCCGATTTTATTGGCATAAAACTTTAACATGCAATCTAACCAAAAATCGAATTTTCTTTACATGTATTTATTTAAATTCAATTTTAGTCTATAAGTTAAACAATGACTTTCAACAAATTGCTTTTGAAAATCGGGTCAGTTTTGCCGAAGTTATGGAAGTCGAAAGATGTTACCAATGCCCAAGTCGATTTTATTGGCATAAAACTTTAACATGCAATGTGACCAAAAATCGAATTTTCTTTAAATGTATTTATTTAAATGCAGCTTTATTCTAGAAGGCAAACAATGACTTTTAAGATATTGCTTTTGAAAATCGGGTCAGTTTTGCCGAAGTTATGGAAGTCGAAAGATTTTACCAATGCCCAAGTCGATTTTATTGGCATAAAACTTTAACATGCAATCTGACCAAAAATCGAATTTTCTTTAAATGTATTTATTTAAATGCAGTTTTATCCTAGAAGGCAAACCATGACTTTTAAGATATTGCTTTTGAAAATCGGGTCAGTTTTGCCGAAGTTATGGAAGTCGAAAGATTTTACCAATGCCCAAGTCGATTTTATTGGCATAAAACTTGAACATGCAATCCGACGAAAAATCGAATTTTCTTTACATGTATTTATTTAAACGCAGTTTTATTCTAGAAGGCAAACAATGACTTTTAAGATATTGCTTTTGAAAATCGGGTCAGTTTTGCCGAAGTTATGGAAGTCGAAAGATTTTACCAATGCCCAAGTCGATTTTATTGGCATAAAACTTTAACATGCAATCTGACCAAAAATCGAATTTTCTTTAAATGTATTTATTTAAATGCAGCTTTATTCTAGAAGGCAAACCATGACTTTTAAGATATTGCTTTTGAAAATCGGGTCAGTTTTGCCGAAGTTATGGAAGTCGAAAGATTTTACCAATGCCCAAGTCGATTTTATTGGCATAAAACTTTAACATGCAATCTGACCAAAAATCGAATTTTCTTTAAATGTATTTATTTAAATGCAGTTTTATTCTAGAAGGCAAACCATGACTTGTAAGATATTGCTTTTGAAAATCGGGTCAGTTTTGCCGAAGTTATGGAAGTCGAAAGATTTTACTAATGCCCAAGTCGATTTTTTTGGCATAAAACTTTAACATGCAATCTGACCAAAAATCGAATTTTCTTTACATGTATTTATTTAAATGCAGCTTTATTCTAGAAGGCAAACCATGACTTTTAAGATATTGCTTTTGAAAATCGGGTCAGTTTTGCCGAAGTTATGGGAGTCGAAAGATTTTACCAATGCCCAAGTCGATTTTATTGGCATAAAACTTTAACATGCAATCTGACCAAAAATCGTATTTTGCTTATATGTATTTATTTAAATGCAGTTTTATTCTAGAAGGCAAACCATGACTTTTAAGATATTGCTTTTGAAAATCGGGTCAGTTTTGCCGAAGTTATGGAAGTCGAAAGATTTTACCAATGCCCAAGTCGATTTTATTGGCATAAAACTTTAACATGCAATCTGACCAAAAATCTAATTTTCTTTAAATGTATTTATTTAAATGCAGATTTTACTCTATAAGTCAAACCATGACTTTTAAGATATTGCTTTTGAAAATCGGGTCAGTTTTGCCGAAGTTATGGAAGTCGAAAGATGTTACCAATGCCCAAGTCGATTTTATTGGCATAAAACTTTAACATGCAATCTGACCAAAATCGAATTTTCTTTAAATGTATTTATTTAAATGCAGCTTTATTCTAGAAGGCAAACCATAACTTTTAAGATTTGCTTTTGAAAACCTGGTTAAGTTTTGCCAAAGTTATGGAAGTCGAAAGATTTTACCAATGCCCAAGTCGATTTTATTGGCATAAAACTTTAACATGCAATCTGACAAAATCTAATTTTCTTTAAATGTATTTATTTAAATGATTTTATTCTAGAAGTTAAACAATGACTTTCAACAAATTGCTTTTGAAAATGGTTCAGTTTTTTGCGATTATGGAAGTTGTTAGTTTTACCAATTTCACATGTTTATTTTATTGGCATAAAACTGTAAACATGCAAGAGTGAACCAACCGATCACGCATAAACTCCGTCAAACTGAATGTGTATGCGTTGGATTCTCTAGTTTTGATTTTTCACCAGATACGAATTAACAAGAGAACGAAATAAAAGTGGAAAAAATAACTAAAACTTAAGATTGCGTTCGGGCGTTGAAATCATCGAGGAGTTGCGTGTAACGAGGGTAAATGGCGTTAAGAGAGTTCGAAAAATTTGTACAAAATAATTTTCTTTACAGAACATGTTTATTGAATAGTCTTAGCTAGCAAAATTATATTTTTTTTTTTAATGTTAATCTTTTGAACACAATATTTAAAGCAAGAACACTGGCAACAGTAAAACACATGCAAAAACAAAAATGCTTGCCTTGTTGCTGCACACGAATGTACATCAACTGTCCTGCTCTAACTACAGAGAGCGATCGTTGCCTTCCACAAGTCCACAATTCCACTTGTTTCACTTATCCACAAAGGCAGTAAGCCTGGAACTTTGCGCCTCTTTACATCGCTGGAAGATTATCGTCCGTTTATTTATTAAAATTAAAATTGATACGCCTTATATTAAAAGTCAAATTGTGCTTATATTACGCACTGAACATACGCAAAGTGCTTATAACATCGTAGAATCGCCGTGTAATTGCTTTTTAAAGTGTTTTCAAGCAAATGAAAATTGAGAAACTCGCGCCATTTTGGTTGCTGCTTTGCCGGGTCGCGAAAAAACTTAAAGAGAGAGGATAACGGCGCCCATACGTGTGTGTTGTTGTTGCGTTTAGCGTAGCATTGAAGATGGTATTACTAATTACTTTATTTTATTTTTAATTTTTTTTCTTGTGTGTGAAATGCAGTGAAAATAAAATAAAATAATATACATATATAGAAAAGAATGATGAGATGCATCTCATCATTTAATTATTGTTGTGTGTGGGTGTGAGCTTTTTGTTTTTGTGAAAGTGCTCAGTGAAAAAAAGAGAGGGAGAGAGAGAGGGCATTTGCATTGAACTGTATGTATATATGTTGTTGCTGCTACCGGTGAGTGCATTCTGCGTATTCTATATTATTATATTGATTACCCTGTTTATAAATCACCCTTTTACTATAATTAGATTGCATACAATTATAGAAATAAGATTAATTGCTGCAATGTATAAATATTATTTTCTGAACGCTTCAATACACTTTATAAAGACAAGTTTTTTGCTTAATTTAAACTTCTCAAATATTTTTATAATCGGAATCTGTATACACATATAATTTGTTAAGTAGTAGCTTTTTATTTTTTTTATTAAGTAGAATTATTTTATTATTATAACTATTCTCATCAAAATATCACCATACAAAATTCATTTACTAACTGTAATGCATATTGAAAGTAGTTTTCCGAACTTTAATTCAGTTGCATCCAAAGAGTATAGAAAATCTCACACATTTAAATGTGCTGCATATTCATAGATGTACACAAACAGCCAATTTTCATTTTTGCAATCGCTGGTCATTCAAACTCTTTCAAATTTTTAATTCTATGACACTAGCCAACAATTATGACATCACAACCAGCATACAGTTATGCATAGACGAATAAAGACCAACTAACTGATTCGTTCTTCGTTAATTATTCGTTTAGGTTTGAGTATCGAATGTATTGGCAGTTTCGTTCTTTATTAAATGATACGGCCAGTTTGAGCATGTATGTTAACTCATAACAGAGGTTTGTGACTCGACTGTGAAGTGTACTAAAGCCAACGAATGTACTCATCATTGAACGAATGCTTGTTCCACTCCACACATAACGAATGTACTCCACACATATCGAAATTGCTCTACTCTGTTAATAGCTTAACCTTAATGCTCCTCTCACTAACTGTTATACGCACTCTAAATCTTGATAGGCATAAAAAGTACCTAAGCAAAAGGATGTTCCCCTTCACGCTTGCGTAACTTTAAAGCACCGTTGAGAAAATGTTCAAATTGTAATATAATTGGCTTGTCAACTTGAGTTTGGAAATCCCCACATTGTTGTTGTGGCCGCAAACTGGACCCCATCAATCAACACAACCACACGCACACTTGCATACGCACGAACGCACACACACTTACACACAAACACATCGAGATGACAGACAACTTTTTGCGCGTTAGAATGTGAAAAATGTCGATCAAGTTAAGACATGACCAATAAAAAAAGGGTTATTCAAGCAAAGCAGACGTGAAAAAGATATGCCAAAATAAAATGAACGCAAAACTTTCGAATGGCCAACAATTTGTTAGCCGCAATACTTGGCGCCATAACAAATTTATTAAATAAAATATATTTTTTAGGTTTTTTTTTGCTTATGCAATAGATGAAATGGGCATAAGAGCAATATAGTATATGTAAATGTTTCGATAAATATAAATTGAAAAGGGAAACCTTAACAGTGTTTCGTGTTCTTTGTCATTTTGCAAGCGATTTTCATGCGTCCCAAACAATTTTGTGTCTGGTCAGTTGTGAAACACACACACACACATACACTTATACATGCATACATATCTATGTATATATACATATATGTATATAATATATATATATATATTTATGTATTCATTGAAATTACATATATATTACGCACGTGACCATAAAATGCTTCAGTTTGTCCTTGTCGTTCGTTCGTTCCTTTTGGAATTTTTTGTGTATTTTGGTCATGTAACGGTAAAAATTGTTTGCATATTGTTTTGCGCTGGCTGCCATTGTGATTTGCACAGCGCCTCAACTAGTATATTGTGAAACGTGTGCCAGATTCAATAAGGCAAATGAAGCGATCGTAGCGACGAAGAGGAAGAAGAAGCCGCCACAACACAAAAACTTATACACATATAAAAAAAAATAGCAAACGGCAAACCAACTTTCGCTTTTCCTTTTTGGCTTTTGTTAAGCAAATTAAAATAAAATATGTGCTTAAATGTCCATGTGTGTGTAAGTATTTGTGTGCTAGTGTGTGTGTGTGTGTTTGTTGGCCCTGCAACTGGCTTCAAACGGAACATAGCAATGCCAGCATTCATTGGTCACGCACGTGCGCCTGCGGCTATGCAACGTTTGTCGCCCATTCCCTTTGCGACAAGCATTATGGCAACCTCCTTACCCACATGACTATTGGACTGCCCTGAAAGTCTACACACTCAAATTAATGGCTGCCATTGCCATAAGTTATGCAGCTGCATATTAAACGCATGTGTTTTGTTCCTAGAGCAAGACAGAGACAAAGCCTATTTCTGCTGCTGCTGCTGCTGCTTGTCCCTAGCCAATGCTTTGCGGCATTTACACCAATTATCAGGCTCACACACGCAGCCAACAAGTTATATCATACTGAGATTGAGAATATATTGCATTGCTAATGGTCAATTTTCACACGCCTGCTTAAGCAAATGTTGGTCAATCCAGTAGCGAGAGCATATTCTCAGACACCCCACTCCTCTTCGTCGGCGCCTTGTCCATATCTCTATGTTGTGTCGTGTGCGCTGCATAGACAAACAAGCTGCTCGAATAGACACGCCAGACAAGCGTACATTCAACTTAGTGTCCTGGTTACATATTTACACATTAAGTGCGATCATAAATCAGTTGGATTCAATTCACTTGGCTAAATTTCTCTCTAATTTCACTTAACAGCTCAAAGGTATCAATGACTTGAGTTGACAAAAAAAAAAAAAAACACTGAGACAATGTTTAAATCTAATAAAAAGACAAACTTTTCTTCTTTAACTTTGGCTCGCATGTTTGCTTGTCATATTGCCGTTGGAATGTACACAAATATATTTACTTCCTGCTAAAATCGTGACTACTATCATTCTTATGGGTTAAGAGGACTTTAGCACGCTCCGTCCAGGAAGCTGTCTGCCAGTCGCTGGAATTTTAAATTTGATTGCATGTGCAGGAATATGGGGCGACAAGTGTGAAGGACAACAACATCTCCTAGATGGCGGTGCCAAACAACGCGTAAAGTTGAAGAGCAGCCAGGAAAACACACACACACACACACACATAGACAGACAAACAGACATGGCACACATACTATGATGTGCTATGTCTGTCAACAGCGACGCTCAAAACCATTTCAATGTCTGCAATCTATCTTACCAACATTCACACTCACATTCACCCACTCACTTACTTTCCCTATCTCTCTCATTCTATATATTTTTGAGTGACACTTTTTCCTTCAGCTGCTTGTCGTTTAGTCCTGATGGCATTGATGGTGATGGTGCGCTTAAATGCGTTGATTGCACCAAAATTGAATCTTAAAAACATATTTGCATTTGATTATTTGTTGCTTGTAATTTATATGCAAAATTAGACCAAAATATTATACTCTATGCTTTAATGGCCAAACCAAGCCCCCCCCCCCCCAAACTGTGCGTGTGTCTGAGTATGCTCGTGACATATTTTATTTCAATACATATCAAGGCGATACGTGTCTGAAATGCCAGGCAAACAAATAACTGACATGATTTCAGAAAACCAACCCAAAAAAAGGTCAATAAAAATATACAAATATTAACATGTGAATGGAATGCTAAATAGGCATTCAAAATACAATTTAGTTTAACCTAAACACCTTAACAAGCAACATTAAGTAATTGAATATTCAACTTAACTCAACTGTTATGGATACTTTAAAAATGTTACAAACGCTTTGGAATAGTTAAAGCTCTTGTTGCTGTCCCAGAGGGAATGCTTAATATCGGGGGTCCTGTTTTTTATACAAATTTGTTTGCCTGCAACTGAATCAGTGGTGAAGGTTGCCGATCTGTTTATTTTGTGCCGTTTCGTTCCTGATGTTGAGATTCAGCCACTGATATGTAAATGCTTTAATTTCGCAGCTGTAACATAACATATACATAAAAAAAAACTCCGTCGGTTGGGTAAACAGACTCAGACAGAGTGGCTGACTGACTGACAGACAGACACATTGCTTTCTGTTTACCTCCCCCCCCTCCCAGTTTGTGGCATGTTCGATGTCGCTGGGTCTTGAATAACCCCGCATCCAGCACTTCCAATTGAATCGACTTCCTACCATCGCTTTCGTGTTTGCGGTCGCCAAAAAGAGCGCGTTGCATGTCCTCCCTTTGGATGTGTTGAAAACAAGCCAAGTGATGCGAACGCGGATCCGGATGCTAAAAACACGTAAACCAAAGTTGCACTTGCTTAAAAGTTTCGGTTTCTCCACATTTTGTTGCAAATAAATTAAGTGCAGGCGACGTTGAGGCTTATTGGCAGAGCTTTCGCTTATTTTAAAAACAAGCGCTCGAAGCGACGTTGCGACGAAGAGACGAAAAGACGAAGGGAGGAAGTGATGAAGGTGGGATGTTGTGGTAGGGGAGCGGCACAAAAGAATAGCACAACTTGTTTCCGCTGCCAATAACCTAAACTAACGGTGAGAGTAAACAAAAAACTGTTGCAGCTGTCAATGCCCCGTCAGGCATTATCAGTGTTGACTTTACCTGCCAACCATTAACTTCCCCCTAAGTGTTGTTACCTGTCAAAGTCAAAACATTGACACAAAGCAAAATTTCCATCAAATTGCCATTTAAAATAAGCGACACCAATAAAAAAAACTGTTAATTCCTGATTAAAGTCAATTAAATTATGAAAAAGGTTAAAAAATAAACCTGGAAAAACTCTGTTGATGCAGTTAATTATCATACAGTCATATTTAACTGCGTTAATTGCATGCCATGAATGATACTCCGCAGCAGAATCGTCAGCTTTGTGTTAATCCAAGAATCCAATTAACCAACAGTTAAACATGTATATACGTGCAAAGTTAATATTCATACAGCAGCTTAAAGTGCTTCATTAATTAAAAATAAAATACTTAAGATGATCTTTTGATTCTTATAGTTAAAGAGAGATTCGTTTAAGGTAAAACAATATTGAAATTTTATATCGTGATTAAATAGTTGGACTGCGCATCCGGGTCGTTATCTAGTGCTTAATACCTGGACTTCATAAATTTTCCGATTCTTTTTTTATATATTTCTCAGTAGAGCAGTTAACATTTGAGTAAATTGTTGAAATGCACGGAACTATCATAACTCGATGTGGCTTCTAGAGGACAGGCTATGGCTAGCCTAGCCCCGACTGGCTTGCAGAACAAAGTTTGCCGGCAGGAAGTGACAGTTGATTTAACACGAACGCACATACACACACACACACACTAGCACACTCTCTTATAGACAGACACGGTGCACACCTGTCGTCAAAACTTGCATAAGTCATGAAAATGCATGCACTCAGCTCCGAAAGGCCCCGTCCAGAATTTTATATTTTTTTTTGTAAAATTTCATAGAGTTCTTTCTATTCCTCTTCCTTATCCTGTTCCTCTTCCATTAAAAATGTCAACTCGAATGATTTTTGTGCTTGCTTTACTTTTCGCTTTGATGCAAATGCCAGACCACAGCCTCAACCTTTGCCCCAGCCCAAGCTTTAGCTCCATCTTCAGATTGAGCTGCAGCCTCGAGTTTCGATTCAGTGAGACAAAATTTATGTCAGCTAATTAAATTTAATGCGCTTTGTGTGACATTTTGCACAGCAATGAAACAGTCAAGAGGTTGAGCTTGACTTGGATTGGGTCAGGTGAGTCAATCCATATACAGGAATTTTAAACTGCATTAAAAGCAAATGTTCTTAAATTTTTGATCATGGCTGCAGTGGAAATAAGTTGTTAGCCTCACAAAGAGAGCTTCATTGTGTTAAAGTTGAGTACCAGTTTGTGACTTAAAGACAAAGTTCTTTAATAAACTTTAACAGCTAGCTGACACAGTAAAATGGCCAAGAACTAATGAACATCATTTACATTTAGCTTACAGCTAGCTTTACATATTTTAATCAGAGTTTAGATAAATTACCTGTGCAGCGGAAAAATTTATTTTCAAGGCTATGAATTGTAATTTGACGAAAAAATCATTAAACTGATAAGATTTAAATATATTTGTTGCTGGCTTGACAGATGATCCAATTAACTGAAGAAGCTATGTAAGATATTAAGCTGTTGCTATTTTTGCCATAAAGCTAAAATCTTTTAGATTGATATAAGCAAGAAAAAATATTAATTCATAGAATTCAAACACTTTGTCGCTCTTTTCTCTCTCTCTCTCTCTCTCTTTCTTTCTTTCCCTTCTATCTTAGCAACCCAAAACGTGCAATTTCTTAAATTGCCTGTCTTCTTTATTAAAGACTCATTGCTGACTTGCTTAAAGCTGGTTATGAAGTGTAGTTCCTGCAGAATGTTTCGTTTTTGGCAAATTTATGAGACCAACAACAAAAATTGAAAGTCAGAAACCCTTTGGCTTAGATTCTTCTTTAGTACTGCTACTGCTGATTTTTCCTTCTCTGATTACCCCCTTACTGCCAGTGTTTATGTGCTTATTTATTATTTCACTTTTATATGGGCGGCATTTCTTTGGTTGTGGTTGTGCCAACGATTTGGGTTGCTTTCTGGAGGCTTCATTTTTATGGCAATTTGACGCCATTTTATTGTCACACCGCAGTGTTGGCCACTTTAGAGTTGTCTCCGACCGTCATAAATTCCGCCACGTTGGCCATTTTGTGGCATGCTGGGACATTAATTCGATGCCAATGTCCAATGTTGACGTTGTTGTTGCTGTTGTTTCTGCTGCAGTTTTTGCTGCTATTGTTTCTTTTGCTGCTTACCGGTTTTACGTTTCCGCTCGGCGAAAGAACATTATTTATTTGCACTCTTTCGTGTTGTTATAGAAACTTCATTTTTTTGTCGGCATTGCCTGCTGATTGGAAATTTACACACACTCTTGTGTGCTAGGGTTTTTCAATTTCGTGTGAGGTAGCAACAGCAACAACAACAAGCACAATTCCAAGTGCAGCTAAAGTTATGGCAGGAGAACGAACACCTCAAGAACTGCGTTAACCAGTGGCAAAGGAGCAGCATTCGACTGGAGTGTGTGTACCTTAGTTGGTTTGTGGGTGCTTGTGAGTGCTTGTGTGTGTTTGTGTGTGTGGGTGAAGGACGCAGTAAGCAGCAAAATGCCAAACGCAAATGTCGCCAATATCCCAACGGCAATCGATGAAAATTTATAGAAAATTGCGCACAAATAAAATTTTACGTTTGTTTGCTTTTTTCATTTACGACGGCAGCACGCATAAGCACACCCACTCGATCTCGTCTCTCTCTCTCTCTCTCTCTCTCTCTCTCTCTCTATGTTTCTCTTCCTCAAGTAAATGCACCATCTATCCCACTGTGCTGCTTAGCTTGTTGTCATGGCTTATTTCAATAAGCAATGCATTTCAATGCATTTTCTTTACTTCTGCTCGTCATCGTGTTTTTTAGCCGCAACAAATCGATTTGCAATGCTGCAATTCTTGTTTAGTTTCTATTTTGTTGTTTTACCCATAATGCTACGGCCCCACCTACAGGCAAGTTGCCCACATGTGGCGAATGTTTGTGTACTTCCGTGTTTTGTATAGCATGAACGACGCAGCTCGAAGCTGTTAATGTTTACGATTGTCGTTTTCCATTTCAGTTAATTGAAACATACAAAGGCAACTGGACGCCAAGAGCTACTAGCTAAGATATTCTGCATCGTTTTCCAAGTCTGCTGCCGCGCAAGTGCCTGAAGTACCCAATTCGCAGTATTTTTGTATGCGTTTTGTTGCTACTGTCTTTAAATTTCCAGCGGAAAGAAAAGTTTGGGAGCTGTTGGCGCTGCTATTACTTTGAGCACTGCTGGCAATGTAGAAAAACTCAACAAAGCTTTGGTCCATGCGCCGAAAAGTATGCTGCACTTAAGCTATAAACCAGTGCAAAAAGCAACGCCTGTTTGTAAAATTTAAAGCCATTCCAGCAGGTTTATTGAAACGAAAAGATGCCTATTTATTCCCAGAGAACTAATAGATAATAAAAAAACAACTGCAGGTTTATAATCTAACCAATAAAAAATATTCGTACTAATAACTTTACATTAAACTCGCTGACTGGTTCACATTTAAAAGGAGTTAGCTAAAGGCACTATTTAAAATAAACATGTACAAACAAATATATTTATATCTGTACAAAATCCACAACAACTTTCTTATTTCTTAAGTTAATTATCAGAACAGCACGCAAGGCTCAGGTGTGTAAGTATGTGTGTGTTTGTGTGTGCAAACTTGTAGTACAATCTAGTTAATTATACGCCTTATCGTGTATATTTTTTATTGGTAGTAACTTTTGTGACCCAGGCTGCATAATTAGCCTGAGCTTTAAGTTTTTTGGCAAGACCGCTGGGAAATGAGGAAGGCAATGAAGCCAACAGCAACAAAAATACAGTGAAAACAACAGCAACACCAGAAACTGCATAAACAAACAAATTTTGCAAAAGTTTGCATATTTTTTGGTTCACGGTAATTAATACAATTAACAATTAAATAACTTTAAGCTCAACTCCCGACGCCTCAATTAGGCGGCCAGCGCCTCGAGGGAACAATTAGAATTTTCTCCTATTGTTGTTGTTGTTATTTTTGCTGTTGTTGGTTTTACTGCTACTGGCCGCACGTTATTGGTCTGTGAGTATCGACATACTTGCTTGGGGTCGAGGCCAAACACAAAGCAACCAAATCAACCGCAGAGCAGAAGGCTGAAGCCAATCCCAAAGACAAGTGCATCAGAATAGCCACATATAGCAACCAGCAGCACTTTATGCGAAAACATCGAGACTCCTAAGTGCTTTGTCTGTACCAGAATGAAGATGATTGCAACAAAAACACAAATACTGCATATCAATAACTTTCTAAATATATGTATATATGAATATAATATGCATATGTGTGTATGTATGTGCACATTCGGTTTCCTTTAGGAAATCTCCATATTTGGTTGGGCGAGCAAATTTTCCACATCATTAGGTGGCAAAGAGCTAAAGTAAGCTATTCGGGGACTTGTTTTGCTTGATTTTCTGGCGCTTCTTAGCTTTTCATGGCTTTTAGCATTCGCGTTGCCCACCAACTGTTTTTGATATAGTTCGGAGTGCCATACAAACTCATCACACACCATATTCATCAACTTGATTTCTGTTTTTGCCATGTGTCTTACTCTCAATATCTCTTTCTCTCTCTCTGCCACTCTCCCTATCTCTCTTACTATATCTTTCTCTCTATCTCTCTCTCACTCTCTCGCGCTTTCTGTCTGTTTTTGTTGGCCCTGTGTTAAGTCACTGTTGAAAAACGCCTTTAATTTACAAAAGCGCCAAGTGCCACAATGGAAGGCAATGGCAGTCTCAATAAGTTGAACAACTCTTTGAATGGGTAAAAGCTATTCAGATGCCGGTTGAGACCAAAAGCAACATTGTTTACAATAAAAATAACGGTATATTTGAGCTTACTTTCCAGAAAAAGTTTTGGAATGCTGACTGGGAACAGATTATAGCAAAAAGCTTCAACGAAAGCTTTACCAATTTGAAAAGCTTTAGCCTAACACATAACTTTTAACCCATCGAGGACAAAAGTTTAACAGGTCTTTTTATAAGTCAAGGATGGGTTTATTTATTTGATTAATGTAACTGCTACCGTTTTCGAAATATTATTCGGACTAACACACACACACACACATAGGAATACTTTAATTGCTAATAGAGATAGGTGCATACCACTAACGACACATACGTAGAGATAGTAACCCCATAGAGATCCTAAGGAACTTTCTTAAACTTAAGCAAACACTCGTAGAGTGTAAGCTGCCGCGTCTCGGGCATTAACATGAAAACGAGTAGTCCAAAGGCGAAGCTCAGACCACCAAATATGAAAAAGAACACCGAATCCCTTAAAATGTGTTCAAAAGCAGCCACCATGAGACCCAGATGCAGTGCCTGCTCACAGATGAGAACGCCAGCCAAACAACTTGCCTTTTGCACCACGCCAAATGCCTCTCCAGTGTAAACCAAAGCGGGCACAGCCACTCCACCAGCCACAATGAACTCAAAGAGCAGCATAAGCAAAGCAATTGCCTGCAGATTGATGTCAAAGTAGGTCTTCTTAACCGACTCTATATGTTTAAAGACGCCGCCAACCATGACAATCACAATGCCTGCCACAAATAGCGACAAGGAGCACAGCTTGCGCCGACCTTGCCAATCCACTTGCAAGGCGCCAGCTACGCTGCCAAGCAGGCCACAAAATGCCAGCCAGTACAGGCAATTCATATCACACCCGAGGCCATGCCAGCTGACCGCTAGGAATGCGCGATTGTAAGGCAACGATAACGCTAAAGTGGCAAAGCAACGCAGCAAGAGCACCTTTCCTAGCGGCAGCAGACGGCGCAACCAGCGTTCCCAAAAGAAATCCTGCGAAACAGCCGCAAAATGCTCCCAGTCACGTGTATTGTGCAGCTGTCGGCAATCCTCACGCAGACGCAGCAATTCTGTGCCAGACTGCGATTGGCCATTAAGCTGCTTCAGTGTTTCTCCCACTGCCATGTTTCGATCCTGACGCAGCAGCAACAGCGGCGATTCCAGGCGATAGGAAAGTGAAAAGATGACCGCAGCTACACCCAAGGCGGCCAAAAGAATGCCATGAAATTGATCTATGTGCATGGTGTGTCCTCGCTCCTTTGGCTCCAAGGTGTACCAGATACGCGCATATAAGACCTGAATGCAAACGCCCAACCAGAGAAAGATGCGTTCACAGCTCAGCAGCATGCCGCGTATAGACTTGTGGGCCATCTCGGAGCCAGTAACTAGCGCCTGCACTTGGGTCAATCCATAAGCGGTGCCAACACATACGCTGCTGTAGAAAGCGGAGTTGAAGTTACGCGGCAGAGCCAGATTCAATATGCCAGCCACAAGTAATAGAAATCCGCTGGAGGTCTGCAAATAAACAATTTAAAGGTCATTCGAGAATTGAAAAATTTGCTTAGCTTTTGAAGCTGTATTAAAATACAATTTAATTAAGAACGTTTTGTTGTAGAAACATTTATAAGAGTTGATTTGTTTTTTATACGGTATTCCCCCGATCTCACACAAGCATAAGCAGTAAACTCTCAATTAGATTACCAAAGTTAATTGCTAATGGCAAATGTGAATTAAAGTTTATCAGTTTATGGATATAAGATAAGCAGCTAATAGCTGCAGCAGCAGCACAACACTTACATAGGCTACGTTTTTGGTAACGCGCTGCACAATTAGCGCCGCCAGCAGAGCACCAACCGCGGCACCAATGAACCAGCTCATCATTACATTGTGCGTACTGTAGTTGTTGTGGAACTTGCCAGCGGGTGTATCAAATATTGACCAGGCCAAACGCATACCACTGCCCACAAATACTAGCGAAGCTATATGATATAAAAAGATGCAAAGTGTCGTTATAGTAAGTTTTTCACACCAAGTTAGTTCGGATTTTACCAGCGGTCATAGATTGGAATTGAAGGCGGTAGCGCCACATGAGCCGTAGCCAGGGCTGTTTGCCCTCTTCCTCAATTGTTGGCAGTAATGACATTTTAAATTACCTTTCGCGTATATTGCCAATCTCGAATTGAAATTTACTTGAGACTATTGATTTATTTGTTTGCTACGCACTGGGACTTTTTTTTTATAGAATTTTTCCCTTGGAGTTATAGAACTTATCACTTCTTTGCCGTCAATTTCACATACTGAGTGTCATATTATTCGAGTTTTGATTTGGCGCTGCTTTATACATTCACTTGCCCACTGAGAACTGGGCTGTTGCTGTTCGCCTGACCGACCGGTTGCCTGTGCAGTTGATAAACGGAAAGCACACACAACAGTTGTTTGAAGTGCTTGAAGCGAGAGCGTCGAAGCTCTGATAAGATAAACACAAATACAAACAACAAACAAACAAAAGCACAAAACTTATCAATATGATTAGTAGATAAATAATATGTTAATTAAATTTGAATAGTAGCAGGCATCAGAAGTACGACGAGTAGACACAATACGCCATATAACTCCTAAGCAATATGGCGACATAAAGGTAAAATTTTCATGATCTACACTGACAGAAACATGTTCCATCTTAAACAAATTAATAAAAATAACTGATCAAGTGCAATATTCAAAGTCAACTGTTATAAAATGGTGGTTACTGGACGCTAACAACGCTGATGACGGTAAATGCAAGAGTTTTGAACATTCGCTGGTATTGCTTGTTTTATCAGTTTTTTAATATAAAAATTTATGTAGAAAAATTGTTTATATTTTTTTTTATAAGGTAAGGCGTATAAGTATATACATATATGTCTAAATATAGCTAGTATTACATGGTAGATAGTTTAAGTTGATCATGAAAAGTCTCGAAACTTTTGCTGCGCCTGTCGCAGCGTCAAAAATTTGGTCTCTGGCAAATACCAATGACTGAAAACAAATCCCAGCAACATAAATACGCCAAGCCCTGAGAAGTAGATGCCATCAATGTCCACATTGAGATCCACGTTACATATAGCCAACTGTACAGTCAGCTCCGCAATATACGCGAATGCAATGCACATATGCTTCACAGACAGTGGAAAGGCCTCCGTTAGATAAACAGAGCTGGATGAGAAGCTGAGTCCCGCAAAGAATTGAAAGATAAGTAGCAGCCACAATGCCTTCCTCAAGTCGGCGAGCCTTACAAAGTCAACATCCGAAAATCGGCTGGCCAGTCCTAGGGCCGCTCCAGCACAGATCATGAAGCCAATCAACTGAGTAAGCTTGCGGCCAAGTGTATCCTGAACAAAGGCGCCACTGCAGCTACCGGCTAGACGTAGCAGCCCAAAGAGCACATAGGGACCACTGCTGATGCCATAGACCCGGTTGCTGGTTACTGTGAGTGTGAAGATAACCAACATGCTTGTACTCATAGCATACAGAGCGCGTAGCAGGCACAGGCGCAATAAGGCTGGCAGCGCTTGACACCACGCTTTAGTCAAGCTCAACGATTTGTTATGAGCGATATAAAAACTGTGCTCCGACAGCTGCTCGTTGGTTTCTACGGTGACAGCTCTCGGATACTGCAGTTGAATAAGCGCATCAATGGCCAGCGCCTCCTTTCCTTGGGACAGAAGGTGCACTGGTGACTCCACGCTGCACAGGGTGGCCAGGCACAATGCAATGGTGCCATAAATGGCACACAAAATACCCTGCAGCTGGTCGACAGTCAAGTCATAATCCGTATTCCAGCTAACGCTGAAAACGATCTGCATAAATATGCCCAAAGTGCTGGACATTTGTTCGGTGACTGAGGCAATAGTTCCTCGCTTATAGCACACTGCCAACTCTCCAGCCATAGCCAGCGTGGATGGCAGCACAAGTCCATTTGCCAAGCCATTTAGGTAACGTGCTGCTAACATGGCTTGAACTTCAAACTGTGTGGCTGTAAAGACAACGCCGCCAATGATAACAAGCAGGCAGCTGAGTTGCTTAAAGATACAAAAAAAAAAATAAATGTGAGTCAATAAATTCATGCAGTAAGTTATAATAGTTTCGCTTACCATGAGTAATTTATAGCTGAGGTGCTTGCCAAGAAGTCCGCCGAGTAAGGCTCCGATAATGGCACCTATGAACCAGCATATACGAAGATGCATACATATTATAAATTCATCGGCCAGATTGTCAAAGCCAATGCTCCAGGCAATGTTCATGCCGCCCGAAAGAAAGATCAGTGCAGCTATAAGTGTTAGTATAATTTTAAATATAAAACTAAAGATTATCATTTATTGTTCATTGTTGGTACCTGCGCCCACTGCATTTGCCTGTGGCTGATTATGCATATCACGGATACAGCAGCTGGTTGGCTGTTGATATAGTATCTGGCGTTTTGGCATTGTTTCCTGAATTTTCTCTCGCAGCGGTGAATAACTCATTGGTGTTTGTGACGCCGTTCGTTGATATTGGCTTTTTTGTTCCATTCTTGTGCTGTGGTACGTCCAACTTTGTCAAGGTGCAAGAGAGAACTACACGAAACGCCGTGCACATTTTTGACTCAATATCGAACAGGTTTTCGTTTGACTTATCCATTGGTAAATGTTTCTTATCGCACATTGATTGATAAACAAGCATAGTCCATAGGTTTGGTAGTGCTATCGTTATCGCATTGGCCAACCTCTAAGCTGTCACTTATCTTTAAATGTTTATATTGGATTCTAGGCGCGGTAACAAGTAAAACACATATGTTACTTTTTAAACAGCTCACTTTCCAATATATTAAAAATTTCTTATCAGGTTCACACTCCAAAACTAAAAACTTAATCTCAAAATCTCTCTCACTCGCTCTCCTTTTTTGATCGATGATTTTCTCAATGTTATTATTTGACACACTTTCAAAATACTCATTACCAAGCAATAAGCATTCATATAGACTAGAAAAATGCAACTTTAGAAATCGCTTCTTATCGAACAAATACTTTTCAAACAATTGTATCCTGTATAAAAGTTAACCTTATAAAGTTTTGCCGATTGCTAAACATCCGCATACCAAAAGGCCCAGAAGTCTCGACTTCTGAAGCCCAGTTGAGTCCAAAAAAAAAAAAGGTGATTAGGCAACCCAGCAGGCGGCAGGCCCGAATAAGACATAGTTCCTTTTGGTGTCCCAATAGTTGGAATAGTCGTTTGAGCTCATCCACAGTGCGTTGTATATGAAACTGGATATGCTGATGGCGTTGAGAACACGCAGTGTGCAAAGTTTAACAAAGGCTGGACATGCCTGAACAAAGCTTTGCTCGGATGATAATTCCTTGTTTTCGTCAATATAAAGCTTATGCTCTGCTAGCTGTGCGCAAGTTTCGTCATTCAATGTAAAAGGTTTTTGCAAGTGACGCAGCGCATCTGTGTCCAAAGGTTATCTTTGTTACTGGCGACTCGATAAACAGCATGGCAGCAAAGCATAGTCCAATAAATCCAAGAGCTGCGGCAATAACACCTCGTATGCGATCCGGATTAAAACCATTACAGTGATTTGTAAAATCAGCGCTTGTTGGTTGTATGAAGATTTGCAGAAAGATGCCCAAGTTAAAGCTCAGCTGCTCCGTGGATGAACAAATAGCCTTTAAGCAGAAAAAAAAATTGGGTGCATGTGATGTCTTATCAAACTATTTGCTAAACATTGTCCAATAAGTTGGTTGATCGAATCTTACCTGAACTCAAGGCATTCATTTGTGACCTATTCATTTGGGAGCGATTAAAGAGCCCAGCAGGTTGTATTTGTGAGGCAGTGCTGTGTGGGGGTGGCTGTATCGGAGGTTGTCCATAGTTGGGATGATGTGGAAGCTCTGCTTCGAGTATGCTTGCTGGGAATATACTGTGGATATTCTTGCTGTGTTTAATTGGAAGGTTGGTGTTCAAGTAGTACTTCTGGCGGTGCAGATGTGAATTCATATGCCGGTGGCTCTGGTGGCGAATATTTTTCGTACTTCATTGAATTTTCTAAGCGTACCGACTACAAGTTTTGTCAAAGTCCGCTTCGTTACTAAAAGCTCACAAGTTTAACCAAAGCGTTTTAATGCCATTTTGTCTTCCAGATAACAAATGATAAGGAAGCGCGCCCACAGTCATTTTATTGATAAGCTTTCTATCGATACCAGCAAAGGCCAAAGTGATAATGCTTTTTGTTATAACCATGTCCAAAAACTTTGTAAGTGTCACAAAGAGTTTGGCACGAGGCCTTTAGATGTAATAAGGTGTGCAGGTATTTTATGTTCGTAAATAGATTTGAAGAGGCCTGTGGTTCCCCGCTTGAATTGGGATTAGAGTTTCCAATAAATTGCTATGGTGAAATGAAGGACTTATGCTTGTCAATACATTGAGCGCATAGCGCTTTTCATAGAAGCTAATTCAGTTTGTTAAGCAAATAACTCAGTTAATGGAACGAGGGGGTTTCTTTATGTAGATAGAATAAAGTCAAGTTATTTCGAATTTAAATGATTCATTTATTGTAAATGTCAATGATCAATTAAATAAAGTTCGATGAAATATTTTTAGTTCGTTATTTATTGTATTGTTAAGGGACGTTTTAATGTGTTCATAGACAAGATTACATATTTAAAAACCCGTACTTAGCAAACCCCTAAATTTGTCCTGTGATTCACGTAAAGTGGTTCGCCGGGTCTCCGGCAAACAGATTATACCCATTAAAGAAACCAAATATGAAAAGCCCACCGAGAACGTAAAAGAATATTACATGTCCTTCGAGGCTGTATGTTGAAGATGATATGATAATAAAGACAAGCATCTCAGTAATGTAAGTAAACCCAATAAAATGCTGCTTAACGCCCAGCGGATATGCCTCAGACATATAGGCAGAGGTGCTGGGAAAAGCAATGCCTGCAAACAGCTGAAAAACGCACAATAGCCAAAATATACTATCAAAATCCATGAAGGGAATGTCATCAAGAATTTTTGCAATTCCAAAGGCCATTCCGCCGCTAACCAAGAGTCCCACAAGCGTTGGTTTTTTGCGTCCAGCTGTCTCCAAACAAAAACTTGTGATAAATGTGCCCGTAAGGCGAAATGTTCCAAACACCAAATATTGCCATACATAGGCATAACTATTGTTCGAGGAGTTGCCATAAACAGATATGAACAGTGCATAGAAAATCAAGGTGGAAAGACTCATGGCGTTGAGACCGCGAAGGTAGCATAGCCGGATAAAAGCTGGTAGAGCTTGACCAATGCTTTGGGCCTTTGACAAATCCTTGTTCTGCGCCAGATATCGCTTATGTTCATCGAGTTGCGTAAATGTCTCTGTGGTCACTGTGTAAGGGCGCTGTAGACGGCGCAATGCATCTATGGCCTGTTGCTCCTGCCCGTTTGCCAGCATAATCACTGGCGATTCAATGCTCAGCAGAGCAGCAATGATCAGTGCAATCGCACCATAGATAGCAGCGAGGACGCCTTGCATTTGCTGGGCACTAAAGTCGTAATAGTTTGAATTCGATGTGCTCCAGGATGTCATATATACAATTTGAATAAAGAAACCGAGAATGATGCACATTTGCTCAGTACACGAGGTAAGAGTGCCTCTCATATCAAAAACTGCCACCTCGCCGGCGAGAGCCATTGTTGGAGCAAATACTAATCCATTGGCAATGCCATCAAGATAAAGACTCGCCTCAAGGGCTTGGATGTTCCAATGAGTGGAAGCCATTATAATGCCACCGATCAACACCAGTAATGAGCAGAAACACTGTAAAATGAATGGCGTCATATTAGAAAATTGAATGCTTACATCAATCAAAGAGTATGCTTACCAAAACAATCTTCTTTGGCAATTTGTTGGCCAGAAAGCAACTGAATACGGCTCCAATAATGGCGCCCATAAACCAAGCTACGCAATTATGCAGAGGAAGGGCTGCATAATATTCAATACGGAAACCCATGCTCCAGGCAATGTTCATACCACCCGAAAGAAAGATGAGTCCAGCTAAAATAATAATAAAACTATCAAATTGCAGAAATTGCTAAATAAGTTTAATCAAGCATTGTCTGATTCACACAGACCATCTTATCGTTTGCATTTTTTTTTATAACCAGCTGACTAATAATTCAACTTACCCGCTGCCACAGCATTTGATTGTGGTTTGTTTCTCTGGTTGCGGCTATACCAACCGTTGGGTTGCAGTATAACTGAAGTGGATGGCAGTGGCTGGGTAGGAGGAGGTCCATAGTTTTGTGGTGGAGGTGGTCCATAATTCTGTGGAGGTGGTGCCAAGTTCTGTGGTGGATATCCTTGCTGTGAATTCCCTTGTACAGGTGGGTACCCGGGCTGTGGATATCCTGGCTGCGGATAACCCTGTGTTGGGTAATTCTGTGAAGGCCTTGGTGGTGCCGAGCTAAAACCATATGTTGGTGGCTCAGGAGCAAAATATTTGTCGTTCTGCATTTTGCAGTCAGGATTTACACTGAAACAGCCGGTTCCAACTGCTGGCCGATGATAACTGCTTGAGCACACTGTCAAGTTATTTTTGATGAATTTTCGGCTGGTAAACCTGCACTTATGACAGTTTGTGAACTAATCGAGATAGCCACCTATCACTGATATGATAAGCGAAGCATGGCTAGAATCGCTATCTTATTGTCAAATGTGAATTACCAAAATTATCGAAGAGCCTAAATTCTTGAAATATGGTCAATGTTGTGGATGTATGTATATAATATGACTTAGTGAAAACGATAACAAAATTGTGGTTTTCGTTTGCCTACTTCGTAGAAGGTAATTGATTCATGTTCAGTTACGGCAGGTCAGTGTATGCGATAAAATCTATCACAAATCAAGAATTTTGGTTTCAAATTGAATGACACACAACTATAAAAGTTTTGAACACTCATAAAATAAACACTTTATTTAGGGATTGATATTAAAAAAAACAATATTGTTTTTCACATGTTTCTACCTCAGAAATCCTCATTGAACCACTTACGTATCTTCAGATGAGCCGTTGCCAGTGTTGTCTGCCTCGTCTCTGGCAAACAGAATATGCCAAGCAAGAAGAAGCACATGGATATGCCTCCTAAAGTAAAAAAATATATAGCAATGCCTGTTGGTGTTGGCGATAAGTTGCAAAAACTTAGCCTGATCACCAGCTCAACGGCATATGTGAACCCCACAAAATATGGTTTGACTACCAGCGGAAAGGCTTCCGTAAGGTAGACAGCGGAAGCTGCATGCGCCACTCCCGCAAAAAACTGAAAGCAAAACAAGAGGGCTAATGCAGAGATCATGAAAGAGCCACGCTTAAACAATGCAGCAAAGGCAATGGCAAAGACGCCTCCAGCAAAATTGCCGAACACAGATGGTTTCTTGCGACCGCCTGAGTCCATCACGAAGACAACACAGAGGCAGCCGACGCAACGCAAAGTGCCAAATATTGCATACGGCCAGGTGTGAAAATTTGGCGTCATCACCATAGACGTTTCATACAATGCGCTCCAAATGATGGGTGTCAGACTGAGCGCATACAGTGCGCGATGTACGATAACCTTCAGCAATGGTACCAGACCACGTTGTATGCTTTGATTCCAGCTAAGATCCCGATTGGCCGACACGTAGCGCTTGTGCTCGTCCAGCAGCAGGAATGTCTCACAAGTTACCACGTAGGGGCGCTGCAGATGCCGTAGTGCAACCACCGTAGCCTGCTCAGTACTCCGCAGAAGAAGGTACACAGGCGACTCAACACAGCAGGTCAGTGCCAAGGCCAATGCCACAACACCGAACAGAATGCCGAGCAGGCCATGCACCTGATCGGGAAGAATGCTGACACTCCAGTCACTTTGCCAGATGGCCGTGTAGAACAAGAGAATGAAGATGCCAAAATTGTAGCTTAGCTGTTCCACGGCAGCAGCCAGAACGCCACGCATCTCACAAACGGACAGCTCACCCACACTCGTCATTGTGGGCACAAAAACCAAGCCATTAGCGAAACCATCCAAATAACGGGCCGCGATAATAGCATTCGGTTGCTCTGGCAGCGTCAAGTAGAGCATACCGCTGATCAGCACCAGGCAAGCGCTAAACGCCTGCAGACATAATCAAAATCATCATCCTCTTGCAACATAAATGAGCTTCTTGCAACTCACATAAACAGGGCGCTGTGGCATGCGGTGTGTCAATATAGTGCTCAATATGGCGCCAAGCAGCGCAGCTCCACACCAGCAGATTTGCATGTGAAGCGTCAACGTAAGTAACTCCAGATGTCCTGAATGGGCCGCAAAGCCAGTACCCCATGCTAGACTCATGCCGCCCGACACAAAGATGAGAGAACCAGCACCCAATGCATTCCATTGCGGCTGATTTTTGCGACTGCGACTTAGCCAACTTTTGTGTTCAGAGTTTTGCTGCTGCTGCCGCTTCTGTCTCTGCTCCTCTTGGAATGAGACTCGCTTTGTTGCTAACTTATCGTCTGCCATTGGCATACTATGTAAAAACGCATTGATCCTATTTATATTTATAAGTCACGCACGAGTCGTTTCGTTATGTGTATTATCAGCTTATCGCAGGTAATAACCAATAAAAAAAATTAAACCCGTTTCCGTTAAACCCATTAATCCAAGCACAAATAATCAATATATTACCATACTAAGACTTTTAATTAATAGCTACTATTTTCGTGGCATAAACGTGCATTATATGCGATAAACTCACTGAATTACACCCACCCATGCAAAGAAGATCGAGCAACTTTATGAATTGATTGCGTATTTGTCATTCATATTAGTTTAATTAAGCACAAAGCACTCTATTAAACAAAACTCTCAAATACCAAATCAATATAAATCGATTAAACAGCTTAAACAAAAATTATACTTATTAAAACATGTTAATATCCTAAAGCCAAAGCTTGGCCTTTGGTTCATCTTAAACTCATTGAATGCAAAATTCGAACTTTGAAAATTTCTGTTAAATCTTGCGTTGGTTGCCAAAAATATCATTCATGTGTCTGTTCATCTGACTAGTTACTGTTTGCATTGCAGCGTCAAAATATCTGGCGATCTCGTTGATTTTACCAGCTACGCCCTTTTGGTGCCGTAGTTACCTTGCATTACATTCGCCATTGCATTGCGTTTGTCAGCTTGTTTATTGCATTGCATTAGCTGACGATGTTGCCAGTAGCCAGTGGCCAGTGGCCAGTAGAGAATGGTCGGGCCACCTCACGAAATAGTCCCAGGCCATAGTGAGTTCTACACACGGAATGTGATATAAGGCAAGTGGAAAATGGCGCAGAAACTTTTATCGCAGGTGCTTTTCCTGCCTGTGTTTGTGAAATCTTTCGCATCTCTTACGGCAAATTTAAGCGATTTCCGCCCACTGCTGCTGCTGCTACAACTGCTGCCGTGTATAGGGAAGGGAGGATAGACAAAGCCGGGCATTGGCATCCAAGTTTTCAACTAGCAACTAAGTTCGCGATAATGTTTGACTATGTGTGCACATGATACGCCCACAAGCAGTGCCAATGGCAATGTCTGGGGCAATGTGGGTCTGTGTGTGGCTCACATTTGGCTGGCGTTAAAATAAATTTAATTTTATCGCTACATAAATACAGGCTCAGCAACAGACCGGCACTTGCAGAGCGACTCCTTCCGAGTTTGGAACTGGAGCTGGCGCCTTGTGCTACGGCAAGTAACCAATCGACTTGCCAAGTGACACTTCCGTGGAACTTTTTTTTTTTAAATTCTTATTCCTTAACTTGTTCTTGTTTTTGGTTTCCTGTGGCCTGTCGCTTGCCACATTTTTACTTTTATTTACTGACACTGTGAGCTGCAGCCCATAAATCCCTGAGGCAACATTTGAAGTTAAAGTTGCGTCTAGATGCCTACATAGATATTAATTAGGCAGCGTTGGGAACTCATCATACAAATGCGCACCATTTTTATGACCACTCAAGCAAAAATATATATAAATGTTTTATTGATCGGTCGCGCCGCGTCGTTTCTGGGATAGCATTTTTATATGCTAACACAAAATGGGCAATTTGCCGTTTTTAAAAGATTTACGAGCATTAGCCAAAATGTTTATCATAAAAATTGCAAAATCGAAAAACGAGTCGACAACGAATACGAAATTGCTCTCAGAACATTTCAATTCAATGAAAATATCTCTGTTTGTCTGTGTGTGTGTTGCAACTGCCTAGAGAAAAACATGCTTATTGCTGAGGCAACAACATAACTGTTTTTTCATGTTGTACATATGCCGAATGTGCATAACACACAATGCATATTATGGCAACAACGCTAGCGTTTGTGTCAATCAACCTTGTCTCTCACTGTTGTAAGTAAAGCCCACATAACACACATAATTAATGCACTTTCAGTTTGTGTTGTTTTGTTTACAAACAAAATTTGCATAACCAACTAAAAAGTTATTTGGTAAAGTCTTAAAGCTGTCAAATTGTAGCATTTTTGATTAAAAACACATATTTCCTGTGAATTCACAGATGTTGTGATCGAAAATTACAAGAAATTTGCCTTTTAGTGCATAGGTAGCTTCTTACGCATCATTTGCTCTCTCAGTTTGTTCGACTCGAAGCACAATACGCTAGAGCTTAAAGTATAGGACAAAACTTTTTGGCTCAAAGGCAATTTTATTTGACTGAATGAAAAATTGCGCCAGAGTCTGCCCACATCTATGTTTGTATGTATGTGGCTCAGCTCCTCCATAAACAATAAATCCAAAGTTAATGTACTGAAATAATAGAGTTTTGTAGTTTGCTTGTGTGAGCGTAGGTTGTGTTTTTATATATATGTATGTATTTTTTTTTTTTTTGCTTATCGAGTGCATGGCTTAATGTTACTTGCCCCGGGCCATACTTAATTTGACAGGCTATAGAATTTTTATGTTTCCTGCTTAGATTGACGTGCACCCCACGGCAAATGATATTTATGCAAATTACATTGGAGTTGCCTGTAGTCAGATTACAAATTAATTTATCTTAAAAAGGCACCACAAATCCTGATTAACTCCAAGGCATGGAATATGTGACAGCATATAATAAAAAGGGCACGAAGACAAATACAATTGTGAAAGCCATATAGGCACATACACATGCATATACATATTGTGCGTGTGTGTACGTGTATATGTTGGTTAATGCGTGCTAATAAATTTCAGTAACATTTGTACCTTTTTTTTTTGTGGGGCGTGCAGCTATTGTTAACACAAGGCGGCGTGTTGCCTAGCTAAATTCCATTGCGTTCGCCATTTGTCCTTGCTGCCATTTTTTGTTGTCTTTATTGCCAGCTACGATGTGGATCGCAGAGGGTTTGCCCAGCACCAAAGATGTCTGAAAAATGGCAACAATTCATTTGCAGTGCCTCCAGCAGTAGCGCAAATCTCGTCATAGCAGCTACTACATCTAGAGCTGCAGCTCCTTGGCAGGACTCAGTTTCCATGTAGCTTATGTAAGCGAAGTTGTTAGTTTGCCCATCGGAACAGCACCCGTTC
This sequence comes from Scaptomyza montana, assembly GCA_018904305.1. NCBI lineage: Eukaryota > Metazoa > Arthropoda > Insecta > Diptera > Drosophilidae > Scaptomyza > Scaptomyza montana. Next base: position 2,936,828 of record JAEIGR010000003.1, read on the forward strand.
GACAAAGTGATTTGTTTTGCTTCGTTTGGCAACAAATCAGAAGATAAACGACATCGATTGCGGCAAATGACAATGGTTGCCTCAACCCAAATTCCGTCCATAGTGTTGTCTCAGTGGCTCTAAGGCCAATGGCATCTGCTTAGCACCAATAAATGTCACGGCTCAAATTATAAATTGCATTTGCCTATGTCAAACAATGTTCAGTGCAAAGTGCGTAGACATGCAATTTAAATTGCATCATACTATTGGCACAAATTGTTGTTATTATTGCTGCCCCACAACTTGCTCATGTTGCACGTTAACATTTTAATAATCCCTTTGCTCTGTTTGTTGTTGTTGTTGTGAACGTAGCTCCTTCTGCTTGTGCTGCTGCTGTTATTGTTGTTGCTATAATTTAATTATGCATAACGAGCGACTTGGGCACCAGGACACCCAGAGAGTACACAGCAGGGCAGCCAAACAGGTTTAGAAATAATTAAAAACAATCGGATTAAAATGTGCACAGCGGTCGCCAAAAATTGAACTGGCCAAAGGAACAGGAAATAAAAGAAATAATCAACATTTACATATATTCAAATTAACCAGGTCATTCAACAGTAAATATGTGTGCTGGGCATAATACCTATTATTAAGGCCAATGACCGTTGGGACTAAGGGCGGAACCAATGAAAACAAAGCAGACGTGATAACGAGCAATTACATTAAACAGTTGTTGCATTACATGTAACTATGACACCAGACACGAAGAAAATGAAGTAAAAGTTGTATTTACTAATTTAATATTACGTATACAACAAGCATTATGATGGAGTAATTCATGCTGCTTATATCATCTTACTTAAGTAATCTGCTGTACCTGCCAAGTTCTGGCTCACATGAACTTCGCACGAACTTCTCGTTTACATAAGCAATAATAAAGTTAAACTAAGAAAGGCTTATAAGTTAACACCATGGTAAGACAGCTACCACAACATTTGAGTATTAGTGGGGATTTTGATTTCTAGCAGCGTCGGCATCTAACGTGGCGTATGAGTAACCTAATTAAATGTTATGCTTATGTTATAGCTCGAACTTGCAATTTTCATTTGCCTGCCTAGTTGCCTAGACTATAACGTGGCTTTGAGTCTCAAAATGGTATGCTTTGTCTTGAGGCCTAGTGAAAGTCATAATTTTTATGAGCACATTGTCTTGATGTGATATTTAAGTATAATGCATGGCTGAGGCATTATGGTGAAATTTACGCTTAAGATACCTGACATAAAACTTAACTGAGTTGCTTAGTTGCCATGGCTCAAACTAATGGCCAGGACGATGGCACGCGCATAACCCTGCACATAAATCAATCATTATTGTCCTTGTTAACTACAATCATGAATATTTCGGCGTGCATAAAGCAAATGACAGTCATGCCATATACACATAACCGCACATGTCTCCCCCTTCCCTCACACCCTTTTCAAATGCCTGACACATTTTACAATATGTATATGTAGAGTCAGTGTTTGTGAGCTTGTGGATTTTGGGTCAATTGTGGGGCGGTTGCTTTGTCCTAATGCTCGACATTTACAGGCTCTAATTGTTGTCCGGGCTTGTAGTGAATGCCAGACCATAACCAAAACTACGACGTATGCGTATATATATGTATACGTTTATAGTATATGCGTACGATGGACCAAAATACTTGGCAGCCCCAAAGACTTGCCCAAATGAGTTTTAATTAATTTTGAGCCCGCAACTCATTTGACAGCCTCACACGTTACAAATGGAGCTCATTCCAGGAATGGTTTCTGATATCAACTTGATAGTAACTTGTTACACAGCGTATTTACTGAAGCTAATTGATTTTCTTTCATTGCGCTGATTTGCGTAACAATTTGTTGACCACACCAAACTGAACCATACCCTACTCTACCCCACCCAACCGATCCACGACCGAAAACCAAATGTAAATCAAAAGCGAAAGCAACCAAACGAAAAGTTAGGCCATTTCACCAAAATAGTCAACGGATTCGCATTTTGTTTGACAGCTCCACTTCAGCAAGTCAATGTTTTTGTGTGTAGATGCGCAGGTGTGTGTGTGTGTGCTTTTGATAGTATGGTCTCAAAGAAAAGCAAATAGTTGAAACCAAATCCGGTCAACTATAATGACACAATTAAATTAAGGAAATCGTTAAACTCGATTGCAATGTGTGTTGTTGTTCATTGAGCAACAAAAGTGTTATAATAAATATAAACTCAATGCAATTTAAACACTTTTTCAAGGGGAATGTTTTTAAACATTCTGCGGCATTAACTTCGTCAAGGTCTTTTCGCTACATATTTTGATTATAATAAAAAATGTATCTGTAACTGCTTAATAATTTATGTGTTCATACAACAATAAATTCCATTTAATGCTACATTTGTGGCGTAGTTTTATAAACAGGCAGCTGCGTTTGTTGATGTCTCGTTTGACGCACTCTGCTTGCAAAGGAGCTTAGCACGTATTCTAGGTGACACGATTTACAGTTCATTAGGTACCACTGACTGGACACATGTCCCAACTGCTAAACTGCGCTCTAAATCACTGGATACGACAGGACTTGACACGAATTGACTTCGACTCCGAGTGGGACTGCGACTCAGACTGTCACAGAGCAGCGTTGGCTGCTTCTGGCACTGTTGTTGCTGTTATTGCACTACAATGCTTATTGCCCGCTTCAATTAGTCAACAATTACCAACAGGAATATTAACTGGTACGGACACTACCGAGCTGCATGGAACCACAATAACGACAGCAACAACCAGAAGGCAGTCGATGAGAGTTGCAGCAGCTCAGGTTTTTGTGTGCATGGCCGACTAATGGCTTGTGAGTAGTCACGTGCCATTATGCCAACGTACTCTCTGTGTGTAATGTCTGCGTCTGTGTACGTGAGCTTCTATGCCTGGTAATGAAGCACGCGAAATTGCGTCAACTACAAAAACAAGACTAGCCAGAAAGCCTGACAAGTTTACAGCTCAAATTTGAATAATTACACAAAATTAAAGGTGTTGTCAACAGGACCGAAGTTGCCTTCTATATAGGTGGGCAAATGAACGTCAGGAGCAGAAACTGGCTCGTTATTGCTATCTGGCACATCCGGGAGGGTGCACTGCTTAAACTTTTGCCAGCCGCGCCTGACTCGTTAATAAAGTCAAATGAATGCGCTTCATCAACACATGTGGGCGTGAGGATGGTCTGCCTGCTGCTTTCTACCTGTTTTCCTGCCTTCCTGCCTTTCTGCCTGTCTGCTCATGCTCCTTGCTATTTCAGCTACATAATTTGCTTGTGTGCTTTTTAAATTTATCCTACCAGCCTTTCGGTGGCGAGAAATTAATTACATTTTCTTTTTCAACACATTTGCCTCCATGTAACTTCATGCTGAAGAGAATTTCATGAATCCAAAAGTAAATAATATCTTAAAACATTTTTATCTGTTTTCTGCTAATAAGCCAAAAATAAACAAATAAAAAAGTTGCGCTTGCAAATAAAGCCAAAAAGTCGTCAGCGGGCGCAAGAGCCGAACTCGTTGCCATTAAAAACACATTATCCTTTGTGATTCTTTTATTACTTTTTATTTGAAGAGCATGAAGATTAAGACTCTGTGTGTGTCAGAGATTTTCAGTTGCGTGTTTATGTGCTGTTGAACAGTAAACAAAACACAATACGAAGATGCATAGAAAACCCAAAAAAATTATTCCATAAATGCAAGGCGCGCAAAATTGTTATTTAATAATAAATATTGCTGCAGCCAGGGCAAACGATAATACTGCAACACGTTTGCCAAAATACAAATCACTTGCCTATTAATGGAAGAAAGAAAGAAGAAACCAGAATGAAGGAGCGAGAAATAAGGCCTAAGATTGAAAATATTCGATGTGAATTTTTGTGCTGCCAATTTGAGCGCCCTTTTGCGCTTGGCTGCCAAAGGATTACATTGGATTTTTATTTGATTGTTAAAATAAAACAGAAATACAGATAAAAGTGGCCTATCAGTCAATGCCATGGGGAATTTAGAAAATGGGGAGCAATGATTTATAACAGTGCCAAAATAGACGGTAATCCAAATTGGAGCTATCTGCATCTCTTATCCTAATGGAAATCATTCCCTTTTGGATAACTAAAGCAGTTTTCTGTCTGTGGGAAGCACAAAGAAGACACAGTTTAGCAGTTGAAGCATTATCCTGTATATCCGACTGTTCATTTATACCTTAAATTAATTTATGTGTTTATTTAAAGTGGACGATTTTTGGTTCAGGTATTGAAATATTCACTCATCTCGCCCTAAAATCTATTGATTTTTTAACAACAAACTTCAGAATTCCGATACCCTTCTTTTCATCGAAACAAACACATGCTTTAAGATTCACTTATGAAAAGCAACCGTACTCAAAAAGCTTCAGGGCCAATCTAACCTTAAGCCCCGCTGTCGTTTGCTTGATATTTAGTGCATTCGCCACTTACTGAGCTTATTGTCTGATATGGCAGACGCCACATTTTTTTAACTGTTACCCACCCGCTTAGCAATTGCCATGTGCATTGAATCGAGCAAATTAAAAAGGCATAAGTAATGGGGCAATATCTATGGCAGATACATATGTGGGTGGCATGCAAAAATAAGGGTGTAAAAAATGTGAAAGAAAGTGAAATTAATCGGCGGACGCATATGAATTTGTAAGAAAAGCACAAGCGAGAACATTTTGTGCAGCTGACTTTGAAATAAATTTCAACAAAAGAGCGAAAAACTTGAGCTCATCTGTATGTAAGTGTGTTTGTGTGTGGTGTGTGTGTGCTTATGTTTGTGTGTAAGGTAAGACGCCATTCATAATTCACCAGCATAAATTCAGTGTAGTGGTAGTGACGGGAGGTCGACGCAGTCCTGTGCAAGAACTGGCTTGTTTTTGGCAACCGGTTGTAAAGGTGCCACGTAAATTTTGGCTAACGATGCACTTTGCACTGGCAATTCGCTTGGGTTTTGTTGCTTGCTGGCTGCCACAATCAAGTGCAATTCATTTTGTGCCACGTCAGCACACACATGTGACAAAGCGGCCTTAAAGCCCGACAACAGTTGTTCGCTATGGATGGAAACAATAGACGGCAACTATTTTGCTTGGGCCTCCAATTGGCCAAGTTGCTTGGCTCGTTGCAAAGCTATTCAATTTTTTAACTCTTAAAGTTGAGATTAATTTTTCTCAGCTTTGCTCCCTTGCGCCATGAGCCATGTCAAGTAAATAATTTACTTTATAAATTCTAAAGTAGGATTAACACTGAAATATGCAGATTTTCACAGGCGCATTCAAGTGTAGCCCAAAAGGTTTAAAGGCAACAGTAACAGCAACAACAACAGTGAATGCAAAACAAAGCGAAGCGCCAATCCCAAAAGGGTCAGTTGTCCTTTTTTTTTCCTGGGCAAAACCTGTTCCTCAAACAGATTAGCAACCAAACCGTGTTAAGCCTATTTATATAGTTAAAATGCCTGCAAGTTTTTCTCTTCTCGATTCTTTCGTTTCCTTTGGCTGTCAACTTTTCGGCAAATTATATTGAGTATGTTTTTTTATAAATGTATAAACATTTCCTAGCACTTTGCAGAACATCATGTAAAGCACACATGCAAAGTAAGAACCTATACTGCTGACAATTATTGAGCTGATGATAAATGCTTCAGCTTGATAATGTGTTAGTGTTGGTTAGACAGTCAGTGAATGTAAAAGGACTCTAGTAATGCTAAAAGGACATTTAAGTTGCAATGCGACTCGTTGTCCTTGACTATTATAAATTGCCTAAGGAAATACAAGCTACAGATGAAATAGATTTATTTTTTTAAATCGAAATTTTGAATATGTAAATATGTTGACAAACAGCCAAGTTTGGCTAGCAATTTAAACTTTTGCTTACATAATTTATAGAACCAACAAAATAATTTAAATATACATAGGGTTGAGCATAAAAGGATGATAAAGTTGAAATTAGAATTTGCTTAGTAAAACATTAAATTCAAATTGATTGTCATTCACTATTGTGACGCCTTCGGATGCAACTGATAAAAAAGTGTCATTGATTTCCCTTAGTCAAACATCTGTTTTTCAGCGTCGCTTAACAAGTCTTGATTTCAGTCTGGCCTGACACATTGACAACAAATACACAATGCAGCGTTGGCAACTTTCCGAAAGCGTTAAATTAGACATCAACTTGGCAAAGAACATACAAGACACAGACACACACACACACACAAACATAGACAGACACATCGTCAGCGAACATTGATACCCCGCGGAGTTGATGCCTGACATCGCTTGACGCTTATCAGCCAACAACAACGAGAAAGAAAACCAGTTACAGTTGCACAAACAACAACGGATCGTACAACAGCCGCCATGTCGTTCAGCGCCTTGCAAAAACACAAAATGCAGCGTGCACAACATTTAGTGGGCGTGGCCAGCGACAGCACATGATAAAGGCGCGCAGCAGACGCCACGCCCAATGCTCGTTTCGCCACACTTCTCGTTTTGCATATCCAAGTGGCTTGCATTCATATGCGTTTATCAGAGCCAAGGCATCGCCAACGCTTAAAACAAACAATGGGGCACATTACTCAGCTTAAATGTATGACCAGAAGTCGTGTGTCTATGTCTGAGACTGTCTGTGTGTGAGTGGGTGTGTGTAAGTGTGTGTAGTTGGTCATTCTGATATACTTTACTTTAGCTCTATCTATTGCAGCGCGGCATAGATCTCGTTTAAGATGTTTAGCTTGAGGCCAATGGCTGCATGCACATCAAAAGCCCGCCCACTTACACACAGACAAACACACGCACACACACATATATATACATTTCTTAAGCTGCGGCAAACAATTTTAATATATAACACAGTCAAAGAGATAAGTTAAAGTTCTGATACATCACAGAACAACTTTTTTAATATACTAAGACAAAAAATAAACTATATTTACTTCGTAAAATTGTTCATGCCTCCTTTCCAAAGAAATATTTTGATGATATTTTTGTATTCATAATTATTAGGCAACATATGTTTATGCTTTTCAACAAAACTTTTACAAAATTCATGGCACCATAATAATAATAATCATAAAAATATAACTTTGGCACGCGTTAACGCCAAAGTATGTGAATTGTTCGCCTAAAGCTCAAAATGAAATTTTGTACCAAAGCGGGATGTCAAATGGAGTGGAGGTGGGTGGTGGTGCGCGGAGGCAGCATCAGCAGACAGCAGCATCAGCAGAAAGAATACAACTTTTTTTCTGTTTTTATAAATGTTTATTTAGCAGAAAAATGGAATATGAAACATAAAAAAAGGCAAAGACTCGAAAGGTGAGCACAACAAAAACAATGAGCTCTCATATTTTTTTGTCTTAATGCCAAGGCTAAAGTTTTCAACAGCCACTTCTTTTTGATGCTTTTTGTATCTTTGTTTCTTTTTGCTTTTTATCGATTCTGTTCTTTCAACAATAATTTCGCTGCTTAAACAAATGCCTGTATTTGAGTATCAACGTTTTATATGCTGACAGGTGTAAAATTGTTTTTGCAGCTCCACCAGCTACAATTTGCTTTGTCTTATTCCTTTCATAGTAGTCTCCACCCATTGCCTTTGAGGCAGAAATACTTTGGTGTGGATAATTGGCAAGCAGTAAGCAACAAAAGCGATTAGTTTAATGATAGCAATTAATGTTGCTGCCTTGCTGCTATAATTTTGCTGGAATGTGCTGTATCTGTATCTATAGTTACATTACGCATACGCCATATTGGTTATTGCTTGCATCAATCAAAAGCAGACTTGCTCAACACATACTCACAAACACACTCACATACACACACGAAAGCAAAAATTTTCAATATACACATAATAAATAGTGTTTGCTGCTGGTTTTCACGTGCCACAACTTTAGATGTGTTGCATATTTTGCACAGTGCTGCAAGTCGAGTGCGCTGCCCGCTGTGGCAGCATCATCAGCAAATCTTCTTCTTTTTCTTGGTACTTCTGCCGCTAGCTTGGCATATGTGCAGTGCGAGCAATTTTACTGTATTTGCTTTAAGCATGCACGTGCAATTTTTTTATTTTTATTTTCTATCGAAAATGTTTTGATAAATACACACAACTTGAGTTTTGAACGGGTTAGAGTGAGAAGGAGGGCAAGAACTGCTTAAAATATGTATGTATGTTTGGGGTTGTTTGTGCAATTTGATTGCACAAAGTTGGTTTGGCAATATGCAATTTTAGCGCAGACAGTCTGAAAAATTGTTTGAGATGCTTGTTTGCCCATTGCCCATAATGAACATATCAATAAGGAAAAGTGCACATTTTTGATTTGCTATTCATGCATCAAGTTGTGCTCTCAAATTGCTGTAGGATATATCTCTCGGCAAGGCATTTGATGCATGTCTTTTGACATTTGCTTACTTTCCCAATATATCTTGGAAATCCTATTAAATCTATAATTAACTCATAAATCCTAAAAGAATGTGTTATTGTATTAAACCTTTCCAATGGAAAATATAATAAAAGCTGTCCGCCATTTTTCGCTCTTGCGGCTATTTGCTGTTTATCCACTTAAAATCCCACAAATTTTGCTTGCGTTTAAAAATTATTGTGCCAGAGCAAAAGCGATAATAAAATAAACGAAATTAAAGATCAGCACATAACTTTCATAAAAGGCAAAGCAGTACACAATTTTGGCTGAAATAATATAATAAAATTAAATTCATTACAGATTGCTGCTGCGTGGAGCAATAAGCAGCAGCCAAAGAACCCGCGCGAAGTCGGGCCAGAGTAAAGGCAGTTGCGCTGAGTGTTTATTTAAAAAAAATAAATTACGTTTTAAAAGCATCATAATTCAACAAAAACATTGCCAAGGCAAGGAAGTGGAAGGCATCCAGCCAGGCGGACAGACAGACTGGCAGCCAGGAAAGGCAGTCCTGTGCCAGACTGTGAGGAGATGAAGGAGGGAGGCTTCTGCTCCAGTGGAAATTCATTAAGCATGTTATAAATGCTCGAAATGTATAAGTAATTGTAAAGGCTTATGCGGTTCACTATGACTTGAACGTGTTTATCATCACAGAGACGAAGCCAAAACCGATGGCATACCACATAATTTATTTAAGAACCAAATCAAGCACCCTCTGTGGCACTCGGACCGACTTTGGCCCCGAGCACAAAACGTTTAGCGCAAATAATTGTAAGCAAATGTTTATCAAGATGCTAACCAAAAACAAAATACAGTCTGCGGTTAACACACAGAGAGCACTTGAAACAGTTTCAGTTAGCTTGCTCTTCTACTTTCATATGTGTAAGTACAAATGCATTTGCAAGTGTGTGTGTGTGTGTAGCTAACTAGCATTCGTATATCCTTTCTATAGACATTTCAAAGAAAGAGAGTTCGCTTTTATTCATTGCGGCTTTTAATAACACTAATGTTGCCTAAGTCCACAATGCTTGTGTGTCTGGCTCAAATTGAAATCAAATACCAAGGGATATATGTGCCAAAACACACACACACACACAGCCTCTCATGCGCATATGTAAATAGGAATTAGACCCATTGAGTGGCGCATTGGTTTACTAATTTTCATATCAAAATATCAATATTTACCCTTCAGCCAGAGCGGGAGATCAATTATACAACTTAAGTGTTGTTGCTGTTATCAAACTATCTGTATTTTATTCATAGGTGTGCTCAAGTCACCACAGGTAAATGTGTGAATGTTTGTTCGGTTATGTGTTACAGCTCATAACTTGATATGTACTTATAAAGGGATTTGTGGTAACCACAAGACAAATGCAATGCATTCAATTGCTTAAGGGTTTTGATACTTTAGCCGAAGTCGAATAACACTTCACGTTAAAAGATAAATATTACAAAAGATTTTCAATGAAATAAAATTTATAACGAAAATATGTTTACATTTATTTTTTGGTTGATTAAAGCTGCCAATCAGGTAAGGGAATTTAAATTTTACCTTATTCTTTCGGTCAATGAATGGCACGTGAGTCAAAGTCCAGAGAATAAATCACACAACGTTTGGCACAAATTAATGGTGTTACTTTTGAACCCCTTTAACCACGCCAGTAAAGAAAAAAAAAAAACCAAAAAAGAACAAGATGAAGAAAAAAATGCCCACGCAAAGCAAAGCTCGTAAATTTGTTGGCCATAAAAATCAATATGTTAATGGGCGAAAGTTTGCTACAATTGTTTGTTTTTTTATGTGCGTGTGTGTGTGTGTGTGTGTGTGTGTGTGAGTGACACTGCTGAAACATAAATCCTATTGTCAACAATCGCCAGCAGCATTGACATGCGACGCCAAGCGTCGACGATATCGACGACATTGCCGAAGGGCAAACAGGATGCAGAGGAAAGAGATGGAATTTGCAGCGGCTGGATTGACCGCACCGCAGCGTTTAATAAATACAATAAATACACATGGTGACATATGAATAAAGTACATCCCGCAGATGTGAGCGCAGCAAAACCTCATTAAACTGTTAAATCTTTTGACAGCGGCTGACACTGCTGCTGCCGATGGACACATGACGAAAAGGATTCAGCCATCCACAAGCGGCGAGTTGGGACGTGCAAATGAACAAAAAAAACTGAAAACTGAATAAAATTAAAATTTGCAATTAATCGTGCGAAATATGCGCTGACTGGCTGAAATTGCCAACTGACTACTTTTGAATTGAAGCAAATATTCTGCTGTTCCCTTCGCAAAGCTACCTCCACCGCGAAGAAATAAGCCAAGGATGATTGTGAAATTTATGTAAAGATATGCCAAGCCACGCCTGCTCAGAAAAAAAAAAATAAAGAATGCCACCTTGGTCGCTTTCAATTTGTGGAAGGCCTGCGCTGAGCTCAAAGCTCTTGACTCGATTCAACTCGGCGCGACTCGAATCAACTTAAACGAGACTAAAATTGATTTATGGATATTTTTAGAGACGATATGGGCCAAAAGCAAACCGTACTTAAGCATTGGCTGTGAAAAACTTTAAAGCGTGTTGCGTGTCAAGAGCAAATATCAAAAATCGACATACGACATTTGAGGCGTGCTCGTAAAACCGCTTGAAAATTATAGCTTTCGGTTTGAGCGCGAATTGCAATAAATTTAGAAAACTTATATACACATCGCGACCCCCTTTACCACTTTCATAAACTTTCCAAGCAATTGCAGCTTAACGCCCCAGACCTAACCAAGTAGCGCTTGGCGGTTGATTGCCCCACCCCCACAGTTAGGCAAAAAACGAGTTTCAACTAGCAAAGGTCGTTAACAGCTGGCAAGGCTTAAGTCCGCCCAATGAAAAAAAAGAGAACGTAGGTGCAAACAAGCGTGGCATAAGGAAAAAACGGAGAGCAGCATGAATGTGGAAGGAAGTGCTTGACCTCGACCGTGGTATACGCTGCAACGCCCACACCAAAAAGTAACTGATGTAGCTATTGAAAATATGGTAATATAAATATTATGACTTCAGAACCAAGAGAAAGTAAATAGGGCGAGACAGTGGATCTTTGATGGCAAGCTTTTACTAGATTGCGATAAGGACTTAGGCAAATCGAAAAAAATACAGTAGCAAAGTAAGCTTAAGAAAATAAAAGGATTAAAAGAAACAAAAAAATATGTTGCTTTTCTTTCAAACAGAGTACTAACGCTAACATCTACTTATAAATGAAAAAATTTACTTTTCGGGACCATAAACATGAGTATTGATTGCCTTTCTTTCCACTTTTGTGCTGACAAGCTTAATCGCTAACACTTTTCATTGTTTCTGCCGCCCTCTTTGTTGGAAGGTTGCATAGCAGTGGACAAAATAATAATACCCTTAAAATCCTTGCCATACTGCAGGGCATCAGGAACAACTTGCCTAAGTAGTCAGAAAGAACTTTCGGGCGACTTAACACGCAATCCAAAACGGGCTTAAAGGTTAAGCATTATAATTTTGAACATTTTCTTTTAGCTAGGCTCGTTATTATTGTTGCTGTGTTTGGGAATAGGTGTTTGTTTGTGTGTTTTTTCTTCTTTCCATTCCTTCAATTGCAAAAGTTAAAAATAGTTTAAAAACTTGGCTGTCAGGCGGAGCTTTATCCAATTGAATTAAATTGTAGGTGGAGTTCTTTTGTTTTTCTTTTTTTGTTTTCAACTTAAAGCGTGCGAATGCAAAAATGTGTCTAATGTGTTGTTTGGCATTCCTTCTAACCCGGAAGGGAAACTAATTTATGGCCTCCCCGGCCACCAAATATGTTCAGATATTTTGCGATTGTATTGCTTGGTTATTTATTGTAAAATACCCAGGCACTCCAAAAACTGTTAGATCGATATGGCACAATCAATGGGCAGCGGTTGGAGTGGTGGCGTGGTGGAAGGTGGGGTGCGCAACTGATTGCGAAATGGTCGTATTTAATAATAATTTCTACATTTATTTATGCTGTTTGGCGTCGTTGTAATTGCTTCTAGAGCGAGATCGGGGCCAACACAGACATGCTCAAGCCGTCGCCTTGGATTTGTAAATGCCCGGTCTTTCACATTGTGTAGCGACGGGTCGGGTTGCCTGGTATCGGGTTCCCTTTAGAGCATTGGCGTGCCAAACAAAAATATTTAACACTAGTGCCATAAACTATTGTCAGTTGGTCTCGAGGGAGCCCGCTGGTTTAATGTAGGTCGTGGTTATGCGCTGCTGCAGTTTGAATGCTGTTTCAGGATTTCAAACTGAGCAACAAATTTCAAGAGTTGCGAGCTGCTTTTGTCATTGTTTGTAAAGCACTGAAAATATACAATTATGTCAATTATCAATCGTTTATAAGCCCGTGCTTAAGCCGAATGTCTGCTTCACTGTTTGTCTATTAATTAATTTTCAATTATCATTATTGAAATCAAAGAGAACATTTTGCATGAATCAGGCTATTTAACAATAGATAAAATCACGAATACAAATGCACGCATATTTTTTGGTTTCGCAGTTTTCTGCTGTCTTCCGGGAATGGGTGAAGCAAGAATGCCAGCTGGTAAAATTAATTCATTTGAAATGAAATGTTTTGCATTTATGTATTTTTTTGCACAACTCTGGAATGGCGCAAATAAATATTGACACATACACCATTTAATTTGCAACACATTTATTTGCGTATATCGAATTTGGCACTGTTATACATAGTAGCTAAATGAATAAATTCATACTGTATGATCATGAAGCAGATAACAGTTTTTATATGCTGTTTAAAAATGCCATTCGGGTGGCTCAAAATCCAACCCGTGCATGAACGGGTTCAATTACGTTTGAATCAAGAAATTAATCAATAAAAATGATTCAGCTTCTTTTAATACACCAAATAAAACGTTGCTTTACATATATTAAGTTAATAAAATCATTTTTTTACCATATTTTTTTCAGTTATATTAAAATCTCTTAAGCCTTTTTACCTCTGACACCCTGTTAAAATATTTGTGCTTTTTTTGAAAAGAAAACAAATGTCGATAAACTGCATTCATTTTCTCGCTCAACATAAAAATGCAGTTCAAAAAACACTTTATACATAAATATGTGTATAATAATTTTTTCAAAAACAATATTTCAATGTGCGATTTGTGCGTTTGGATGCGCACAAAGCAAAAGCAAACTATTTAATGATAGCGCGATAAGCGAGTCTAGAGCAAAAAATAGCGAGTTAAAAAAAAAGAAATAGGTGCAGACTCATGATAATTGTTGTTGGGGGTGCTATTATGCATGAGAGTGGAACAAAATGCATGGTGCTTAAGATAGCGCACAAAAGACGAGCACAAAACACAGTTAACATCAACAGAGCATTGGCCAGAGGACAATAGAATACGATTTGTGCCATAGAAAAAGACGGGCATAAAAGCTAAGCAGCTGATGCCCATCGAGTACGTCTGGCAGACGCTCATTACGCAATTAATTATACGTCACGTTGTACGCCTATGGCCGAAGTGTGGCAGCCGAGTTACGAGTCGTCCCAGAAAGCGACAGAAAACAACTATACGCTCAAGCATAATGAGATAATCTGTCCAAATGGCGCATATGCTGCGCTGCAAGGAACAGGAAACAAACCAGGTCGCCTTTTTCACTGTTATCCTCTTTTTCTCGTTGTGTGTGTTTCTGTCAGTGCGACGCGAAACGGCATGCAAAGTGAACTTTTAGCTTTAATGGCACTATGCGCTGTTTTTAATTAGCAGAGAGCGTGTGAACCAAAAAAATAAGTGAAAAGAAAACCAGAAGAGCAGCAGCAAGATGTAACCAAGAGCATGCCGCAAATGCAACACTTTATATGCAATTTTTCTTTTAATTTTCATTTTTATATGCGGAGGCTGCCACGACAATGTTGCTCAGCTTGCAAAATTTAGGTTGGTATTTCTTGCGGTACAACACTCTCTCGGCACATGCCTCGGCTATAGCTACTGCCGCGGAAGTGGATGTTGGCAAGGATGTACCCCACTGAATGTGGCAGGCTTTCGTTATTATGTTAGTGTTAGTGCGAATGCATATAATTTGTAATTAGAGTAAAAAAAAACAAGCAATTACCATTATGTGCGCCGAATTTCTCTTTACGATTCGGGCAAACACACTAAATGCTCGGTAGCAGTTGCAGGTTGCAACAACAACAGCAACAACTGCTATCCAAAACCAACAACCGCAATGATTATACCCGCAATGTCTCTCAGTTGACCTCAATTTATTTTAAATCCTAGGCGCTTAGCTTAACACACGCGCACCAGACGAACAGGCTATTATACTTTATTCACGAGCTTTTCTCCTGTCCCTTTCCATTGTTGTCTGTTGTGTCCTTGCCCTGGGCAACATTTGCACAGATAACAAAGTCAACGAAAATAATTCAATGTGATTAAAATTATTTTCCAATCAGTTTTGTAAGTTTATGCCAATTGTCTTTTGGTAACGCGCCGATAGCAAATAATTTTTTGTTTCCATCAGTTGGCCCATAAATTTAGCGTTGTATTATTTGTAAATCTTGCTAGCGGCTGAAAAAATCATCAAGTCTATGTCTACAAAAAACCGAAATAAATCATTCAAGGTCAAGCTGTAGCTGACATTTATTTAGATTTAGTTGGTGATGATTGCTGGCCAAGCCCTAAAGTCTAGAAAAGGTCAAGTTGTGACTGACATTTATGGGACTACAGCTAGCCGGAATATGGCGACAGTTCACATTCTACATTCCACATGCTTAACAATTCAGCACGTTGCTTTGCTTATGCTGATACGCAAAATTACAGAACGAGCACCCAAGTGCCACCGAGAAAATGTGCATTAAAATGTCTCAATGTGTGGTGCAGAAAATCGCACACAAAATCCACCGCAACTATTTTTTGGTCTCATGCTGAGCAATAAATGTGTCCTGGCTGGCCGGAGACACTTGTACAGTCCATGTCTATCCCATAAAAAGTGGCACATGCGCTGAATCTATGTCACACACTCACACACACACACACACTCACAAAACACAAAAGTATGCATGTAAAGGACACAGCTGTGTGTCTGGCCAGGCTTACGTACTTAGTCAGCAATGAACAGGAGCAACATTTGAATATATGTGGCCCACAACTTGGCTAACAATTTGGGTTTGAAGAATTAGGGACCAGCTACGAAACATTTGAGTGTCAACGTAGAGACGGAAGAACCTGAGTCCTGCTTCCTGCTAAGCCGTTTTTGTGGCTTTTGCGGTTGCAAGGATAATATGTCAGCTAAAGTTTTCAGCTGCACTCGGAGCAATAAAATTGCTATGAGGGCTTTTCGGCAACATGCGATGCATTGAGAAGCATCAAATGCTACAATGTTAGTGCATTATTGTTACGTGGCTAACTGAAAATATGGCAAACGCACTCATAAGTACGAGACTTTAACTGAGCGACCTCAGTCCGAGGGCCGCTAACTTAGTTTTGGATTACCAAATTGGAAATAAGTTAAAATAGCCTAAAATGGTATTCAAAGCATTTTCAAACAAACGGAACTTGCATATAATTTACTAGATTAAAAATAGCTTTATTGCATTTGTATAAATTATTCTTTAGTTAAAATATATTTGGGTGACTACCACTACGAAACATTAGCTAGTTAATGCTGCTGCTTGTTCTCAAAGTCTTACCAAAAGTAAGACAGCTAGCATATTTTACGTGAACATGGAATCCGCAGTGTCCCCTGTTTGCTTTTACATGTAAAACCCAGCACTGGCAATGTTAGTGCCATTGGCAAAATTCAACTTTATGGCACAATAATTATGCTAATTTGAGACAAAGTTGTGTGGGGGGTATCCCCTGCATTGCCTGCCTGTCACCCGCTGCCTGCTGGCCTGCGGCTTTCTGTGTTAGCATTGCAAAATTATGAGTATGAAATCGAAAAAGTTTCAATCATCCACGTACAGGTTGCACAGTTGTTGCACTTTTGCGGCTTCGAAAAGTTGCCAGTTGGCAGCTTTGAAGTTGCAACTTCAACGCCCAACATCGCTCAAAGTTGAACTCATTTCTGCGCGGCAATAAAACGCTTGAAATGTTTTTTAATATGAAATAACTTAACCCAAATTTTGGCCCGACCAACAGCTCTTGACCCAAACTTTCAAGCAGATACAACCACCAAGTTGCAAGCAATATTGAGACATAATCTTTAACTGATTGATTGATTAGATGCACCCTCCATTTTAATTTGAATGAGCTATGAGCTGGATCTTAACACACTACCCTGGGGTGGCGAGTGTGGCACATTTTCTTAAATTCATGCAACCGAGTTCTAGTTGAAGCGCCACTTCATTATCCATCCAACAGAGGCGTTCCCATCCATTATAATTGAGTGCAAAATTATGCATTGAATTTACTGAGGCAGTGCCAGTGCCAGTGCCACGTTCTCCACTCAGCCCGCTTAATCATCGTGTGCCCATACAACAACTAATAGCCGGGGCTGCTCAGTAACCACTAGGCAGCCAAAGTAGCCTGACCATATTATAAACAACACTGGCAGGCTAACGATAACAGCAACAACAACCACAACATTAACAGCCACAGTAGCAACAGCTCAACAACAACGTCGGCTAATAACTGCCAACCATGTGATCGAGCTCATGCACAGAGTTTCTCTGTGTGTGTGTGTGTGTGTGTGTGTGTGTGTGTATGGTGAGATTTTGATCACTTGCTTTCCTTAAATTGATTTCATTCTGCTCTCAATCTAATTTAAGTTTGGTCATATCTATCAAAATTTAAATTGCCAACGAAGAGCGAAAAGTTTTAAATTTAGTCATAAATTTTCTATTTTTGTGTCTCATTTAATCGATTTTCGTGATTAAATTTAGTGGAAAGGTCTTTTGAAAAGAGCGTGTCGAAAAATGGTGTTTGCCTCGTGTTTTGTCAATTTGAGTTGCATACTTTCCCAAACCAAACTTTAAAAAGTTTAAAAGCAAAGCCGCGCACTGAGTGGCAATCATAATGCAATTCATTTTGTAACGCTCCTCGGGGCATAATTTTTGGTAAACGCTAAAGATTAAGCAGCATAAGAGCCACAAGCAAAGCTAAACAGGATATACAAAAAAAAGGCGCACACAAAGCCACAAAAGAAGCGGGGTAAAAGGAATTAAACACAGACATTGCAAAAGCCAATAGGCAGATAGCACAAAAGAAGCGTGACAGGGTAACAACTGAATAGCAGGCTTATCAGGAGCAGGCACCCACGTTTGCTAAGCCAATATTTACAAGCTTATTGCGCAAAGCTTTTCGCTATAAACTTGCAATTATAAAATTCTGCTCGCTGATTTTCGCTATACGTTATTTTTCGAGTATTTAACAATCCGCCATGTTGAGCAGAAGTTATTTAGCCAATTAATTCAGAGAAGACGCACAAATTTGCACAGCCAAGAAGCTGCAATTCAAAAAGTTGTGCCAGGTAAGTTAACTGGTAAAAGTTGTTGCCAACTGCTTTGCAATTATTACAGCTGTAAAGTATGCTAAATTTATTCAGTTTGTGAGTTGTCTGTAGCTTTGTTGCCGTTGTTGGCGTTGTTGCCGTTATATTTATATTGTTTGCTTTACACTTTTGAGCTTTGCCAAAGATTTGCATTTCCAATTCGTGTTTTTGAGCTCTTGATATTTATTTTGTGCGCTGATTGTAGTGAAAAGGTCTTAGTGGGGTCACTAGCTCTCAAAATACCCTACATGCTATGCGCATGAACCTCAATGCGTCTACTTTGTAACGCTTTTGAATCTGAATCAATATAGTGTGTATAAAGTTCATCTGTTTGCTTATAATCTAAAAATCTTATTCAAACTCAGATGTAAAAATCAAATGCTTTGTCAAAAATTGAGCATTTCTATCGAAAATCTTAAGCTGGTAACCTATTGGCCATGTCAATTGCTTGGGTCCAATCGGTATTTGGCATTGGCAACCCTTTCGCTTTCATCTAGCTGCTGCTGCTGCTCCTGCTGCTTTGTTGTTCTGTTCTTGAGCCTAATGGCATTGTAAGCGTGTCTAAGCTGGAACATTTTGTTTACAATTTTCAAAAGACATGGACTTTCAAGTTGCCTCCATTTATCCCTCTTGAAATTTGTTGTTTGGTATCAGGCATACACATTGGCATGCTGTCCTAAAAATGAATTGTGTAATTTGATGGTATTGTTGAGGAGCAAACGCAAGCAACAAAGAAAAAAACATGCATCACAAACTGCAACTCAAATTCGATAAACACAAAATGTAAAAAGTTGTTATTTTGTACTATGCTGCAATCGCTGTTGTTGTTGTGCTTGCATGTTACCTAACGCTTATGTTGATTTTCTGAGATTGCTACCATGGTCCAGACACGTCTACACGAGTGTGCGTGCGAGAGTGTATGTGTGGTTGTTTGCCTACTTGCCAGTGTATGTTGCCACTTTGCTGCACTAAATTGCATTTAATTTTCAGATTTGCGTTTTGTGTGCGAGTAGCTAATTTTTTTGTTTATTTTGTTTTTTGTTTGCCTCCTGTTTTGATGTTGCTGCTTTTTGAAATGTGCATGGCCTTCACCCAAATAAACCAGCAGCCGCTTATGTGTGTGCAAGTGTTGGTGTGCCTAAAATGTATGCGGAAGAACAATGCACTCACGCTTACACACTAGTTCAAATATACTTTCCCCTTGCTAAATGCGACAAACAATGCAAGAACTTTGCATATTTTGCGCGGCTTTAAAGCTAGCACATAACATGGAGAAAAAAATGCTAAATACAAAAAATTAGACATTCGTATGTATTTTTATGCGCTAGAAGTTTTCGTAAAAAAACACGTATTAAAATGTTTGCATAACTATACGCTAAGCAAAGTGTTCAAAACTTTACCAATGAGAAGGTACGCTTTAAGTATTGCAGTAAAATAAAGTTTACCACATAAGCAGAAAGAACATTTTCTTATCAAAATGCATTTTTATCAAATGATTTTGTCAAACGTATGAGGAAAATCAATATATGTACGCATTTTAATCACTAGCAACAAAAAATGTGTGATGTTTTTTTTACGATGACTGTTTAGATAAGAGTTTAACGCCTTAATTAATTTTAATTGAGTTGCAAAAAATTGTAGCTGAGAATTAATGCGATAAGCGCGCAATGCACTGGATTTTAATGGTGACGCCTGTGGAGTTCTTTGAAGGCGAGACTAGGACAAACTCTGGTTGAACTGAGTTTGGGTTGAGAGTTGCTTAGCACAGTTGACACATTTCTTTGCATGCAGGACACGAACGAGTTTTCCACGGCGACGCTTAAAAACTTTCCAAACGACTTGCAAAGAGGATTGCGAGAACTAAGTTATCGCAGGGAGTGGCTGGGGGAGGGGGTGTTGTTTTCTTGAGGTGCCAGAAATGTGGGCATTTTGGAAGCACTTCAACAAGATTTGCATAAAATTAAGGCTTATTGTAACAGGATTTAGTGAATGGCGTGAAATATTAAACTTTATGTGCATATTGATTTGACAGAGATGGCTTCTGCTTCAAGTCAAACCCAAAGCTCAATCCTTTGATAAGGGTATCTGGCAATCTGCAATGTGTTTGCATCAATTTTATTAAGCAAATATTAGCGCAGGCCGATTTAATTTATGGCGGACCTGTCCAAACAATAAATCAGCCTGGACCAAGGCTCTTAGCAACAATGCCCATTGCCTTGATTATTCAATTGTAAAATTTAGACAGCGGCAATTTCAAGGAAACGAGAAGATGCATTGCCTAGATATCAGAGGGCGCACAATGCTTGGCATCTTGTGGCTACAGCTGCATCCTTTGGCTAGATAATGACATTCTAAATGCATAACGCTTTCATTATTGAACGCCTGATAACAATGGCCGCACTTTGATGTGCATTGCAGTGTAGGAGAGCTTATGTGCCAACCTCAAATACAAATGCTGAGAAGGCAAAGAAGCTTTTAAAGCTACAAAACTGAAATGCTGAAAGGAAACCAAGTTTGTTTCTCTATTAAAAATGAATTATATACAGAGGCAGGCAAAAAGTATATTGGGGCCACGTAGTAGGCTATAAATTTGCCAACCAAACTGACTTTATGGCACAATCTCTTTGACTAGGAAGAGGCAGGAGGCAGTCGGAACGCGGAGCCGGCAACAGGTGCAGCGCGTGCCTTGAGCAGCGGCTCCAAGTATTGCTGTTTCCAGCTATGATACTGGTTTCCGGGGTTGGGACTCTCAATACCCAGAGAGGCTGGCCCTTGTCTGTTGTTTAATGTATGCTCCTTCACATGACTTGCCCCAAACAATAAATCACATACAAATGTTGTGCCCTATACTTTTCTGCTTTGCAGCTTTTTTGGTTTCTGAATTAAAATTTACAACCTACTAAACAAGAAACCGCACCGAAAACTTGACGGGTGCTCGCGCAAATATCGCTGTATGAATAATTATGCATATTTTAAGCATTTATCATTCGATAAAACAACAGAAAAACTTTAAAACAGTCTTAAATTGAAGAACGAGAAATAGGTACAGAATCTTTCACAAGAAAACATGCCTAATTAAGTCGGCTTGGGTAAAAGCAATTACACAAATCAGCCAGACAATTACTGCAGACGCAGACTAGCCGTCTGGAAACTGAATGCCCTTTCCTTGAATCAATTGCGGGATACTGTTATTATTAGCATGGCAGCCTACCGGATGGATTTTGTAGGCTTGTCGTTGCCTTCATGAAGTGCCATTTAATGGCGCCTAACGCGAACCCCATTCACATCCACATTCACAGACGCGTTGCCATCGAAACTTTAAGACGTAGGCGTTGGTTGGTGTCGCCAGCTCAGGCACTCAAGCGTTATAATCTACAGCAACCACAGAAACAACAACATCAACGACAATGTTGGTGACAGCACTTTTCGACTAAGAAATGGAAATGAGAATTGTCCTTGGGAGTACACTTTGCTTGCCAAATTGTTAACGAATTATATGGTGGCTGAGCAAAGAACATATAGAGCCAAATCGCTTGGGTGTTTAAATATATTTTGTAAACGTTATATTACATTCGTTTAACAGAAATGAAAAAAATATTGCTAATTGAATAGATTAATCCATTGCATTTAAATTCAAATCATTTAAAGCTAAACTGTCATTTAAATTCAATTGGTTGCTGATTTAACTCATTAACAATTACATTTTATATCCAGCTTTAATACACCTATTGGCTGATTCATCAGTTAAATATTACTTAGAAAAACCAACTGACAACTGCTTTCAAAGAATAAACCATAAGGCTATTGACTGACTCAGTAATTGCTGGCTTAAAATTTTTGTCTATAAAAAGGCCTACTTTGCAGTTTTCAACCACAAGTTAGTGTATCACTATGAACGTATTGGGTCTATTATTATTAATGCTGAGCATTCTTTTCACAGTCAGTGAGGATGTGCCAACAGGTCCAAAAAATCCTTATTGCAACCAGCAGCTTTGTCACACAGGCAAGCGTCATGTGGCATGCGGCAGGCCATCTAGCGTAAGTATTGCACTTGATGAACAGATCAACAGCTTAAAATATATTTCCACTTAAGGATATTGAGAAATCCTGCAAGATACAAAAAAGCCAGTTAGTGAATATGACTGTCCACTCGGACCACATTCTCAGGGCACACAACGAGCATCGTCAGCAGCTTGCTAGTGGCAGGAATATGACGCTGCCACGAGCTGCACGCTTGGTTGTGATGCAGTGGAGCGATGAGCTAGCTACGCTGGCCAGCTACAATGTGCGCAAGTGTCATGGCAAACACGACGAGTGTCACAACACCGCCAACTTTAAGAACTCTGGCCAAAATATCATTGTAAGTATGGATTACAGCTTAAAGTGTGATCTGATCAGGAATGAGCACACTCAATAGATGTTCAACATGACGCGTTTGGTGGAGGCTGAGCTGATGGAGAAGATGTATCCGCAGCTAATTGCTATTGCCGCACGCACTTGGTGGTCCGAGCACAACAATAGCAGCAACATGATGACCGCGGCGGATGTGGAGCACACTCCATGCTCAAAAAAACGAAACCCCCATCAGTAAGTGGCCTGTTGTTGTCTTTCATTGTGAATACACCACCACTTTCCACTAACTCTGATAGACCCTATCGCCACTTTGCGGTGATGGCTGTGGAAAACAACACGCATGTGGGCTGCGCTGGATGGCGGTATGTGGCCAAAGAGACCACCTATTTCAAGCTGACCTGCAACTATGCTGAGAACTATATGTGCGGCCGTCCCATCTATCATTTCCGCGCCGTGGGTTGCCTAACTGGGTACAGCACGCAGCATAGAGCGCTCTGCTCGAAAAGGGAAACATTCGTTTAAATACCAGCCGTATTTAACTATCCAAAAAGTCATATAACCCCAAATATGTGAATATCGCTAAAAAGCCACAAATAAAACCCAATGCTCATCCGTTTGGTGTCTAAAATTGTGAAATTAACGCTATGCGTATTTATCTCATTTCAATGGAGATTTCTATGGCGCGTGCCATTCCTTTCATTGACAACAGATAGATTCCGCATTACAAAAGCAAATGCGACGCTTTCTCTCATTCTCTTTCTCTGCAAAATGAAATCATTACGCATGCAAAATTCAAATGGTGCAGCATCAAAATGGAATTTCTGCCAATTTCCTGTGCACTGCAATAAACTTTGCACGCCGCTCAGCCAATGGGCATTCGCCAGAATAGTGAATTCCACTGGGGTTATGCAATGGTATATGCGAACGGTGGTACTTGGTATGAGTTTCAGGAAGCGGGGAATTGCAGCTGTTGTGTGGCAAAGCAATTACCTGGACAAAAGCGTCCAGCCAGTCAATATAACGCGCAGAGGATGAGCAAATTCCGATCGCATAATTGTATGGAATTAGATAACAGGGTGTCAGGGTAGGGAAGCATAATGCGAATTATTGAAAATAATATGCATAGCAAAGCTAAATTTATAGCATATGAAGCTTACGTCATGCATTTGCTGCAATTACAAATTACGCACAAATAACTTAATATTTTTGTCGTTTTATTTGAACTCATTACAAAAAGTGAGAATTATTATTATTGATTATAACCATTATGTATTGTTAAGCAGCTGACAGCTCGGTAATGCCACAGATGGAACGTCCCCAGCGCTTAGTGCACAAAGAGCAGCCACCCAAAAGCTTTACATTTACTTCTACAATAGACACCACATTTGAAATGTGTTTCCCCTCAGAGCACATGAGTTTTGTGCTGGTTCAGTGGAAATGGGAATTGCACCCCAAGCAAAGTAAAGTCAAACGTTATGCTTTTCATATATACATAAATATAAATATGTAAAAGAGAGAAACAAAAGGGAAGTTAATTGATATAAAGTCAAAGCATTGTGCGCTTTGTTTTACGATTCAATTGACGGTAAAATGTTCACTTATTGCCATTTGTACTGTAAAGCTTCCCGTTCATTTTTAAGAGCCAGTGACTTGATTAATAAAGCTCTTAAGGGCAATCCGATTAACACTTGAATTGTATTTCCATTTCATTATTTTATGCGACTTCATTTGATTGAAATTCATGTGAACTGTGCTTTGACGGTAAAGTGTGAGTTTAACTCAAAAGGGAGCTGAAAATCAAAAAAGATAAAACTGCTGCGAGTCAAGACTCTTAAATCGCCTTTAGCTAAGCCAGTGCAAAGCGCAGTCGGATTGCATTCAACTTACCGTCAAGAGCACTTTCTCACTCTCTGATTTGCTCTCTCTTTCTCAAACTGCTTCGTTGTATACTGCCAACACCTGGAAAAACTAAAAGTCGCCACTTCCGCAGCACATAAATTTGAAGCGCTGCTCGTTTTTAAGGCTTCCTGCAGCCCAAAAAAAAAAAAAGAAAGATTGGAATATTTAATTTGAAGGGGCTCGGCTAGAAAATACTCTACATCTATGTTCGTTCAGCGAGAAAGTATCTGTGTATCCCCTCAACTTTCTTATACTCCTTTTGCCCAAGGATAGAGGGTATAAAACTAAAAGGTATAAAGGTATAAACAGAAACTCTTAGCTACCATTTCGTGAACTAGTACAGTTCAGTTGTAGTTTTAGCTTTATTTTATTTTGCAACAATATATGGCAAAGTGTTTTTGTTGTGCTCAGGCCACAATTTGTTTGGCTTTGGTTTGGGTTACATTTGTTGCACTTGTTATTTTAAAGCGCCTCAAGCTAAGGCTTTTAGTTTGTTTAGCTACAAATAGCTCAACAATTTATCATAATTTATGATCAACTACAAATGATGCTCATTCGTAGCCCTCGCCCATTTTACTCTCTAACACACTCACACACACACACACACACACACACACATATTTAAACACACATAAATATCTATTAAAGCTTTGCAGTCAGATGCAAGTGAAGATTTACGAGTCGTGTCGGGCAGCTTTTGATAATGGTGCATTAGCGTGCAACGCTTTAGATTGCACTTTTGTCTACTCTAAGCCAGGGATGGTGGCTGGCTAGAGATGGGCCGTTAGCATTAAAGAATTTCTGTCAACCATAAGCCACAACTCTCTCCATCTTCCAGCTGGTCGCTCCCTCACAGCCGTCCAGACACTCTCAGGCATCGCCATTATCACCGTTAAGCAGTAGCACGTCACGTATACATAAGCCTGCTGCTCGCATGTCTGCTGAAAGCGGTTGGCGGTTTCCTTTTGCATTTGGCCTTTGACCCACACAGCTAACATTACGTATACGTTGCGCGTAATACGTAAAACTGCCGGTGAAGCGAGGCAAATGCTTTTTGCCAGCCATTTACTTGGATGCATTTGCTTTTTATGGTATACGGCCAGCGGGTATAAGAGAGTGCATTAAATTTAATGGAACACTCTTTTTAGAGTCTACAGCACATTTATTTTGCTGATTAACGCCAAGCCATGAACCATTGAAAATAATGTGCATTTTCGAGTGTATCAATACCTAAATAAAGAACTTAATTACGCTGCTTACAGATAGAATTATAAAAATAAATGTTGAAATAATGGCCATCTTATGAAATTCCTAAAAGCATCCGCCTTCTTAGGGCCTTGGTAAAAGGGCATTTCAAAATTCCGCACACAGCTAGCTGTGTTTGTTTTTTTTGTTTATGATCAACTTCATGATATTGCAAGCTTTACGTTTATTAGCATACTTCTAGTCACCTTGCCTGTGGCTTAAGGTGCGTTTAATGGCACACGCGGGCATCAAGTTGTCGATGGCTCTTTATGACTTCATTAGAAAGTTACTAACAAGAGTGCTGGCCACTTTTTTATTTTCTACTTCTCGTCACTTCTTTTTTTATGGACACATTGAAAGCCAATTGATTTGACAGAAAGTTCTTTTCTGTGGAAAACAATGGGATACAGCTAATGGAGCCCTCAGCTAAAATCTAATGAAATTTATGCAGGCGCGGCAATGCGGTTGCACATGAATAGCAACTACAGGACATGTACACCTAACACAAACACACATACACACAGGTATGTATATACACACTCTCTAACAAAAACACACACTTGCACTTCATGGCGGTAACTTTTACCTGTCGTTGGCCCCAATTTACAATGCGGTGCCATTTGGTTTGTGTGTGTGTATGAGTGAGTTTCTGTGTATGTTTTTGGTGCTGACCTAGTTCAGGGGCACAGGACGTGGCGCGCTTTCACTTTGGCTATGGAACTGGGCTTCGTCTATGGCTTCGAACATTTTATGAATACTTTGGGGCTGCCTTTGTCTTGGCTCTTAGTTAAAACTGCATTGATGGCCAGCTGGAGTCCGTCCACAGCCACATTCACGTGACCCTTTCCTTGTCCCACTTCGTCCCTGCTGAGTGCGCGCGCATGTGGAAGTAACAGTTTAGCGCTTAAACATGCCCAAGCTGCGCTCAACTCAAGTGTACAAAACAGGCATGTGTATGTGTGTAGCTTTTAGTTTTTCAAACTAAATTTGTGCATATTTCTTGGCTCAATTGTAAAGTTTTTGGGGAAAACAAATACAATTTCTGCTTCACCCAACTGGTTTAAGGAAATATAGAAAAGTGGCAAAACAGCTGGTTTAAATTCGCAGAATATAAAGGCGGAGAGTAGATTGCTAAAGCTGGAGATAGAAGAGGTGTCAGTCTCTTGCCAACGGGAAGGAAGCTTTTCAAATTCCAAATGATAAATGCATTTTTAATGGAGCGCTGCTAAAAGACCGAGAGAGAGAGAGTGCGCCAAGCGGCGCCAAAGGCAGACAGCGGTTGAGTTTAACAAACAACTTCCATGACGCTGTTGCTGCTAAATGGCAGGATGCGCAACACGAGCAACTCTAAACAAAAAGGGTACCTCAAAGTAAGGAGTGACTACCATTTAAGAACCGTGGTGCGTCTGTGTGTTGCATGTTCACTGCCTACTCCCGAAAGGCTAATGGCTTAACAGATGATTTTGTTAATGTTTCACTTCTTTCATCGTTTAACTTTAAAGTTCGTACATTATCGCTTAATTATCCACGCGTTTTGATGCCAGCTACGAAATAAATTGCCTCACTTTGCTCAAAACAAATAAGCGACACGTGTTTAATAAATTGCCTGGCAGTTCAACCCCAGAATTGGAGCAATTGTTTTAAGCTTTTATTTGAGCAATCAACATTTAATGCAAGCTTGCAATTGTTGGCCATTTCGTTTTCAGCTTTTGCTGCCCTTTGTTTCGGGTCAGAGTTTCAATTTAATCAATATTCCAAACACAAGCGACGGTCACAAACATTTCATATATATACAGGCGACCCACACCAAGTGGTTAAACAAAAACTAAATGCCATACAAACACACATATACACACAAACACACACACACAAACACACACACACCATACAAATTTTTATATACGTATATATTAAACAAAATAAAGATAGAATGGAGCGAACAAGAGGTTGATACGTGCGCGCCTAAAAGCATGCCACGCAAATTGAAAATTCTCGTAAATGCTGGTGTTACAAAAATGCCCCACTGACCATTTTAATTTGGTAAGTTCTGATGATGCTCAAATATTCACATATATGTATATTGCAATAAACGCACGAAGTATTAAATTTACAAAAATCACAATAGCAACAAACTATAAAAATCCAAAATAAAAACCAGCTGCAGAAGCAGTTTTGCTGTAAATTTGAGAAATTGAAATGAAAAATTACTAGTCCGTGGTTACTGTTCACCCCGTACACAAATATGTGTGTGTGTGCGTGTGAATGTTCGCTCCATTGAGGTGTTATATGAGTGCGTTAGATAGTTATTGATATTGCCTGGCTATCCTGCTAACCAGCAGGCAAGAGTAATCAATTCATATTGTAAGCGAGTTTGCCGTTGTGGTTCTAAATTTATGAGCAGCTGGCAGCCACCACACTTAATAGAAAACGTTGCCGTACAAGAGCAACAGAGGACCGTCATTAACTTGAAGCGATTTAAGGAAAACGAGCAAGAGGCATAAAGTGTAAGAGAGCTTTATATATGTATATGTATATAGAAAGCAAAGCAGACCAAATGAACGATGCATTGGGTTACGCCTGGGTCAAAGGGAAATGATAGCTGTAAGGCTAAAATATGCTTGAGAAATTGCTATGAAATTACTCGTTGGTTAGCTGATTACGATAAGTAACTAGATTGAACTGTATGGCCGAATGAAAAATCATAGGTATAAGCTTATTTTTCATTTGAAAACATGCTATACTGATTGAGACCATAATTCGGTAAAGAACAGTTTACTTTGGGTTCTGAAATATTTATATATTATTCTAATCAAATTTGTTGAGGGTTCAAAGGAACTTAATGGTTTATGAATGGTTTCTGTTTTCCTTCCATCATTCAGTACTTTGATTCATCAATTCTCTATGGCCTTTCATTTTCTTGTGCTGTTTATTTGCATTTCAGTTCATATTTTCCATTGTAAGGATTCTGTTCATTTATCTGGCAATATGCACAAAAAGGGATGATAAAAATAATAATCAAGCTATTTAGCTCTCAGCTATTTATTTTCTGCACTGGCTGTTGGATTACTGCTGGCAATAAAGTATTTTTAATAGCACTTCTGGCAAACAAAAAATGGTGAACTATTTACTCAGTTTTTCATATGAAAGCTTGCATTTCGCGCATAAAATTCTTTTTACCCAGTCACAGATATTATGCACACATTTCGAAGGTGTTCTATTGTGCGGCTTACAAGCTTTTAACAATAAAAGTATTAGACACAACAATAGACAAAAGAAGCGACATAAAAGCTCAGACTCGGGTCCAATTGGGCCAGAGTAGCTGTTGCTGATAGAATGCATGAAAAGGGAGCACAAAGAAAACTCGCGACTATATTTGCAGCTGTATGTATGGCACATATAGACAATAGCTTTCAAGACCTGAATTGCGCCAATTGTGACCAGACTAAGGCAAAAACCTTAAACCTTAAAAGCCCTGTGTCGGGCTTGTCGAAAGATAGAAGTCGATTGTGGATAAGTTTAGCTACAGGCGATTATTAAATAGATTTCATGTTATCTGCCCTAAATAATCTGCTCTCATTTTAAAAAATGTATATCAAACATACTTAGCCGTACATGGATGATCTGTTCATTCATATAAGTACTTCTCTTACTTCTTTGAAGAAGATTCTGATTTTCAAGTTGGTGGTGTCTGGTTAAATTACGAGTACAACTTCTCAGGCAACTCTTGCACTCGCACGGGTATGACTCTCTTTTCTTACCGCAGTGCAACCAAAAAATGAGGTTAACGCGTGCACTTAACGACTCGAGGGTTCTTGCTGTCGCTGTCGCTCTCGAGGACGATGTCGAGGACAACATTATAAATCTGAGCCAGGCATTTGCAAGTGGCAGTCATTGCGAAACTCCTCCTGTCTAAGCGCTTTGGCAACTTGTATTTTTCGAATGCTTCTTTTTTGGCTTACAACTCAATTTAGTCAGTTTTTAATGAGCAACTGCGGCGTTGCACATGTTTTGGCAGTTTGCGTGGTGCAAAGGGCGTCACCTTATTTGCATTTACTAAGCGCCTTTTCGCTTTGACAGCAATCGACCAGCTCTATGCAGGTTCTGCCGCCTCAAAAGGAATTCGCCCCGTTGTCTTTCATGTCATTTATAGCCGTTTGCATCGTAACTGCTATTTCATGCCTCTTTAGGCGTGCCTTGCGTCTTTGCCCTGCAACGTTGCCTTTCGCTTCATTCAATCGTTACATATTTCCGTTGCGCTGTCCTTTTTAGTGCGGCGCTTGGTTCGTACTTTGTGTGCACTGTGTCCATTGACAGTCCGGCTGGGCTGTTCTGTCCCGTCCTGTGTTGTTTGTGTAATCTCATAAAGAATCTCGAAATGAGGCTGAATTGACTGGTCTGCTTTTGGTCTGGACTGGACTGGGCTGTGCCAGCGATTTGTGGGTTAAATTGAATTTATATTGTGCCGAGCAGAGCAAATTTGATTGAAACATTTGCGTGAATTTATGTCCTTGAAATGATTGTCCCTATCTTCAAATTCCCATGTCCGACTACTGACCAGTGACCATCACACATATCCTGCATTGCCTACTGCCCGTTCTCCAAAACAAGCCAAGGCAAAGGACTTCTGGCTTTGCATTTTATATGAGATTAGTGGCTTGACTACATGCCTGACACGAGCCCAACTTGTTGGCCTGAAAACTGATTAGGTCCAATGAAATTTTCGGTCTGCCAGCTCCCAAAGCACGTTCAGGTAGCTCACAGCTGGTTGTCTGACTGCCGACTGGCTTCATTCATTTTTCATGCAACTTGCGATGCCAAATAAAACAAATTTGCACTTTAATATGCGCTACGTTCACCTTGAGTTCAAAATTCCTCTACAAAGAGCACACAGACTGAAACTGAAACTGAAACAGTAAATGGAACAGCGTTTTGTGCAACAAGTTGTTCTTTCTGCCTTAACATGAATATCTGTGTGTTTGTGGCGTGTTTGCCTCTTCTTTTATATTTTGTTTTTGCTGAAAATCAGGGCAAGCAACGCACCAAAACAACCAACGACATGATGTAGCTCTTGGGCCCATAAATTTATACCATGCAACATAAAGATGGAATGCCGTCGGTACATAAATTTTGGGTTTGAAAGTATTTTTTAAATGAATTACAATCCGTAACCACAGCTAATAAAAAAACTCTTATATATATTTTTGCTTAAAACTGAAATTCATTTTTGCTGCTTAGTGTGTGTGTTTGGATTCGTAATAAAGCCAATGCCATGCCACAATTTATTTTTTAATTTCTGAAATGGCGCTTTCACATGCACACACACACACACATGCACACCTGCGCACACACAAACTAACTAAAGGAAATGCCAGACACTCGCAGTTAAGCGCAAAATGGTTAGTTTAATTTCCTTAAGTGCTCGCGTGGCGCATTAGTAATGCACTGACTGCGACTGCATTTAGCGCGAGAAATTAGGCTGCAACAAATTTTCTATTAAGAAATATCAGACAAGCTGCAACAGATAGCAGCAACAGTAACAAGCAACAAATGGAACAACAACATCACTTTGACATTCTGAGCTGCTGCTGGCTGTTTTATCAAGATGTTTGTTTTAATACAACATTTGTGCGTGTGTGTGGGTGTGTGTGTTATCATTGTCATTGTAAAACAAGACACTTAAAACCTTACACACACACACACACACGAGCACCCACGCACACTTATGAAATAAGTTAAATTTGATGCTGTTGTACAACAATGGCCCCAAATGTATATTTGTATGCCAGCTTGCATGTA
The DNA here is from genome assembly GCA_018904305.1 of Scaptomyza montana. Lineage (NCBI taxonomy): Eukaryota > Metazoa > Arthropoda > Insecta > Diptera > Drosophilidae > Scaptomyza > Scaptomyza montana. The sequence goes on from JAEIGR010000003.1 coordinate 2,968,054, forward strand.
TACATCTTGTATCTTTCTGTGTTGGCTCAAGTCAATTGTTTAATATGTATGTGCGCATGACTCTTTTGTGTGTGTGTGTGTGTGTGTGTGTGTGTGCCACCCTCATCTTGGCCTCAAGCACGCCCTCAATAAGTTGCTGTCGTTGCTGTTGTTTCTCTTTTATTGTCGCTTGTCTGCCTATTGCGCACTGATTGTTTGCATAAATTAGCATAATTAAGCAAGGTTAAGAGACGCTTCAGCTGTGCTCTGTCTTCTTCTTCTTCTTTAACCTTCACAAGGAAATCCTGACCACGTACACGCAACTGTCTTGAAAAACGCTTCATCTCCCAATCCAAAGTTGCTTCATATGCAACTCTTGAAGCTATTGCGCACAATTTCTTTTTTACGCGGCACATGCCGAGCGTGACCAGCCGTGTAAAAATAAAAGAAAAGTATAACAAATAATGTATATATGGACCTTAAATGTGGACAATGGACAACAGCAGCAAATGCAAAAGTAGGAAAATAAAGGGAAAAATAAATAAGGAATCATGAGGCGTATACGCAATGCAATAACCAGGACCACCATTGTCGCCGGTAGTCGTCGCCTTGTTAGCCTTTTGCCATTGCGCCATTCATTTCCATTTTGTATGCGTTGTTTGGTTTGGGCCATTATTTTGGCTTTAATTGCTGCATACATGCAGCTACCAACCCATTTTCCCTTTTTCCCATCTCCCCGTTTCGGTCTGACGGTGCGTTTTGTACGTGTTTTAATTAAAATTAAAATACGCAATGAAAAAAATGAAGGCGAAGAAGCAGACAAAAACGTCTTTTCGCAAAGTTAAAAGTTTGCCATCATTCAATTGGATAAGGCGAGCAAATTTGAGTCATAATTAGGCAAATCATAAAGCATTATGTCAAATGTCACCAGCGAGAACTCGAAGCAAACTAATTCCTTGAGCAGCTCCTATTGGCCAAAAAACTAAATATTTATGCGCACACGAAGGTATGCGTAATTAGCTCGCCAGGTGGCCAGGTAACCAGATGGCTAGGTAGCCAAAAGGCAGTCAGCAATAAATAAATTAACATAAAACAAACAAAAATTAATGAATGAATAAATGATTGTCCTGGCAGCGAGGCAGGCAAACCTCATGGCGAACTCATAAATTATTTCAATCCCGCACAGAAATGGCATCTGTCTATCAACGTCAATTTCCAAACTGCCTTATGATACTGAGTTGCTGCCGTTTTTACTTTCGTTCGTTTTGTTAGATGATTGCCCAAAAATCCTGGTCGTTGCTATATGTATTATGAGCATATCAATCAGCCAACAGCTGCTGACCTTACATCTCTTACCCACTCGCCGAACAATAATTTCATGATTTATTAATAAACACAGTTCAAATATAAAATTCGTTATGAGTGCGCAGAGTTTCATACTTGAAAATCTGTCTTCGTATTGATTTTGTTTTGTGCCCTGGCTGTACTAATTTATGCGATGCGCAAAAAATACGAATAATATCAAAGTTGGTAACAGTATCGTATTTATAAGCTTCGTAGAAATACAATTTCAACAGAACTGAGCGAACTGCTAATTACAATTAAACACAATTTACGTCAAAATTTGAACAAAGTGCATGAATATTTCATGGCAATATATTTGCTGTCTGTCTATACTGTTTTTCTTCCTCTATCTCTCACACTCTTTGGTCCGAAAACACTTCACGCATAATATAATAAATAAAACAGCCCCAGCGGAAATAATTAACACGGCGAAAGGAAACAAAAAGGCGTTGTAAGCATTTTCTTAGTTATTTCTGAATTCCTGCAATGATGTTGATGATGACAATTGTGTGTTGGACGTGTGTGTGTGTGTGTGCATAAAAGTAAAAATCAATGTGGGAGTCAATGCTTTGGCGTACATTTTGCTATCAGCACTTTTCTTCACTGCAATATAACAATAATTGATCGAAATTAATTAATTTTTGATTGTTCTAACCCAGAAAAGTGCATGTAAAGCGTCGAAAGCTTGCGTTGCAATAAGTAACAGCAACAATAATCATTAAAAATTTGTATAAATAAAACAAAAACTGTCAGAAACAGCCGTTCTTCAATTTGGACTGCAATTGTTAATTGTATCTCATATTTTATGACTCATTGTTAATTGCAGTTGCACAGTAGGCGCTCATTAATGCTGCAGCTGTCCAAGGAATGTGTAATTAAAGTAATTTAATTTATTATTTGCCATTGATCAGCAAACTTACGCAGCATAAATCAATGCAAAATAACGCATTGTTGTTGTTTCATTAATATATGTTGTATTTTAAATAAATGCTGACGCCATGATTTTTTGCCTACGATGAATGTACAGGATAATAGCCTTGATATAAATAAATAACACACGCTGGAAGCACAGCACAAAGCACAGAGAAATACACAAAGGAATCATATGAAACTGATTGAAATCTCATGTTAAAAAGTTTTTTGAGTAGTCCTTGCAAAAGTTTCCATTACATGACATTATCAAAGGTATAATTTAAAGTAATCATTAAAAAGAATTAAGTTGATGAAAGATGTGAAAACTTTTGGACATTCCTGCAAGTCTAGCTTATGTTATGCTATCAGATGTCATCCGTTATCCGAGTTAGGGTATGGCTGCTATCAACTATCATCATCAATTCGCCCTTAATAATATGTTGTCAGTGCCTTATATTAATTACGAAAATATCCCTTACCCTGTGAATATCAGGTAGAATGAGTTATGCAAGAACAAACGCAATTTATGAATATTTATGGCCAGGGCAAGATGAGCAGACAGATAAATAGAGGGGGAAAAAAGCCTACCTACACTTCAATGTCATCACTTGGTATTTTAATTTATATTTTTAATAAGCATTTAGCCTAACGGTAACAACATCAACTAATCGCCGCTTAACATCTCCGCTTATGTTATAAAATGCGTAATGTTCTTGTTGTTGCCAAAGCTTTTGCTTTCTTTGAGCCAAACATACATTAAATAACTTATTGCATGTGTGTACAAATGCTGGAAGTCATTTGCTTTTACGTTTTCGTTGTCGTTTTCACTGTTGTGAATTTAATAAGCTTAATGTGCTGCTCCCGGAACGTAGCCGGAACAATGCTTAGCGTAGCAAACATCAAGAGCTTAGATGAATTTCCCAAGATATACTGGAACACACCCGTAAGACACACACACACACACACTCAAGCTCACAAATATACACTGGCTGGCAGGCGACTTGTGCGCAAAACAAATGCAATTAATTATAATTTTTAATTAGCTCACCAGGCAGCAGCTAAAAAAAACAAACAAAAGCAACAGCTAGAACAGAATACAAATACAAAATGTATACAATGTTGTACGATGAAGAAAAAACAACTAAAACTCTATTTGATATTACGAACGCATGAAACTCGACACGCGATTAATAAAAAGAGGACATAGCCAAGTGGTGGGCGTTTGGTGTATGAGGGGCGTGGCATCATCTGACAGCAAGTGAAAGGTATTTAGTCACGCGGAAAGAAATGTTTTCTTTTATTAAATATAGCACGATATTGGGTACCCAAGTGACAAGACCTACCCAACGGCATGCTCCAGCAAGCTGGACGCGGATTAGCAGCCGCAGCATTCTAGGCAGCATGGGCGGGGCAAAAAAAGGCCGGCTGCCACTCAATGCGTTGTTTCCGTGTGAATATGAAATTCTTATTGCTGTGATGGGTATGCATGCGAGATTCGCTTTAAAGGATTAAGAGTGGAAGAAATATGTCAAGGAGACAGCCCGCTAATATATCATCTGAGTGGCACTCCCCAGCACTTTGTCGCAGCTAACGCTTCAAGTTAAGGCCACTTAAGGCATTCATTTTCAAGGTCACAATTGCTCGACTGTCTGCCGCTTTCCACAATCCTTGGCCTCAGCACGGACGAAGTAGCTGCTAAGGCGCAAATTAGATTTTGGACGAAAGCCCGTGACTCAAAACCGAAGGAAGTACATAAAAGTATAAAGGAAAAAGAGAAGCGGAGAGTAAACGAAACGAAACCAGTTTTTGTTTGTTGCTAATTAGGCAAAAATTACATTTTAATAGGCTTTCAAGCGTAAAATGGAAAAAGTTGTAGCCAAAACTCTCATCTGTCTCTCATTTGCTGTCCTTCCGCCTCTGTTGCCGCTTGCTTGCACACACCAGGAGGTCATCAGGCAGAGTTCACTCAACTTTTAGTGCTGGCAACTGCATGGTTCGTTATAATATATATGACACAAAGGTGATGTTGCAGATTTCTGGAGTACCGGCTCGGCTCACAAGCCTATACGATGGGCTATAAAATGAATAAAATACTTTATGCAATTGTGTTCAAGTCGGTAATTGAGATAAATTCTTGCTCACTTAATATATTATTGCACTGAATTTCACTTTAACAACATAATTAGCAACATAAAAACAAAATTTACGCTGTTATTTAGCTCTCAGGTGGTTTCATAAGCTGTATCACATTATTGGCAACCTAATTTATGGCATGTATAATTATTTTGGAAATTCAACGCTGCTAATTAATACTGGCAAACAAATTAAGGCTTTGAAGTAGTTCACCGCTTTATGTGTTTAATTTGAAAATTTAGCAGACAACTTCATATGCTTTTTGCGATTGTATTGTTATAGTAGTCGCACTCACTAAGCCGATAAAAATCATACCAATAAGAATGACAAGCCGCCAAAATGCCAAGCAGTCGTCAAAAAGGATTGGCAAGCAGCCAACAATAAAAAAAAGCAGCAAAAATCGAGTGAAATAGCCCGAATGGCTAGAATGTTAAAGGCTGTCAGCTATTTGTGGCGTATTTTACACGCCGCTCTGCTTCATTTACATGCACGAACAATGAGAAGAAGGGACCTTGTACTCGATCCAGTCCTGATTCTTTGGCGACTTATGCGCCATGCATAGAAGGCGGCGAAAATATTTGATATGTATGAATGTGCATATAAAGTGAAAACATTTACACATGTTTGATTTATGGGTCAAGTGTGTGATAAAACTACAAAAACACGACCAAAGCAGCCAACATGCTCACACACTTACACACACAAGCAACGAGATATGAGAGACAAGCGCGACGATGAGTATATGATGCTAGGACGTGCAGAGCAATTGGTGGTGGGTGAGGGGGCGGTGGGGGAGGAATCACAGTAAATCATGCAAAATAAAACAAGGGAATATTTCAGAAAATTATGCAGCCGCAAGAATGACACAGAAATAAAAACAAACGAAAGTCACAGCTTGAGCGCCTTGTCGCACAAAAGTATGCAACAGAAAAGTGCCTTACAAAATAATAGCAAAAGGATTTCATTTTGCTTCACTTCGTAGAAACGTATTTAACTTAAGTGCCCAGAAACGAAACAGAACAATGGGTCTTCTGCCACCAACGCGAGTGGGCCTGGTCAGTATAAATTGCATTAAATAAATGCGTACATACGTATTCCATTTAATTGCATTTTATGCAATCGCAGCAGCTGCAGCGAATGCATCGAGTTAAAGTGGGTGAGCCCAGTAAATGGGCCAATTAGCCAGCATTCAGAGAGATCAGAGACATTTCTTAAATGCACGAAAATAAACAATTTGCGTACGCAAGTTATTGAACCAAAACTATATTTACTCTGCAGTTTAGAAGCAACTTTGATTTATGGCGACAAAATGCCAGAAAGATTTCATTTGAGTGAGAAAGCCTGTAGAGTCAAAAATTGAAAGTGACAAATTGCATTGGGACTGCAGTGCAAGAACAACAGCAGCAACAACAACAAGACAAGGCTTGACCGCAAGAATGACAGAACAAAGTGTGCAAAAAGTAGGCAACAATTTTCAGTCTATGCCAACATTTATGAGCGTGTATAATGACAACAACAACAAGTGCAACAAATAAAACGAGTGCAGCAACAATGTTGAACATGGTCAAAAACCAATCCTCCGCTAGAAGGATTTATGCAACTATGCATGAGTGTGTGTGTGTGTGTGCGTAGTAATCCTGATAGAAACATACATACAAATAGAGATTCGGTTAACAGTGACCACATTTGGCGCGACGCAAATGAAAATAAGAGCAAATATCAAATGGACAAAACCAAAATCACAACAACTCCAACAATTTTAAAACGATTTTCTAATCAAAACGCATTATAATGCACCAAAGAGTTATCTCCATGCATTGTTTTTCGCTAAATACTTCCTGTGTACAAATTTAATTATGCGCAAGCCACAATATTTTGTTTCTGTTCATTATTTTGTTTGTTCTATTTCTATATATTTGTTTTTTTGTGGACGCCGCGGGAAAATTAATTAATGCGAAAAGTGAAATATTTCCGAGTATGTGGCGCCAAAACTCTTGTTCTCTTTTTTGTGCCCAAGGTCTGTGTGTAGGTGGGTTTCACTTGCACGAGTAGCCACAGAAATTTCTTTACATATGTAAATTTTATACGAAACAATTTGTCAAAATAGGAAAAATAACGAACGAAAAAGATTTCTGGGGTGGAGAGTACAAACGGAAGTATAAATAATTATTATAACATTTCATGAGTGCGTGTTGGTCCTTTTTAAGACAAGTTGGAACAAATGAGCTTTCAACAAAAATAATAAATTTAAATAAAATATGACTTCTTTCAACGAATCATAAGCTATGAAATAACAAAGAAGTTTTTTAATAATTTCTGTCATCTTCCAAGCGAAGAAGGCCTTGTTTATGTTCATTAAATTTTGATAAACTTATTCAAGTCATCTTGCTAACATATTAAATGGAAATAATCGCTTAGTGAATCGTATCAAAATGTCCATTGCAGCAGCTAAACGCTACGGAGCGTACAAAGGACAGACGCTACAGGCATTTGCTTCGACAACTCACTGGACAGCACCGTAGCAAAAACTCAATAGCCTGCCTTTCACGTGCACACACACCAATGCATTCGGATGGCAGCAACAAATATGGTACAGTATTCCAACTGGCAGCTGAAGGACGGGCAACATTTGGCAGCCTGTCGCAACAACAGTACTTGCCAGGGAGCACTTCAATGCCATGTCAATAAATTATGTAGTGGATTTTCTGCGACACACAAACATTAATACAAAACCTGTGCTCTCGGAATGTTGAATGTTGTTTTGCATGTGGTACATAAGTCGACTGATTTATGTTCGAAATATATGAGCACAACTCAAATGGGAATCAAAGTCGAATATTTTTTTGGCCTTGGCAGCAGCTTCAATAAATTGCCGATTGCCAGCGACAAATGCAAAGAAATAAATGTAAAAAATCAAATCATATTTTCATATTAAAAATACATACAGCAATAATAGTCTGAGGCAATACCCAGGGCACGCAGTGCCTTACCAGTCCTAAGAAGAACACAACACTCCGCTGTCAAAGGCATCCAAAATGTTGGCTCATTTACCAGCCAGCCAGCCATGCACCAAAGTAAATTCCTCGCCAAATTGCTTTTCATTTTTTTCATTGGCTTTGCCGTGCGCCTCAAAGGTGCACAAATTGTAGTGTGCTTTTAGGCGCGGTTGCGACTCAAAGCAAATAACGTTGACAAATGAAAATGTCACAATGATGATAATTTATTTTGCCTTTGTCAATTTAAAGTCGCGCCACATGGCAAACATTCCTCAGACGTTCCCGCTTTCATATGAAAACGTCCAAAATCGCCGACAAACAGCTGAAACCTGAAACCTGAGCCATGTGCAATTTACACGAGCGGTTGGCTAAGTTGGTCGGGCCAGAAAAGTGTTTCTATGCTCTCTAATTCAGTGACTGCGTGGATACAAATCTTAAGAATATTTCTAAAGGTGATTTTCCATAAGTGTATAAATACTATAAATAATAACAAACGCTTTAAATACCATTTGTTTTATACATATAAGAAAATATTTGAACTTTGTACATCTTTTGCAATTTTTTTTACATATGAGTTTAAGCAATGGTATTTTACTTTTATTTATATTTGATTTTCCTTATCACATCCTTTTATAGAATGCAGCTAACAAATTAAGTACACTATTTTCATTGTGCTTTGGTTTATTTGGTGTTTCCGCTTTCCTGTTCGTTGCGGCAAAAACTTTACGCTTCATAAGCGCAAAGCCCGCTTTGGCTGTTCCTTACGTTTTCCAGCCAATTCGCTTTGACGCGTTTTGCGCTATTAAACTTCTGGCATGATATTGCCGTTATTTGCCTTGTGGAGAGTGGAGTACAGCTCAACATGCTATAGCTGAATACGAATATATATACTTACTTGTCATATAATAAACTTTTATGCTAACGGCTTTAAATGCCTTACCGCTATGCCGCACACATGGCCAGTACAGGAGGAAACTCAGGGGACAGCACTTTATGCGCATACTTCGTTGAAATGTTCTACGGTCCTCCGGCCTTCGGCCTCCCGCCGAGTCCAGTCAAAAGTTTTCATACTTTTCGGTTGCGTCTTTATTAGGCTGAAAAATGAAAATGCCTGCGTAACAGCACCCCTTCTCCGGTACATTTGTTTCGGTTTGTCTATTGTGTACGGCCCGTTAAAATGTTGTTCTGGGTAAATGCATGAATCCTTATAGTACTGAGCCAAATATTTGCATAAATCTGCTAGGCACAAAGCGCTCGGCCTGAGTTCGGTCGTTCAGTCGTTTTCCATCTTTTGTTTGTATAACTCATACGCAACGTGCATGCAATTTATTAGAACTTTTTAAGCCCTACGCTCAAAATGTCAGCGAGAAGTTGAAAAAAAATAAGAGACTTTGTTTGTTTGTTGTATTTATCATTTTCATAATAACTAAAAACTTTATTTAAATGTTTGCCGCTTTTATTTATAAACGTATTTAATCCTAATGCTTATTAACGCTCAGCTGGCGCTACTCACTTAAACATTAAAAACAACTTTATAATCCAATATAATGTTTTTTCATTTTGTTTTCAACAAAATATCATCATCATGATCGTCATCTCCGTGACATAAATATACGCTCGTAGTTTATTTCATTTTTGTTTGGGTTTACTGTTATTCTTATGTCTGATTATAATACTCAACTTAACGTTTATACATACGAATTACACAGAATATATGTACTCATTGCTTTTAACTGCAACTGTTGTTGTTAATATTATTATTTTGGTATTTCGTATTCGTTTTTCTGTTTATAGCAACATTCATTTACTCATTAAACATTCATTTATGTGTCGCGACTAATTTCGCTGGCGTACATTTATAATTTATAATTTTTAATTATCAATATTAATATTTATGACTGCACATGGTTTGCTTTTTGTGAGTATACAAACACAAACACACTCATGTATGTAAGTATATTCCTACCAAATATAGTTAAATACAGCAGTGTTAATTTATACGTACAATACATGCAACTTTATTTACAATTTTGATCAGTTAAATGCCCTCTAGCCAGCCAAACGAATGGTCATTACATTTAACAGTCGTTCAGCCATTAAAGTGGACAGTCGCATGCATTTTTAAATGTGACACATTAAACGACGCCAAGCGCAGAGGGAACTGTTTGTGGGAGGTGCGGAATAGCACCATGTGAAATGGAGTACCTGTGCAACCATGTGTTATCGACCCAGCCGGAAACCGGGCGAAATGCTTTCAGACTAACTCAAGTCTTGGGCTCTTCACCTCAGTGGACAGCTTGGCAAATGGAAATGCAAATATTTTGTTGACAGGCAGAATGGCAAAGTGACTTGCAGCTTTCTTAGGAAATACAGCCGGACATGCTGGAATAGAAGTTCCAAGCGTTAAACAACTCTAAACTGTCGAGCAACGAACTGCAAAAGTTTGGTTCTGGGCACATATCCTTGCTAGTTTATGAGATACTCAAGGCTGGCGACAGACATTCTTAAGGAAAAAGATAAGCATAGCAAATTTACGTATCCTCTCGAACACAAAAGCAGCAACCCAACAGACACATTTTATATACTAGATGTACATGCATAGTCTGTTACTGCAAAAAGTATGATGATTAAAGTTTAAAGAGCTAAAGCGTTAAGCATTTGTACTGCTGGGCTCTTGGAAATTTAGTTGGTTTTTAGAGTTGTCTGGCATAGGAAAAGCTATAAGAATCTAAAGGTGCACATAGGAACATTACGAAAACATATAGTATACATATGCATAAAAATTCATAATCGAAGTTAACTGCCTTAGTGTTAATAAACATAGCTATATACATTGCTTATGAGCTAGGCTTTATAAATACAATTGATTATCATAAGACTTAGCCTAATTGATGCTAATTATAAAACAAAACTTGTAAAAACCCACAAATCAAACAAAATATATACAATCAGTATATGTATATCAAAGTATTGCCACTGACCCTAAAAGAACTAAGAATCCATCGGTAAATTTATCTTATGTTTGTAGAGCTATCGAATATACTGTACGAATTTAATTTGTTATATGTATGTTTTTTACCTTGAATTAATTGCAGTTTTTTCTGCCACATTTAGCTAATGTCACTAGTGCTGGTATATAATTTTATGTACATTGCTGGTATTGTCCCCCGAGCTCAGCTAGACCCAACCCACTTAATTACACACACACTTACTAACAACTTAGATAGTATACCAGGAGCAATATCAATAACAGCAACAGCAACAGCAGAAGCGCGAGCAACAGCAGCAGCATTTCAAGGAAACATCATCTAAAGTAGCTCATCATTAGCATAATTAGCTAACCAGTTTTTTTGGGTGGTAGTATGTGGCATGCCTCGCTGTTGCTATCGCTGCTGTTTCTGCTGCTGCAGCATTGCATCATTTGTGCGACAGCCAAGCTTCACATCTTGATTGCTCTCTAGTGGGCTAGCCACTTAGTTACAGTCGTTGGCTGGGCTGCTGCATTGGCGGCGGTGGTGGTGGTGGCATTTCCGTGGTGCTTGCAACTTTGCAGCTTTAATTTATCACCGTGCAGTTGTCCCACTTGTATTGACATGGTCGGTCGACGTTGACTTTGTCGGCTGGCCAGCATGTTCACTGTTACCGTCGACGTTGCTGCTGCTGCTGCTTCTGTCGCTGTTCGCTTCTGCCGTTTGACTTTGCTCAAGCCGTCCTCCTCTGTTGTTTCCACTACCTCCAGTTGCACCGCCAGATCCCTGAAGCAGAAGAGTACAGCAGGCTTCCAACAATACAAATGCCGCGACCATTGTGCTAATTACTTTGACTGCCTGCGTTGCCTGTTTGGTGTGGCAGGTCCAGGCCAATGCTACAGCAGCTGGCGCCGCATTCGTTTGCATGGCTTCGGGTCGCTCGCCTGTGCAAAATGAGAAAAGAAAAATTAATGCAGACATAGCATAAATGAGTTACAATTTGTTGCAAACACACGCCCAAACAGAACCCAAACCGACCATAAGTACTTATGCCTGTTGTGTGGTTAGTTCCCCAAAGTTGTTGTTCAAAAATACATAAAGTTTGTCGAGCTACAAAAAATTTCACAACATTCGCCCCCCATCGCAATGTTCAGTGTGTCCTTCATCCTTCAGATGCATATGCATGGGTAAAAAAGGTCAAGTAGTTGATGCAAATATTTTCCAAGCAGTTATCAGGCTTGAAAGCCCTTCAACTGCAGCTGCAAGCTGGTGGCTTCTTTCTGCTCAAATCCATTTCTTGTTTATTTGCTGACCATTGGCATCCAATTATTGGGCATTTAGACTCACTTCAGGCACTCGCCCCACATGACCGCAAAGAATTCAAGTTATACTCACCCTGGAGTACGTGGACGCGTATGCTAGCAATTTCTGTATTCGATGGATAGCATGAGTATTTGCCTGAGTGCAATAAATCTGCATCGTAGATAAGCAAAATTGATTTGGTCTCCTCCGATTTAATGGTCTTAAATTTCAAGCGACCACCCGCAGTCTCCTCGCTGAGCACCTGTGTGTGAATAAATATGTGTGCTTGTATAAGTATTAAAACATTTTCACAGTTAATTTTGACTTAAAAGATAAATTTAAACAGACAGCAAGCAGTAGAGAGGAAGACTGGCAGGCAGCTAAATGCAAAAGCATGTTTTCTTATAATCATAAAAGCTAAAATTAAATACGTTGCGTATACGCAGCGTAAACAAAAGCATGAACACGAGTCGCGCCCTGCGCTCGTAAAAGTTGAAACGTTTATCCAGCGGCAATTGCTTGGGCCTTGAGTTTGAGTTTCAGTTTCAGTTTGAGTGCATGTTTTGTGCTGTGCTGTGAATCGTGGGTGTGGCTGCTCTGATTTTTCAGCGCCCTTTTGTGCGAGGGCAAAACTCAATTAATGCAAGATAATTTGATGCGCACAAAAGAATTTAAATTTATTCTTGAGATTATCTTTTTTATAATTTGTTTTGCTTTTTGTTCATTTTCATAAATTGTTTGAACTCTGATACGATGCTCACCTTATCCTGATGATACCAGAAGATGTGTGTTGGTGGCTCCGTACTAAACTTAATGACGCATGTAAGATTTATGGTGCTGCCCTTGTCCACATAAAGGTCGGGTCCGCCAAGTATCGTTGCTGTTGGCACTGCAAAATAAGTAGTTAAATTTTCATAAGTCCATGTATGTATGCGTATCCCATGTACGACGACTGAAAGGCGTACGAGTCGCTCAATCGAATCAGCAAATCATCGTTACAATTTCCCAACGCACACGTCACTTTTTCCAATCAGTAAACTACCCACACAACAACATACAAACGTGGAGTTCACCATGTTGACTCATCTTAGCTCAATCGATGGCTGTCTGTGCAGACTGAGTTGTAAACTGGTCATTTCCGGACTTATGTCACTGCTTCTGCTCCTAAAGGCCAGCCATTGGCATTTGTTTGCTGCTAGTTCGTACACTTATGCTACCTGCAACCAAGCATTGTTCTCGCACTTGCTGCAATCAGAACACAGTATGCGTGATATGTGTGTCTGACTACCAAAACAATGGAAACAAGAAACGTCAGCAGAATGCACGAACTTTGCAAATTGACTTCAAAATGAGCAGTGAGTGACTCAGATGCTCTATTAAGTTTATTTTCACTAATAAGCTCTAGAACAAACAAAGCAACTATGTACAACAGATGAATAAATTCTGAGTTTTCGTATAATTGTGCTGTAATCTAACGACTTTTTAACAACCTTTCAAACTGAATTTTTTTTAACTAAATGAAAATTCTCTTGATTTTCTATGCCGAGTTAAAGTAAAGAATTTTACTATGACTCAAAGGAAATTATTTGCTTTCCGAACCGTCAGACGTCAAGATTAGAAATCTAAAGCTGCTTGTTAGGAGAAACACTTGTTGCTACTAATTGGATCAGATGTTCTCAATATAAACCACTCGAGTATGATTTCAAATTTAAGTTAGTTCGTGGTCTGTGGTTGAAATGCTACGAATGCAATTTGCTGTGTCTTTCTGTTTGCTCTGCTTGGCAACGGACTCTTGTCGGGCTATAGACTTTTGCAATATGACTAAATGCAATGGATTACAGCATTTAGGCTGTGGCAATGATTTGGTAAGACTAAAGTAGCTGACAGAGTTATTATTATTGAAATCATTTGTAGACTTTTCATGAGAGCTGCCTACGGACTCGTGTGCTGATTATTATGCAAATGTATAGGGACTATTTACTTAAAACGCATAACAAATATCGTGAAGATGTGGCATCTGGAGCTATCTTGGGTCTACCTGCAGCTCGTCAGATGCCGGAGCTAATATGGCATTCGAAACTGGCACTGATAGCCGAGTATCATGTGAAACGTTGCATGCAAACACTTTCCATGTACTGCATTGCTGTATCAAACTTTTCCGATCCGGCGATAAACTATGGCCTAAATTGGCTAGATATTAAATCTCTGCCCAGCTACCGGCCATCAAAGAACTCCGAGGAACTTACTGACCAAACGGAACAGTGGACGCATCAGGTGTACAAGCTTGCTCAGGGCGAAATATTTGGGAATGAAGTCCATGAGATCAGGAATATTCTCAATGATAACAACAAGTATGTGGGCTGTGCAGCAGCTGAGGATTTTGACCGAGCTGCCAGTCGCTTTGTTCTTATCTGTTACTATGATAAGAAATATAGTTGGAATGCTCCAGTTTATCGGAGGGGTGCGTTTTTAAGTGAGGATTGTCCACACGGTGTCAGTAATAACTATCCACATCTTTGTAAGACGCTTACTGATCCAAATGACTAATGTAAAAAAACCATATTATTCCCATCAAATTGCACAGCTTTTGGTTGGTGACTAATTGAATTTGACAGCAACTTGATAACAACATTTGTGCCACAACATTTTTCATGAATATAGTTGAGCCACAGCAAAAAATAAAAATAAAATAATGCTCAATCTAAAATGTGAAAAAGTAACAAGCTGACAAAGTTTGTTGGAAAAACTATTTTCAAAAGCAATTTGTTCGTTATGAGCCAGAAAAACCGTGCCCCAGCCAAAAGCACTCAACTGTGCACCTCTTCCTAGCTTACTCACAACTAAAGGACTTGGCTGAGAAGTGTACAAAACTGACACGAAATATATGGAAAAAAACATATATATATATATATATATATTAAAAAGTAATATATGCACATGCTTGTCAGCCTTCAGTTCACAGCCCCCCAACAGACTACAGTAACTCTTAACTAACGCATGTTCTGGTTGAAAACTCGAATTTGTTGTCAGACAAATGTGCTAAAAAGTTATGTCACATTTCTTAACAAACCCGCAACTGTCTGAATGGGTCCAAACATGCCAGCAAACTCGTCGTCACTTGACTGATAAACTCGATCCGCGGCTATGTAGAATGCATCATCGTTGTAATATTGTTGCATCAGACTGCTCGTCTCCTCGTCAATAATATCTGGTATTGGTATTGGTAATTGGGTGCAAGATACATAACCAACAAATAAGTCATGAAAATAAAAAACAATACAACATAACATTAATTTAAATAAATTAATTAAATTAATAACAAACAAATACTTATAAATAGCAAAGTTTAATAACTAAAGAATAAGAATTAAAACGAAATTGTTGTAATAAAAAAAAATAGCTGTCAATAGGCTCTATGTAACCAAGTGAATATACTAGTTTATCTGCAATGTCTTAATCATGCATTTTTCCTTTTTTTGGTGGTTTTGGCACAGGGGTACATCGCAAATTATTATAGATTCATCCATGGTATTTCATATCCGTTGTAGCCACGTAAGATTATCTCCGATTTTCGCTGGAACTTAAATTTTTGCCATATTTTTGGAAGGCTGACAAAAATGTTGTCCAGCTCTCTCCCCTCTTTTCACCTTCAACTGATGTCCTGTTATTTTATATATTCGCAGCTGTTGATTATGCTGCTGTTTGTTTTTGTTGTTTGTTTTTGCTGTTATTGTTTTTGTGTGTTTTTGTAGCGAGATTTTCAAGTGTGCATAATTTACACTTTTGAAAATTGCATGAATATGCAAATAATAAAAATGTGAATACCCCCCATGCCATATACGCTGGCTGCAGGAGCACCAGCAGCAGCAGCGGGAAGTTGAAAAATGCAAAAAGCCCAACAGTCAAAGGCTCGTCAGCAATACGTGTATATAAATATTCGGTGAATGTCAGTATGCTTATGAGAGTATGTATGTGTGCATAAAATGTACACCATGACACACTTTTTGGTTTCCACTCACCCACAATGTTCAAGTTGACCGAATAGCTGCGAACAGGCTGGGTTGATATTTGGCATTCGTAGACACCAGCATCGCGCTGCTGGGCGTATTTGATTTGCAATGTCCATTCATCAATATCGCGATGATAGGAGGTCTGAAAACGCTGATCCGTTGTATATGTGTATGTGCCCACGGTGAGAATGTGTAGGTCGCGATGCCGTATCCAGGCTACCTGTAAATTTAATGACAAAAATAAAGTTTAACATATAAAAGTATATCTACAATATTTAAAGTTCTACTGTTGAAACTTTGAACGATTTAATACAATTCTAAAGACAGTTACTCCTTAACCAATTCGACTTTTAGTGCCCTTTTTTATTATCCTTAGTATTCTTCTTACAGTTATAGGAAATTTACACATTAAAACTAGCTTTTTTCAACTTTTCCTACTGAATCTGTTTAAGAGAAAACCAAAAGTATCATTTGGGCACATCATTAAGTGCCTTTTGTGGAGATGCTGTGTGGCCACTAAGCGCTGATTTGCATTTTGATTGAGCTAAGAAAAACTTGTGTCAATTTGCTGGCTAAAGCTTTGGTCAAACTCAGTGTCCGCCTTAGTGTCAACAGGCAGCAACCACAGGCTAAAAATTTATGCAGCTCGCAATCTAAATATTAAATAACTGAAAATTAGTGTGCGCCACGCATGACAGCGCCGGAAAATGATACTTCCGTGCTCTCAACCTCGACATTCCTTTTCCGCATTGGCCACTACATTTTGTAAATTTTTCATGCTTCTTTTATTTTTTGTTTTTGTTTTTTTGTTTTGCAGAGCTGCTGCTGTTTTGGCAAGTTTTTGGGCGCCTTGTTTATGCGGTGGCCAACTGCTGCTATAGCCAATACACATGCACACATTGGCAGACAGGCAAACAGGCAAAGAGACGGACGAATAGACAGGCATATAGGCAGACACTGCGTCAGAGTCAGCCAACTGTGCCAGGCATCCATCTGTGCAGTTCCAGTTGCCGTCTGTCTAATTCTGCAATAACGGCACAAGCCTGCACAACCAAAAAGAGAACAACTTTTTTTTTAACGTCAGAGTTTTTGCCGCACTGGCAACATAAATTTACCGTTGGCCAAAAACGAGCCGCCAGTTAACTAGAGAAGCTTGCCTCGCAATCCCTAGCCCTACCCTGTCTGTGTATGTGAGAGTGTGTCTGTAGTTTACTGATTGCGGAAGCGGATTTGGTTATGTGAAAATCTATGACCTCAGTCCAGGGTGCCAAGACCGACACTAAATCGCTTAACGTAATCAACGCTGTAGCATTTAGTATAACTTCTGCCCCTAAAAACGAGGAGCACCTGCAAAGTTTCTCACGATTGGATTGCATGCAGTCATTCAGTCTGTATGATATTCAGCCAGCCAGCCAGGCAGGCAGGCAGGCCACATATGTATTTCGCATGTGTGCAAATATTTCCGCATTGCTGAAGTGTGAACTACAACATACCATATGGTGTATTTGTGTTTACGGATATGTGTGATTGTTAAATCGCATCGAATTTACGTTATATGCTGTAGCTCATGTCCTGCTCGGCTCTGCGACAGATTGCGCTGCAGTGACAGCCAGACTGACTGAATGACTCGACTGGCCCAATCGAAATTGTGTGCTGGTTTGGTGAACTCCATTAGCAGACATGTTTTTCACCCGTTGCGCCCTTATGACAACCATATTAATTGGTTTTCTGAAATTCAATACTCGATGTTATACAATTGTCCAAAATCAGACTATAAGCGAGCTTAAAGAAAACTTTAAGTGCTTCCTACTCCAGGCAGTGGCAACTAGGGAAACGAGCCGCTAATTGCCTTAAGCAAAATATAACCGAACACAAACACATTAGCTCATATGTCAGGTTTTGTTGTAGGCTATTGAAAATCAAATGACGCCATAAAACTAATGACAATATCTGGACAGAGAACACGGACAACATGTGTTGGGTGTCTTTACTTTCGGTTCATTGTTTCAATGTCACGTATTACATAATAAACTGACAGCAAATTTAATAAGCGGCTGCTATTATGGCCCACACACATACACGCACACACAACACAGATGTGTCCTATGCCAATATGAAACAGCAACTATCTGAGATGGTCGGCACATTGCCAACACTTGTCGCTACATTTTTGTTTATTAAATGTAAATAAAAATAAACATTATTAAAACAGGCGCCCCTCACATCAGCAGCAGCACAAGCAAGAACTTGAGCTGTTGTTGTCTTTGGTTACATATGTTTCTTTTTTCAATGTTCTCTTTTTTTTTTTTTTTTTCATTATATATTTTATCTCTTCAGTCTACGTTATAAGCTGTTATTGTATTATATATATACTACAAACAACTGGATAGCTTTCTTATGATTTGTATTTATGCTTATCTTCATCTCTTGCGAGTGAGAGAGAGTCTTACTTACCGTCTTGTTGCCCAGATGCTTGACACGGCAGCCCAAATATGCGGATTTGCCCACAAGGGATGTTATATTCCGTGGCATTGTCAGATCGAAATAGGGCTCATTCCATTTGTGGCCATGCGGATAATGTAATGGTGGCAAATGTGTTGGCTTTGAATCCGCATTATTGTGATTGTTGTTGTTGTTCACGGATTGCCGCTGGTAACACAATGTTAGGCCTGCAAAACAGATAAGAGCACAAATCAAAATACAGTGTTCATAATGAAAAAATATTCCTTCATGCGTTATTTTCTATCCGAGCGGCTTTGTGAATAGCCACCGGTGTTATTTAACGCGAGGCTTGATGGCAATTTTGGCTGAATACTCGAACGAAGATAAATAGCACCAGCTAAGCCACCTGCGGGGCAATGACACTTGGAGACTCGTGTCCCTGTCAAGGACGTTGCTAATGGCGCCAGCACGAGCTCAAGAATGTGTCAGGACGGAAACAGGAAACGGTCATACCAAAACTCCACCTTAATACATACTAATTGTCGTCAAATTGAAAGGATGACACAACACTCGCACACTCGCAAACTCGCACAAGCAGAACACACGCAGGACCCAGTTTTATTTACATATGCTGTTATATTTTGGTTTTTGTGTTCGTTTCGTGCTTCTTGTGTAACTTGAACTAAAAATGCGCAAATGACAAACACATTGTGCCGGGGCTCAAGTGTCGGTGGCAGGCAGCTGCATATGCCTCGCTGACTCGTCAAGTGTGCCCCTTATGGAGTCCCAGTTTCAGTTGTTATTGTTACTATTGTAACTGGTTGTTGTGCATTTCATTTATGGTCCGCTGGCAGGGGCTAATTTTCTAATTACTCGACGCGCCAGCGTCGGCATTCGCGAAACGAAAACGCAATAGCTTTATGATGAACCGAGAGTGTTGACTATGAAGTGGTCTAATGTTTATGCTCGGCTACAAAAAAAAATAAATAAAAATGAGAACAGAAGGGAAGTGGCAGCTAAAAGCTGTAAACAGAAATTTTTCATTGGGCCAAAGGACTGAGAGCGGTACAAATAAAAAAGTGGCTGGCAAGTTAAGAGGCTCATAAAGTTGGTCCTGTCAAATTGAGAGGCGAAGGACAAGTTTTTAGAGCTGAAGTAATGCTACAACAACAAAAACGGAAACATCTGAAACAAGCATAACAAATGAACAAAGTTTTAACAAAAATGTCAGAAAAAAAGTTGACAATTGAAAAACCACGAACTAAAAGCCGCAGGAAAAACAAAATAAATATGGAGCAGTATAGTAGAAAAGTACACCTAACTCCAATTCCATACGAAAAATTGAATTAAAGTGGCACACATTTAATATTCATGATTGTGAAGAGAAATCTTCTTATGTGACTCTATGGAAATCTTTGAAACTAAATTGATCAACTCAAATTTCATTTGTTTTCAGAGCAAAATTCTAGAATTTTTTAAAGCGCACCAAGTTTGTTGTACAATGCCAATATAATTTGTGCTACTTGCTTGCATCAAGAGTCTTGTTTACTCAAGCAGCCAAGTGTCGTTTAGCCAACGAGCCTGAGGCATTTCGTATGCTGCTGTGCTTGTATGCCACTGTGCTGCTAGGCTACTACTAAATTCCATGAAACTTTAAGAGTGATGGCCCCAAAGCACTATAAGAGCGCCTTTGACAGGATTAAAATGTGCTGCTAGCCAGCCGGCCAGCCAGACGAGTGCAACGAGAGTGTGCAACTCAAACACTCCACTCGAAGTGAATGCAAATAGCAGCAACGCTTCACTGGCTTGTGTTGAGTATATGCGTATTGCATTTATAAATACAAGTAAATAACTGGCAGGTGGCTCGACGCCTTCGTCTTTAAAACAACACAAATAGGTATGCAGTCGGCAAGCTAAAAGCTGATTTCCTTTATGCACTGACCATTGACTAAGTTTGGCTTCAATTGGTAGCTAGATAATAGACGTTGCCAAATGAAATAAAGGTCATGGAACATTAAACAGTATTTATGGCCCTAATTAAAGAGACAATCGTTACACGCTTGAAATATTTATCTCTTTCTATTGTTTGTGTGCAAACACTAACGAGATTTAATTTTGGCTATAAATCAATTAAGTTTGCTGTCAAACATGAACCATGGGCATTCATACCAACACAAAAGCAGCTTGAATATTATTACGCATACGACAGGGACAAACGGATTTTGGGTGCGGGGTGCAGAAAACGCAGCCGTTGACAAGTTATGATTGATTCGGTTTGTGACAGCGTGGTCAGTGCCTCCATCGATGACCAGAACAACATAACAAAAGGGGCAAGAGAGCCCAAGAGTCAGAGAGAATGAACCCTAACCCTAAACCGGGCCGCACTCATTGCTCATTTGCATATGCCGTGTTGTGCAGTTTGTGGCTTTGTCCGGTGCCAGCCCTTTTGCCACGGCTCATAATGAATCATTGACGCATAGCTTGGGGACTCATTTCATGCAAAATTAGCTTTGGCATCCGCTGCAGACGTCTAACGACAAAACGATTCCTACGAACTTGTGCAAGGTGAACACGAACACAACAACAGCGCGAGGGCACATTGCACGTTCGCCATTCTGAACTATGAGCTAAGCTCATAGAACCCTGCACTTGCAATGGCAACAATGGTCATAAAACGCTTAGTACGCTCTTTTTGTGTGTGTGTGTGTGTGTGTGTGCGGGGTTTGTGTCTGTTAAAGAGTTTGTGTGAGTAAACGGTTGTCTGTTAAATGGTCTTCAATATTTAAAAAGCAAACTCAATGCCATTACAAAAGAAAAAAATATAGCAGCAAACGCATTAAGTAAAACAAGCAATGTAATTGCAACGATACTTTAATACTCTTTTGTATGTACGTGCAGTAAGTATTTTATTTTTTAAATTGAAGTGATTTTACTTCGCTTCACATAAGAATCTTTCGCACCATATCAGAACGTTAAAATTAAAATGATGCGCAGCATCGTTAGTAAATTTGTTCAATATGTGGAAGGCAATCGTGTCTTTTAATAAATCTCTTCTCTTTATTATTCACCTTCGCTAGATCGCGCGTAAAACAGACTGACCCTCTGTTCAAGTTGAGTTACAGTCCTCTATCGATTAACAGCGTTGCTTAACTTATCTATCGATCTTAACATAATGCTAATTACTCAAAAAGGTCTGTTACATATATCGACTGTAAAGTAAGGTGTATGTGTATATCTCTATGTACATGACTTATCCTACTACAACTCGGCCATCCTACAATTTAGATCCCCTGATCGTAGCTTATGATATATGTTAAATGTTTATTACATCTTCTCTTAAAAATATATCCTTATTTAATTAACATTTAGCGATAACATTTGTCATTTGGTAATATCCACTTATTTTTTAGTTTTATTTTTTCCCACCCAGTGTCTTATGTTTTGAGCACTCCATACTCCCTTGTAAGGATTTCGAGAGATCTGAAAATTCTCTACATCTTTTAATAAAAACCTGTAATTTCTTAGAACTTTTGCAATAACATAGGGACCTTTGTTTTTCGGTATTAACTTTTTAGCAACTCCTACTGTGCAATCAAAATTTTTTACCATTACATAATCTCCTTTTTTATAATTTTTCGTTTTTTGTTTAGATTTGTTGTGCTTTGCTTCATTGTATGCCTGAGCTTTTGACTGGTTTTCCATGGCCTGTTTTCTTAAATCTTTCAGATTTCGTCCATTATCTATATTGCTTATTTCCTCTAATTTTTATTTTAACTCATCTATAACTTTACCTTTCTGTTGTACTCCAAATAATAGTTTGCTTGGTATTTGTTTAATGCTACGATGTAAAGTATTGTTAAGTGAATACTCAACTTGTTCAATTACAGAGTCCCAGTGTATTCCCTTGTCAACTTCAACTAGTTTGGCAATCATTGGACCTATATTCCTGTTGACGCGTTCGACTTGTCCATTAGCCTGCGGACTTCCAGTTGCTATCTTAATGTGCTTAATATTAAGATCTAATAAAAACTGATCCAAATCGTTGGACGTGAAACAACTGCCTCTGTCTGACACAATACATTTTGGTCTGCTGTATGCCCTAAAGTAGTCCCTTAACGATTTTATAACCTCTTTCGTATTTGTTGTTCTTGTCGTGTATAATCTAACAAATTTAGTGAAACCGTCTATTACTAAAAATATGTGTTTGTTCGCTCTTCCCGTAGCTACTGGTCCGTAATGATCGATGTGTATTAACTCAAAAGGCTTATCTCCTTTCGGTATACTATGTAAAAATCCTTCTGCTTTTCCCGTCTTGGGTGAAAATGCCACGCACTTTAAACAGTTTTCGATATGATTATGACATTTTACTTTAAGGTTCGTTATCCAATAGCTTTTTGAAATAATATCTATCATCTTGTCCCTTCCTATATGTCCAAGTTCATTGTGATACTTGTGTAAAACATTATTTTCCATGTCCTCGGGTACATAAAAAAGTAATCGTCCATCGTTTGTTTTTCTGTAGACTACCCCATTTCTCATTTCAAAAATTTTGTCCTCATTTTTCTCTAACATTGTCTTAATTTTCTGCATTTTGGAGTCCCTTGCTTGACAAATAATAAGATTATCTTCAAAGCTATTTGTTTCCACTATTAAAACATTTGTGCATCTGCTTAAAGCATCTACATGTTGCATTTTATTTCCGGTTTTATGAACCAACTCATAATCATAATTTTGTAATTCTAGTGCCCACCGAGCTATCCTAGGGTTGAGTTCAACTTTACTTTATGTAAGCGTTAAAGAATTACAGTCTGTAACTATTTTAAATCGTCTCCCTTGCACATAAATTCGAAATCTACGTAGCGCATAAATTATTGCCAAAGTCTCCAGCTCAAAGCTGTGATATTTTGATTCTGTATCAGTTGTCCGTTTAGAGAAATAAAATACAGGATGTAATTTTCCATCTTTTTTCTTTTGCAACAGTACAGCTCCAAAACCTAAAGAACTTGCATCGCAATGTAGTTCAATCTCATCTTTGTAGTTGAAAATAGCTAGCACTGGCGACTGAATCAATTTTTCTTTGAGGACTAAAAAACAATCTAATTCTGTTTTATCAAACACAAATTGTCTATCTTTTCTTAATAAATCGTAAAGTGGCTTTGCTGTAGTTGAAAAATCCTTGATGAATCGCCTAAAATAGGAGCATAATCCCAAAAATCTTTGCACTCCTTGCACTTTGTCTGGAATTGGAAAGTTTTTAACGGGATCTATGCCCTGGTCATCTGCTCTTATTCCATCACTTGATACGATATATCCTAAATACTTTATGCTGGGTTGCAAAAATTCACATTTATCCGGACGCAGTTCAAGCTTATTTTCAACTAACCTTGCAAAAACTTCTTTTAGTGTACGTAAATGTTCATTCACATTTTCGCTTGCCACCATAATGTCGTCCATGTATACAATAACTTTGTTTTCTCTTATTAAATCAGCAAAAATTTTGTTCACAAATCTTTGAAATACGGCTGATGCGTTTTTTATGCCCATTGGCATTCTTAAAAATTCAAATTGCCCTAAAGGAGTTACAAAAGAAGTGTATTTAATAGAGTCTTCGGCCACAAACACATGGAAATAACCGTTTTTTAGATCTAACTTTGAGAAAACTGTTTTGTTTACCAGCTTGTCCAAAAGATCTTCAATAAGTGGCAAGGGATGGTTGTCTTTTACTAAAACTTTGTTCAGCTTTCGAAAGTCTATACATAATCGTAGATCACCTGTCTTTTTCTTTACTAAAACTATAGGGGAAGCGTACTCGGAATCGCTGTTTCTAATTATTCCATTTTCCAAATATTCATCTAACATATTCTGAAGTTTTCCTTTTTCCGTGTATGAAAGTCTTCTTGGTGAGCAACTAAAAGGTTTGCATTTTTCCAATAAAATTTTCATTTCACATTTAACACGCTGGTCTCTTAGCATTAACATATGTTTTTTCGAACATTTCAACAAACCTACATTTAGTTTCATAGTTTATGTTTTCGCCGCAGTTGTAGCTAGGAAGTTCTTTGTCCACCACATTTATATAAAACATATCTTTGTCGAAACTATCTTCTCCTATGCTACAATAACTCGTGTCATTTTCTTTTGAATTTTGGTCCTCTAAAATTATTTCACTAGAAATCGTCTTATCTAAAATTTGCCCATACACAGTTATGTCCCTTGAAATTTCTTTGTCAAAAGCCGTGTTGCTTAAAATTTGTTTATCGACAGTCGCACTCCCTAAACTTTGTTCATCGACAGCTGTGTCATTTGAAAAATTTTCATCATTAAGAGATGCAACCCTCATTTTCTTATTAACATTTGGTTCACTAACAGTTGATTTACCTAAATTTTGTTCAATAACAGTTGTATTACTCATTTGCTCATTAACATTTGGTTCACTAACAGTTGATTTACCTAAATTTTGTTCAATAACAGTTGTTATACCTACAACTTTTTGCTCGTCTTTTTTGCACATTGCTATGGAAAATTTGTTGCTGCTTTGTCTATACTCTTCTGCTTGCACTGGCCGGCATGCCAGTTTCGTTTGTGCATTGCACTTGCTTAAATCTTTTGTATTAATGTTTTTCATCTCGATACCTTTCAGGGAGTCTAGATTCGTGCTCAAATCACAAACACTCATAAAATCCCTGCCTAAAACCACATCGTGACTCATAGACTCGTCGGCAACGATAATTAACTCAAAATTTAACTTTATTATTCCTTTCATAACATAACAAAGAGTTTTTCCAAATATTTTTAATTGGCTTTTGTTAAGCCCAAAATAAGAATTCATAACCGGATCAAGAGCTATTTCAATTGGCATACAAGATCTTTTTATAAAGGAAATAGCGCTGCCGGAGTCTATGAGGCACTCTGCAATAAACGATGAATTAGTACTAGCAAAATAAATTCTAAAATATCTTACATAATTGTTATTTTTGCCTTCTCCTTTCTTTTGTGCGCATTCTGCAACGAAATGTCCCATTTCGCCGCAAGCGTAGCACGATCCAGGTGCTCTTTTTGGTTTACGGCAATCTTTCCATATGTGACCTTTGGCATTGCAGTTTCTGCAACGTATAGCTTCGATGTCCGCTGTTGCTGCTGTTGCCCTTTTGTAGCTTGTCGGCGGCTTTTTTATCCGGAAGATTTATATCCGCGAAGGCCTGCAGCATTTGCTCTGTGTCCGCAAAGCGTTGGATGCGAGCTTGATCCCGTAGTGTTTCTGAAGGAATCCCCTCTATGACCCGCTCCATCAGTTCCTCGGCATCAACGTTAACAGGCTGTGCTAACATTATTTTGTCCCTTAAATAAATTGCGAATTTCTCTTTTGGCTGCCATATGCGATGTTCGAAGAGACGTCGCATCTCCGCTTTCGATACTTTCTCCCCGAAAGCCAGCACCAGCTGATCGCACAATTTGTTGACATGCTCAAACATTCGCGTTGAATTTGCGTGCAGCCAGCTTTGAGCATTGCCTTTCAATTTCGTTACTAGAAGCATGCGCTTGTGTGCGTCGTCCAAATTGTATACTTTGGCTATGTTATTGAATTGAATCATCCACAAGCGTGCACAGCTTTGACCATCGAACTCCGCTAAAGCCTCTTTTGCCATGGCGAGCGACGTAGATGATGTTTTGGTTGTTTGCCTTTCCTCTATTTCGTCGTCGTCATTGTTGTTGACATCGCCGTTACTAGCAACATCGTTTTCGTCGTCCGCTATGTTGCTGAGACTCGGAATGTTGTGTCGTGCCATGCTCTGCCGTTGATCAACATGTTGCGGCAACATTTTATTAACCGTTACTTCGGCTCGCAACTGTGTCGATCCACCATACAATATTAAAAGGAGTCCCCCCCGCCAAAAAAAATTTCCTTTATTTAAATGGGAGGGAAAGGGGGATGGAAGGGTTGGGAAAGGGGGGGGGGGGGAAAGGGTAAAGAGTGGGTTGAATACCCAGTTCGACAAGCAGGCACACTGAAAATAAGGGACCAAAACCGAAAAACTTTTCTCCCCCAGGGGACCACCTTTATTATTATTTTTTTTTTTTTTTTTTTTTTTAGCATTTCTTCGAATTGCGACTGGCTTGCTGCTTGCTGACGCGTCGAGACGGCGCCATTTGTGTTGAGCTCTACCTCTTGCTCGCCGTTGCTGCTACCGAAATTCGCCTGGCAAAATGTGTCGGCACTATTGCGTCCCAAGCGCCGCCGCAAAAATCTCATCTTCTTCTTCGGTGTTGAAATTCGGAGCGCTGCCACGGACATGAGCTTCAATGCCGTTGAGACGTGCAACTAGCTCAGCCTTGCTTCCCTGTGTCGACTGCTTCAGTGCACCCAACCAATTTTTAAGTTGCACTGTCGAGTATTGATTAAAATCTTCGTTGTTCATGATGGCGTTTGGTTAATATCCCACTTCTGAGATTGTGGTCATCGTGTCTTTTAATAAATCTCTTCTCTTTATTATTCACCTTC
Source organism: Scaptomyza montana (assembly GCA_018904305.1). Lineage (NCBI taxonomy): Eukaryota > Metazoa > Arthropoda > Insecta > Diptera > Drosophilidae > Scaptomyza > Scaptomyza montana. The sequence continues at coordinate 2,994,641 of JAEIGR010000003.1, forward strand.
GCTAGATCGCGCGTAAAACAGACTGACCCTCTGTTCAAGTTGAGTTACAGTCCTCTATCGATTAACAGCGTTGCTTAACTTATCTATCGATCTTAACATAATGCTAATTACTCAAAAAGGTCTGTTACATATATCGACTGTAAAGTAAGGTGTATGTGTATATCTCTATGTACATGACTTATCCTACTACAAATATAATTCCAAAAAACAAAGCGAACATACAAAAAAAGATTCTCGGTTAAGTGTAGCGTAAAATACAAAAAATACATGAAAAAAAAAATCATTCTTTCAGGAGCTCTCAGGGAAATGTTACCTCAATTAAAGATAAGTATCAGAGTGCATAATAATCAAAAGGCAGCCAGGCGAGAGACAGGCCAATGAGTAACTTGGTGCCAGGTGCCAGGGCCAGACAACGTCTAGGTTGTGTGGTGGGCGTGGAGGAGTGTAAACACAGTAAAGCTGCTGTTGCTGCTGCTGCTGCTGCATGCCGCTGCCTTGTCAAAATGATTGTCTTACATGCATTACACGTTGCTTGCCTAGCAACAGCACTCTCCGTCCACGGGCGCACCTGACGTATGCGCATTTTTTTACCTGTTCGCATTTTGTTGCTTTTGTTGCACATCGTTTTTCATAGACAGCAACAGCAACATCAGTAGCAGAAACAGCAGCAACAAATAACAACGAAAACATTGCCAGGTTCTTTTTTTGTGCCATTTTCACTGCAATTTATGCAGACTAGCTACGAAGTAAAGGGAGAGGAATGGAAGAGGGGCAACAACAAAAGCGTAGTCCAAATCCGTGCCAGGCCTGCCCTCTTTTGGTCATTGCCTGTTAACACACCCAATGGGAGTTATTAATGTTTGTGGGGCTTTATTTACGGCTTGCAAGCAGGCAGGCAGGCAGGCAGGCATCGGCAACGAGTCGATTTTTTACGAGTCCCGGTGGTGGCAGGACCCGCTGACAGGCAGCAATGCCGATGCCAGCTCCTGTGGGCCTCCAAGCAGTTGATTTAAATTTGGTGTAGTTAATTTTTAACCCAATTTTCAGCGGTTTTATTTATGAGAAACGCCTATTTAATGTTTCACTTTTTTGTATGGCCACCAGGCATATCACCTCTTTGAAAGCTCTTGAAATAATGAAGCGTTCCAGTGCAGGAATTATCAGAAAAGTTAAAATTATATTAATTCAATTAATTTTTGTGGCCATATGTCAATATTAACAATAAATCAATGTGAATATTCGGCAAAGCTTTAAAATCTGATACTTTTCTACGCATTAGTCAATTTATTTTCTCCATCTTTCGCAGTCAGAAGGTCTTATTTTCTTTGAGTTTTTGCAACTTGAGTTGCTTGTCATGATTCTCATGTCATTTGCAAATCAAATTGTAATTGAATTTGTGTGCAGCTGCCTGTGTACATTTCTGATGAATGCAACAACTGCAACAGTAGCAAACCGTCGACTTCGGTAAAATATTTGTAAGCAAATAAAAAAGAAAATCTGAGTTCTGTGTATGTATGTGGCTTGCACTGAACTGTGACTGTAATCCACTTTGAATTGGAATGCAAATCGCAGAAAGAGACGTAAAAAATGAAAGCAGACAACAAATTTTCCATATTATATGATGGCTGCGTATTTGTTTTGGTTTAATAAAATGTTGCAGTTAATTATCCGTACGCTGCTTGCATGCAAATGTGTGTCAATAAAGCTTGAAATCAATAGACTAAACATTTCCAGGAACTTGTCGCCTGATTAAATATGCATAATTGACAATGCAAGCCAAAAGATACAACGCATTGTCTATGACCCGATGTCGAAGTCGATGTCGATGACCAGAGCTGGGTTATTATTAAGTGCATGCAAGGGAGTCAGCCGGTCACAAAAAGCACGACAACATGTGAATAATGTGCAATGGCAACGAACGGAAACGGATGTGAATGTAAAGGGTGGACGACCCCATGCAATGTGTCCCTCCCCCACCAACTTAAGTTGCCTGCTCTGCGTGTGCGCTTCATTGCATGTCAAGTTTTTTAAAGCAAGAATATCCCTAAAACTTTTGTTCTCTATTTTTACAGTTGATGTTTATTAATGTACTTTGGTTGTCGTGTTTATTTAGGCAATTATTATTTCAGTTATAGCATCTATGGGCGTGATAGCGAGCAGCAGAGAAATGCTAATTAGATTTTCCAATTACTCAAGCACAAAAGTGTTTGTAGTCGAGGCAACGGCTTTCAGTTGGACGCAATTTAAAATTCAATATTTGTTCGACATGCCACAATTGACAGAGCAACAACAGCTGCCAATTAATTTAAATTATCTATACATTTATATCAGTCTCTCTTATACGGCTAATAAATAATAATAAACAAAAAACACTAATCACATTATTCAAATACTTCACTACTTGCGTTAAACTAATATATATAACGCAAACCTCGAATATAATTGAACATCACAATTCGTAACAAAAATATTTGCACAACTCACACATCAAAAATAGACAAGCTGAGTTTGTGAACGGACAGAGAAAGGGTGAGAGAAAAGTAAAAAGCGTCAAATATTTTCTGTTTGATGTTGCTCGGCGGCGGAAATTGCAAAATTGTAAAGCGCCACTTTCCGGCCATTTGCATGGCCTTCCAACGAAGCCCAGGCCCACAAATTGACGGCCTATCAGAGAGACCGAATGGTTCAGCGATTGTTCATGTTTATATATATAGAATGGAGTTGTTTGTTCATGTGTGTGTGTGTGTGTGTGTATATATTTGCTGGGCATCCATTGACCAGGCGTTAATTGAATTATGTTTGCCGCACAATTTGCGCTACGAGCGGTCGTACAACAAAAAACAATCAATCAAATGAATTGCATTCAGCGAGTCAAGCATGAAAGCGGTAAGCAAAGTAAATTCAATTTAGACTGAAGAGAATTCTTCAAAGTCAATAATAAATCAATCGAAAAAGTTTTAAGTTCAACTAACAACATTTTTCAACTATGTATTTGTCTGTCTAACTATTTGAGTTGATGTTAAATATTAAAACGAAAATGAATATTTAATGATTTCGTGACAATAATTAGTCAAGACTTTTTATTAACCCTGTGCCACATTTTCATATAATTAACACTCTAAAACAAGTAAGAAGGCTCTAGTCGAGAGAGCCCGACTAGAAGATACCCTGAACCCAGTTGCAATAAATATATTACATTTATATAAGACTTTGTTATACTGACTTAACTTCAATCGATTAAATTCGATATCTCCGGTGTTTCTTAACCGATTTGGACAAAATTTTCAGAAAAGTTCTATCGTTACCCATTATTTCAACTCCCATTTTAACATTTTCCAAATATTTTTGTTATCAATTCCATGTGTATATCGGAAACCAGAATAGTTATCGATAATTTGAAGCAAACTTGTTCTGCTCATGGTATAGGAGAACTTATATTCAAAATCTGAAGTATCAGGCTCTTGTAGTCTCTGAGATCCACGCGTTCATACAGACGGACAGAAGGACATGGCTATATTGTCTTGGCTGTTGATGCTGATCAAGAATATATACACTATATGGGGTCGGAGATGCTTCCTTCTGCCTGTTACATACTTTTGCACAAAAAAATAATATACCCTTATTTACTCATTTTATGGGTTAAGGGTATAAATGAACAATTACTATTAGTAACGTTTATTGTACACGTTGTCGAAACAATTTTTATTCTAATATTCTTTGTGTATACAGAAATGTCAGAGTAATATAGCAATTGCAGCAAGATAATCAAGATACTATTAAACGCCCAGAATAATGTTTAACTAATTTGCTTAGCAAGCAGCGCACACATTCCAAACAATCAAATGTCAATAGTGTGACCAGCTAAAATTACACAGGCCACAGCACAACGGAACAAATTCATAGTAGGCGTCCTAGACGGAAAGGACCCTTAAACTAGCTGGTGATTGGCGAACATATATAAACAGTAAAACTTAATTTGCTGTTTATGCTAGGACCTAATGAAAGCAGTCGACATTCTGGGTTTTTGGTCTTGGCGCCTGCTCCGCTGAGGATTTGAGGATTATTAAGCCAAGTTTTGGACGGCGCTAATGAACTGTACACTAAGCTCCCAGAAATGAACTGACGAACTGCAAATGAGCGGGCGACCAAACGCACAATGGGTCCTCATATGTGTGATGGTCAGATTAGGCAACCATTTGGCATTTTGTGCACAACGCATATGTAAAAGCATATCAAATTGTATGGGCAAACAAACGTAACATTTGCGCTGATTGCCAAAAGCCGTTGGTTGTTGGTTTTTGGGGATGGCTTTCTAGCTGCATATAAAATATAATGAAGAGAAATAAGTTAAAGCGACGCAGCCATAAAATAAATGAGCCGGCGATGGGATGTTTTGTGGTCCAAATGTTAAGTTTGTGGCCAACACATGCTTACATGGCTATAAGAGATAGTTACCCAAATGAGCCTAAGGTTGACCAAATGTCTTGGTAATTTGCATTTTGAATTGCCAAAAAGCTGTAGACAAGTTGCAAAAAAAATAAAATTTACAATCCTTTTTGCTGATCGCTAACATGGCCAATACTTTATTTGGCTTATTTATTATGCTTGGCTTATTTATTATGCTCTATTTGATATTTGCATGGGACAAGCAAAATAACAAATTTGCGGCCGCTTTAATGTCGCTTCGTTCAGGGATTTCGAGTTTGATAATAAATCATAGTCCCTTACGGCTTTTATTGGACTTGTTCGAGAATTTGTTTACGATACGGCTCAAACAAGATGTGTCATCAAATGGCGTTTGTGTTTTTAGCGCATATTTTATAAATCAAAAGTTTTGTTGCCCCGCAAATTTGTTTGGGCAACTCTTGATTGCCTTTTTAGACATTTCTTGACATTTGCCATGCTCTTTGCTGTTTATAGATACACTTTACGGCCAAAACAACTTCAAAGATATTTCCTCGCAATTTTAAAAGTAATGATAGCTCACTTTTCACTTGGCTTGGGGGCTCGAGCTGTCCGACTCGTAATTAAATAAATTCTCATTTGGCTGTTGACACATTTGAGTGCTCATTAAACATGGAAACAGCGTTCATTTTGGGCGACACTAAATCATGCATGCTTTGTTCTCAGCTCAATGCACGCTTCTGTAATTTATGCTCTTATCAATCTATTATCATACTAGCTTGTTTAAACTCGACCACGTTTCACGCAACAAAAAGCCAAAATAGAACCAATGCCATATTTTGTTTGGCTATAATTCGCGCATTAATTTATATTTTACGAGCGGGCGTATACCTAAGGCCCCTTAAATCGCGTCAACAACAAAATGTGAGAGGCGTCATGGGACCCCCATTTAAAACGCATAAATAAACGATTTTTTCTCGCCCACTACTGCAACATATAATTTGTACAACAACCACAGCACATAATTTCAGAGCTATTTACATGTATACATATAAATAAATAAATAGGCAAAGAGTGAAGTTTTATATTTAGACAGTATGGAATAATTATGCAATACACAATATTAGTTTTGAGCTTAAATAATATTCGGATAACCAGTATTTTCATGTATCACACTTAACTCACACTTGTTACGCTCTAAAACTCTTAAATGTAGTATTAGCTTTTGGTCTGCAATTAAAAGAATATAAAAACACATTTATTTTCCCATAAAGAAGTTATGTCAGTGCAATGTTCAACGTTGGGAAATTTAATATATGTAAACAGCTCACTTGACATACAATTTACAATTTTTATACTCGATACCGAAGGTAAAGAGTATATTGGTTTTTTTGCAATGTCCGTCATGGTGTCTGTCCGTCTGTCCGTCCGTATGGTTGCAAGTTTTTACACCCTTCAGTAGAGACTTGAAACTTTCCATCTCTTTAGCTATGGGATAGTAAATTAAAGTGTCAAGATGGGGGTTCTACGATAACTGGGGGCTGGCAAATCGATAAATTCGATAACCCAAAACCGATAAATCCACATATTTCGCACATCCTTACAGCTAAAGTACCAATTTGGTAGAAGATAGCTATTAGCAACCCCCAAAAACTGCATCAAAATTTTGGATCCACGCCCCCCACTTCGCCCCCAGCCCCCGCATTTTAAAGTCAAAAACTATATCTCCCACAGTTTTGAGCTATAGCCCCAAATTTGGTGCCAGATAGGTGATGATGACCCCAAAACTGCATCAAAGTTTGGATGCCACGCCCACCAATACTGCCCTAGCCGCCCCCATCCACCCCAACGCTTCGTCAAAACGGGAATGTGTGTATCTTCCGAGTTGTGGAGCTAGAGCCTCCAAATTTGGAGGGAAGATAGCTGCTAACGACCCCAAAACTGCATCAAGTTTTGAGCCACGCCCACCCATTACGCCCCAGCCCCCGCTTTTTGAAATCAGAAATGGCTATATCTCCCACAGTTTTGAGCTATAGCCACCAAATTTGGTGCCAGATAGGTGATGATGACCCTCTAAAACTGACCAAGTTTATGCCACGCCCACCAATACTGCCCTGCCGCCCCTCCGCCCACGCTGAAAGGAATGCGTGTATCTTCGGTTGTGGAGCTGACCCTCCAATTTGGTGGAAGATAGTGTTAACGACCCCAAAACTGCATCAAGTTTTGGAGCCACGCCCACCCATTTCGCCCCCTTTCCCATTTTTAAATTTTCGAGCTGAGTCACCAAATTTGGTATGAAGATAGCAATTGACATTCCACATAGATCTGCATCAAAACTTGGATGCCTCGCCCACCCATACCGCCCCCAGCCCCCTTTCCCCACTTTTACAAACTTCGAGCTAGATTCACCAATTTGGTATGTGATAGCAAATGACATTCCACATAGATCTGCATCAAATTTGGATGCCTGCCCACCCATACCGCCACCAGCCCCCTTGCCCACTTTTTACAACTGCTAGAGTCACCAATTTGGTTGAAGATACATTGACATTCCCAAGATCTGCATCAATTGATGTCACGCCCCCCAACGCCCCCAGCCCCCTTTCCCCACTTATTACAAATTTCGAGCTAGTCCCAATTTGGTTGAAGATATTGACATTCCCATAGATCTGCATCAAAACTTGGATGCCTCGCCCCCTACCGCCCCGTCCTTTTTAATTTGTTGGATACAATTGACATTCCCAAGATCTGCATCCATAGTCCGCCCCCCACCGGCCCCGCCCCTTCCCACATTTACAAACATCGGCTGCCCAATTTGGTTGGATAACAATTGACTTTACAAGATCTGCAACAAAATTTTGATGCCACGCCCACCCATACCGCCCCCAGCCCCCTTTCCACATTTACAACTTTGAGCTAAGTCCCATTCGGAGGAATATGGTGGTGGCATCCCCATCTGCATCGGCCTTTAGGGCTACACCCCTGCCGCATCCGTACCTTTGCATCGGCCTTTTACGTTTTAATACTGTATCGTATGCCGCGTGTTTCCCTACTTTCTTGTTTATTATAATGTTTTTATGCACATCACAAAATCTGCTGTCTATGGTTTTAACATGTTTTTAATGAGCATTGGCATCGCAAAATATTATTAGCAACGGAAATTTACAACATAATTAACAAGAAGAATGCACAATTTTATGAAATGCTCTAATAAAGTCATTTGGCACTAGCATGCACTAGGTTTTTAGCTACCTGTCTAAGTCGAGGATAGGATGTAATTGGTGCTATATTTTATGTAGACGCCATTAGGATGACTATAATTTATCTTTAAATGTGACAAAAGCAAAGCCGTAGAATCACTTTAAATAAAGTGTTCATCACTTGCGTTGTTTTGCGTCTCTCTGTTGTTGTTGTTTTTAATGATCCTGAGATTTGACGACATAACGGCATATTAAACTCAAAATAACGCAAGAATGGTTGCTAACGATATAGACTAAAAATAAAGCAAAGCAAGCGGTAGACAGAGACCGAGAAAAACAGCAACAACAACATCCAAAAAAGTGCTTCAGCCAGGCCAACATTATTAATAGGCACTTAAAACTGTTTGTGGGGATGCAAGCTAGAAGTACAGCAGGGCAAGGTGGGGACGGACACAGCAGCAGCAGATTACGAGCTGGGGCGAGCTGATGAAGACACGTTTTTACATTTCGTATATTGACGTTAAAATTAGATGCCAACTTGTCGACGTCGCGTCGTCAGAAACAACAAGTATCATATTTTGCAGCGGCTGCCCTCAATGATAATTGTATGTGAATGGTGATGAGACAGATCTGCCGCCTTCATGTGCAAGTAGGTGGGAAGGGGAGGGACGTCATAATGGCGATGATATATGGTTGCCTCACAGCTTGACACACAAATCAACATGTTAAATAGACCAGACCAGATTGTTTTAAAGATTAATACCATACATCCAGCATATACATAGCTGCTGGGTGCACAATATTTATTTATGGGTGTTAAAAGTGTATTCATTTAATAAGGTATTTTTTATTTAGTTTCCCCACTTGTTGGGCTCCAGTGGCTCAATATCTCTATATTGCTCGCCAGCCTTGCACAATGCTGAATAGGTTCTGTCAAAGCCATTCTGGCAGCTCAAACTTTTCGCTCTATATAGGGCATGCTCTGACATAAAGTTGCTGGCATAGTTGCAGGTCATTAGAAAGAGTTGCGTTGGTCCCTTGGCAAATTTAATGGCTGCACAGCCCACATAAGTGTTGTTATCGCGTGCCATCACTGCAAAGTTGCGTATGGGCCTGACGAGAGAGTGTCGATAGATCGATAAGAATGTTTCATTTTGGTCCTAATTTACTCACTCGATAAGTTTTGCATCTTTGGGAAAGTGATCTACTTGTTGTTGGGTAATGTTCTTGTACTGGTCCCACCAGCGATCAATGGTGTCTTTGAGCAGGTCCTCATCAGTTGCATTAGTAGCGGTAACGTTTTGCATTGCCACATTTTGTCCGGCATTGCGAAATTCCAATGTGTTGTGGCAAGGATCATAGACCGGCGCACATCGCTTAACATTTAGCTGAGCCAGCTGTTCCAATTCATCATTCCACTGCATTGTAGCCATTTTCTCGGGCACCTTAAAGGTACCCAACTTGCCGGAGGCAAGTAAATTACGTTGCAGATTGTGCTGGTTAAGGATAAGTGGCTGATGTTGTGTGAGATTCAGGAGCAGCGCATTTGGCGGACAGACTTTTGCCATCTCCTGTGTTGGATGGTGCTATAATAGCTATTTTAGCAAGTTGCTGATTTCCTACTCACCTCATTGTGCTTGCAGCCGATGTGCCTTTTAAGAGAAGGGCACAGTCCTGCCTGACAATAGTTAATAGTTTCGTTTTGGCAGTTTACTTGGTGCAGCAACAGCACCAAAGCTGCGGCAAGTAAGAGCTTGCAATACTGCTGCATCTTGCTCAGTGTTTGTTAGTTGATTGCCATTGTGTAGTGGCTTTTATAGTTGGCCAGCATTGACATTGGTGCTGCGACAACTGTTTTTGGCCAAACCAGCTGTTCTTGCTTACTCGAGCAAGGCTAAGTCATGCCTACAGAGCTTAGCACATAATCCAACACATAAAAAAACAGACGCACAAGAACAGCAACAAGCCGTTATTGGTTCAAATGTCATGATAATAAAGCTGACTCTTGTTCGGAGACTATCAATGGCCAAGGTATACAAACTGCTCAAGTGAAGAGCTCGCCGCCTCGACTTGCCACACTTGACACCCACAAAGCAAACAAAAAATGGATAAAACTTAAAAGGAAAAAGAAATAGAAGAAAGATGCGAGCTGAAATGTGAACGCAAAAATTCTTTTCATGCTGCAATTTAAACAGCAAACACTACCAAAAAAAAAAAAAAAAAGAAAAGCTTTTCTGTGAATCTCAACTGCAGCTCATGAAAAAACACAGAAGCGTACAAAAAAGATAAGACGGAATGACGGTTGGAAGAGAAATGAAAATGCCGCCATGTCCTTGCCGTTCATTTTTTACCTCAATTGAAATAGTTTGCTTGACTACAAGGAACCGTTTTTAACTTTCATTAAATGGCACAATGCTTTCAAACTCAACAAAATGCGAGGGCTGTTCAAAAAGAACGTTAGCATGGGAGGCTCAATGACGTTAGTGCTTGAAAGATCAGAAAACTGAAGCCACCCTCGCATGGCAATTACTCGTTGTGTCCCTTTCGCATTCTCTCTTTCTTTGACATTTTTTATTACCACCAGGCATTGAGTAGCAGCAATGGAGCGACAGTGACAATCCACAGTAACAGCCAATAGTAAGCAACAGCAAAGACCAATTCTAGCGTCATGTCTGTAAGTCTTAGCTTTGTATGCATTTCTTTTAATAATGCAAAAGTCTGTAGTTTCATTAGTTAGTTATTATTATTATTATTGTTGCTGAAGGCAATTTAATTGCAAGCTTTATTGTCAAGCTGCAAGAAAAATGTAACTCTAACAACAGCAAGAAGAGAGACAGGCTGCATTCTGAGTCCAACAAAATCATTCTCAGGTGCACGACGTGTCTTCTTCAGTTACTGCAATTTTAATAGCAAAGTTGTTGCCATTTAGCGCGCATTAACCGAAAGACTAGGGGTGAGACGAAATGAAGATAAAGAAGACGAAGAGAAAAGAAAAGCTTCGGCTTACACTTGCTTTTCACTTAATTGGATTTGCTTTGGTATCGCTTTTTTTTGTACCGCCCTGTCAAGGCTAATAATTGCAGTTTGTAATTATTTTTACGGAGATTAAGCAATGCAAAGGACACAAGCTTTAATTTAACTCGCAAGCATGTGTTCTCCCCCTTCTCTACGCTATCTCTACATATCTTGCTTTCTGTCTCTTGTGACTCCTTCGAATGCCAATTTAAATTTAAGACATTGTGCGCATATTTAAATAGTGAAATATACACAAAGTTATTTTGTATGCCACTACGAATGCTAAGCACACTTACACATACATACATAGTGAACTCTCACACTTGGGGTTAAAATCAATTTCATTTAATTTCCTCAAAAATCAGCAACGCGTTGCCAACAGCGTCCTTCGACTTTGGTTTTCTTTTGATTGGCGGCAATTGGCAGTGAGCTTAGTATGCACACTGTCATACCACAGTGTGTGCTTGTGTGTGTGCCAAAGCGGAAATTGAAATCCTCACACATTCAAACACATTGAAATTATGCAGAGTGTAGGAGGGAGTTTTGAATTTGTTGGCTTCTTCCCATTGCCATTTGCAGCATTTATTTGCATATATTAAGGCAAAAATTTAAATGTTATGCATGTAAATGGCAGCCAGGCATAGGTTTATTGTGTGTTGGTTGTGTGTGTGCAAGTGTCTGCATATGAATGTGTGGATGTGGATGTCAATAAAACAATGACATTGTCGCAATACTGACTGCCATTTCTTCTTTAGCGTCGCCTCGCTTCTGTCACTTAAAATGCTCAATTCAATTCGTTTTGTCACGTCCACCTCGCATCGAGCAGTCAACCAAACAACTGAGAAGCTGCCTGAGCTACAGTTTATGTCACGCATTATTAACACACGCCCCATTGCCAGTTTGCTGTTTGCCTGCCTGTTGGTTGCCAACTGGTTGCAGCAGCAGCATCAACATCAACTGCTGTATGTGCAACGCGGCGTATGCGCAATGCCAAGTCGAAGCCAAAGTCGTGGCAAAAAACTCAGCAGTGCTTCTGTGTACTGCCATTGCGACTTCATCTGCAGAGTCGTGAGTTGATTGCTAAACGCATTGCAATGCCAATATCATCCATTTGTACTGAATGAATACACTACTGTCCCACATTTATGGCCAGCACATGGCGCCAGTAAGCTTTTTCTAATACTCTGGCCAAGAGTATTATAACATTTTCTTAAGTAAGCCAAAAGAACTTATGAGCTTTCTGCATATCTGCTTTTGAGCAGGACCAAAGAGCATGGTTCAATTTAATGTGGATGGGATAATCTGCAAAGATCTTCTTATTAGATATTGACTTATTTTTGGTTTCTCATGCCACTACAAGTCTATGAATTTATATGCAAGGGTATTTGTCTTCCGCAGTAGAAAGTTAGTCGTTAACTCTATGCGAAGCCTGAGATTTGTTTGTCGTTTCCGCACGCTGGGGAGCTAGAAAAGAAAATATTGTGCTCGGCGTCCCTTTTTACCTTATTTATTTTGCATTGTCGTCCGCCTGTGCTTATGCAATGGTTTTTTGGCACGTACAGCAATGCTTGAGGCGCGTGTTGAATGCTCATGTGCTTGTGTGTGTTTTTTAAATATATGTGTGTGCGTGTGTGTAGAGTATGCAGCACTTGCATTAATGAAAAGTCTTGTGGCCAAACCAACGTGCAACCAACGAATAGCATTAAACAAAGCAAATATGTACCTGCACAAGGGGCAGGGATAAACCCAAGACTAGCCAAATATCTGAGTGTTTGTCTAAGGCAAATGCTTATGCTTATGCTTGGAAAACTTTTCAGCTTTTGTTTAGATACGTATGTTTAACTACACATAAAAGTTGTGAATAGCTTTTGAAATGTTTTTGGGTATCTTGTAATGCGCCGCGGTATGCTATGTAATCTAAAAGCAGTTCTCTTGTTTACTTTTGGTGTTGGTTAAGCGGCTTTTGCCGTAATTTTATGTTCTTCCATTACAAATGTAAATACAATTCCATCAGCCTATTAATTTAAATTTGAGCCCACCCCAGAGTCGAGAATGATTCAAGGTCACATTTCGCAAGAATTGAAACTTTACAAACGGCAATATCTACCTAGAACCGCATGCACACACAGACACACACTCACACTCACACACAAAGGTCGCAACGTGAACAAATTGTTTAACTTGTGTGGCATGTGGCCGAGCACATTGTCTATGCCACCTAGTTGCTGTCAGGTTAGCATAAGCTCATCAGTGTCTTCATTCGTGGCGTCTCCTTCTGTGTCTGTGTCTGCCACGCTCGATATGCAGCACCAGGGATAACAGACAGTCGACAGTCTCTGACACGCATCGCGGCATACGCTTTAGCTTTGTCTATAGCTCGTTGTTGCTGTTGTTGTATTTGTTGTCGACAGTCTTTGTGTCCCCTACCCCAAACAGTCCGGACCGCATCAGTATTTGCCACAACATCGTCGATGTTGCCTTGTCGCCGCCGCGATTGCCCCCCAACTCTCAATCTGATTTCTTGCCAACTGATTTTGTGATTTTCTGCAAACGTTCAAGGGTGCAGGGTGTACGATGCAGGCATGAGAAGGAGCGGTTGGGGTTCGGGTGCTCATTAAATACGCTTTGACATTTGCTGCGCGTTTTGTTCACATTTTGCTTATCTTCTTAAGTCGTAAGGCAGTCTCTTTTTTTTACAGTCCCTATCAGCGCGCTGTCTGGCATCAAATCAAACATGTGTCGTGGCAGCCACAGCATTTCGACATTTATGCGACACGACATTAAACACCCCGTGAACCAAAACAAAAAGCACATAAAAAATACTGTGAATCGTATAAATAGCTCCAACGCAATTAGCTGCGTGGGCTTTAAAAATTTTAAATGCACTATTAAATGATATGGCACAAGGGAATTTATAATATGCAAACAAGAAACAAATCTGTGCGGCGAGATGTTTCCGTTTAAGAATTTGACAATCTGTTTCGCTTTCCCCTGTTTCCCAGTTTCCTTTCACGCTGCCACAAACACCACATAATTGTTATGTTGATTGCAAAAATGTAACCGCTTGTGGAGAAAGCATAAGCCCAGAACGCTCTTGCCAACAACGCTGTTGACGAGAAGAGAGTCCTGTCACGAGGACGAGTTGTTGTGGGAATGAAAGTCGACGCACTTTTGACATGCAAATTTTATGCAATTTTTTATGTCGCACTTGGGAGAAAGTTACTCCAAATTCAGGGGCCAAAGTTAAGAGTTTGCTGGCTTGATTTTGCTTTTGTTGCTGGTGTTGTTGTGTATTTTTAGTTGAGCTGGTTGACATTTCGTGCTGTGGACTGCACTTTTGACCCCGACCCCTTTAACCCTCATGCACTGCAATTGTAATTAATATAATTTGTGTTTTTGTACGCATAAATTAAGCAATACGCTGCGTGACTTTTAACGAGCTCTTTAAGCCATTTTGTACTGCAATTTGAGTTGCAATTTTTCACACTTGACAGTTGGTCAGCCGGTCAGAAATGAAGAAGAAGAAACGGAAGCAGAAGCAGAAGCCGAAGTGAAACTGCCAAGTTTTTCAGGCAGCCCACTGCCAATTAATTAAGAAAATATTTGCCCAGCAATCGCACGGCAAACTAACTAAAACAGCCCTAGGATGGATGAAGCACAAAGCAAAAAGAGAGAGGCTGAAATGTATTTAAAAATACTGCAGGAAATCCCAAGCTGCGTTTCGACTGAGCAAAAAGGATGCGGCCAAAGAGGCAGCCAACCGTGCGATGGACGCTCGCATGTATGGCAGTGCCGCCTGAAGAGATTTCTTCTCAAAACAAGCTGCTGCATTCAGAGCCAGAAGTACAAAAAACATTTCTCGGCAGTTGTGTGCCAAGAGCAAGTCCTAGATGAAGGCAGCTGTGGCTGCAACCTTGCAGCAAAGGCAAAAAACAATAAGAACAAGAACAGGATATACGCATGTGTATGTGTTTGTGTATGATGTATGACACCATTCTTATACACTTTTCACAGTGTCGCTGAGAAAATGTTAGATCATCTTTTTTGCTCATAAACTAAGAAAACAAAGGCCTGGCAAAAAAGGATAACAACAATATCATTCAACTCTAACTAGCACTATCTGAACTTTATGTAAGCCCTACGTTATTTATTGTATTCGTTTCAGCCAGTTGAAATGTATTTAAGTGTTTTTCAAGCTGCCTGCCCAAAATCTCATATAACTTAAATTAAATTAAAATCCGTATTGAGTAAAACTGAAGCTGATTCTCAATCTCCTTTGCTCACAGGCAGCTTTATAAGGCCCTTGATAATTACTTGCTGATAAAATGTATTGAAGTGTGGCCTTCTCTTGCTTTTCACATCAGCAGCTCATTCATCGTCTCTTGTTCAGCGAATCATCGCTGAATTGGGTCAGGTGTGCACACACACGTCCCAATCCACACCCACTTTCACTTTGACACCTCCATACCCCCACAGTTTTTTGTTACTGTAAAGTTTACTGTTTTTCTTGTGTTGATTGACATCGTTACTTGCAGAGCCCCCAAATGCATTTGACGGAATGATGAGATTTCACTTGCTGCCTCATACTGTTAAGTTATACAAAAGAATGTTCAAAAATGAAGTCATAGTCCAGGCGGTCATAGTCTGTTTAGGTCCGTTTCCAGCCCGAAAAGCATGGGATATCTCAAAGCTTTGTTCATGCAAATTGAAGTGCGTGCTGTGCGCCTTTGACTTTAATGAGATACATGCAAACATCAACATAAACACACACACAAATTGAGGTGGGCGTGACAAGAATTTTGAGGTGGAGGCAAAGCTGTTTGCCGATGGCGTTAGGTAAACAAGACTGCCACATGCAACATGCAGCACCGGAAAAATTAATATTTGTGTTAATAAAAGCGACAAGGGAAGTGAAGGAAGCAGCAACCATTGCCGGCACCTAGCAGATCTCCCAGTTAAAGCAGCAGCTGTGCGGTCGTAAGTGTTTACATTACTTGTTTTGGATCTAAGCACGCGCATTTAGTCGAAGCGGATGTGGCATCTTAAATTTTGAAGAGCAAACGCCGTGGTTCGGTTGATAACAAGGAAAACGTGCCAAATGCGCTAAAACAGAAACTGAATCCTTAGCTGCAATTTTCACTCCTGACAGCATGTCGCTGAATTCATTGAATTTAACCAAAAACCAACCATTGCTGAATCGTAGTCCGATTTCTAACCCTCACACAAAACGTACTTGCAATTGAAGCTGTGCACCATACAATTCAATTAAAAAGTTTGTGTTTTTTTTCATCTCTATGCATTTCACCCTACTCTCTTCTTTAGTATTTCCGTTTGGTGCGGTAAAATGACGGTGACGTCTCAATTTTTGCCATTCCGGCAATGCCGCGCGTCGAAACCAAAAGCAATGAGCAGCGCCAGTTGAATGGAAAAGGAAACGAAAGATTGAAAGAGCAAGTGCATAAGTGCCTAGTGCCAACTAAGAGCAACAGTGGGTAACGTTTGATGAAAAAAGACAAAGATTATTTCAACACTAAATGCATTAGAAAATAATATTTTAGTGATATTTTTACTATACATATATTTTTCTAATTCCATCTATTTAACGTAATTGTTTGAAAATTTTAGTATTTGAAACTATTTAAAGCTCGTTCTGCACGAAGAACTTCTAGACACTTTAAGTTCGAAAAATGAAAAGACAAATAACTTTTCGTAATGTTATGTTTAACCCTTAGCCCTTTTTTTTAGCCAATGCCCTCATTGTTTGCTGACTGTTGTGTGGCATCTGTTCGCTGCCTTTTTGCGTGGCAGACTGCCTTTACCCCCACTTCCACTTGACATTCCCGAGCCACTCCCACAGCTTGCCGGCTTCGCCTTCCAGCATTGCATTACATTTTTGTATGTGGTTTCTTTTTCTTTTTCTGTTTGCATTTTCTTTTTATATCACCCACATCAGCGAATGGAACTGAAGTGAAATGAAACTTCACACCATTTTTCCGCAGAGCCCCTTCGTACATCTCTGCGCCACACCTAGGTGCAATATAGATGCTGAGGCAACAGCAGCTGCTGCTGCTTAGCAATGAATGAAATGCAATTAAGTTGATGTCAATGTATGTTTATAGTGGCTGACTGCCTGAATGACTGAGTGAGTAACTGGCAAAGCAACATTGATGCATTGTTGGACTCAACACAAACACCAACAACAACAACATCAAATAACACACCTTTGAATTGGGAAAGCGGAAATGAATTTCCAAATGCTTGTGAGCAACAATTTTGTGCGGATTGCCAAGTGTGTTTATGAGTGTACTTAAAGTTTTTTGAATGCATGTGTTTGTGTGTGTGTTTGTGTGTATAATGCCCAGTTGACATGCCAGATGCGTCACTTAATTAACTTAATTTAAAGCATGAGCACATATGCATATTTTAGCTGTTAATTAACTGAATGCTAACGTGTCTAGGCAGCCAGCAGCAGCTGCCTTCTACCAAAAAGCTGCAAAGTCACGACAACTTTGCAGGCAGCAAATAACATTTAACAACACTTTTCTTCACACACCCAAAACTTCATGCATGTTGACCCGGAAGAGGCTTTTGCATATTTGGTCCGAGCAAACTGTTAGTCTGGGCAAAAGTTGAGCAAGATTTTAGCAATCATTTCACAGGCTGCACTTTTTGCACACATGCACATGTGAGTGACACGCCCACACACTTAGTGGGCGGTTTGTGGCGTGTCTTCATAATGGATTCTATAGCGTGCTTGCCTACTCGTCTGCCTGCTTGCCAGACAAAAGGCGAGAAAATTTGCGGCTACAAGTTCATTTATCATTTGCTTGAGTAATTGAAATTTCAACGCTGGAACCATTGCAACATCTCGCCATCAAACAAGACAAGACCAAGACCGCCACTGCACATAACACCACAGAACGCCCAAACAGACCAGACCACACCGTAACAGCGCAGCCCTGCCATGGCAATCAATGTGCGCGTAGAGAGTAGTCCGGAACGCATCCCTAACCACAAACACCCAGCGTGGCGCGCAGCAGCCAATACATTAGACGCCACCACTGACACATTTTGCGTTAAGCTTAATGGATATGAAATAAATAAAAAATGTATAAGCTCATTTACGTCGGGACTGGTGAGCGTCCTAAGCATATGCATGCGTAATATGGAAAAAAATAGAAAGAAAAAAATGACTAACAACAACAGAAAAAAAAGGTTGCCACAAAAAGGCGACTTGAAGTCACAAAATGGCGGCCGGAAACTCATTGAATGTGCTTGAAAATCGATTGGGGATTACTCCCAAACGCTTTTCATTTTTACCTCGTTTCGGGCACTCTTGCCTGGCATAGGTGTATATATTTTCGGTCCCACCGGCTTATCCCTTCTATGGGCTGGGAGCAACTTCTAGAAGCTGCTGTCGCTTACGCACCGAAGCACAAATGATTTATAATGTGAACAAAGCAAGAATTGTAGCCACACCTTCTTGACTGGCTAACAAATATAGAGAAGATAAGCAGAAAGAGAGGTGAAGCGGCTTAGAAGCGGCTCCTATTCGTATGCCAACCTATAGATACCGCACTCACAAATACACACATAGGTAACTAAGTATGTGAGAGTTCGTTGATATTTCCACACCAAGGCTGGTGACACAAAAACGCAACCATTTGACCATAAACATTGAACTTAATTCAAAATCAATTTTACGTAATAATAAAAGCAAACCAGGGTCGTTATGTTTTGTCCCTTGTACTGTTATTCGATTGGGACTGGGATTAAGGACACAAATTGAGTGTAGAAAAACTTTGTTGCTTTTAATTTTAAGCTTTGGTATGTTCCTGTATTACTGCCATTATGTCCACAATTGGCTGTGTGACGGGCCCTCAAATACAATTGAAAACGTGAGTTTCAATATCTTAAAAGGAAATGCCAAGAGTCTAAAGAATTACATAAGTGTGCGTTTAGTGTGTCATTTGTTATTATATTGATGCCAAAGCAAGTTATCTAAAATGTTATATATTAGTTTTAAGTATGGCTTGCAGTTTTTATTTCATTATATGTTGCGTGGATAAAGCTGTCATCCCCCTATAAATATAGATGCACTGTGCCTGGCAAGCACTTAATACAAATTGCCATAAATACATATGTACCATCAACACACATACGTGCGTGTGTGGATGTGTGTGTATTCTGCCTACTGGGCACTTTTTAGTGCTTTGGCCATGGCCAAAACGCAGTCTAGCTGCCAAGCGGCGAGAGCTGCAGCAGACTCTTAACTTATTTATGCCCTTAGCCAACCTCAGCAACATCCAAACAAAACAACCAAAATAATAATAATAACAACAGTACGAGTAAAAAAATAAACTATTCTAGCCAAAAGCCAAGTGAATTTCCTTTTCTGGCTGCACACACACAATAAGAAACGACATTCACACACACACACGCATAGCAATAGGTCGCGTACAGAGCAAACGAAAGAAACCGAACAGGATAAACGAGTTGCTCGCACTTCCATGAAATGTAGTTTGTTATGAATTTTTGTAACATCCTTTTTCATTTTTGGGTTTGCTTCTTTGCCCCCATTTCCTCTTTACAATGGCAGTTGTGGCAAGAACAGCAGCAACAGCAACAAAGATTAGAAGAAGGACGCAAACACATCCGTAAACAATTTGTTCATGCCCCTTTATTTTCATTTCTTTCGTGTTTTTTTTCCATCGAGCTACTTTGTTATGTTTTCTTTGTGTTTATTTGAATGCGATGCTGTTTGATAAGCAAAGTAAAGAAATGTACAGAGAACTTGAAAATGCTGCAAGACACGAACAAAAAATCCTACAAAAAAGATTCTAAATCGAAAAAAAAGAACACAGAAATTGAAATAAACCAAGCCAAAACAGGGTGTATAATATATGGTTAAATGGTGTGTACAAAGCGACAGTCGGCTTTTAAGATTTGATTACGCCAAGCAATTTAAATGAAGCTAAAAGTTTATATATGTTTGTCCAATAAACATTATCTGAAATCGTGTGGACTTATCTTAAAGCAACCTGTCCTGACAGAATTATGAGCTTAAACAAAATTGTTAGCTCAGGATTGTCATGAGATTTTTGATAGTGCGTATGATACAGCAAATAATACGAATTAGCTCAAGAAGCAGATGCTTAACTTTAATGGGAAAGATCTTGAGTGATGGGGCCCAGGCTAAATCAGTGCAGTGCTTTTGTTGTTGCTCGTATTGCTGTCAGCGTTTTCTTTTCTTTAAATGTGTTGCCACCCATACAAATGTGTATTTGCTTGGATGTATATATATATATGTATACATTTGGGAGAGTCAACTTAATTTTTCTTTCCTTTTCATTCGCTTATTTGCCATTTCATTTCCATATGCACAGAGTAAATAAGTAAACAATTGAAGTATACTTGCAAAACTCACGACGGTGTGTGTTGAGTGTGTGAGGGTTGATACAATGTTGTTGGTGTTGCCTTGACAGCCAAGTTTGTGAAGGAGAACTGGGACCTGAGAGTTTCAGGCAAGGTTAGTTATATCCTGGATAAAGTGAAGTGCAACAACTTCACTGACTCAGTGACATGAGCAAAATATTTGCCGTGATTTGAATCAAGCTTTTGACATACAATGCGCGTTTGCCAAATGGGAAGCCAAGCTAAAGTCGGCGCGGGAAAGAATTTCGCGAAGGTATCGACTTGGATGTGACAGAGAGCAGGTTAATCGACAGCCTGTCATTGTGTTTACACTAAATTTCAATTAAATTTTGAGGCCTTGTTGACATTGATGGCGTCAGCAGGACAAGTCACATTGGACACAAATGCAAATAGAATTCAACACCAGAAATGAAATAAGTACAAAGCTAAAACTAAAGGAATTCAGGATAACAAAAACAATCGCAAATGCTGTCGCCAAGCAAATCTCAACAAACTTTACAAAACAATTTTATGCGAGAAAATGAAGCCACTTTTGGCAGAACAACAAAAACAAAAACAGCAACTACAACGCCAAGAACAAGAAGAACAACAACAGCAACAACAACCAGTTGGCAACAAACGCCGCGTGGCCAACTGCTGCAAAGAGAAGTGCGGGGTATGGCTTGTGCGGATTTGCTGACTGGATTTAAAATGGAAATTATTTGAGAATACCAATTCACTTTATTACTTTGGGGCATACGCAAAGTAAAACAAAAGAATCAAGAAGAAGAAAAAAACGTACAACAGCAACATCAAAAACAGTAACACCAACAACAACAACTCAAGGCAAGCGACCATAAAAATTAATGCAATAAAAACACATGGCACAAAAAGCATCGATGGGAAACTGGTGGCTAAGTGTGTGCAAAGTTTGTGGCGAGAATAAAAGCAAACTTACAGCCAAGCATCAGTGAAGTACGATTCCTATTAGGTGGCAACGTATAAGGAGGCTATAATAACCCGATCATAGAGAGTTAAGCAGCAGAAATTAATGCACTATGTGCTTCTTAGTTATAGGTTCCGCATCTTAATTATATTATGGCGGCTCTTCAGATAAACTACGAGCAGTAAACTTAGCTTCTGTGTTGATGGTAAGACTCAGTGCTTGAACATAATTTTCTGATAGCCTGTTTTAATTGGTTATTTAATAATATTCATTCAAAGCAAAACCTGCGCTTTCACAAACTTCTTGGTTGTTTATAACAGTAGCAGCTCAAAGAAGGATATAATGTGTAGATATATAATATTTTTCCGTCGTTTTATGATGCTATGCAGGTTGCTTGGGCTATCGTGCTCAAGGCATCTTAGTGCTTGCCTGCATCTGGTAGCAATTAAAAGGAACTGAGAGTCATAAACATTGTTGCTTCAGCCGCATGTTGTTCTTTTCACTTGGGTTGTTGCTGTTGCCGTTGTTTATACTATTACAACGCTTGATTGAGCTTAAAGCTATGCCCCATAAAATCGCTGCTCGAGTCGCTGGCGTAATTACACTTTTCAATTATGCATAATTATGTGCAAAGAGCAATTTGTGTTTTGTCGTTTAAAGTTTGTTAAAGCTTTAATTGCAGCAATATTTGAAAAAGACCCTTTAGCAAAAGGTCCCTCACCCATTATCCTGACCCGTTATGCGATATGCCTGAGGGGCGCACTGATTTGGAGTGCGACCGCATTTTTTGTTTGCCTGTCTCCTGCCCCCTGCTCCTGCTCGTGCTGCGGTTGGCATTGGCCATGTTGCTGGCAAGGACAACGACAATGGCAACGACATCGAGAACGCAGCTTTCAGTGCAGCGCAGCAGGCAGACATAAATCAGGATTTTAGCAGCCTGAACCGCACAAATGTTTTTTAAAGGATTCACAGTGGGTGCTGCTGCCGCAACAACAATAATAACTTGGGGGTCGTTTGAGTTCGTTGTCGCCTGCAATCGCAGATAATCTTATGCATGTTTAAACAGGATATATATAGATAAATGTATGTATATAAGTGGGGCTATGGCTACGTTCAAGTGTCCTGGCCCAGCTTACAACTTACCCATCATGCAACAAAGCAGCGTCGAAAGGGTCAGCATTTTGATGTAGAATGGGTATCCAGCGCCGTCTGCTTCGCTCTTGGCTTCTCTCTCCGACTCTTCCTATGCCTCTTGGATTGTCTCTGTTTGTGATTCTTTATCACCTGCTCATGCACTATAGCTTTCGTTTTCGTTTTTCGATTGTGTTTTGTGCTTTATTTTCGTTATCGATTTGCACTTTGTTAGCCTTAAATGTTTTTATAGCTGCACTTTTCGCCGTTTTATAGAAGTTTTTATTTACTTTTTGCCGTCACTGTAAAAGATATTTTTATTTGAATAGCAAACAGAAAAGCAACAACAACACCGAGAACAAGCCACAACAATAACAACTTTTCTGTTTTTCCGCTCTCCATGAATTAAACACTCGCAATGACATTTAAAACACTTAATTCCAACGGCAGACAATTTAATCTTTTAACGTTCGTTTGTTTTTTAGCCTTTTTTGTTTGCTAGTTGTTGTTGCCGCATTGTTGCATAGGCCAAATATTATTGTTTCTCTTTTGCTTTTCCATTTTCTTTTTAATTTAAGCATTTTATTTTTGCCATTTCGTTGTTGCTTTGCCTTTTGCCATACGCGCTTTCAGCATTTTTTGTCTGCCTTTGCCAAATTGATTTTGTCAGCTCTGTGAACTTTAATTGATTAAATTTATTATTGTTTTTATAAGCCGTTTCGTTTCGTTTAGTGCGAAGGCAAAATTTTCCATTTTCACCTAATAAATGCTACAAATTGATCAACACAAAAAACTGTGAACAAAATTTATTTATTTACCCAAGCCATTTAAATACAAATGAAACAAAGAGAACGTTTAAAAGTATATATGATGACATCAGTGTATTGATTTTTTTCTTTTTAATTATCTTTATGCCCAACAATATTTTTGAATTTAAAAATAAAGTTCTGGTATAGAAAACTTAAATAAAGTAATTGAGTTGTGAAGCTATTTTTATACAACCCTTTTTATACCCTTAACCCATACAATTGGTAAATAAGGGTATAATGCTTTTGTGCAAAAGTATGTAACAGGCAGAAGGAAGCATCTCCGACTCCATAACGTATATATATTCTTGATCAGCATCAACAGCCAAGACAATATAGCCATGTCCTTCTGTCCGTCTGTATGAACGCGTGGATCTCAGAGACTACAAGAGCCTGATACTTCAGATTTTGAATATAAGTTCTCCTATACCATGAGCAGAACAAGTTTGCTTCAAATTATCGATAACTGTTCTGGTTTCCGATATACACATGGAATCGATAACAAAAAATATCGAATTTGGAAAATGTAAAAATGAGGGTTGAAAGAATGGGTAACGATAGAACTTTTCTGAAAATTTCGTCCAAATCCGTTAAGAAACACCGGAGATATCGAATTTAATCGATTGAAGTTAAGTCAGTATAACAAAGTCTTATATAAATTTAATAAATTTATTGCAACTGGGTTCAGGGTATCTTCTAGTCGGGCTCTCCCGACTAGAGCCTTCTTACTTGTTTCGTCATGAGTTTGTGATAATTTTCTATGGAGTCTAATCTACTTTACATTTAATCCCAAACACCACAAGTCAAAAAACAAAAATCAATCAAACCATCCCTGCAAGCCTTTGAAACCTTTACTTAACTATCATTGCCGTGGTGCATAATTTATAAGAACAACTGACACGCACGTCTACAGAACACAACCCAAAAATAATCTGCCCACGCTTATTATAATCAAAACGGACTAAAGGCAGGCAAAACGTAAAAAATAAATTTATATAGATTTCGGAACACATACGTTTATGTAAATATGTGTATTTGATTGCATGATGGAGCAAATGACATATAAGGTTTGGGGGAAAATAAATGGGCCGGAAGGTTCGTCAAGCCTCAAAATTGATACCCACCAACTGTCGGTTGTGGACCGCATGGCCCATCTTAAGCCCACCCGAGTGGGTATGTGTATTCGTGCTTATTCACCTTATGCCAGCTGGAAATCAATCAATTTGACCTGCGGCAGCTTCGACGTTGGCACAAAACTTTTTTATCAGCTTCAGCTGTCTTGATAAGCCAGCCCAGAATAAACTTGTAATTTGCTTAAGCTGTTTTGCTTGCATTGACTTTTTCACACCGCACTTGCATATTTGTCGGTGGCGTGTACAATTAATTAACAGCTAATTAATTGCAAATACACAGTAGTGCTATGAACTAATTACAAGACGCAAAAGGCTGTGTGATTGAGGGGGTCAACTTAAAAGCACAATGACAGACGACAGCATTCGGCGCTGATGCTCTGCTATCCTGTTTTCAATCACTAACAGAAGGCGCCCAGTGGGGTGCCACTTGTCACTGTTGCTTCCGTAATGGAATTAGAGACAGGAGTACAAAAGTAGCAAACACCAGTCAGCAGGCAGAAGCTAGGACAACGTTGTTGCTTTTGTATCTCTCCAAAGTGTTAACGCACTCAACTTCTTTGTGTGTTATTTCTGTATATGTTCATGTATGTCTGGTGTAGTGTACACTGAACAGCCTAAGGCTGTGAAGCTCAAGTGAAGTCCACTTGTCGCACTCTCCATTTCCCTATCTCTCTTACTCTTTCTCCCCTGCTGCTCTTCGGGTTTGTCTGTGTGTAATTGTTGGCGTCTGCAGTTTACTGCTCAGCTGCTCTTCAGCTCTGTTCTACTCCCTTTGGCAACGCTTGTCATTATGCTTAGTATTCGTGATTAGATGACGTACCCTTCCCTACAAACTTCACCTCCTCTTAATTTGGCCATTTCCGCATTGCTACAATTCAGTGGCTCCCCGTGCGACAGTGCTTCGCATTGTTCATGAATATTTTATTGATACAGAAGCATTGTGTGCTTATTTAAGTTTAGTTTCCATTATGTTTGCTAGTGTTGCTTAATTGAAAGCCAT
This sequence comes from Scaptomyza montana, assembly GCA_018904305.1. Taxonomy (NCBI): domain Eukaryota; kingdom Metazoa; phylum Arthropoda; class Insecta; order Diptera; family Drosophilidae; genus Scaptomyza; species Scaptomyza montana. The sequence goes on from JAEIGR010000003.1 coordinate 3,019,690, forward strand.
TTACGCTGGTTTTTCCCTGCATTTAACCTAATGGTTATGGGCATGATAAATACGATAGTCGGGAGAACGCAATTACAGAATAGTATAACAATATTAGCCTACTTTGAATCACTGAGAAAGTATCAATGTGAACTAGAATAATCAGTTTGGTGCGTTCGTAAATTGATTTCTTATATATATGTAACAAAGCTTTTAGGGAAATTAAAGTAAATCTCCTTTTACTGCATATAAATATGCTTATCAGATCGAATTCAATGGAAGGACAAAGGTTTGCACTTTAAGTTTAGCTATGTATACTTTCCGATTGAACATTGTGATATCATTAATGTATTGCACTCTACTCGTTCGCATACCATTCAGAGAGTAGCAAAAGTTTAAAGCGTTTGCCTTCGTAAAGATATTGTCCTTATTTCGTTGCTGTTACAAACTTTTATTCTGTGGCAGCTCAAACATAGATAATATAGCAAAATGTTACTTGGCACTTGGCGTTTTTCGTTCTTTTGTCTCTCTACTTTTGTTGATGTGTGCTTTTATTTTATAAAACCGGGCAAAACTTTTCTCGCCTGTCTTCAACTACTTAGCGCAACAATCAAGGGCAAAAGTTTTTTGGCGAAACAACAGCATCTACAAAAATAAAACAACTATGGCAGTTAACGATGGTAGCTGTTAGTCTTGTTTCCGAGTTGTACAACGTGACGTATGCGTGGCAAATTGGTTTACGCAACGCGCATACGCACTGTGCGCCCACTAGCGATCATTCCATTGGTATCGTGGTTGCTGTTGCTTCTTGAGGGCTCCCCACTTAAAGCTGGAACATTTTTCTGCTGATATTTTATGTGTTTTCTTTTAATTTTTGTCACTTCTGTGAAGGCTATGAATATATTAAATTACAATATATTGTCGTTCGACTTGCTGTTGTTTTTGTGTACACAATTTGTTTTGACGCGTTATTCCATTTATCAGTTGTGTTAAAGATCAAAGACGATTTAGTACACTTTCGAGGTGTTTGTGTTTGTATTGAGTTCTGTTTTTAATTTGTTAAATTATTTTTATGCTGTGAACATTTTTCGTCTATATTTAAAACAACTTAATTTGCTGTCTGCTAATGAGGCAGAGTGCTACACAGAGTCGACGAAAGGTGATCAAGACGGAAGTGAGGGCAACTCGTTGTGTAGGCGTAAACACATTTTAATGTTGGTGTATTTGCGTTTTGTTGGTTATTATTTTATTGGTTTCGTTTCGTCTTTTGTCGCCTGCCAATGCTAAAAAGTAGCGAACACGGCGCGAGGGGACCGACAAAGAAAAAAACATAAAGAAAATTGCATATCATATGAAACGATGTCATAAAATATTCGCGTGCGTCGCGTACTTGGCTTAACTGCCCCAAAACAGCAAGAGCTAACGGCAGTTATAACAATGTCAACATATATGGCAACAACAAAGCCCTTTCAATTTCATCTCCTTCCAAGCCGGCAATACGGCAATGAGGCTTTTCCTGCGTTTTCACACGTACAAAATTTACGACTGTGGCACTTTTTTAGTCGCGCCCTAAAGAAGTTGGTGTCAACTTTTATTCTTTTCACACTCACACACACACATTCACAGTTTTATATTGATGCAGATGCATGAAAACATTTATTCGCGTCTCACGTTTTTGGTGGCATCCGATTGACATCGGCTTTTTGTTTTTGTAATGACGCTGGTGTTTTTGTGGTTATCGAATTCGTTATCGGAATTGAATTTGGTTTCGCTATCGAGCTCGCACGCATTATCCGCAGCGTTTGTCTCGCATGCGTTCACCGTTGTTGTCGCACAGAAACTGAAACTTATTTTCTGCCAGTCAGTCAGCCAGCCAGGCAGCCAGCGCACCGGACGAGCCTTAGCCTGCTATATTATCAGGATGAAGCCTCGTTCTGTTGCCGTTGTCGTTTGTTGTTGTTATTCCATTCGTGTTCGTGTTTTGTGGCTCCGTCACAGCGTTGCTGTTGTTGTCGCTATCGTGTGGCACAGCCGATTGCCTTCATTCCCTCAATTCGCCGCAACATGTTTCTCTTCATAACAATATATCGCTCTCTGGTTTGTGCTCTTAAAGCGTTCAACCATTAAATTGCTTACTATAATATGTCTTACTAACTCTCAATCTGAATAACTTGCTGTAATGGATGATGAAGCTGTAATATAGATGTGCGAATGGACATTTTGACAAATTTTTTAAAGATTTTTGTTAAGTATGAATTCATTCCAGAATCGCATTTCTAACTAGAATGTGAATGAAAAAGTTGAGTCAGTGAAAAATATCACCTCTAGCTCCTTGCAACTTTGGTTGTTTCTTTGCTTAGTTATTTTGAAATCTGTCATTTGTTGCAATGCTTTGTGTCTCATCAGCTCAAAAAACATTCTGCATTCAACATCATCTGTTTGCTTTACAACAAACAATAGACAACAGCATCCGCAGCAACACAACTTAAGGTCAGAGCTAGCACAACATAAAGAGAGAACAAAGAAAAGAGCGCACCTGCGTATTGTCCACTCTCTCTTTCACACTCTCTTCTAATTTGCGGCGAATTTGTGAAATTTAATAAAATTTACGTTGTGACCTCACAAAAAAAAAAATAAGAAGAACTAATGACAATATAAATCCACATAGCATTCGGGTATTTGCTGCAGATGGGCAACGAGCGCTGATGTTGACAATGCTCCTCATCAGTTGGTAGCACACAGTCATATCTTTGTTCAGAACATACATACATATGCATGTACGTATTTATGTACTTATGCTGGGTTATATCTCTTGGGATAAGAGCTAAGAGCTAGTCAAATACAGCGCTAACGTTATCGCCTTTGCGAAAATCAGTAATTAGCGTTAATTGAGTTGGTAAAAAGCGCAAGAGCTTAAATTCCGAGCCGAGTTATAGCTGCAGACGCCCAAAATGCCTGACACAATAGTCGTGGTTGTCACTGTTCTTTTGCTCATCGCGCACTGTCGTTGTTGTTGTTGATTATTTGGCAATTAGTTGTCGCTTTTGTGGCGAGCTACGATGACAATTTCGGTCAGAACATGTTGCCTTGACAGCAGGTAAAGGCCATCCACTATGGCTTAGTAAACGAATTAAGCAACATGATTCATTTCCATTGGATCTTGACCTTGAATATTAAGTTGCCAAGTTAACATAGGCAAGTTTTATGCTTGACTTTGCTCCACGCACTTCAACATAGTTTTGATAACTTTCGACCAAGTGCCCTAACTTTTTTTTCCCACCAATTGTCATGTGTGGGAAGCAAGTCGTTATCTTAGTCTAATGAGCAGCATGTGGCACGTTGGAAGCTTCTATTAAACTTTTCAAAATGCCAGCCACCAAATAAGTTTGTTTTAAAAGTTTCAAAATTTCTTCCAAATAATTTTCATGTAGAGCTTAAGTTATGACAAGTCGAACTGCAAATGTTCTATTCATGTAAGCTGCTTATTTGTAATTCTTCATCGATAGAGTAGCTTGTAATTTGTATAACATGTCTAGTAATCCTATTAATATGTTTTTTTCAGCAAAACAAAAGAGCTTAAATTCCCACATTCTCCATGGAGCATTTGAAATTTTTATTATATGATTTATGAATGTATTTTAAACTTTCCCCCGAATAAGTAGAGCATTGCAGCAGGGCCACCACCCATTTTAGAAATGCAATCAGCTCTGGCATGGAATTTAATCTGCTATCTGAGTTTTGGGACAAGGCGTTGGCTTGGATTTTGAATGCGGACTTTGTCTCAGGCATTGTTGCATATTCAACAATTGCAACTAGCACAAATCCGACCAAGAAATAACAAATGCAAATGAATGCTCAAGAAATTTAGTTACTCAAAATTTTTGTATTTTTCACTCTGGCATGCAAAAGTGCAAATGAGTTTTATGATTCAGACCACCACCCTATCCAACCGTCGGAAATTGAATTGGTCTAATTTGTTGCTGAGATGTTCTTATGGCATAACTAAGCAACAATTGTATTGCACAATGCAATGTAACAAATATCTGAAGTGAAACCAAGTTAATCCTAAAGTCGAGCAGAATCACACACACTTTGTCCAGTTCTTCGTGCCAGTCAATATAATCAAGCTGCCCAATAGGAGCTTAACAGCAGCTGCACCAGCTGCACAATATGGCAAAAAATGAAGTGCCAATGTGTGCCCTGCATTCTAGTGGTGACGCTAAAACGAAATGGGTTAGGCAAGGTTATTCGGATATGTGGGTGAGGGGGACATCCGCACTGATGAGTTCACTTCACTGAGCAAATGAAACGATATTGTTGTCAATTTAGGTGCAACAAAGAACAACAACGAACGTCAGACAGGACAATACAAACAGCATGCACGATGGCGACAAAGAAGGCAAAAGTTTGCCAACAAAACAAGGAAAGGGAAACACCAGAGGGGGAGAGGTATACGGCAGCATAGGCAAACAACAACAAATTGCATGTCCTTCCGCCTTAGATGCAACACACAAAATACGCACTTTTATTTGCTTTACAAGATAAAAATGGGAAAAGGGATAAAGGGACTACAGGCAGAGGCCACCTGCAGTATTAATGAAAATTGTTAGTGAGCTTATATAGTTTCTGAGTCAAGTGAAATGCAGAAGGGGCCAACAACTGTTTGCAAAAAGACATTGGATGAGTGTGTACAGTTGTTTAAGCTGAAGTATAGATTGGGGTAAACCTGAAGAGAATCGAAAATTTTATCAGCACGCATTTGCACAAAAGATGCCACAAACTCTTAAGCGAATGACTTTTTCCTTAATTAAAATAGTGAGAAATTCAATAGCTTCAATTACTTAAATAAATAAATTGTTGAATGCATTTTGAATGCACATGATTTACCTAGCTTAAAAAGTCATTATTAAATAGAAATAATCCTCTTAAGTCAAAAAGCATTTGCTTTGTCAAATATGGTTTATCTACAAATAAATAAAACTAAATTCATTGGCAATAATCTTTGCTTTTTAAATAAATAAACTGGGATTTAGAATTTATTCATTTTAAACTGCGATCGTAATATTTTAATTATCAAATAGGGAGAGAAAATAATTTAAATAAATAAGTTAGACATTAAAATTATATTAGTTGAAGCTACACTTAGTTGGCTTTGCGAAGGAAGAATGGAAGCAACTGTCTGTCTGCCTCCTTTAGAGCCGGACAACTTCAACGCCCTGTGGCGTAAAAAGAGACTCAGCTGCCAATTTCAACTTCTCATTGACCAATTTGGCAATTTTGGGCGTGCGGCGCCAGACAAATTCGCGGGTTCGGTCGTGATTGTCCTTGCTTTCCACCTCCACCTGCACGAAAAGAGAGAAAAAGATAGAAAGAATCAGCGCTAATTGCACAAAGCAAAGAGAAAAAACCATGCTTCAGTTGAGGTAACTGCAAAAAACTTTACCTGCTTGGGCTGCTGCACTTTGATTGACATCAAGGTGGCCCGATCATCCACAACACTGAATTTAATACGGCCGATCATCTCATTGGTCCGGGCCGTGGCACTTTTCACGCTGCGCACACTGCCCCGCTTAAAGGACTTTTCGACACGCAGAGTCAACGGACCCAGCGTGAATTTAGCCTTAATGGTCGAATTGCGTCCTGCCGCATCGCTGATCGCCTTCACATTACCCACGCGCTTCAGCGACGCCAGACCCGATAGACTTCCCTCCGCTTTTTGCAGCTTCTCCACTTCCGCGCCCGCCTTTGTGGAGCCTCCACCTACACCCGCTGGCTGATTGTAGATGCCGTTACCAGCTTTTTGTGCAGACCCAGGCGCTGCCTTTTTCATGTTGTGCTTATGTGCCGCAGCCTGTTGTTGTTGCTGTGCGCTTGTGGATTTCTTTTGGTTGGCTTTGACAGTGGATGGTTCCCTATTGAACACGGTGCGAGTTTCCGGTTTGCTAGCGCCAGAGCCAGAACCGGATGCTACGTCCTGCTTGCTGTCCTGCTTGCTGTCCTGCTTCTTCTTCTCCTCCTCATCCTTCTTTTGTGTCATCCTCTGCTCGACGGCTTTGAGGCCAAGCTCTGTCTGTAATTGCGTCAATTGCGTCTGCAATTTGACTGACTCGGTGCTGCTGCTGACTGAAGCGCGAGGCTCTGAGCGGGTGTTCTTGCTGCAAGTCACAAAGATTGACAAATTTGCATCATTTTCTTTGACTTTGAACTGAATTGGTGGCTAACTCAAGCGGTTTACTAAGAGCTCAATCAAATAGTTAGAAACTTTAGCAATTTCTACTGCCATTTACTCCTTAAGAGTTTTACAACTACTTTAGTTTGCATTATCTCGAATTTAATCTAATTATTTGCAAAAACTTTATAAACTTCACTGCAAGAGTATCTAAGTTACTAAACAACTTTTTCTGTTTAACCCATCGACTTACAGTTTCTTGTGCGGTGTTGCCTTATGGTTGCCATTGCCTTTGGTCTTTGTTGTGGTCTTCGTGCCACCATATGCTGAGGTGGGCGTGGCCGAGCGCCCGGCCAATCGAACAACAAACGGGTCATAATTGTCCGCAACAATGCGATTAATACGAGAGAATATGGCATCGATGAAATGATTATGGCGCGCTTGGAATGCATCCGTTGACATGTCAATGACGTTGTTTTTCAGATCACCTGCCCCCGTGTGCCATAGAAGATTTGATGTTAATACGCTTTCATGAGCCTCGCATAGTAGAGTTCATTTTGTGGGTTTTGTGTGTTTGTGTTTGGTTTTTGGTTTTTCGAATGAAGGGAACATTACGGCTCTTTGGGCCCGTGCGGTTAATTTCGCAACATGCTTTTTCATGCAGTGCTTCGCAATTGTGTCTCTAATTACAGATGTGTGTGATTGTCAACATGTGCAGGCATTCAGAGAGTACCACACCAGAAATAGCCATGTTCTCGTAACCACAAACACAAACTCACACACACAATCTCACATACCATCTCTGATAGCTGTGCGAATGTGTGGCTTAGTGAGTACACGCATATGTTCGGTGTGTGTGTGTGTGTGTGGGTTAGGGTATGTGAAAGAGGGAAAAATGCTTGGATTAGCAAAATAATGTTATAAAAAGCATTGACATTGAAGCTGCGCAGTTATAAGCTCTTATATAAATGAAACCTACCCTTCATACCATGAAAAATTATACCAGGGATTGTAAGTTGTGTTCAAAAAGGCTTAAAGTAGTTTGATATTGACATTTAATTGAAGTTATGTAAGAAGTAAGCCAAGCGCTTGAAAAGTTATTTAACTTTACGTAAATCGCAATTAATTTTCTTTCGAGTTTCAGATAGTTTGCTCTCAACACATTTTATGTCAATTCAATGCTTTGTTTATCATTAGAAACATAAAAATTTTCTCCAAATCGTTTACTCGTCAAACTTTAGCCAAGTGTGACTTGAGTTTTGCTGTCTTTCCATCCCTTAACCAAATACATGCACAAAGTTACATATACAGTAGAGCATTGTACGGCCATCGTTAGAAATAATGAGCTACTAATGTGCTCTTTACATGTTAGTGTATGTGCAGGAGTGTATTCTTCTATCTCCTACTCTACAACTTCATAGTTTGTTAAGTACACAAGAATAGAGTGGCAGACATCCTGCCGGGAAAAGCCTTATTAAGTTTAAACTGTTACCGTCAACTTTGTCCTTTTGTTATGGTTAATTAAAGCAAATATCTGCTTAAGTTCATTGCGTCCGTTATACATTTGCCATATTTAAAATAGGTAATAGTTTAGTTAACAATAGAATATACCATAGTCCAGTACACCAGTATCTAAATATATATAACATTATACTATATATAAATGTGTTTGTGTGTGTTTTTTTAAAGCTATCGAGTGTGAGAAGTACAAAGCCACAAAGGACAAAAAAATAAATGCACAAGTAGCAGGTGTGCAATACATGTGAAATTTAATGGATTACACAGAGCTTTAAGTGATGCTGCTAATGATCATACTGAAATGGAAAAAATAGTGAATATGTGAGAGGGAGAGGAAAGGACAGAGAGAGAGAGAGAACATTTCACCAATACCTTAAACGTTATGCAAATAGTGACGCTTGAAAGTATACGGTATAAATAAAACACAAATGCAGATTTTTATTTTTGTTTTTTCAATTGATTTGTCAAAAAGTTGTACACAAATTTCATTAAAAATTTATTTAAGCAAACTTTCGTGTGTTTGTGTAGGTGTGCAACTTTGCATGTTGTTTTTGTGTTGTGGTTTTGTTTTTACAATAAATAATAAATAAAATAAATAAATAAATTACAAAATAAATGAACCTAAAACGCAAAAGTTTAACAATTTGTGCAATGAAAACGTTATTGAAGTCACTTTTCATTTTTTTTTTTTTGCATTTTGTTGTTTTTGGGAAAATTTGGCAAATTGCGCGCTGCCTTTCAAGCGTTCAACTTTCAGCTACAATTTACAATTGGTTTAATTTTGTTTTTTTTTTTTTTTTTTTTTTTTGTAGATATTTTTACAATTTGCGTTATTTACGTTTACGGAAAGTTATGTGAGCCAGAAAAAAGCCAAAAAAGTAGCTAACGATTAATTGTTTAATGTCAATTGTAAGCCAAATGTGTGAAAGCGTGAGTGAAAGGTAAAGTGTGAAATAGAGACAGATACAGATAAAAGACAACATATAGACAAAGTATATATATATAGAGGAAGGACTTTGGATATGCGCTACAAATATGCATTGATAATTTTTGCAATAATATTTTATGCTGTTGTTGTTGCTGTGTCCAGTAAATAAATTTAGAACTAAGTAAATGTGGACCAAGAAAATATTAAAATTATGTATAATAAGTAAATTACACTAAGTGAACAATTATCGTTGTTTGTTGTTGTTGTTGTTTACATACATTAATTTTGCTATTTGTGTGTGTGAGTAGTGGTGTAAATATATATATGAATGTTTGTAAATGCATACGACACGGATAGCAACAAAAATGTCTACCAAAATTGCGGCTCAGCGATATTTTGATACTTTTTTTTCTGTTGCATACCGCGCGGCGCGTTATTCACATTAATATTTTGCATTTCTTTCTTCTTTTAATTTTTGCTCTGAATATCATATCAACAATTTGTGCTTCAGCATTAAACATTTCGTTGTTGTTGCTGTCTGTGGTTCTGGTGCTGTTTGGTGGTGGTCTTGTGAAACAGTCCGTGCGTAAATAACTTGGAATAAAAACGTAACAATTGTGCGTGGAGCAGTGAAGGAGGGGCGGAAAACGTGAGGGTTTGGGGGTGTTTTGCTTGTGCGTGCAGCTTAAAAATTTGCATTTGCATTTTTATTGTGCTTTTGGTTGTTGTCATTTTGCAGATAGTTTGACTAGCACCAAACTCTCAATCAACTCATTTCGAGGATATTGTTAAATAAATATTTTTTACTTAAACATGCAATATGTGCATTTTTATCATTTGTGTTTGTGTAAACTAGAGATTTGAATTTTTGCATTTCGCAACTAAAACTCAAAAATAAATAAATAAATAAATTAGAAATAGGTTTGTTGCATTCCTGTGGTTTTTTGATCGATTTGTTGCTTTGGGTTGATTTTAGGGATAGTCAGTGCAGGCAAAAGATTATGCAATGTCCGAAAGACTTTTCATGTTGTCCTACCCAAAAACAGTTGGCAATGCCGTTTAGCAACGTCTTATGTCATTTCAATGTGTTTTTGTTGTCCCAGTCATTGTTGTTTGTGGCAGTTGTTGCTGTTTACATTTAACATTTTAATGCTTGAGCTGTTTCTTGGACTTCTTGGAAGCACTTGTTGATTTTTTGGCTTTGGTTGTTTTTGTTGCTGTTGTTGTCTTGGACTCACGTGCTTCGCGTCTGGCCTCGATAACGTCATCACCAATAATATCATCATCATCATCGTCATCATCGTCGTCATCAGCCTCCTCGTCGTCACCTGTCAGCGCACCTGTAATTTCATCGACTCCATCATCAATATCATCATCACCATCATCATCATCATCATCATATTCATCGTCCTCGTCCTCGTCGTCAACGTCGTCAGACGCTGCCCCGACGCCAACATTAGCTGCAGCAGCGGGCGCTGCCAATGGCTGCCCCACTGTGCCCAATGTTGATTGCGCCGGAGCGGTGCTGACGACTAAATTGTTATTATTGTTATTTACTAGAGTGTTCTTAGTTGATGTTTGTGATGATGCTTGATTTGCTGTTATTGTTTGATGTGTCGCTTGTTGCTGTTGTTGTTGTTGTTGTTGTGGTTGTTGTATTTGTATTTGTTGTTGTACTTGTTGTTGTATATTGTTGTGTTTTTGTTGGTCAATTGCATTTGTGCTACTTAAACTATGGGTGCTACCACTACTACCATCTAAAAGTGCATCTTCATCGTAAAAAACATTAAGTTCACCTTCGTTGTTGTTGTTGCTGTTACTCGCTGACTGCGCAGCTGACGCAGCTGGAGCAATGTCGTCAACGGCATTGCCAGCAGCAATGGGTTGAGCGGCATTGCCACTCTCTGCGGGCAAATCGACGCCATCTGAGATGCCTGAGCTCAATGAGCTGCTTGCAGCCGGAGCTATTTCTTCAAGTGGCTGGGCGGGAGCAGCAGCAGCAGCAGCCTGCTGTGCACTGGCAGCAGGCGCCACCTCGTCATCATCATCCTCATCGTCATCATCTGAGTGGAAGTAGAGGGTTTTTGCATTATTTCAAGTCAGTTGAGTTTCATTTGTCTTTTTGCCTTACCGCCCAGTATATCATCGAAGAGTCTGTCCAAGTAATCATCATCATCGTCATCCTCTTCATCATCATCACTGGCAGCGGCTGCTGGCGCTGCCTGACCCTGGGGCGTGTCATCCTCCTCATCGTCGTCGTCATCCTCATCATCGTCATCATCTGTAAACCCCGAAAGCAAAATAACTGCGTTACCCAAAGGGAAGGAGAAGGCACAAAATTCATGTTAATAACATCACACATCGTAATAATAATATGCAAATATCGTTGTAGTTGTTGTTGGTGTTGCGAAAATAATTGCTCGTTGAGTGCCTCTTTGTGGTTGCTATTTGCAGTTGCAAGTTGCTAGTTGCTAGTTGCTAGTTGGAGTGGTGCTTCTCAGGTGGTGGTGCATGTTGTGGTGCTCAAGTGCTCAGGTGCTTACTTAATATCAGAGTAGTGTAGTTTTTGGTCTTTTAACAACCTACCATCATCGTCATCAACCAAGTCGCCCAAATCCGGTTCATCATCGTCGTCATCTTCATCGTCATCGTCATCATCGTCGCTAGCTGGAGCCACCGCCGCCGCTGGTGCCACATCATTGTTGACCGCCTGCTGTCGTGCCACGGCCCGTTCGCTTCTCGAGAGCAGCTGCAACGGCGAGGCCTCAATCTGCAGCAGCAGTGCACTAAGCACGCACAGCAAAATCACGAATTTCATATTTGGTTCGTCTCTGCAAAAGACAGATAGAAAAAAGCATACGAGATTTGAGTTGAAATTGTGGGGCAGGCGTTCAAGTTGCAATCCGCTATAAACTATATCATTTTGCAGAACTTTTACTTTTTGCGGTTAACCCAATTTGTTGCAACAGTGCAACACTTTCTTTTCCATGGCTTGCAAATTACATATTTATTGAACAAACGCCAGCTCAAACTGGCCACTAAGTCACTCAGTCAGGCCAATAAGATATCAAAGAAAGCAAGCATCACATTGTGTGTGTGTGTGTGTGTGTGTGTGTAAGTGCGAGTGTAAACATGTTTTTGAACTGCGCCTCAAAGCTGCCGCCGGGCGGTGTCCACATGTCCATTTTGTTGGCACTTGACACACAACAGCAGCAGCAGAGGCAGCAACAGCCACAATGCTTTTTGGACAGCTGCAGGCGCCATTTGACGCCGACGCCGCCGCATCCACTACCACCACAGTGGTGGCAGGTAAACTCGCAAAAGACAAAAAGTGAGCGTATTGCCGAGAGTATTGGCGACTGTACGACAAATGTTTCAGGGGTGCAAAAGTCAAAATAAAAAACATAGTGGCGCATAGTTAATTTTGGCTATGCCAAGACTATGATACCCTTCACACAGCCAAATCAATGCTCCCCCCTCTTATGTTTCTGTGCAGTTGTTGGTAATTTTTCGCTTATATTTTTACTCTTGAGCGTCATTTACTTGTTCGTGTGCAACAACAACAATTTGACATGTAGGTACTTGAAAGTGCTGATGGGTCTCCCATCATTCCTTTAAGGCGTTACAGATTCATGACAAAGTCAATATACCCTGATTCACATGTGAAGGGTATAAACAGGACAACACTGACTTGAATCGATTTAAAATTATTCAATAACTTTATGTACTATTTTTGGTAAGTTGCTTAGTAAGTAAGCAAAATGCGTAAGAGTATTTAATGGCAACCACGTGCCTGAACCTAAACTTTCCATTCTCATTGGCATTGCTTTTGTTGTTGGCTTTGTTGCTGTTACTGCGATTGCTGTTGGCTCTTTAGCCATGACAATCAGCATGGCCAACAGCCAATGGCTATAACAAACAACCGCAACAATTGTTGCTGTTGCTATTGCTGTTGTGGCTCTTACTGCCACTACCTCTGCCGCTGTTTTTGTTGTTATTGTCGCACTGTTAAGAGCGGCTGCCTCAAGTGAAAGCGACGGCAACGTCGACGTCGACGTTCGCTGCCATGAACAAGTTTTGTGTGGCAGCAATGCCGCAGCAATTTGTTGCTGTTGATCGTTCGTTGTTGTTGTTGTTGGTGGCTTGCTGGCTGTCCGGCCACTTATTGAAAAATGAGTAAAACGTTTTAAAAATTGAGTTCAACTTAGCGCTGATAAGCGCAAACCTCGCTGTCGCTGGCCATAAAGCATAAAGTGAAAACTCAGTGACCTACTGTGTGTTGGCCTGGCCAAAACAGTTTGGCCAACAACTGCAGTGGTGTGGTTCTGGCAAGTGGCTTTCCGTTAAGGGTCTTCAGATAGCCTAGCTGATAAGCTCAAAGACGACGCTGTTTAATGGCGTCTTAGTGTATGTGTTGTCATTCGGTTGCCATGTAGATGAGACAGTGAAGATGCGCCACGACGCTCTGCTTAATTAAAACTTTTACGTCGCGTACTTTCTTGGAGCAGCGTTTATTAAAATCTGAAGCCCCAGGCATTGCACTGGCGCTGTGGCAAAGGAAGTGGTGCAGTGGCCATGGCAAAAAAGCGACGTTTTTTTGGGCGTGGCACTCAAGCGAAGATGACATATCACCTGCTCCCACTTCTGGCCCACAACTTTGCCGCAGGTGCTAGGCAACAGCCACAAATTCGCGGCAGGCAGGATGTGGTAGACAGTGCAACAAATTGAATATTAATTGTACCACGGAAAATCTATTGGGTCAACTTTGCTTGAACATAATTTGCTAATTGGAATTTTAACGAGAATATCTATCGATATGGTTTGGATGACAGCAATCTCAACTCAAATGTTTCACAATACAAAACATATTTAATATTTATAGAGAGCTCTTGCCTTTTGACGCCCACTGTAAGTGTTGATAGTCTTTTTCCATGGCATCTTCAGTTGTGTACTTATAAACTCCTTGGTTATTGAAGTCTACGAAATTGCATTTACTTTGCTCATGCTCTTACTTCTTAGCAACACCCTAGCCCAACAATTTGCATGCTCCTTGAGCTGCTCAATGTTCTGCCATTTTCTCACCTTACTTCAAACATTTTACGCATCATGCTATACCAGCAACAACAACAACAACAATAAGAACAACAGCAGCGGCATTTCAATGGGAAAACTTTTGACAAGCATAAGAGTGCATCATCCAGCTACACCTCTCCTTCCTTCGTTCCCGCCAATGTCAAGCAGTTGGTTCTTGTTTTTTACTGCTGCTGCTCTCTATTGTAGGCACTAACTCATATGGAACGCTGCTCTCACTAGTATATACATACTATATTAATGCACCATAGAAAAATGAAGCTAACCGTGTGTGCATTTTACATTAATATTCATGCGAGAACCACATATAGCGAAAGAGAGGAAGGAAGAGAGGTAAAGGGGATAGGAGACGCATCGCAAAAGTGTTTGCTGTGCACTTGCATGACAGCCAACAAAATTACTTAAGCCCCCCACACGCACACACATACACTCACTTACACACACACTTGCACACTGAAGAGAGGATTATTGAAGCCTCCACCTTCGTCAGCCACTTGATCCCTATCGTCGCTGCCTTAAGCTCTTCCCCGCCTCCTCATCCTCCTTCTTATACGTTATATCTACCGTTTGCGTTGTCATATCAGCGTCATATCAATAAATATATGCTGGCCGTACAAAAGGCTACGCGCAAACGCCCACAAAAGTGCCCTGGGATTTGCATATCAGCCTGTTACCATCTAGCCGTTCAGCAACTGTCTTTGTCTTTTGATGTCTAATGCTTGCCTCATATGTTGTTGGGGCTGAATTGGGTTGGATTTTGGTTGGGCTGGGCTGAGCGACATTGTCTTGCCGGCTGCTGCCGTTGCGGTTAATTTTCCAAGACAATGGCAAAAGAAGTAAAGTAGAAAAGAAATAATCTCTACACGTGCCGCTTGAGGTGACACGCCCAGTGCTGAAGCACCTGCAGCAGCCGTAGCATAGTCAACATTCACGCAAGGCTACACAGTTGCCCTCTCTTTCAGTCACCCAAAACTCTGACATCATCCATCTCGCTCAGTTTGTGCCTGCATTTGCACGTCGCATGAATTAGGAGCTGTTATCGTCGCGTCAACACCACCTGGCGGAACAACAAGGCACGGCACACTAGCTGTACTGCCAGGTATCTCATACCCTTTATTCTAACCAGAACTGGGAAAATATTCTGACTTGAAAATGTTAAATTATCTGATACATTACACCAAACACTTTGAAACATCATTTGACCAACACTGACTATTTAAGAGTCGAACACGCCTTAACGTAAAACTCTTTAATCTTTACTTTCAATCTTTGAAGCTTTAAAAACTTTTGCATTTCTTGCCATTGACTTAAAACTCAAAGAGAAAAAAATTGTAGCAATTTTGATAGTATGGCGAGCAAAACACTCAAATTTCGAAGAGAAACCACAACGACATTGTCGAATATTTCTCTGTTAATAGCTTCTACTTGGCTTAAGTGCATGTATACTGTTGCTGATGTTGATCTTTATGTTGTTGTTGTTGTTGTTGTTGTTGTTCTTGCTGCTGCTGACTGTTTGGAACAACACTTGAGAATGTTTTGTTTTGGCAGCAAAGTGCAGAAGTAGTGTAAACAGCGTAAACTATAACTGCGATGCCAGGAAACACTTAAATTAGCCACTGGCTCGTATGTGGGTCAGTTTTGTAAGAAGAAACCTGAGAGAAGGCAGGAGAGATGACTCAACTGGGTGGTGATTGTTTTAGCTGCTGCTTCTGCTGCTGCTGCTAACCACAGAACACACATGAAAATGGAGCCGAGCTTGTATATATGTTGGTGTGTGTGGCTTGTATATGGAGCAGAGCACATAAAAAAAAAAATAAAATGCCGAGGATAGCTCTAAATTTCTGTGCAGATACAATTTATTGCCCAGGCCAGTTAAGAGTCCGAGTCAGAGTCCTAGTCCGAGTCCAAGTTTTGGGTTTTTGTGAGCTCTGAAAATCAATTAAAAGTTCTTGCCCAAGACGTTGCCAAGGCTCTTTTCTTTCTTCTTGCAGTACTGTATGCGAACTGTTTGTGGGTCAGTAACAATTCAAAGTGGCTTGAGTTTGGGTTTAGTTCGGTCCGGTTTGGATGGGGTGGTGGTAATCGCTTTGCATGCCAATGGCATTGGGTTATCATACATGGCACACACACGATACGATGTTACGATAATCCTCAGCTTTTAACACTTTTAATCCAATGCTAACATTGCCCTTTGGTTATGAGATAATGATAATCGATGATAATATTTTGTATATTGTTCTGTTTCAGTTTCAGTTTGCTTCACACACCGTAAAGTTGATTTTTATTTTTTTTTATGAGTTGTTGTTGATTTTTGTTGAGTTTTCTTGTTACGATAACCGATTTCAGTTAAAGTTTAAGTAATCGTTGCTCACGGTTTGAGTACCCGTTGAAGACTGTCGCTGGTTGAGCTTCTCTCGTATGCTTTTTAGCCCAATGCGATTCTTGACTGACTTTCTTTTTTCAGCGTTTGCTTTTTACCTGTTTCTCGCTGGGGGAGTTTTTGGTTTGTGATTGTAATTCTGGTTGCTTTTTATTTTATGTACTACTACTATGTCTGTTGTCGAGCTTCGTCGTTGGTTATTTTCACACCGCCGCGCACTCAACTGTCTCGCACGACTGACCGTCTGCAACTGATCGTGGCTGGAATCTTCAGTTACCAGCATAGTTGTAGACGACAGCCGTAAAGGCACTCTTCCATCTCCACCCCCCCATTCACACACAACCATTCATTTACATTGCTTTCTTTGCGCTCTCGGCTGAGATCCGCTCTATCTCATGCATTCTATCTTTCGCTCTCTTGCTTGGCCAACTTTATATTTAATCAATTTTGGACTGTAGGCGGTTCCAATGGGAAAGTATTTGGCGTATTAAACGGCTTGTTATTACAGTTAACGTTCAAACTGGCTGAAGCCTTATTTCCATATGGAGTATGATGGATATTAATAGGCCTGTTATCAGATGAGCTGTTGGCTTGATTTTTAAGGGTTACACTATTAGATAAATACTTCTAAGTTTTATTGTTATTTAAGGTTTTTAATTATCATGATATTATATGTACGATTACGTTACTGTCTTCTAATTTTAAGAGTCGCTCCCTAACCCCATTCCAGGCATACCTTACAGGCCAGCTGACTCAACAAACACACAGAATGAATGATAAAAACACATTATGCATTTGGTATTGAAGTATGTGCGACTTTTATTGATGAGTGCGAAAAACGCGCTTTGTCAGTCGGATGAGAAGTGCTAATTTCTTAGGATGGGCTCATTAAAGAGAAATCGTTAGCCTTTGAGCAACCAACTTTTATAATAAATAAAGAAAAGACAAAAACAAATTCATTTCGATAAAAACTTACTCAAATCTGTGTGAAGTTGTAATGTAATTAAGTTTACTTACATTTCATTATCAATGTCCGGGACACAGTGGACCAAGGAAAATGGACAGTCAGCGAACGGACTGTCAAAGTCAAAGCTTTCCCACACACGCACACATGCACAATATGCGACAACACATGTGCTGGCAGCGCAGTCAGCGTATCCAACAGTAAAACGTGTTCTACTCGTTTATAGCGGCCTTTTCTTGTTGTTGTTGTTGTTGTTGTATTTGTAGTTGTACTAGTTGGGCAAAAGTTGTTTTTACTGTAGCCAAGAGTTGGGTCTGTCTATAACTTTCTTCGCAACTTGCTGTCGTCGATGTTGATGTTGTTGTTGATGCTGTTGTTGCTGTTATTGAGACAGCAGGCAAGTATGCAAGTCTTTACAAAGCATTTCAGTTAACAGGTCAGTGGAGTTTCTCAACTTAAAAACTTAACTCAACTTTGCCGCAGAATGTTACGAAATTTTATGTAATGTGCCGAAAAAACAACAACAGAAATCACCCGAGAAAAAAAAAAACATAGAAGAGCTTGGACTAACGTCAACAACAGACGAAAAACAAACGAAAAAACAAAAAAAAAAAAACTTTCATTCAAACCAACAAATTTTCGCTTAGCAAAACTTCAACTATTTTAAAGCGATTAAGACGTTAGTCGAGAGGCCCAAAGCATTGGTTCAAACACCATATAATTTAGCATTTTTATGGCTTAATACATTTGGACATTTTCCTTGGGCAATGCCACTCAGAAAGCTGAAAACAGTTAGGCGTTACGCCCGACTGCCTTGTTGTTTGGGTCTGCCCGGTCGCCACTCAGAAAAGCCAGGCATGTTCAAACTAAGTTGCACCTAATCAAAATGTCTTTTGCTGTTTTCGTTTTGTGAACATTTTCATTAACAAATCAACGCGGCGTTTTAAGAAGTTCGCGGTCTTCGAGTCCAAACACAACGTAACGTTGCCCCTACTTGACTAATTAAATTGCTCAACTTTCTTGCAGTCGCGAAAAGATGAAAATACGGACTTCTGGCGCTGATTAGTTTTTGCAGCTAGAACAGAATTTTATATTTTGGTATACATTTTAATTTTTGGTTGCTTTTTAATTGCTCATATTGACTATTAAAACCCAAAAGACCTGTTTGCTAAGAAATTGAAAGTTTTTGGTGCCTGGATTTATCATGTTGTGTAATCTCTATCCAATTATTTATTCAGTTCTATTTTCATATTTTATGCAGTTGAGAAATTGCTTTAAAAATAATCTAAACGTTAATGGGCATTAAATTGAACCAAATATTTGCGTATCATGTTTTCTACGATTTCATAGAAAATTTTAATGATTCAAATTGTTTTATAAAAACTTTCATTTAATGGTTTTGCATAGTTGAGAGAAATAATATTTGCTTTAATTATATTTTAAATTGAAAAATATCAAATAATATACTAATTTACCATCGATTAATAAATTTGTATTCGACTGCGAATTTTTAATTGAATTTAAAATCGAAAAATTCTATTTAACATAAATGGTTTCAGTGTGGTCTCTTCTCTAGCGGACAATTAAGATACAATTATATGTTTAAATGATCTATCATCTATTATCCAGATTAACAAACACAACTAGCAACAATTAGTGGTTAGGTGCCAGTCGAACCCAAACCCAATTCGTAGTTCCTGTCGACATTGTTCGTTAAGCGCTCATGATTACTTTCGTGTCTATTTCGTTTAAGCTATCCAATGTCTACTTTTTCCTCTGCCCCGTCCCTGCTAACAACTAGACACACAACGTTGACGTTGATGTTGACAATTAAATGCTAGAAATTATTTGATTACCAACCGTTTTTCTTGCCAAGTTAACGTTTCCAAAAGAAATTTCGCTTTTCTTTCGGCTCTGACAATGCCAAAGACAAAAAAAAAGTGAAATACAAATACCTTAATCTCCCTGCACGTGTGCTAAAGTTGCTTTTGTTTTTATTGTTGTCGCTGCTGCTGCTGCTGCTGATGTGGTTGTAGTTTTCGGTAAGATTATGCATAAAAGCGTCGCCTTGTGCCCAGCATAACTAACAAGGTTACTAGTGGACCCGATGCACGGGGAAGTGCTGGGAAACAATTGTCAATAAAATAAAAGAGAGAGAAGTTACCTGACATTCAGTGCGTTTGGCTGCCAACTAATCGATTTTCATAGCGGTTTTTAGTAAGTCCCCCCCGGCTGCTGCTGCTGCCTGATTGTATGCGAAATGCGTGCGAACAATTTCATTTTGTTGAAAATTCAAATATGTTCGTCTAAGCCAAGCCGCAGAAATAGTCGCTGCGGATTTGTGTTGGGCTTTGGGTTTGGGCTTCAATTTGTTGTTGTTGAATTTCATTTGCTCATTATATTCAATTTTTCATACTGTGCATTGCCAGTGGCCATGCACTGATGTTGTTGTTGCTGTTGTTTTTTGATAAATTCATTCACGTACAATCCCTAGCAACGATAACGACAGCGACAGCTTCGACCGGCAATTCTGTTGACCGTTAAGCCAGTTCCAAGTGCCAAGCTTGAAGCTTCAATCTCGGAGCTCCAAGTTCCAAGTGCCTTCCTGTATTTTTGTACTGCTCATTTCGCATTCAATGAGCGGCGCATCCATCGAACAAAAGCCGACCCAAGCCAAGCAATTTCAATACGCACCGGCGCAAAATAATATACACAACAAATAAATGGTAAATGAAAGTGCCCTCAAAAAGTTTTCTAAAATTTGTGAGCATGGCCCAAAGTCGTTTGGGTTGGGCTATACAGCGTCAGCAACAGCTACCTGACCATGCCCATCTCCATATCAGTTTCCGATTTAATTGTGTCGCATTGCAATGAATATGCAAAGAGAAAGAGAAAGAGAACTTAAGCTGAGAGCTTAAGAAAACTTGTATTGAGTCTTTCAATTAGCGAAAGTCTGCAACAAGAAGTCTTTCTTACCTTGATATGCATATAAATCGTTCTACAAAAAGAAAAAGTTGTCAACGACTTCGTTAAATGATGCCCATTTTTACTTTCATGCTTTGTCACAGTTCCTATAGCCAATCAAAGGTAGTCTATACATACATATAATAAAAACAAAATCGACCAAAAGGCCGAACAAAGCCTATCTTCATCTTCTACAAAAAAAACACAAAAATAAAATAAATACTGAGTCGCTGAGCAGAAGAAGCATCATAAGCGACTCTCGCACAGGAAGGGAAAGCTGCAGACGAACGTGTTACTTTATTTACAGCTGAGTGTGTGTGTGTGCCTTAATGTGAGGCTTGTTTCACAGCTTCAAAGAAAAGCAAAAGTCCGCAGTGGCCTCAACATGAACGTTACGGCCAGAAATTGACATTCTTTGCCTTCTCTCTCACTCAAACACACACACACACACACACATAGTGCAGGCAATTCGACCAAGTAAATACAAAAACACAATAAATACCAAAATAAAAAGAAAAAAACTTGCTACAGGCACTTTCTCTTTCTTTCACTGGCGATAACGGCAACAAAAGCACCAACAACAACAACTGAAAGGGAAGCAGAAAATTGACAAACATCCACAATAAATAAAAAATATATAGACCAATTGCTCTCATTACAATTGTTGCCGTAGTATTTGTGGCTGTTGCTTTTGCTGCCTTCAAGCAATTTATAATTTACGTATACACACGAACATATATATATATATACATATATATATTTTTTCGATTTTGGGCAGAAACTTGGTTCTTTGTATTTTTGTTATTGACACTTTAAGGCAATGAAATCAATGATAGAAGCAGCGAAGGCGTTAAACAGGTTGTTTATGGGCGTGGCACCATGGCTGCAACATTAACAGAATGTCATTTATGCTCATAAAACTGTCAAATTGAAGTGTCAGCATAACGTCAACAACAACTACAAGAGACGAGTCAGCAATAGTTTGTGTTGCTGCCAAGCAAAATCCAGCTGAAATTGCAAATCAACGTCAGATTAGCATCAGCTTTAGTAATGCAGAGACTGATGAGCTTCCACAGCAATTAAATTATTTAAGTATTTAAGTCTTTTCAAAAATCATATATGTACGTGTAGATACTTTCAAAAAATATCAGAGACGGAATCCGGTATGGAATACGTAGAAATGTATATTAAACTGTTGGGATTCCTAGAAATTTCCACTATCAGCAACACTGAGTCATTTAAAGTGATTCTTCTTATTATCAGTTTAATTTGCCTTTTTTCATTTATAGTATTCAACTTTCATTAGTTGACCGTTTCACACGACCTTGTATGCAAATTTTAAATGAATCATCTATTTGAATTATACATTTTAATAGGCATTTAGTCAATCTTACTTATATGTATAGGTTTTATCATGCTTTTCAACAAAATATTTGCCTTTGTTTATACAACTTGCTAATTTGTTTCGTTTGAAATGAAACCACAAAAATCTATTAGCTTAAAAATCTGCCAAGGGAAATCTAGTCAATCAATTAAAATCAAGAAGATTTTTGGTTTCACATTTGATGCTGCTATTTCCTTTCTACTCAGTATATACAGTACATGTTAAAGTTTATCACTTTCAATCATGAAATTTAATAAATATGCAAATTTGCAGCGTATGCAATTACAAGAAAATTATTGATTTTTAGTGCAGTCGTTGTTGTTGCTATTGTTATGCTGGTTTTAACTAGTGGCAACGTGTCGTATGCGTGTTTTTTGTCTCTTGTGTGATATTGTTGATGAACTTTTTATTGCCATACATATACAATCGCATTAAATTGCAGATAGAGATGACTATTTTAAGATATCTAACATTGGGTAATATCTACATAAAATGATTCAAACGTGCAAAAGCTCAAATTTTTTTCTCACTTTTTCCATTGAGTTATGCAAGCATTTAACACATTTCATTAAAATCACTTTCTTTTCACGCATACACACTCACTAAGTGCCATGTTTCGTGTACTGTGCATTAAATAATGTCATTTGAATTAACACCAACATCCAACAAGCGCTCCCCCAGCCCTCTGGCATTAGCATAACGTGTGGCTTATATATTTTGTAGCATACTTTCAGGCGGCTGAAGAAAATTACGCGTGCTTCTCAACGTTCATTAGTTGTGGGCGACCCCACTATGTTAATAAGGCAAATATTTACCTAGAATTTAGGTAGATACACAAACGAAAAGCAGTCACTGTACGGGACACTGCCTGCCTGCCCGCCCGCCTTTCTGTTGCTGACGACTTTTAACGGACAGCAATTACAGTGGGGAAAGAGGCCGCCAGTCAGTGCATGACTTTGACTCTGACACTGACAGGCCTGAAATGGCAACGTCTTTAGGCCCAAGTTGCTGGCCGGTGCACATTTGCATGCTAAATATTCATTATATCCTGTAAGTAAAATAAATCTAAGGTATGCAGGGAATAACAAAATCTAAATAAGTTTATTGAAAACCAACATTTTCGGAAAGAAGTTAAAATTTTATGATTTCCAAATCGTATATTCTTAACACACTTCAATCTTTTTATAGGATATTTAACAGGAGATCATGTATGCATATTCTTGATTATTTTTTCTAGAAACTGCTGCTCATTCACACGCAGCGTGAATGAATTTAATTTGCATTTGGAAAAGCAAATGTTTCTCAAATCTGAACAAGCTGGCCGGCCAACTTGAACATCTGACAGTTGTTGGACTCTGTTCATTTTGGTGTTTTCCTATAATTGGAAGCCATTTTGGTGTGGCCAGTTGCATTTCACTTGTCGCATCAGGTTGCTAGTCGACTGGCATGTAATAAAATGATTGCAGGCGCCAAGCGGGAACCACTGAAGACTATAACGATTTTTTTTTAATCTCAGAAATCAAATGTCAGACCCACATTGCTCGATTTTGGTTAGCCAGGGCAAAACACAGCCTCACCTTGACAGACGTCGAATACTCCTGCTGCGACTGCCACCGAAGCCGTGAACCCCCAAGCCACCCGTTGGTCGTTCGTTTTATGTATCCTGCTTTTCTCTACCTTTGTTGCTGTCATTTAGTTACGCTTCCTTAAATTCTTATTGCCTTGGCCTCGGGCTAAGCTGAATCCGAAATCTTTAAGGATTTGTTGGCGCTGAGCTTCAATGGTTCGTTCGTTGCCGTTCCGGGGTCTGATAATGCTGACCTCCTGGCTGATACCGGTTACGGCTCCTTGTCCGGCAACTTAACTTCCGAACGCAAATTAGATTTTCGTCGCATTTTATTTTGATTTCAATTCAATTTTCCTGGCGTTTAAGCACGGTAAACAATAATTAGATATGCTGTCCGTCAACTGATCCCCGCATACATTTACGTTTATACATATACATAGTATGTACGAGAAGTTAAGGATGCTGGCACTCCCATATGGGTTAGCTTGTGGTCTGGCTAAGAGATTTTCGTGAGCTCTTTTCGATTTGACCAAAGTGCAAAATCAGTGAAATTAAATTGGATTTTCATTGTGACGAACTAGACAAGGTCGCACTGGCGTCGCACTTGCGGTCAGCCGGGATACTTGCAAGGTACTTGTGCCTTAATGGCCGTAAACTTTTACTACTTTATGGCTTTAAGTTAAAAGCTGCTGGCTGCATTGTTGCCCAGCTCACGACTGTCAGTCGGGCTAATGTTTTTTTAAACGATGCCATCGTTGGCAGCTGCCGCACAATGGGATCATAATTGAAAGTTTTCAGTTTAAATATATTGAAAAAAATATATATATATTCCATTTACTACCTAACTGATTTATTTGAAAGCTTCTCAAAGTAACGCCTAGCTATTTATTCTGTATGTTATATACTAGAACTTCCCAAATGCACTCCATTAATATATGTCACTAAACAATTTTTGATTTCGCATTGTAATTGCCTGCTCGAGCTGGTATTCGATATTATATGAGGACCATCAATTTCTTGCGATTATCGCTTCATTGTGCGATAGGCAGCTCCTTATGGAATTGAGAATTGAGCAATAGCATGGAAACGCAATTATTCTGTGTATTCACTGTGCTTCAACAATAATTATTATTGATCGCATTTCAATTTGTTGTGCACTTTTTTTTTCTTGTTCATGCCTCGCTTACAATAAAATCCATTTGCCACGCTAGCGTCGACATCGGCATCGACGACGATTCTTTGCGCGTATATTGTTGATGATTTCACAAATGCGCTTAATGACATTGCGTTGCCATTTGCCAGGCAGGCAGGCTGCCGGGCTGTCGGGCTTTCGGGCTGTCAGCCAACCAGTCAGTCAGGCATTCAGTTGTGGGAGCCTCTTAGCCAGCTCAACAAATATTTGCTTAAGCGCTCAACGCTCTGTGGCTTGTGATTTAAGCTTAATGCATATGAAATGGTAATTACGCATACGTCGCATTGTGCAGCGGAAGAAACCTCTGCCACTTATTTTCGCTCATTTATCTTATTAATAGCCCATCGGCTGAGCGGTTTGAGGCAGAGTACAATTTATCAAGCAGCATGATAGAAGAACAGAATATAAGATAAAAAAACAAAATAAACAGCTCATCAGTAAGTTTAATTCAAGATGTCGCTGCGTTTGTCAGTTCTGATTGTATTTGAGAGTGGGAGATATATAGAGTCTGCTGTCTTTGAAGACATAACAATAAAAAGTGGACAACAGTTTGACAGTTCTTATAGTTCTCAGCTAAAAGAAGTCTAGACGCTGTAATTGTGGCCAACATATTGTGTGTTCTCTGCCTAGCAGGCTATCCTGCCTGCATCCCTGACCCCACGTTAGCTAATAGCATTTCTGGCACTTAATAAGCTTAGCTCCAATAAATCACAGAGTCGAGGCGCATAGCTTTAGTGTTGACCTGCCTTTTAAATCACAAGGTGTCACGATAAAGCTCCCAACTCGCTACTTTGAATTCCCAGCAAAGGCCGCCATTTTTGATGAGGGTCGCACCGAAGTATGCAACAATAGCTAACAAATACAAATAGTAGTGGCAGAAGTGTAATAGTTGCCACTAAAGCTGAGCAGAATAGAGCAGAGCTCGCACAATGGGGTCAGCATGAACATGTTAGCGTTGTTTGCTTAATAGTATGTGTATTTATTTATTTATTTGTACTGTCCCAACCAACAGTTGTCCGCTTGTCAGAGACAACAGTCGCAACTTGATTTATCAACATTTACATAACAAGAGTGTTGTTTTTTTGTGTTATTCGTCTGCTTTTTTGCTCTTTGCGTTCACTTAGCAAGCTTTGTGCTTTGTTGCACGTTGCCCAATTAGACGCAGCAATAAATTGCTCAACAATGTGAGTCAAGCCGGAAATGAAGACCGGCTTCAGTTTAGTGTTTCTGCTCGTGCTTCTGGTTCTGACTCTGCAGTGCCGTTAATTAAAAAGTTTTCATACAAGTTAATTGAAATAGATCTCGATTGGAGTTTTTATTGATATTTTGCTTACGCTGACGTTTGCCGTTTTTCGTTTTCCGTTTGGCTTTTGCGTTCTTGCCGTTTGCCGTTGCCGTTTTGCCATTGCTCGAAATGAAACTAAATAATTAGTTTGCTGGCCTCTTTTGGGTAAACTTTTTGGCATTTCAAGTGGCGAAGTTGCTTGCCAGACTGTTTGCCAACAGCTCAAGTGGCAGCAACAGCAAAAGCAGCAGCAAAAGGCAGCAACAGCAGCAGCAGCAGTACTCACAATTGGCAGCAGTCAAAATGCCAAAAACTTAACACATTATGAGCATTTTTGGGAAGCTCTTCAGCCAAATGCATTTGACATTTCACTGTATGGTATTTCATTATAGTTTCAGTAAAGCAGCTGCCACATAAATTTACAAAATTTTAAGCCCTAGTAAAGAAGCAACTTGCTTCCATAAACAACATATTAAAAGCCTATTGCTTCAGGGCATGTACAGCGCATAAATAATACGAAGAAACTTTTTTGTCAAAAGCGTACCCCAAGTGACACTCGGGGCGCACCCTTTCTAATAGGGCCAAGCAACAGCCGGAGCAGGCCAATAACAAAATCAATATTAATTTGGTCTAGTCCTTCGACATCGACATCGAGGACAATATTGCCAAAGCCAAAGCCATTGCCTTTATATTTAAATGAAGAAACTAGCTTTCTTTAGTGACTTGCCAATACCCTAACTGAGTCCTTGTTCAAGTAAATAATTCAGCCTTGTAGCATTTTGGTTTTATAAACAAGCAACAATAGCCCAAAAGGGAACTGATTGCAACTTATATTGAGCGTTTTCTTTGTTGCCTTACACTCTATAGTGCTATAAGCCCCCTTCAGGAAGTCCCCAATGCGACGACGTCGGACATCAAAGCAAAATGTTGTTTTCTCAACTTTTTTACAAGTAAGTTTTCCGATACTAGCGCAGCTGCGGCTTTGGCGGCGGCTACTGCGTCGCTTGTTATTGTTGTTATTTACTAGCAAAGTTTTGCAAGTGCCGTGGCGTTGCAAGTGTCGCAAACAGCTTGCGGCCACACTTGAATGGGATTTTTACTTTAAATTTTGCATGCTGCATGCAGCCTAGGGGCATAGGCAGGGGACAGGAGCTGACTGCAACGACAACGATTGGCTTTTACCAAGTTTATGGGCAAACGCAACTATTTCCATTTTCATTGGCCGTTTGCTAGTCCGTAATAAGCATTATTTGCATTAAATTTTATTCAATTGCCACGCAATTGCCGCAAACAAACACGCATTCACACACACACAGCAGGAGATGACAACTGTTTTTGGCATTTTGGGCTGCGTTTTGCGAATGTTTATTGCAAGTAATCAACATTAAGCTATGTTTAGGCCAGCGAATGTGCAGCATTGTATTATGTGGATCAACCACTGACACACACACACACGCATATTTGCAACAGCTGCTGCTGTCACATTAACATAATTTCATTTGCAACAAATGCATTGCCCACAATTGCCAACAGTCAAATTATCTAAATGCATTGCCATTCCCAGAACGTTGCTAGAAATAATCGTAATTTTTGCACGTTTTAAAAAACCAAAATTATATTCAGCTGTTGATTTGCCGCGTCAGCTTCACACACATACACATCGGATAATATCTATGGCGCCTTTTAAAAGTTCAACACACACAAACACTTGTCGTGCGAAGTGGGAGTTGCGCACAGTACTACAACAGCCGGAAGCTCTTTAATTAATTAAGTTCGAATTTATTTTATTTACATACCTTTTTCATGTATTGCCTGGTGCGTTGAGTCTTGTGCTGCATGTGGCACACATTGGCGTCGAGCTTAAAGCGGCTTCATTGTGACATTAAAAGCATACCTGCCTGAATACGCCTCTGGCTCGCCCACAACACAAGCAACAGTAGCAGCAGCATGACGATGACGTAGCCACAAACGACGTTCAATCTTGTTGAGTAAGCGCCACTAATTTGTTTTTTAAAGGCCCACAGCCAACTGACCATCCTCTGACATGCCTCTGCTTTCCCTTCCGTTTGTGGCATGCATAATTTATTGACCGCAAATTCGCATCGCATTGTGCGCTTGCACGTGTATGAGACTAAAAGCAACACAAATACCCTTTTTAAAAGCAGGTGAACGAACGAACTACTTGGCTCAAGAGCAGGCAATGTCTCTGATGTTGCCCAAAAAGCAGGCTGCGAGTAACCTCAAGGGTTCTTGCTCTACTCAAACTTATACTGAACGATGGCCATGCAATTTAGCCATTAAAAATCATTAGCAAAGGTATTTTGTCCCATACCTGCCTGCTAGCCAGCCTGGGCATTATAAAGTAACGTTTTTGGCAGGCAACATTGCTGCATACTGCATGCTGCATACTTTATGGCGCCAGCTAAGCATTTTCATTTAAAGGCAGTATGCGATGACATTGTAGCAGCTTCAGCAAGAGCAGGCTGCACATACATGCAATATTCCATGGCGACATGGACAATCGTGCACCTGGTTTGCCAAGCATCTGAGACTTAACGAAAGTCCACATGTGCCGTGCACAGAGTGACAGTCCCAGCTGCATCTAGGCGAGGTCTATGAAAAACTTGAGCAAATGAAGCAACACGCCATAAAGCTTTTCAAGGTGCCTTTAAGATATTGAAAACAATGAATCTCGAAGTCCGATGCAGCTGCATTCAGCTCAAAGAGTTAGGCAAACAAAGGAACAAACAAGACACGCAAACATTATTAACTTCAATCGAATAGTTGCAGGCCTGACAGTTAATGGCTTAAAGCATTAAACCAATCTCAATGTTCAATAGTGTTAATGTTATCAAATATGTGCTTTAGGGTTGAGCAAGACGAATGATGCAACACAGTATCAGACTTTCTTAACCAAAGTATTCGGCAACCTTATAAATAATACTGTAGAACTGCAAATGTAGCAAAATAAGCCCTAAAGTATAATTAGATTTGGCTTGGGCTGAAAAGTTGTAAGGAAGCGAAAAGTATTATAAGTATAAACCCATAAACAACAAAAACAAAACAAAAAAAAAAGGCAAACAACTCGTAACTTTCAACGAAATTATGCGAAAAAGTTTGCATGTAAATCGAATTACGCAGCCCAAGCAGACAGACAGAAAAACCAACACTGAAACCTCCAACTGCTAGATAATTATGAATGCAGCAAGCCACAGAACCGCACAATTTACTTATTTGAAGTGCAGTCCGCGGACCACATCCCATTCAAATGCATAGTTTGCGCTAATTTTTTGATTTTGTTGCAATAACATACTTACTGTGGACATAGCATGCGGCATTAATATGTACAATTGTCATGCTAATTGTATAAAATTAAAAAAACAAATGTTTTTGTAAATATTTCGTTTACAAATTTAGGCCACAAAAATGCAATTATCTCTAAATATGTGAATGTTGAACATTATATTGGCTCGGCCAAGAGACACACAAATGCAATGCAGATGGAAAAAAGGAAAATGTTAAAATACATAATATTACGCATACGCCAGGTATGTTTGAACAATGAACAAAGTTTGGACTTTAAAGTGATGGCGGTGATGTCTTTGACAGCACTAGATGTCATTTCACGTTTGATGAGGGTTCAATATTTGTTTTGGCGCGTGCAACAAGTGTTCTACACACACACCACGCATACAAGTTTTGTACCTAAATTAATTGAAAGAACTTTCTTGGGCTCTTTAACAGCGTCTCGCCTTCAGCCACCATTCGTCAAAAATTTGATGCCAGGCTGTGAGAAGCAACGAAATGGAAAGTTTCAACCTTCGCAGGCCTAAGAAAGTGTAGCCCCAAATAAAAATAAAAATAAATCAAATTAAATTAGTTTTAAACGTAGCTGAAACCCACACTAGCCAGAGTGTACAAGTAATATCCAACATGGTAGGCAGCTTTTGTTCTGATTGTTGAGTAACTAGAATCCATGTTCTTTGCTGCAGCTTCTCCCTCTGTCTCCCCTTGCTGCTGTTGTAATTACCGCATTCAGTGCACACGCATTTGTAGCTGTAAGAATCCTTAGTCTGTCGTTGACTCTACTGCCATCTATGTTTTTGCGCATTGCAATAGGCTTTTGTCACCTGTGCGTGTGAATGCTTCAAATACTTTTGTTGGCTTTCAATGTATTTTGCGTGAATACGCAAATGTTGAACCACTCATTTACCAACCTAGAAGTGTGTGCGTATTTCTGTGGCGCGCTGCAACTATTTATTTACACACAGCCAGAGGCATATTTGAAAAGGACGACAAACTAAATGAATATTTGCCTTGCCAGAAATGAGCTGGGGAAATGAGAAAACTTGTCCAGCTTGTTATATCATATAATGTTGGCTTAAAATCCATCATTACTAATTAATGCAATACCCTTTTAGAAATCTAATATGCCACTTACTTTACACGATTTACCTTGGTTATTTATTCATACTCATTCGTTCCATTGCGCAATAGTATGTCTTGAATATATATTTCAACAAATCCCACAGCTCAATTTCATTAGGTTTTTTTGTGTTACCCTGTAACCGGATGTTTCCTTCCTTTGTGTTCGCACAGCAAAGAACAATACGATCTCGCACTTACACTCTAACAGTCGCACATTCATTTAATCAATCATTTATGCATTACATCATTGCCAGCGGGTCGTTCATTGTTAGCACAAACTTTTTACGCAAGCAATTCAAGAATTTTAATAAAAATTCGTACGTTAAATTACGCTTAGCAATCAATGTGATTCCCCATTTACTTGTGGCTGTCATTGTCAAACTGTTCGGCTAACTGGTGCTAAGTATTTGAAAATCTGTGCTGTTCTATGGAATTTTCCTATTTGCCTCCTTGTTGTTCTCTTTGTACTCTGCGGCTGCTTTCCGTTTTATTGTTTAACGACAGTTGGCCAAATACTTTGGCTTGCAAAACTTTTGCGCCTGATGGTCATTCATTTGTCTGTGATTTACGAAGGCCAGTCCAGCCAGCCAGACCACCTACCTCCGCTCCCACACTCCCACAGTCATCCCATTGAGCTCGACACGACTAGCGTTTAGTGCCATTGATTTATTGCTGCTCAAATTAATTCGAAGTTCTCGACAATTCCGTGCGCGCGTACTGCCTGCAAATCCCTAACGCACTGCTCCATGGGCGTGACTATGCATAGGGGTTTCCGGCCACTGAAATAGGCGCTAGCCTTCCTCGAGTAGCTAACCTCACTTTCGTGCAGCCAGCTGGTTAGCTCGTCCAGGCACAGACACTGCCAAGGATTGCCTTCGATGCTGATGCGGTTCAAGAGCGGAAGCAACGGCTCTTTCAATGTTGGTAGATAGGTCAAGCGATTATTGTGGATTTCCAGCTCAGTGAGCTTGTCAAGTGTGGACAACAGATCCTCATCGATTTCTATTAAGCGATTTTCGCTTAGCGTCAACACCTGCAGACGACGCAGTGGAGCAAGCATGCGAATGTCCAATAAAATCAACTTGTTACGCCTCAGTCGCAGCTGCTGCAGGAACGGCAACGAGGCAAGGGCCAGTGGATGAAGTTGCTCAATGTTGTTGTTGCTTAGATCGAGGTAGGTCAAATTTCTTAGCAACCAGCTGCCAAAGACATTGTCTCCTAGATGACCAATTCTATTTTTGCTTAAGTCCAGCAAGCGCAAGGATGTCAAATTGGCAAAGACTTCATCGGGCAGCTGTCGAATTTTGTTACCCTGCAGCTGAAGTGATCGTAAGTTATTTAAACCACGAAACGCAGTTGGCGAGATCTTGCTTATCTGATTGAACCAGAGATTAAGGGTTTCAAGCCGATGCAGCCTGTTAAACACAAGATCTCCAAGCACTTTGACATTATTGGAGCTGTAGTCCAGCAAATGCAAGAGAGGAGCAGTATTAGGATCTGGGCCGACAAATAAACTTCGCTTTATATCATAGATATTGTTATTGGACACGTTCAGCACACGCAGCTGGGGCAGTGCATAGAAGATGGCATCATCTAGAACTTCAAGCCAATTGCTGTGCAAATGCAGCTCCCGCAGCTCTGGCAATCCTCGAAGGCGGCACCAGTGGAACTAGAAACAACAAAGATGTTATTACTCTAAAGAAAATAAACAAATCTGCTCAACTTACATCTCTCACATTGTTGTTGCTAATGGACAAATATCGCAAATTGGCATTGGATCCCAAAGTGATATTCTCCTGTTCATTAGTGTGAAGATCTAAATACTCCAAGTGTTTGAGATCCTTGAAAGCATCGAACTCTACGTTGGCTATTGAATTGCTTGAGAAGTTTGCATAAACAAGATTTGGCAACTGCTTCAGCAGAGTCCTTTCAACAAGAATCAAATCATTGTTGCTCACATCCAAACTGAGCATGCTCGCATTGCTTGAAAAGATCTTATCAGTCAGCTCCTCCAGTTGCAAGTGTGACAAGTTGAGATGCTGTAGCGATGTAAAATCTTTAAGGCCACGCCTGCCTAGCGTCAAACTTCCAGATTGTGACAGGTCCAAATGTCGCAGCTTAGACAGTTTTGGTAGAGGTTTGCCATCACTTTCGATTGCAGTTAGCTCGTTAACAATCGTAACGCTTTGCCAATCCTCTTGTACATATTGACTTAGTTGTTCAAAGTTTTCGATCTCACGGCAAACATAGTTTTTTTGTTCTAGCTGCTCACATTCTTGCAGATCTTTTGAACTTATAATTTGAAAAAATGAGAGCAGAGCAAGAACTATAAGTTGCCTTGACTGCATGTTAAGTATAACTAAAATACATGCTACGTACGCACTGTGTTTATTTTTAGGCATATAAGAAAAACTTGTTTTTGCTCTTTATTGGCAGCTTGAAAAGAATTTCTTGCTGATAAGCCGGTTTTCAAGCATCTGCAAGCAAATCAAGTTTGCTGCATTGCCAAATAATTGCAATACAAGAAATAATTCATTAACTTAGAAATTACCAGTTCAAATGTAAAGGGAGTTTGGCCATTTAACAGTTAATGTTCAAGAAAAGTAGTTTAATGTTTATAAAGTTCATATACATAAATATACATAATGTGTTTTATGTTTCTGTAGCAGTTTGTTTTTTTCTTTAGTGACATAAGTGACATGCATCAACATACATTTATCAAACTTCTTGTCTTAACATATAATATATTTATACTTTTATTTAACAAACAAAATATTTTCTTTACAAGTTTATTATTTATTTATTCTATATCTTAACATTAATATTTTGTATGCTGGATATAAATTCAAATATAAATATTTGTTCATGGTTTACTTAATTTGCGATGTGCGTTGATGAATATGCTGGATAAGGAGTTACATACATATATTTTGAATATATATTAAGACACACAAACTTTGTTAAAGTACATTGTTGACTCTGTTCAGAGATTTTGATTGATATACAAAGGTAAATATACAAAAATTCATTAAGATAGCAATTCGTAGTGTATGCATAATAATAATTATGGTAAAATGAATAGCAAAATACTTAACCAAAGACTTATACAAATAATAAATAAACAATAACATTCAAAATGTACCCTGAGCTTATCAAAAATAGTTCAGAACTTTTGCAAATTAATTAATTGCATTAAATCAGTAATTTGGATTTTTCTTCTTTTTTTTTTGAAGAATGCGCTAGCTTTGGCCATAGAAGACTAGTATGAGATAGTTCACAGGGCATCGATATCAATATATACGGGAAAAGTTAAATTTATATTTTTTAAATGTGCGGGTCCTCAAACCCAAAAGTTTCAATCAAAGCTCTAATCACTTCTAGAAGTCTTAGAACATGCCTGGACGATCAGTCTCGCGATTGCCGGACTTCTCAAAGAACATGAAATCCTAAAAGAAATAAAATGAAATGGGTTATCAAATTCTTTGTTTTTATGGGAGATGCTTAAATTATAGACAAGTAAGCTGCGATAATGATGGGGCTCATTTGCACTTTAACACTTTTCGACTATTAGTGCAGTTAATATTTATAGATTGAAATTCAACAACTATATTATGTACTTACAATGAGGAACGTGGCGCCAAGCAGCACGGCTTTCATGCGAACATCCAGATCCAGTGGGAAGGTAATGCCAAAGAAATCAGCATCGGTGAATATTTCACGTGCCATTCCAGACCACTGCTTGGATATTTTTCCCACCACTTCTCCGGTAAGTGAAAGCACCTGCAAATCAAATTTTACAAATTATAATTTGATTATATTTCAAAGAATTTTAGCACATACATTAAACTCAACATCGCCGCAAAGTGAAAATGTGCACATAGGACCTTCAATGCGCAGCACTGTGTCACCAATGTGATTCAAAATGCGAAAAGACGGCGAGCAAAAGGACCACTCCTGTTCAATAGACCCAATAACATTGCCTGGTGGCGCTGTGACTTCTATGGACTGCAGACAGCAAGGGAAACAGCAGGATTGGCAGGCCAATGGACGATTCAGGTGAATGACCTCTTGCTGGAAATTGTCGAAAATTTTCATTTCGAAGGGACGTGCCGGACCGCAAATGTTACGGGTGCAGCAATCGGTCTCCTCCACAGCATAGTAGACTTTTTGGCCAAGTGCGTTTTTAATAGAGTACTTATTGTTGGTCTCAAAGCCAGTGAAGGCCTCGAGAAGCTCTACTTTTTGCTTAACTAAAAGTTGGTCGATACTCGTAAGGTATTCCAATCCGCGCGGACAATTCGGAATTCCTGAAGGTATACTCATCCAATCGCCTGAAAATAGAGATTAAAAAACATCAATTAACACACTGTTCACAAATTTTTCTTTCTAAATCTCAACAAAATGTGTGTGTGTGGGCTTAGAGCATTGCTGCCCCCGCCCACAAAAGCGTGTCAATTGGTCAATGTCGTTGTCATCGTGTCAATTGCTCAAATGCCTCAATTGAAAGCATTACAATGGACAAACAGACCACAGCCTTGGGGCGCAGAGGTTTATTGTGCCGCTTATGCCACTCAACGCAGCTTTAATATCTAATCTATTGTGTGGCCTTAGAGAGAGAGATAAAGTTTACGACAGCTTAAGTCCATGCAAATTTATAATTTCATCACACTTTTCGGCACTTGTATCAAGAGTCAGCTTTACAAAAAAGATCCTTGAAATATATGTTAAGTGGAATTAAGTAAGTTGACCTTGCTAAGGCAATTAATAAGTTTCGAAGCTGTCCACTAAGATCTCACCTTCTATCCTCATCGCTCATGTAAAACTCGTAGCCCTTACGCTTTGCCGACTTATTCAGTCGCATTGTGTGACGAAACTTCTTGGGCAAAGGTTTGTTGGCCTCGCGACGCACCAACTCTTTTAAAGTCTGTGATCTTGTGCAGAAATCGTTGTACTTTCTGTACAGCGAGTGCCAAATGAAGCGCAAGACCTTTGACCCACTGCTGGCTCCAGCAGCAGTAGCACCACCAGACGTCGCCTCCCTTTGATCGTTTGACTCGTTTTTAGTCAGATCCAATGTCGAAATGTAACTCGAGCTTGATGCTGCAACTGCAACAGCAACAGGAACTGCAACTTGGGCTGCGGTTGCAGCTGGCATCGTATACGCTAATTGAATTTCAGGTTAATGCGACTGCTCTCGGTGCGTCGTCGAGCTAAACTAAAGTATCTGCCTGAGTGAAGGCACACAAGTGGACAGTCGCGCCGGAAAAATCATCTAGTCAAGATAGCCCGAACGTGTTGTTTTTTTTTTTTTTTAATTTTAAAATAGCGCTTTGTATTATTTTATTGGTTCAATTAAAGCAAACCCGCCGCGTCGTGATAAGAAGAACCATCGGGCTAGCTTTTGGATGAATTGCTGATACAAACAGATGTAAATGTGTATATAAACGTACGTTTTGCAGCTTGGGGAAGAGCAAACGCGTTTGGTATGTAAACAACATCTTGTTGATAGCGCTTATTTAGGCTAGAAAGCGTTAAGACTGTAAATATTTACAGCTCTGCTTTTTGGAAGTGCGAATAGAAATCACTACTTTGATGTCTACCGGTTGAGAATATCAGTCAGTTATTTGTAAGTCTCTCAATGCGTTCTCGAAGTGGACTTGGTATTATTACATTTAAAGTGCATTGACACCGACTGGTGTTCAATGCGTAAAATTGTTGTTCTCTGAACGCTGTCTTCTGTTTCAATTTACGTTCAGTCAATGCTGATTGTTGGATTGTCATTGTGTTCAATGCAAAACACACATATTACTGATATGCATATTGTAACTGATGGTGTGCACACAGCGTGTCGAAAGCTCAGCTTACCTGCTGGTCCTCCTGGGCCCATGCCGGGCTGTGGATGAACTGGTGGCATACCAGGCTGGACTACAATCGGCTGCTGAGGTCCTGGTGCATAACCAAATGGTTGCGGCGGGCCAGCTGGACCAGGTGGATAGCTAAAGGGCTGAGCACCACCACCACCACCAGCGCCAAAAGGCGGCGGTCCGCCTCCGTAGGGTTGTCCTTGGGGCACTGGCGCATAACCACCTGCTTGTGGAGGCGGTGCAAAGCCCTGAAAACAAATTTATTTTTAATAATTTTCTAAGATAAAAAACTTATATTTTGGGGGCGTTTCTATATCTTGCGAGTTGAAAATCTCATTTGAATAAAATCTACAGGTTTTAAATAATAATTGAAACTTTAACAGTAACAAAAATAATAACAGCTTCTACAGTGTGAGCTGTACACATATGAAATCGCAATGTTTAGTTGTTGTTATAGGTTTATTTGTGTACGTACTGTACAATTTCATGATTGAGTTGGACATATCAGATAAGCACGCAAAGCCACACTATGACACAGGCCTGACGAATGGGAGAGTCAGTCTTCAAAATTGCCACGGGGCACGGCAGCGGCAATAAACATTTTACGTATGAAAATGGGAGAACAATTAGGAGTTGGAGGAGAAATTTTGAATTTTTTGCTCACATATTATTTTACTAAATTGAATGTAAGAAGGTAAACACTCAATATGAGTTTAAAGATAACATATGTCTTTGTTATAATTTATTTTATATTTCATATAATATATATGAGTGGCGCCAGAGAGCGGTCTGTACCGGGTCCCGGTGCGTCCCTGACATGACGCAATGCTACTAAAAAATTCCATGAAGACACGAATGCATACATTCACACATACAAATATATGTTTTTGGCACTTATGTTCGCAAGTTGGCAACGCCCTCAAATAATTTACTCACATAATTTGTAGGCTGTGGGTGTGGTCCTCCAGGATTGACGGGGGGATACGGTGCGTTTGATGGTGCATAGGGAGCGCCTTCGGCTGGCGGTGCATTCGGTGGATAGTAGCCGGGCGGGACATAGCCACCTTTATTAACGTTATTCATATTAGTATTGTTGCTACTGCCGTCGTCGTCGTTGTTGTTGTTTTTGTTGTGCGTTACTGTTGCAGGTGGTCGGAAGCAACTCTTGCCAGAAACACGCCGCAGTTTTCTGGTATTCTTGATATTTGATTTAAATATTTTACATTTATCAATAACCCGCAACTTTCTTTCTAAGCATTTGTTTGAAACTAATAAAATTTTATTTTGATGAAATGTTTGAGGCAATGTGGTCAGCGAACGTAAATACCAAAATCTCAATAACGCGTACTCAAAATACGTACGATTAGTTGCATGAAAGTATCGATATATGCTTTTGGTAAGTGTCTGTACTAAATTGAGCAGACTGTGTCTCTACTAAAATATGCAGTTCAAACAAGTTTGAAATATTAAAAACATTCAAATGTGTACTTTGACTACTAAACAATAGATGGCGTAAAGAGAAAACAGATAAAATCATCTTGTTACGCCTTAGTCGCAGCTGCTGCAGGAACGGCAACGAGGCAAGGGCCAGTGGAAGCAGTTACTCAATGTTGTTGTTGCTTAGATCGATAAGTCGATAGGTCAAATTTCTTAGACACCAGCTGCCAAAGACATTGACTAGATGACTTCATCGGGCAGCTGTCGCATTTTTTTTACCCGGCATCTGAAGTGATTGTAAGTTATTTAAACCACGAAACTCAGTTGGCGAGATCTTGCTTATCTGATTGAACCAGAGATTAAGGGTTTCAAGGCGATGCAGCCTGTTTCTATTATTATTGGACGTAGATGTACTAACGAACAGTACAGTCAAGTGGCCCAACGATACCAAGAACCGGCTTGTTAACGCGCGGACCCACGCACAAAGCGACCCACCTCCCGCCCATCCGACCGAGGGGCGCTCCGCTTATCGTGCGGTTACGATGATCGCGAACATGTAGACAAATGACACAAAACTAACTGTTTAATGGAGCAAGTAGGAGTGGCACTGTGTATTAAGTGGGAAAGATCGTTATAAATAGAACACAGAATACGAAAAGGGTTATGAAGAGCATAATTAGAATTACAAGTTTGAAGAGATATATGTAGGTACAAAATTTCTAGTATTTCTAATAGGAACAGCAAAGTTAATTTGGTTACTTAATTCAGAAGAATCAATTTCACCATTAATTAATTTGTGAAAAAAAGAAAATGCATTATTCTACGATCACTCAGAGAAGGGAGATCTATTAGTAAAAGTCTACTACGATAAGACGGCAAATTATTGTTAGTGTCTCAGTTAAGACCTCTAAGTGCGAAGAGCAGAAATTGTTTTTGTACCGATTCTATTTTATTCTGATGAATTTCGTATTTCGGAAACCATATACAAGATCCATATTCCAGAATCGGTCGTACAAGAGAAGTATACAGAGTTTTTGTTAAGTAGGGATCGTTAAACTCCTTCGACCAGCGCTTAATGAACCCCAAGACACCAGATGCTCGATTGGAAATTGAAGAAATATGCTTGTCAAACTTAAGCTTTGGATCCATAACGATGCCCAAATCGTCAACCCATTCAATTCTATCTAGTGGTTTGTTGTCAAGAAAATATATATTAAAAAAGGGCAAATATCTAAAAAATGACATTACTTTACATTTACTGCAATTAAGATTTAAAAAATTTACTTTACACCACATTTGAAAGTTGTCTAAATCTCTTTGAAGCTGTTGAGCAGCAAGGGGAGTTGCAGCCGACGTGCATAATTTTACATCATCAGCGTACATCAAAACCCGAGAGAAATTTATAACTGATGGAAGATCGTTTATAAACAAAATAAATAACAAAGGACCAAGATGACTACCCTGTGGAACGCCTGAAGTGACCTGAACCGTCTTGGAAACGGACCCTTTAAATAAAACCCTCTGAGTTCTAAGAGTTAGGTAGTCTTTAATCCAAAGAACTAGAATATTTGAAACGCCCAAGAGTTCTAGTTTATGTATTAGGAGACGATGATCTACAGAGTCGAAAGCCTTACTAAAATCAGTATAAATAACATCAGTCTGCAATTTGTCCTGAAAACCCTTGATCACAAATGAAGTAAATTCTAACAAGTTAGTGGTAGTAGATCTTTGTTTCATAAATCCGTGCTGGCACGGTGAAATAATAGATTTGCAAAGGTGTTGAAGATCGGAGGTTATTAATTTTTCAAAAATCTTAGGAATAGCAGACAACTTGGAGATACCCCTATAATTTTGAACATTAGATTTGTTTCCTTTTTTATGGAGAGGAATAATAAATGACTCTTTCCAAATTTTTGGAAAGGAGCCTAACTCCAGGGCGTACATTTTAAGACGCTTTAAAGACCAAGACAGTGTCTAAGCACGCAGCTTGGCACTCCGTCAGGTCCTGGGGAAAATATAGGTTTCAAACCATGTAGATTATTTAAAAGTGAGTTTTCAGTGATTTTCAGTCCAAAGATGCGATTCGAGCCATTAACCCGATAAGGGTAAGGCAAATCGACTTGAGATTGAAATGAGCTATAAGTCGTTTGAAAAATTGGGCAAATATATTTGCAATCTCCTGATCAGAATTGGCCTTCGTTTCCTCAAAGAATACTTCCGTTGGGAGTGTCGATGACCTACGCTTCGCATTAACAAAATCAAAAAACCGCTTTGGATCCTGCTGAAACTGTAATCTACACCGAGTCAGGTAATTCTTAAAACATTGGTTATTTAAGATATCAAAACTGGCACGAGCAATCAAGTATGCAGAATAGGCTACCGATGAGCCGTTTTTTCTAAATCTCTTGTAGAGTTTAGATTTTCGATTTTTGAGAATTGTCAACTCTCGGGTAAACCACACAGGTTTGTTAGACCTGTTTAGCTTACCAACCGGGACACATAAATCAAATAAAGATTGTAAGGTATTAAGGTTAAACACAAGATCTCCAAGCACTTTGACATTATTGGGGCTGTAGTCCAGCAAATGCAAGAGAGGAGCAGTATTAGGATCTGGGCCGACAAATAAACTTCGCTTTATATCATAGATATTGTTATCGGACACGTTCAGCACACGCAGCTGGGGCAGTGCATAGAAGATGGCATCATCTAGAACTTCAAGCCAATTGCTCTGCAAATGCAGCTCCCGAGCAGAGTCACCAAATTTGGTATGTAGATAGCAATTGACATTCTACAAAGATCTGCATCAAAAGTTTGGATGCCACGCCCACCCATACCGCCCCCAGCCCCCCCTTTCCCCACATTTTACAAACTTTGAGCTAGAGTCACCAAATTTGGAAGGAAGATAGCTGGTGGCATCCCCATCTGCATCGGAGAATCTTTAAGGCAGCGTACACCTCTGCCGCATCCGTACCCCTTTGCAATCAGGCCTCTTTTTACCGGTTTTAATACTGGTAACGAGTATACCGCAGTCGGTTGCGTCCGACTGCAACGTTTCCACTTGTTTTCGATTGCAGTTTGAAATTCTTGCTTTGAACACAGAATTATTCGATATACTTTAATATTAATGGTTAGCAAAGGCATCTCCTTTTGGAAACAGATCTCGTGGCCAACAGAAAATTTACCTCGGTTTTAGCAACCACTTCAGTTTTCGCAATTGGTCAAATTTTAATAGGTTGCGTTGAGCGAGGTCGCACTGTAATTTCGATTACTTTCCTTAAGTGACATAAGTGACATGCATCAACATATATTTATCAAACCTCTTGTGTTAGCATATATGTAATATATTTATA
Organism: Scaptomyza montana; assembly: GCA_018904305.1. Classification (NCBI taxonomy): domain Eukaryota; kingdom Metazoa; phylum Arthropoda; class Insecta; order Diptera; family Drosophilidae; genus Scaptomyza; species Scaptomyza montana. Next base: position 3,060,190 of record JAEIGR010000003.1, read on the forward strand.
ATTTTATTTAACAAACAAAATATTTATTTGGATACATATATTTTTAATACATATTAAGACACATACAAACATGGTTAAAGTACATTGTTGACTCTGTTCAGAGACTTTAATTTATCGTTGTAAGCATACAAAAAATTCACTAAGATAGCAATTGGCTATAGAAGACTAATGAGGTAGTCATAGGGCTTCGATATCTATTATATAGGCGAAATTGAATATATTTTAAATGCGCGGGTCTGCAAACCCAAAAGTTGCAATCGAAGCTCAAATCACTTCTATAAGTGTAAAAACATGCCTGGACGATTAGCTTTCATTCTCGAAGAACATGAAATCCTAAAAGAAATAAAATGAAATGGTTATCAAATTCTTTGTTTTTATGGGAGATGCTTAAAATTTATCGCAGTTAATATTTATAGATTGCAATTCAACAACTATATTACTTACAATGAGGAACGTGGCGCCAAGCAGCAAGGCTTTTTTGTGAACATCCAGATCCAGTGGGAAGGTAATGCCAAAGAAATCAGCATCGGTGAATATTTCACGTGACAATCCAGACCACTGCTTGGAGATCTTGCCCACTACCTCACCGGTAAGTGAAAGCACCTGCAGAGGAAATTTTATTTTTATAATTATAGCATTTCAAATAATTTTAGCACATACATGAAACTCAACATCGCCGCAAATTGAAAAGGTGCACGCAGGACCTTCAATGCGCAGCACTGTGTCACCACGGCGATTCAAAATGCGAAAAGACGGCGAGCAAAAGGACGACTCATGTTCAATAGAGCCAATAACATTGCCTGGTGGCGCTGACACTTCTATGGTCTGCTGACAGGAAAAGCAGGCCAATGGACGATTCAGATGAATGACCTCTTGCCGAAAATTGTCGAAAATTTGCATATCGAAGGGACGCGACGAACCGCAACAGCATCGGGTACATTCATCGGAGTCCTCCACCGCATAGTAAACTTTTTGGCCAAGTGCATTCTTAATAGAGTACTTATTGTTGGTCTCAAAGCCAGTGATGGCCTCGACCTTCCCTACTTTTTGCTTAACTAAAAGTTGGTCGATACTCGTAAGGTATTCCAATCCGCGCGGACAATTCGGAATTCCTGAAGGTATACTCATCCAATCGCCTGAAAATAGAGATTAAAAAACATCAATTAACACACTGTTCACAAATTTTTCTTTCTAAATCTCAACAAAATGTGTGTGTGTGGGCTTAGAGCATTGCTGCCCCCGTCCACAAAAGCGTGTCAATTGGTCAATGTCGTTGTCATCGTGTCAATTGCTCAAATGCCTCAATTGAAAGCATTACAATGGACAAACAGACCACAGCCCTGGGGCGCAGAGGTTTATTGTGCCGCTTATGCCACTCAACGCAGCTTTAATATCTAATCTATTGTGTGGCCTTAGAGAGAGAGATAAAGTTTACGACAGCTTAAGTCTATGCAAATTTATATTTTCATCACACTTTTCGGCACTTGTATCAAGAGTCAGCTTTACAAAAAAGATCCTTGAAATATATTTTAAGTGGAATTAAGTAAGTTGACCTTGCAAAGCCAATTAATAAGTTTCGAAGCTGACCACTAAGATCTCACCTTCTATCCTCATCGCTCATGTAAAACTCGTAGCCCTTACGCTTTGCCGACTTATTCAGTCGCATTGTGTGACGAAACTTCTTGGGCAAAGGTTTGTTGGCCTCGCGACGCACCAACTCTTTTAAAGTCTGTGATCTTGTGCAGAAATCGTTGTACTTTCTGTACAGCGAGTGCCAAATGAAGCGCAAGACCTTTGACCCACTGCTGGCTCCAGCAGCAGTAGCACCACCAGACGTCGCCTCCCTTTGATCGTTTGACTCGTTTTTAGTCAGATCCAATGTCGAAATGTAACTCGAGCTTGATGCTGCAACTGCAACAGCAACAGGAACTGGAACTTGGGCTGCGGTTGCAGCTGGCATCGTATACGCTAATTGAATTTCAGGTTAATGCGACTGCTCTCGGTGCGTCGTCGAGCTAAACTAAAGTATCTGCCTGAGTGAAGGCACACAAGTGGACAGTCGCGCCGGAAAAATCATCTAGTCAAGATAGCCCGAACGTGTTGTTTTTTTTTTTTTTTAATTTTAAAATAGCGCTTTTGTATTATTTTATTGGTTCAATTAAAGCAAACCCGCCGCGTCGTGATAAGAAGAACCAGCGGGCTGGCTTTTGGATGAATTGCTGATACAAACAGATGTAAATGTGTATATAAACGTACGTTCTGCAGCTTGGGGAAGAGCAAACGCGTTTGGTATGTAAACAACATCTTGTTGATAGCGCTTATTTAGGCTAGAAAGCGTTAAGACTGTAAATATTTACACCCCTGCTTTTTGGAAGTGCGAATAGAAATCTCTACTTTGATGTCTACCGGTTGAGAATGTCAGTCAGTTATTTGTATGTCTCTCAATGCGTTGCATTTGATGGTTCAATAGCAGCAAAGATTTGTTCTCGAAGTGGACTTAGTATTACATATTACATTTAAAGTGCATTGACACCGACTGGTGTTCAATGCGTAAAATTGTTGTTCTCTGAACGCTGTCTTCTGTTTCAATTTACGTTCAGTCAATGCTGATTGTTGGGTTGTCATTGTGTTCATTACTGATATGCATATTGTAACTGATATGGCTAGCATTGTGTGCACACAGCGTGTCGAAAGCTCAGCTTACCTGTTGGTCCTCCGCGGCCCATGCCGGGCTGTGGATGAACTGCTGGCATACCAGGCTGTACTACAATCGGCTGCTGAGCAAAACCCTGAAAACAAATTTATTTTGAATAATTTTTCTAAGATAAAAAACTTATATTTTGGGGCGTTTCCATATCTTGCGAGTTGATTTTACTGTTAAATGAGTTTGCTATAGAAACAATAAAAATCTCATTTGAATAAAATCCAAAAGTTTTGCAAAATAATTTTACAAAAATAGTATCAGCTTCAATAGTGAGATCTATACATATATGATATCGCAATCTCTTGCTATTGCTATACATACATATGTTATGTTTTATTTGTCTTAATTTGATATTATGTATGCTGAGTGTCAGCAGAGCAGAGCGCGTTCTGTACCGGGTCCGGGTGCGGCTTTTGCCGGCCCTGCCATGACGTCATGCTACATAAAATTCCATGAGACACAAACGCATACATACATACATACAAATACATACATATATGTTTTTGGCACTTAAGTTCGCAAATTGGCAACGCCTTGAAATAATTTGGATGCTTACATAATTTGAAGGCTGTGGATTCGTTTCTCCAGGATTAGCGGGGGGAATTGGTGCATTTGATGGTGCATGGGAAGCGTCTTCCGCTGGTAGTGCATTCGGTGGATAGTGACCGGGCGGAACATAGCCATCTTTATTGACATTATGATTATTCATTTTAATGTTGTTACTATTGTCGTTTTTGTCGTTATTCTTTTCTTTTTTTTTTATTCTGCGTTTCTGTTGCAAGTGGTCGGAAGAAACTTTTGCCGGAAACACACCGCAGTTTGTTATTGCTTAAATATCACGTTTGATGAAAAAAACGGCCAGGCAATGTGGTAGGCGAACGTAAATATAAAAATGCCAATAACGCGTACTCAAAATAAGTACGATTAATTGCATCTTACTATCGGTATATGCTTTTGGTAAGTGTCTGTACTAAGCAAGTATGAGCACCAGGTGTCGCCACTAAAATATACAGTTCAAACAAGTTTGAAATATAAAAGGCTTTCAGACGTGTGCTACTGACAGAAAACAGATATAAACTTTTAAGAATAGTATTTATAACACAAATAAATTAGCAATAAAACTGAACAACCGTTTATTTATATACATATTATTTACTACTGATTCTTATCTGATCCAATTGCATATATTTGTATTTAATATATGTTCATGTTGCATTGTTAGGCTGTGTTGCCACGTCAAATGAATGTGCAAACTACATTTATCTATTTTTCTTTTTCACCAACAAAAAACCGCCATTTCTTTTTTTTTTTTGTATTAACCAGAGCCCACATTTTTTCTATTGCGCAAAATTTTGTATGAGGGTGCGTCGAAGGCGAGGGTGAGAGTTTGTCACGGTGCGGGTTAGCTGAGGTCGAGCCTAGAGCGAGATAGCGATACCAATAGCAGTAGCGGGAAACGAGAGAGAGAGAGAGAAAGAGAGAGAGAGAGTGAGAACGTGAGGGTGGGAGGAGGTCCTGAAAATGAGAGGGTGGCGTAGTTAGCGCGCATAAAAAATGGCGGTTTCCGACGCAGGCAAACTGAGAAGAAACAAATGAAAAAAAAAAAAAAAAAAGATGCCCGGCTGCTTCCTGTCTGTGAGTGTGTGAGTAAGCGAGAGAGGCCAGCAGCAGCAGCAGCAAAAAATATAAAAAAAAAAATGTTGGCAAAAATCCACCCCAAGGCAGGGACAGCAAACAGACGTCACTCAACACACAAACATACACACACACACTAAAACAGATGGACTAGGACATCGTAATTACCAATACGAATGCAAAGCGCGATATAGAGAAATCATCATCATGAACATTGCCACCTCCCATCCACCCGTCCCACTTTGCTGGCGCTATGCTTTAGTCTTCCGACGATAGAGGGCCTCAAAGCAACCCACCCTCCAACGAGCGGGTAAGGGCAAATGGCAGAAAACTAAAGCAAAAGTAAAGCAAAGGCGAAATAGAAAAAAAAAAGTGGTAGAAACAAATTGCTGAAATGAGCGCCTTAATGCGCCCTATAACGCGATATTAATGCAGTTGCATGCATGTGTGTGTGTGTGTGTGTGTGTGAGTTTAGCACATTCAATTAGTTGCCATTGCTATTCGCATGGCAAGAACAGCAACAAAAACATCGAAAATAAAAAACCCAAAACCAACGAGTCAGAGAGCATTTTTGCGGTTGGCAACCAAAAGCAACACAAAAGCAACACAAAAGCTTCCATGCTGCACCACTCCACCACCCACCCACACATGACCTCGACCTCAACTCTTTTGCTGTCCCTTTTGCCGACGTCGCTGCTGCTTTTTGCTGCTGCTGTTGATGTCGCTTGAGTGCATCAAAATCTCGAAAAATCAGGCAGCCGGCAAACATAATGCAGCTCCCAGCGGCATGTGTTCTATACGGGTGCACCACCCACCATACCCTGCTCAAGTCATTCAATTGTGTAACAAAAAACCAAGGTGCAGAGTCAGGCAGCTAAGGCCTTCGAGTGGCAAAGATTCCTCATCTTGCAGTTAACTGCTCATTGGCCTCCCGGTTTTTTGTTGCGCCTTTAAACATTGAAAACTACAAATTTGTTGTGCAGCTTTTTTTCTTAGTTATTGTCAGCTTGCTTCAATTTATTAGTATGCGATTGGATCGCCGTTATCGAAAGCATAAGTAGAATTCAAGTGGATGACAAAGCCATAATTCAAGTCTGAGTTCCAGTCTGAGTCTGAGCCAAGCTTCTAATGTCCGCGTTCGCCCAAATTGATCGATGGCTTTTTGCTTTTTGTTTTTTTCTGTTGAGAGGGACAGCGAAAGGTAAAACGACTGCTTAAACATCTGCTACCTGATGATCATGATGATGATAATAATGAAGATGCTACTGAGCTGATATCGGTTTCGGGCTAAACAATGTGCAAGATATTTTGTTTTTACTTTACTTTGGCGCGTGTTTTCTAAGAAATTCAAAAACTGTAGCGTTTAAATAATTTACATTTTGATACGAAAATGTCACAATTTGAGCCAATTTGTGGAACGTCTTGAGGCAATTTCAAATTCGTCCAGGCACCTCTCGTTATTTTAAATGATTTATTTCAATCAATATATTTTCAAGCTATGCCCAATAATATGTGAAATAACTTGACTTGATTAACTACTTTGACCCTTGGCTACAAAATTAGAAACATTTTTTAATAATTCAACAAATATTTTCACTAACTAAAGGTTTTTGTGTGCATTAACTAACATAATTAAGTTTGCCTTTATTTAAATAATTATTATGCTTTCTTATTTATCAAAATAACGAAAAAGATGTTGTTTTATTTTTTTTTTTTTTTTGCAATTTTATGCAATTTTGTTTTTTAAGGCTTAAAATAATAGCAAATTGAACGACAATAATAATTTAAAAATAATTTAATGAAATATTCTTTATACAAACGAAAACAGAAAAGTTAGCAAATGCAATACATTTTAAAGTTATGTGAAAATTTAAGTAAATACAAACAAAAAATCAAAATTTTTAAGATTATTTTAAAAAGTTTTAAGTTCTAATAATTCAGTTTAAAGGAATCTTATATAATTTTATATTTAAATCAAACTACATATTAAGTATAAACAATAAATTTATGAATACCTCAAAATATTCCAACAATTTAAAGCTTTATTAAAATAAAAAAAAAAGTTTTTAGCTCTTCCATCCACAATTGATCTGTCAGCTGCATTTAGCAATTTTCATAAAAAACTTGCCAGCAAAATAACCGAAATGTACATTGTGATGGGTCAGTCCTGTGTGTGCGGTGTGTGTGTGTTTGTGTGTATGGGAAAATTCGGTGGACAGTTTTAACAACAAGCAGAGCATAAATGTGTCAATGTGAAGGACAAACACGACAACAACAACAACACCAAAAGGAACATTGTGGCAACTGCAATTGCATTTTGCCCCAACTGCCAACAACAACTGTTGGCTCAATGGAAACGCAGCTGTTGCCGGCCGAAAAAAAAAAAAAAAAACATCACAGAAACAGCAACAGAAAACATGTAAAAATGTTGCAGCCGGACACAACCGACTGCGGTATACTCGATGCCTGTTTAAAAAGAGGTAAAAAGAGGCCTGTCTGCAAAGGGGTACGAATGCGGCAGGGGGTGATGCAGATCTTTCACCAGCAATATTGCCAACAAGTTTGGTGACTCTAGCTCAAAAGCTGTGATAGATTCACGCATTTCCGTTTTCGAGGAGGCGCTGGGGCATAGTTTGAAGGCGTGGCATCAAAATGTTTGTTACAGCTCTGTGTGAAATGCCAACTGCTATCCTTCAACAAAATTTGGTGACTCTAGCCCAAAGAGATATACGCAGTTCTTTGGGGGATGACGGTAGCGATCTCCTTACCAAATTTGGTAACCCTAGCTGTGAGGATGTGCGAAATATGTGGTTTGATAGATTTGTAGCTATCGAATTTATCGATTTCCCAGCCTCACAGCAAGCGTAGAGCCCCAATCTTGACACTTTATCTGTCCTGGCCATAGACAAAGATATTTGCAAAGTTTCAAGTCTCTAGCTGGAAGGGAGTCGAAAAAAGTTGCGTTCATACAAACAGACAGACGGACAGACACCATGATGGACATTGTACAAACCCAATATACTCTTTACCTTTGGTATCGAGGGAAATAAAAGTAGAAGTTACGCGAGGTCATCTGCACATATTGGCAATGCAATCACGTTAAAGAACGAACGGAAATGCATACAAACACACACACACACACACATGCAGAGACGGGGGCAACAAAAAACAAGCAAGGACACCTGTGATTCCATGGGAATCGCATAATTTCCTTGACCCGGGTCAGGGTTCGCTTTACTTCGTGTCCGGCAGGCATCAAAAGGGGTGAAAGTGTTTTTTTTTTTAGCTTAATTACTTAATTAGCACTTAGTAGGCGTTGGGCCACTGAGAAAGGTCAAAGCTGGTCCAGAAACTGGGTCAGCAGAGGCAAATGGCTAAAAGAGGATGTACAAAACAAAAAAGGCTTATGTACGTGCTATATACTATGTATATATAGAGTTAAGGCAATCTTAATGAGTTTTCTTTATTTTTTATTTTCAACCCGTTTGCATTTCTAATTAAAAGCACAATGACCCCGTCGACCCAACGACCCAACGACCCAACGACTCGGCGACCCTTTATGTCCCGCATATTAATGAGACGTCACGCACTTGTTGGAGGAAGGGGCGGGGGCGTAGGGTGTTTTCTGAGCTGGCGCGCAATTAATTATCGAGTGTTGAACTTGAACTTGGCGCCCGGCGAAGCATAACGAAAATTTTAAAGAACGCCTTGACAATTTATTGATTTAACCAGTTAGCCAGCCAGAGAGAAAGAGTGGAGTAAGTGGCAGAGAGGGTGTGTGGGGTTTTTCGTCTGGTGGCCACATGTCATGGCCAAAAGATTTAAATCAAAACTGACAGCAGAACAAAGCGCGACTCGGACGCGATGTTTGTTATTTTTCTCTTCTCTTCTGGTTTTTTTTTTCTTCTCATTTTTACTTTTTAACCCTTTCGCTTTGTAGTAGTACTCAAACCCTGCGGTGCTTGTAGTTGCGGACTTGTTGGACAGAAAGAACTTTGACAGGATGCTGCTACACGGTAATTGCTTATTTAAGCGCACTCTTCGTCCTTTTACGGGATGCCAGGATGCTGGTGGCAGCACTGCACAAAACACAGCGAGCCAAAAAAAAAAGCGCTCACAAAACAAAGCAAATGCCGCGTGTAATTATTGGACGGGTTATGGTCGAAGGGCCGGCGCGGGGAGTACTGACTGAGTAGCCAGCCAGCCATCCAGTCATCCGGGCAGCTGTCTAGCCATCCTCTGACCATGCCAGCCCAGCTCAGCCCAAAATGAACTGCAAATCAAACAAGAACTCAACACGAACCGCATGCGTGCATATTAAAAATGTTTTAAAACGAACATTTTTTTTTGGCAGCGACAACGGCGATTTTTTCTACGCTCTCGTTTGCCTCTAAAAGGGTTAAGGCTTTTGTTGTGCAACCAACTGTGAGCAGAGGTCCTGTGATCCTGTACGTGTGTGTGGTCATGAACGCCAGGTTTGCAGCTGTCGTTATCTAGTCTGGGCTATCGCTGCTTGACTAGCACTGATTGAGCTTAAGCCAAAGGGTCAGCCCGCAGGGTTGATCGATGCGATGAGTGATGAATGATGCTCGTCTCGAAGGACGATTGCGGACTGAGAGTGCTTTTATGTATTTGGGGTTTTTACAGCCTGGCGCGTTTGGTTCAGGCGAAATAAGCAATGATTTTTTGTATTGTTTTGGTTTTAACAACTTAATAATAATAACAATAAGAGTTGCAGAAAAAGTTGTTGTGCTCGCGCAATGGCCATAAATTAGAACAAGTTTGTTGTGTGGTTGCGGTGGGCATGCATAAAAAACATACGAGCAAAATATGTTGAAGCATTTTTCAATTTTAATGACACCACACACACATACGTACGTATGTTTGTAGAGCTTGAGAACTCGAACTTGGCTGACATGAGAAAAATAACAGAAATTATTGTCAATAATTACAATGCGGCCTGAGTCTGGGTCTGGTCTTTGACGCGTTTGACAGACGGTAGGAGGTTTGAAAAGCGTGTGAGTGGTTTTGGCCTCAGGTGCCTTATGAGACCGAGGCGCAGTAGCCAGAAACTTAAAAACGGGGTTTGCAACGAGTCAAGAGTATATGCTAACTTAACTTAACTCCCCCCTTTAACAAACACTTCCCTGTGCACATGTCAGTTTCAGTTTAACGGCTGCCTAAACGGCTTTAAGCGTTTGACTTGGCCATTTGCATGGAGCAAGCAACAAAAGCAATTGGCATGCCAAATACTCGTAATAGTAATAAACGTATGTAATAATAATGAATTTTAATGTCGCGCATTAACAATTCTTGCATTTTAATTGGGCGAACGCTGTAACTGAAACTGAAACTGGAACTACTACTAGAAAACTGGACCTGCCTGCAACTGAATTCTGTAAATGAATCTGTGTTTAAGTTGAGTTTGAGTCTGTTTCTCATTTGTGTGTGGGTTTGCATAAATTGCTGTTGATATGATTTAGTGACATGGAACAATGCATTGGAATTTATGGCAAAAGCTGCATACATTTAAGCGGATTATGTCAGAATATTACGATTTTAGTCGTTAATAATAAATGCTATTTTTCATTCTCGCTGTTGGAAAATTTGTCAGCTCTGTCGCTAAAAATCTCAACACAACCGTCGACAACGCTTTCAACTTTAGAATGTTAAATGCTTAATATAAAATGTTATTAATGTACAAATCATATCCAAAGGGGGCGGGCGTCTCGATTGAACTTGAGCATAAAATAACAAATTCTCAAACATGCAATGAGTTTAACTGGATTTGGATTTGCCAAGTGTTCTTGCATTTGATGGCCAACTTCTCGGCATGCTCCATTATGGAATCTGCTCTATCATTGTCTGCCATAAACAAATTTTTATTGGTGCACTAAGCTTTGGTATTTTATGGTTGGCAAGATGGTTGGATTGGCAAATGCGCTACAGTTGAACGAAGTTGACTGACTATTAAAAAGATAAACATTTTTATGCAAATATATTATGTACAGAATGTGAAGTGATAAAGAGTGAGATAAATCTTTCAACAATCTTAGCATTTAATATATGTAAAATTTGTTTATGACATATTTTTGAAATGTAATTTGACCATACTATTATAAAATGTACTAGGAATCTATGTTATTTTCTTAAAAAACTTTTTAGCTCTTATGACATATTTCCTCTCTTAGTGATTGAACTCTTTTACTTTTGAGGCTATGTAGTGTATCTAATAATCAAATAGTCAATCGATGGAAGCACTTTAAGTTATCTTTCACGTTTGCTGCGCGCCGCTGCTACAAGCTGTGGGCTGATCTTCATTAGAGCTTTAATGGCTTTCCAATTTGTATTGGAAGTTCGAAACTTACGATCTGGGCGGACCACCAGCAAAGGCCACCATCAAATGATGACGTTGTTTGTGGTAGAGGATAACAAATGCACAATTCTCTGGCTCTAGAGTATATTTGCTGATACTGATGCTCAGATTTGACTCTCTTGGATGCCTTGGGGGCAACTGTGTGGCAGCTGTCGCATGCAATTAGAACTGTGCACCACATACACTAATTAACTGCAAGTTCCCGACCAGAAGATGCCTCACCTTTCAAGTCAGGTCTCGAGTAGACACACTTGTGTTGTCGCAGCGCCACTCGAGGGAGCCCAAAGGCAAAGCCAGCCCGCAGTTTGTCAACAGAAGCTGCAGCAGAGGACGAGCCGTCGCGCGAAGATACTACGCTGCGAAATGAAAAGAAATTGCCAATGTCTGCCGGGCTTAACAAAGTAACCAGAAAAAAAAAGGGAAAAACATCCGTGGGAGGCAGTGTAGTAGGGGCGGCGGTAGGTAGCGCGAAGGAAATGCAACCATCTGCACGAATTGTAATTGAAAAGATTTCCCTTGAAGGAATTACACGCGCCACCATCATCTCGGCCTTGTCTGTGCTGCTGTGGAAATTTAATAAGGAAGCCCCGGCGAGCTTATATTGTACTTTGTGTGAAAATAATAGTTTTTTAAATGCACTGACATTTCCACGGGAAGAGAGAGAGAGAGGGAGTGGGTGTGGCTTTTAAGGGCATCGGAGGTCTTTAGATTTTATGAACTGCAAAAATATTTTTGTGGCTAACACAAAACCAGCAAAATATGCGCGTAATTAAGAAATATTAGTGAGTGCGGAAGGCGGTATTCAACATTTTTAAAGGCATTCTTGCAGCAGCAGCACTAGCATTTATCTGCTCTATCCCACCTCACTTCTGCGTCACAGCTTCATCGCCGGAGGCAACGAATGGTAAATGAAAAAGCTGTGGCATTTCAACTGAAATGAATACGAAGCAAAAGCAGAAAATGCCATTCAAATCTATTTAATGTGCGGGTCCTTGCAATTAATGAAGAGCTTGTTATAGAAACTTTAAGCTGTAAACAAATAAGAAATAGTTAACATTATTTAACGTTTTAAACAATGGAAATATAAATACTTTTCTTTGTATGACAGCTTTGATTTTCTGTATATGAAATGGTGTTATAAAAAAGTTCAAAGCAATTATTGAAACTTGAGGCACAACTGAACACAGCTTAGGAACTCAAAAAGGAAACCACACTGCTGGGTATTCTTGCTGCTAAGGCGACTGTACCACAAGTTTTTTAACGTAACCTTTTTCTCGCTTTTCTGTATGTTTTTTATTTTTTTTGCTGACGAAAAACGAAGTTCTTCTGGTTGGTTTCATGTCTGCGGCATTTGCATTTAGCTTTCCTATTGGGAATGAGTGTCTCATGCGGCCCTTACCAAAGCGAAGCAAAAAAAACCAAAACCAGAAAGGTCGCAAATGAGCTCAGGTGGCAAATTAAGGAATTACGATAATTAAATGCACTGGGGAAACTGAAACCGCTCACAGACAAATGTCATTATGAGCAGCAAATTAGTGTGACTTTTAGACATGGGGTTGCCAAGGGGCACTCACATTAATGACAGACTCAGTTGTAAACAGTAAACATCGAACAATAATCAATAATGAAATCAATGCAGACCGCATAATCGATCGCAAATCGGCATTTATACATCTATGTTGTACATAGTCAACAACGATAACAAAGTGAGCATTGATCGCTGGGTGTGAAAATATATGCGCATTGAGGGGTGCTTTCGGTGCTTACCCCTGAACCGGGCACAACCCCTAACCGAACGACCCGTCAGAGTTTTTTTTTTCATTTGTTTCATTTTCATTTTTTTTTTTGCTTACGAGTATATTGTTATAAAAAAAGGTAATAGGCTTAATTCTTCATGTTGTTGTTGTCGACTTTTATTTATTGTTAAATTTTTGCCCAAGCACTTGAAACTGACAATTTTAACTGTCAGTTTGTGTCGTCAACTGAGGTCTATGACTTTGCTTTATTGACTTGTTAGCGCCGTCAAAATCCCATTTGTATGTCAATAAATTTGCAAAAAAAAATCCTAACAGAGATAGAGAAGGCGAAATAGACAGAGTGAGTGAGAGAGATAGGGCACGAGACAGACAGATAGGGTAAGAGAAGGAGTGTTGTAGAGATGCGGCCATGTTGCGGGTTGCCTGTTGCTGGTTTAAAGGATGAGTCAAATTGGCTGCTGATTGATGTTGCACACGTAACGAGACGTTGAGTGTCGCCAAGATTAATGTGGTTTTAAGTTAGTGGAAAAGTTCGTTTGATATGCTCGGGTACTCGAAAAAATTGCCTATTTAATTAAGCTGTTAAAAATAAGAACGCATTGGGCTGGAAAATTGTGTGGCAATTAATCAATAGGCAAATTAACAATTGTTGCATTTTAAAAAGTGGAGTTAAAATATTTATGAACTGCCAATAACAGAGAATTAATAAAGCCTTGCGCTCTTAGTCTATCAAACAGTCAATTAATAATAATATTCTCTTTAATTTAAACCCTTACATATGCACTGATTAAAGCTGAGTCCAGTTTATTGATTTTGGTTTTTAAGGGCTTAAAAACGCAGCTTTTTATTATGTACTTATATTAAACACTAAGCTAAAACCATTAACTACTTATAGAGCTATATGCTATAAATCAAAAGACAGCCGCTTTTTATCCTTTTTATCATAAAGCTCAGCTGCAAATTCACATTTTTTTTTAGTACGCACATTATGCCAAGTCCCAAAGCAGACCATAAACTATAAACGCATTTGCATTTTATGCGTTGCTTTTTTTTAACGCAAATAAATATTTTTTATTTTCGCTTGCTTTTTGTTTTTTTGTTTTATTATTATTGCTGCTGCTCTTCACAAAACCAAGTCAAAATTTATAACACAAAACGCATCCGACAGCTTGTCAGTAACAATGCGCTTTTAAGCTAACAAGCGTGTGTGAAACGTAACGCAACAACAACAACAACAATAACACAGAACCCATTTACATTAAAATTTATAGAGCGTAACTGTGCGCTTTTTTAATTTCATTTATATGCATCTTTTTTTTTGCCTTAGACACCCCGAAACTTGAGTGTAACAAAAAAAATATTAGAATATAAAAAATGTTACAGTTTGAGTACAAAATTACAAATTTTTTTTTCTGATAAAAAAAGGTTCTTTTTGTTGTGAGGAAGAATATGTCAGCATGTGATTTCCAGTCCAGACAAAAACACAAAAAAAAAACGACTGAATTAAATAAAAACGCGCCGGATATTATGTGCGTGCAAAAGAAGAAGAATCTGTGATGGCAACAGCCAAAAGGAAACCCAACGACCCATACACACATACATTTACTGAGTGTAAGTACGCAGCACATATTGTTGGCATGTCGGAGCATTATATGTACATATATATTTATACTTTTTTCAGCTTTTTATGTTGTTTTTTTTGCCACACTATTTTAATTTTTCTGAGTCCTTCTCTCACTCGCTAGCGTCGCACGAACAATTGAATTATTTTTGTACGTAAAATCAGCGAGGGGTGGGCTATTGCCCATTAGCGTAGCGCCACCCCACTATCATCATCATCATCGTCGTCGTCATCGTCATCATCACCACGGTGCACAGTCAGGCAGGCAAAAGAAAAAAAAAACAAAAACTGCCTTTGAAAAAAAATTGTAGCAAAAGTTGTACGACGTGACTGCAAGCAACTTTTTTTTTGTATATTTTTGGTTTTTTGCTTTTTGCTTTTTATTATAATTTTTTTATGTTGTTACAAATTGTTAGACGGCTTGATTGGAATGTCAGATAAAGTCAAATGGATTTCAGCGTAAATTAAGTTGCCGTTTTGCTGAAAATGGGGCGGCGAAATAGAAATTTTCATCTGCCCGCAGCTGTGAAGATTGAAAAAGTTTCGAGTATGGCAAAACTGAAAACTCCAAAACGAAATTTTCGAAAAAGTTTAGAACAAAAAGAAGTATGAGAGCTTTGTATATATTAAAAATATGTATGTAGAATGTTCTTATCATTTTTTGGCTCTAAAATTTACGCCTAACCCTGTCAAATCTTGACTGATTTTCACATCAAGATTGTTTTAATATCCTTCACATTTATTTCCTTTACTTCTGTATCAAGATCTGTCAGCATCCTTTTAGTTTTATATGATGACGAAAGTATCTCAAGTTCTTTGTACCGACTGATCGAGTTGATAGTTTGTTAGGGTTAAATGGTAACAGACTGCAACCAGTTTAACTGGTTTCCATTAGGAATATTGTGGTATTTTTTTTATGAAAATATTTGGCGCATTTCAATAAATACACAATTGTACTTTAATCCAGGACTCTGATACACTTCCTGAACGGGACGCAGCTGCATGCTGAGCACCCAAAATGATGGTGGCCAGATTTCAAAGTTTTCAGGTAAAAATTTCAATTAAAATTGGTTGGAAATTATGCAAAAAAAAAAAAACAAAAATAGTAAAGGGTTACGGGACAGCTTGAAAAGACGCACAGCATCAGCATCATGATTACCAAAAGCATTTGTGATCCTGGCGATTGACGACCCCTTACAAAAACACAAAACGATCGCCACTTCTGGGCGCACATTGTGAGAACAACAAGAACAACAATCACCCTTTCATTCATTCAACTATTCATTCACCTATTCTGTTTTTGTCATTTGTGCACGTTGACAAAATTGTAGCTCTATTTTCAAATGCCGCATTATCCTACTGTTTAACCTCTCTCTCTCTGTGTGTGTGTGTCTTATGTCCTGCGTCCCGTGTATGTGAAGTGACATTCGTCTAATTTGAATATTATGCCTTGTGCCTCGGTCTTCAGTCTTTCCCACGATTTATGTTTATGATTGCCGCTTTCTTTGGGCTGAGATTTCAACCTTAACCCGTGTCAAACTATGCCGCACTCCAAATGCTCCTTTCCCTATGCTAATGCAGTAGCTATAACTCACGCTCAGGTTGCTGCTTCCTAATGTAATATAACATTATGTATGCATGGCCTTTGTATGTGTTTGACAATTGTTGGAAATTATTTACACGCTTTTAATTGGCATTCAAGTGGTTGCGATCAAAGGCAACCACCTCCTGCTGCTCACCTCGATTGCAACTGTATTCTGGGCAGTGTGTAAAGCTTACGGCTTCCCTCATTAGTGCTGGCCAGGAGCAGAAATAGAATCAGAAGCCGAAGCTTGTCATATAATTAATAATTTCATTCCATGTGTTAAGCTCAAAGCTCAGCTGTGAGAGAGGCCGATGCATATCAGTTGCTCCTCAGCGAAGAAAAAAATAATGGAAAAAAGTAATTATGCCGACTAAGAGCTTCATCAGACATCCCATTATGCAACCAGGACTGCACTCGACAAGCAACGGGCCCACACATGGTTACCACTGTGCGCGAGAGAAGCACGTGAGGAGGTAGGCAAAACAAAAGCGGTAGGACTACCTTTGTGCCCACATTGAAACTCAGCCGACATCATCGTCGTCGTCGTCGTCGTCATCATAAATGTTTGCATATGAAGTGCAGTGGGCGTGGCATGCACTTCAGTTGCGGCATTGAAAAAAAATATATATATATGTACACACATATGTAATACGTAGAGAGAAAAGTTCTTGTGGCAGGATTAAAAATGCAGCGCATTGAATTTGCACGAGGCAGAAACCTTTGCCACGCCTGCCGCACATTTCGCAACAAATAATGATGCACTTGAAAAATGTTTTCAAGTGTGTGTGCACATCAACAACAACAACAACAACAAGGGAAACAGAAAATCATTAAAAAATATACCCCACAAAACGCCCACTGGATTACATGATTAGAGTAGCTGGATTCATCATGCCTCAAATATCCACACCATTAATATTTCATTTGACGCTGCAATTGTCCCAAGAGTAAATGCGATAGCTATAAACACACTCACACACACACACACCTACATCGTCTGCCCAACGTCTAAATAGCCCTAAAATGTTTAATTCATTTTATGCGATTTCATTCAGAGCCAGTTTTAATTATGAGCTTAGCTCAGAGCTCCGAGTGGGCAACAGTGCTTTTTTTAAGTGGAGCTCTGCCGCAGCTCCATAGCTGGGAACTGGGGAGCAAGTAAACTGACTTGTGTAATATGTGCATAAGTTTCATTTACTTTAGGCAGGCGACATAATCTTCAGTTGCTTACTTAGCCCCAAACCCAGCAGCTAATGTCGAGCCTGCTCTGCGCTAGTCCTGACTTCTTCGCCTGAGTGACAGCCGCACTGGGCGTCGTCGTCATCATCATCTCATCTCAAAAATCGTCTCAATGGCCAGCCTAACGGCGCTGTGATTATGCACTTGATTTAATGTGCATAAAGCTGAATTTTAATGACGAGTAAATATTTAAACCATTATGCTTGGTAAAGTGGACTGACTGCCTGAGTGCTTTGTATATAAAATCAGAAGATCCATGCTTCAAATTAGGGTCGATATATAGTTCAAGCTAAAATTCTTCTCGAATCAAAACGCAGCTGTTGTTTAATCATAGTTTGGCATTTACAATAATAACGCGATAAGAAAGTTTTTCGTAAGCGATTTCAGTTGAAAATTCCTGTTGAAGTTTTACTTTTAAGTAGGGGATTTAATGTTCAGCTAATTAAATGTACAACTACCATTGCCAATCAGTATTAAATTAAATTAATTAATGATTCTTGTTGTATTAAACTACCTTAATATTGTGCAAGCTTAAATTTATTGAAACTTATAATTATGGTGCAAAATACATATATTGAAAAAATATTGCTTCCGCAATTGATGGCCATAAATATCAGTCGGGCCATTTAATGCAATGGCTGACCATCCAATTAAAAGCAAAATTAATGCAAAAACACAAATTAAGCGACTTAATTAAAATAAATAAAACTTCAACATGCAAAATAAATAACAAAAATGCTGCTCGATTTTATTATTATTGTAAGTTGCTTTTGTTTTTGTATGCAATATTGTGTGGTAAATGCAAGTGCAAATATATATTAATTGCAAAAGGTTCAGAAGCGTCGAACGAAGGCCGGGCTTCAATTAAAAGTTTCAACAACATCCATCAAACCTTTCCAATGAGTGTCGATATAAGTCGCTCTGAAAGTATGCGAACATAATAAATAAAAATACATAAAATGATTCACATAAAAAAACAACAAAATCATCGATCTCTGCCATGGCTAACTTTTCATTAAAGCCATAAAAAATGCCGCCAGAATATACAAATGGAAAAAATAATTTAATTTCTTCTTTTTTTTTCTCCAACTGAGGGTTGCAGCTGGACAGCTCCTATTACAATTGTAGCTGTTTATGTTGTTGTTTTGGGCTGACTGCTGCTTATGTGCATTTGCATGTAAAAGCAGTTGGCTGTGTCCTGCGGTCGTTGCCTGTAGCCTTGGAGTGTGTCGCCTCTTGAAAGTAATAGCCAAAACGAAAGCAATCTCCATCCCCCACCTAGCCTGGCAAGAGCACATTACCGCCGCTTGTCCCCACGTTGTTAGCATAATTTCCATAAAACATTTTGTTACTTATTTATCTTAATTAAAATAAATTTACATTTTTCTAATTTAAGGACGCGACGCTGGCAGTTGAAGCGCCACCAATACCAGCCACGTCCTGCTCCTTGTTGCTACGCCAAAGCGCAACTTGCCGGGCATTAGAGAACGACATTTTCTTAACAAGCCAAAGGGACACATGCCAAATCACGGACAGGCGTTGGTGCGGGGGAAAACGGGCGGCCAGCATCAACGACAACAAGAAAAAAAATATATGTAATGGTGGCAGAAGAAAAACGCTACAAATTCTACGTAATGGAAAGTTTGCCTCCGCGCTCTTCGTTTTGGATCTCATTAGCGTTGCTAGGAGGTATAGTGGACGGGAGGGGGCAACCATCTTTTGAGTCCGGACAGTTTTTTGTTCTTGTGACGTTGCCGCATAAGTAGCAGACCGGGTCCTGCCCAGGTCCATTCGCAGTCCGTGCGCATAAAGAAAATAAGAGCAACGCCCCATTCCAATAGCTCTCTCTCTCTCTCTCTCTGTCTCTCTATGGTCTTGGTCCATCTGGAAAAGCATAAAATTAAAAGCTGACAAGCGAAATAAAAAGATTTTGCGTATTTGCGCACACTTTGTTACCGTTTCCAGCATCCTAAAGCAATTCAATACAAAATGTTTTGCTATCACAAGGAAGGAAGCGAGGGATGTGGGGCGAGATAGTCAAACATGAAAGCTGATGAGGGTCAGCTAATGGGAATAAACACAGGAAAGACAGTGATGCTCTTGGTATAAATAAATGATTAGCAAAGCGTTGGACAAATGGAAAAAAAATAATTTGAAAACAAAAACTGAAAACGTAAAATTCAAATGAATAATTTAAGTTTCTTACTTCATTTGCGAAGAGGTATTTAATAAAGTCAACAAGGGATTAAAAGCTTAAGAACTCACGACTTAAGAAATCAATTTTCGAAACCAATCGAACTTTGAATTTATATTTATCAAAAATCTTGCTCAGTCCAAAAAAATGTACAGTTGTGCTCATTAGTATGCATTCGGATTAGTCATTACTTGAGTGTATTTGGCCTACACACAGGGCACAAAATAAAAGCAGCAACAAATCAAAAATCAATACAAGCAACGCCATTTTGTATTGCTGACGGTGATGCTGATGGCGAGAATGCAAAAAAGAAGCGTCAAATGAAACCAATACAAAACCATAACTAAATCTCTCTCTTTGTGTGTGTGTGTGTGTGTATGTACACACAACAACTCTGAGCTCTGACAAGAAATGTTTTAGAAAGAAGCAGCAGCAGCAAAGCAAAAGCAAAAGCAGGCATATAAAAATTCAACAACGCCCGCAACGGGGGAACATTTTTGCCATGCCGGAAAGGAGGAGTCAAGCCAGTCGAGCATGGGCAAGAAAAAATAAATGAAAAGCAAAAAAGAAAACAGAAAACAGAAAAATAAAAATAAATTCAAAGCAAACGAGACTAAAATTATAAAAATTGCCCTCCTGGTGGTGCTGTTGCCGAGAGTGCACGACCAGGACGATGGACGAGAACGCTGGATGGAGGACGAACAAGGCGAGACGAACGCGATTCCAATACGGGACATCAACGTCAACGAGGGTGGCAAACAGCCCAAGCGGCTGGGTGGGTGACGCTGATGTTGATGGACTGGCCGGGACGGGATGCTGGTGGTGCTGGTGGTGGTGTTGATGGTATATAATGTGGCCCGTGCACTGCCGTTGGCCTGAACGGCGCATTAAGCACAGCAAACTCTTCAATAGAGAGAACGGGAAAGAAGAGAGTAGGAATAGAGGGGTTGGTGTACATGGCCGAAGTATCTATGTATATGTATATGTATATTCAGCAGTGTACATAGAGAGCATGGCCCGCAGCGTCAATGGACCAAAATAATAACGACTAACGGCCTGTTAAGGGAAAATGCAACGAGAAAAGAGGAATGAGTGAAAATGGGGCATGGAGAATGGTAATGGGAGAGTTGGGAGTGGGTGAGTGGGTGAGTGTGGGTGCCTCAAGGTTTTTTAAGTGGTTGCGCGTGACGTGCACGAAGAGGGCGCAGTGGTGGTACAAATGCCATTGGAGCTGCTGACGTGGTATTTGCTTGCTCTCATTGACGCCAACATGGACATGGACATGGAACAGGAACAGCGAACGTTGATGCCGATCGTTATGGCACTGGCACTGGCAATTTTTTTCCACTTATTTGTACACAAAACTCTTGTTACTAGCTGCCATTATGATTTTGAAAAGCCATTGCTGTTTTTTATTTCTTGTTTTCCTCTCGTTTTTCTTGCGCTTTGCTTTTTGGATGCTTTTTGCCGCTCATTGAAAAACTGTGAAATTTTATAATAAGCAGTTTTTTTTTTTCTCGTTGCTGCCGGATTATTGTCGATGATTGTGATTGCGTTTTATGTTGTTTCTTTTATTACCAGCTGGGGTGTGGCAAAATAGGGAGATTGCTACTGAAATCTCTCCTTCCCTCTCTTTCGTTCTCTTTAAACTGGACGCCACTGTGTTGGCCATTACAGATTTTGTGTGAGATTTTATTTTTTTTTGTGTTTGTTATTGGTACTGTGATATTCCTTTTGAAAAATTGTTTTTGTTCGTGTGCTTTTTATTTGTGTTGTTTTTTTTTTTCTCTCTACATTATTCGTTTGTGCTCGTTCAGGCGCTATTGGTTTCAGTTTAAGCTTATTAATTTTAAATGCGATTTTTAATTAAATATTATCAAAGTGTGTCGTGGACATCATTAGGTTTGTAGCGACCAAGGGAAATTTAAGCGAGTAAGGCAAAAGCAGGAGTCTTCAAGCTTGCTTTATTATGTCAACTTACTTTCTGTAGTAAGTAGTTTTGAGCAGTGCAAAAAACTGATATGACATGCTGATAACCTGCAAATAATAGTAGTAATAATACCAGTAATAGTATATTGAATAAAGATACTTACCTTCATATAGGTAACCAGTGAGATGGGTGGAAAGGTTGGTGGTCTTATCATAGCTGGCTTCTGGCTGCGCAAAATAATCATTTTAATCATAATATTATAAGCTTTGCTGCACTGAAACCAGTTCTGGTTGTAGGCCGCATCACCAACACGCAAACTCTGCAAGTTGTTTGAAATTAAGAAATACATAGATTTACTTATTATAATCCTAACATACCGCTGCTATCAAAGCGTCGCCGTAGTAACAAACTAAAAATACTTGCACCATTGAAGTCATTAGAAAAATGCAGTAGATTAGAATAACTTCAATTGTGGACTCGGTCACTTGAAAGGCAATGAAACATATTTGCATGGATGCCATCAAAAAGTTAAGTAACAAGGAAAAACTGTACATATCATTGACATGTTCGCAGAGCCTATGATAGATTAAAAATTAATGTAACTTTCTAAAGCTAAACTCATTTAACTTCACTCACGTCAAGCACTTGTCATGATATTTAATTAATGTGGCCAAAAAGCGTATGTTTTCGTCATTGTGAGCCGGATTACAGGGATATGTTTCAAGGCGTGTTGATATATACTCAAAGTGCATGCAAAGTTGAGTTATTACCACAACTAGAAGGAGATCCGCGCAGAGAAATGCAATGCCAGCCAAGTAAGCGCCATGTGCAATATCCCAGTAGGTAATCCAATAGACCCAATTCTTGGTGGTCGCATCAAATGGAAACCAAATGAGAAAACCAAAGTTGCGATCAAAAGTTTCGTACCCCAGAATGTTATACTTGACCGTCGCCTTAACAGCCGGATAGAGAGTAAAGGTTGTGGTATAAGCCAAACATAGGAAGGTAAAGATGCTAATCACACGTTTCATGGTTCGCTCAAAGTCAGCCATTTTGTAAACGGTCTGTGCAGCAAGTGTCTTTGGATGCATCTCCTCCAGGTCATCGAGCAGCTGTATCATCGTTTTCTTATGCAATGCCATGGTTAACTGCTTGCAATCCGCAACCAGGGAGAAACCAATGCAAGGAGCTACCGCAATGGCCAGACGCACTGTCTCAAAGTCCTGAATCGACTTGTAGAAGTAAACCAACTCACCACAAACCAACAAATTGAAGTTAATGAAACCAGCATACAGATATATTTTTAGGAGAAGCGAAACCGTCGAATTTGTAGAACGATGAGAGTAAATATCTTTTCCGATTGTCTTGTAGAAACGCACTGGAATCCGCATCATATCGCCAAAAGTGCTAGCTGTCCTCACCACAGAGCTGCTCATGATTTCTAAATATCTATTTCGATGTCTCAGGTCCACTTTCTATAACTGTGCCGGATGTGGCCAGAACTTGACTTTTATATAGTCTGATTAGCTGCAGTAAACTGGAGGCGTAGCTGTTAACTTTTTATGCCTCATCACGACGCCTTGGCCAAGTGTTGATAATTGTGCGTAAAGTTTTTAACTTGACGAACTGTCAATTTAATTAGCCGTTAGAGCCTTAAAGTTTTCCAGCTGTAAGGTTCTCATAGATTTGGTAAGGGTAACTAATTGGGCCAAGACTTGGCGACCTTCGCTGGCCGTTAATCAGTGCTAGCCAAGATTTTGCAAGCTCAAAATGACAAAAGAAAAATAGCAAAAAAAAAATGTATATAAAACCTTTCTAGCAACGAAGTTTATATACGCTTTCGATAGAAGTTGGGTAAAATAATTATTTTCAAAGTAAAAGATTTATCTGATAAACTCATATTCTTATTCTACAAATATTAACATACTTTTACAAAGTGTTCAATATTTTAATGCATAAATTACCTAACAGAGCTAAAGAGCCTTAACTCATATTTGAAAACCAGGTCTAGTACGTGCTCAGACTGCAAGGCCGAAGCTCAATTGTGAATAGCCAGTTTTGAGCCCCAAATTGGAACTGGCTTGCTCGAGTGCCAATGAATGGATTTACTTACTGCCTGCATAAAACTAGCTAACGATTGGATTTTTTTCTCTATTATTTGCTACTTCCATTGTGTGCGAAATGTGTTCAAGTTGAATGAAATGAAAATAATTTTTCTTGTTATCCTGCCTCACCCAGAGCACAAATTGAGCAGAAAATAACTAATAAAGTCGAACGTTGACGTCGCACGACATGAATAAAATGCAAAAAGCCCGGCATTATGGATGGCTTGGAGCTGGCAGTCGAGGCAAACCAGGAACTGCCACGGACCATTAGCAAAACACAGCAGAGAGGAGAAGGGCAGGGAAGAGTAAAGAGCAAAGCAGAGCATCGAGTATAAGGCTAAGGCACGTGCAAGATGGCAGCTCAAATTGAAATGCTGCTGCCACAATGGGTAATTTTCATTTCAATTCTCACAGTTTTGTGACCAAGCCACCTTATCCCAACGGCCTGGCCCCTCGCC
Organism: Scaptomyza montana; assembly: GCA_018904305.1. NCBI lineage: Eukaryota > Metazoa > Arthropoda > Insecta > Diptera > Drosophilidae > Scaptomyza > Scaptomyza montana. The sequence goes on from JAEIGR010000003.1 coordinate 3,083,794, forward strand.
TAAAGTCCCACCTTCGCAATCCACTTAAAGCATTTTTTGCTCATTTGCAGCATTGAAGAGATTTTTGTTTTTGGAAAAACTTTTGCCTGCAGCTGCGTGTGGCGAAAGGAAAAAACTTTTTACGATGCTTGTAACATATTGAAAAATGGTTCGCATTCTTTGGCCACAGTTTTTGGGGTTTGGGTGTTTTTGTCGAAAGAAACTTTTGCTATATGGTAATTATTTAATTCATCTGTGAAGAGCATGTAACATGACAGGCAAAACTGTTCACAGTTCAACAAAAACGTGAAAAATATAATAAGGTAGAAGATACTCATGTTGATAGTTGAAATTAGCGCAACACTCAACTCAAAAACAAACTCATTCCGTTGCCACTCAGAGGCATTTTAAAATCGCTCATTTGTGTCGCTCTTTCACTCCACATTGCTCCTGCGAGCAGAGCATTGAGTGAAGTGGATGATTTGGAGGGGAAATTGAGTCTGACTGGTCCTGCTTGAGTAAAACTCAACGTTTGGCGATGTTATTATTTCCAGCAGCGACCCCTACAATCGATGTGCTATGTTTTGAGAACAGTTGTTCCGATTGCGATGTTTTCTTTGCCTGCTATGTGCTTGTGGGAACAGTTTGCACAATATGCCAGATGGCGCTAGTGTGTCATAAAAAAAGGATATGCGTAAAAGGGTAACTATGATTTGTTAGCAAGGATGCACAGATTTGTTCGCACTTTAACCCATAGATGGCGTCGGACAGTTTCCTTATCTTTTAGCAGTTGCCTAATCTTACGTATTTCAATTCATTTTTAAGGCGTCGTTTGTTGAAGGCCTATTAAATATTTCATTTTGCATATTTCAGTAGCTTTTTTAACACTTTTGTTTCCAGACCTCGGGCCTTAATGTCTCTTACTCTTTTAATAATTTGCTTTTGCTGAGGACCTGCACTTTAGCGCATATTTTAATTACTTTCCGGCCGACTCGCAACGGCAACGGATGGCGAACAAAGATGCTGCCCAGCACTTGGAAAGGAGAGGCATCCTTTGGCAACATTTGGAGAATGCAGTTATTCAACGCAGTGAGTCCCAGACCCGTCATTTGAATTAGCCGCCCGCTTTTGTCACTAGAAAATGAAGAACGGAGCAGGAGGAGCGCCTCAAGTGCAGTGCATTCATTATATATTCATAGCAGTTGCTGAAAAAAATAAATGTATAAAAAACAAGCACATGTGTGTGTGTGTGTATGAGAGAAGGGGGAGGAGTGTGTTTGAGGTAAAAGCAACCACCCCACTGATAAATGGCAAAAGGAAGAAACAAATGAAAGGCAAAGAAATGCTGGGCAAGTGCACTTAGCAGCTTGTAGCCGCCCCAGTTGACATTGCCAAACACACGCGCACATTTCATACCAGTGTGTGTATGTTTCGTGGCACTTGGGGGTTGTTTTTTCTTGGCCATAAAAATTCGCATATGAGCCAGACAAACATACACACACACACACACACCCATGCACACAATGGCGCACTAAAGGAGGAGCAGGAAAGACATCAGCAGCAGTTGCTGTTGTTGTTGGGCAAAGTGGTTGCTACTGCTTGTCAACCCACCTTACACCCCTTACAGGCAGCTGAAGGGCTGCAATTTTCAAATGGCCTAAACGCTCAAGGCACTAGCAGCTGCCCCTCAAGTTCTGTTTCTGTTACTGTTGCAATTATACAAGCCGACAACAACAAGCCGACAACAAAACAGAACAAGTCTATGTCCTGGGCCGCCTTTTGTGTTACAGCAGCCCCCCCTCTCGACGAGCTGTTGCAGTAATCAGAAACATGTAACAAAAGCCTAAACAGGCTCAAGTTAATGACTTGGCAACATGTTGACTGCAACAGCAACTTGAACGAACATTTGATGCACCTGTGACTGCGTTTTATTGCATCCTGCTACTATTACTCCTTCTGCTGCTGCTGCTTGCCACAAACAATGTGAGGCCTTTGTCTAGGCATGTCTAGGCATGCAGCTGCCAGTTTAAGCTTGTAAACCCCTTCTTATTCATCTTATTCGTGCAGCTGCCACTGCCTTTGGTTTTCGGGGAACAAGGCAAATTTGTCGCAAGTTGCGTATAGCTGACAAAGTGTCAGTCAATGTTGTGCATTTACCATATATCCATATCAGCCAAGCCAACAATGAGTGTCTTCCACATTGCCAATTGGCAAGATCTTCAGACGGCAAACGGCAATCTTGTGTCGGCAATCGGGATGCCACCACATTGGCAAGTCACGCATGCGCCGTTGTCACTTGTCGGCGGCACTGCGACACTTCGCCGCCTGTCGCCAACCATTTTTGGGCAAATAACTTGCTTTAAAAAAATCCCGTTAACCAACCAAGCTGCCGGAGCAGCAGCATCGTCTAAAGAGTTGTCATTCAGTTTGTCTGGGGACATGCGACCACCTCGTTGTTTGTGTTCGACTTTTGGAGTCTGCGGCGTGTTGTCGTCTGCAAATTGTTCGCGTCGCTATTATCCAGGGGCATCAATCTCCAACCAATTGACAGATGCTGCCAACTGCCAACTCCCTCCTCTACCCTTTCCACCTTTTTATATACCGACACTGCCCACCCTCACCGTACTGCAACTTTATATGGCAAAGACGAAATTATTTACTGCTGCTGCTGCTGCTGCTTTTGCTGCTGTCTCAGCGATTGTTGCAATTGTCCACGCGGGAATTGGACAGCGATCAGCGTTTCATGTGCTGGGGATCTGGTTATAAGGCAATTTGATTTGCTGGCTTGCTTTTTTTCTAAATTGCAGGTCGCCTTTTGTCTCTGCTGCTGCTGCTGCAGCTGCTGCAGCTGCTACTGCCTAATTTAATTTGTGCATTTTTGTCGTTTTTGGGCTCTTTGGCGCATTTTATTTATGGCTAGTTGACAGTTTTCCTGATTGGCCGCCAAATAGTTGGCCGTCTTTTTGGTTTTTTTTGGAGTGAGAGTTGCGGGAGGTTTGTTAAGTTGCATTATGCTAGCAAATCTCTGGGTAATGCATTAAGTTTTTTACTAGTTGTCGGTTTGAAATGATTGTTCAAATTACTAAAGGATCATAAAATAATATTTTTGCCATTGTATACATGATATATGTTCTCGCAGCATACGCATTTTAATCAACTTTCTGTTAAAGCTTTCAACATTCAGTCAGCTTTAAGTTGCGGTTTGGCCCATTCCATGGCCAAATGACAACAATCCACCGCAACTTTTGCCATATCAATGCCATGCACAAAACACAAGTAAAAAAACCAACAACCAAGGCCTCCTCCCAGTCAAGGAGAAAAGGATAAAATGGCTGTCCAATGCATTTCTGTTGCTTTTGACGCGGTTTTCCCACACAGCTTTTCACCATTTGTTCTCCAGCAGCAACAGCAAAACAAAAAACAAAAAAAAAGTATATGGAAAAAAAAACATCAAGAAAATACTTTTGCAATTTTTAATTACAGCGCTGAAAAGCGCCGAAAAAAAAACACAACACACAAAATTTTGCAGTTCGCTTTAATTACCGCGGGCTTGACTGACTAACAGAGAAGGAGAACGATATAGAGAGAGAGTAAGAGAGAAAGATGCAATGACCGCGTAGGGAGAAAACAAAGAGAGATGGGGCATATTCTGAAATGTTGAGCTGGTCGACGCTGATGAGGCGCACTTGGATAAAAGAATTGCAACCGACGCCGACAACGACGACGACGGCGACGGCGACGACGCAATTATGGCAACATGAAAATAAAGAAATGTGGAAAAATATATATACATAATACTTGAAGGTACTGTGTATATACTACCTGGCAACAGAAAGAACTCTATTTTGCCAGTGGCTGTTGGTTGGTTCAGTGTGGTTGGGTTGTGCTGTGCAATGCTGTGGTGTGGTGTGTTGTGGTGCTACCTCTAGCATGGCAAGTGGATATGCGTTCAAGCGTACAACCACAAAAACAACTGGCAGCATTGCCTGCAGTTTTTATTTTTTATACGAAAACAACACTTCAACAAACTGCCACGCCCCCTCAAGTTTCATGTCTATCCGAATTTCCATGCATATGGAATAAAAAAAAGAAAAAATATATGAGTATTCATACAACAAAAAAACAAAGTCAAAAATCAACCCACAGAGAGATGGATAGGGACAGATAGATGCTGTCTACTGGGCTTGCAACTCATAATTATGCTGACAAGATACAAACATACAATGTACAAGATAAAGATACTTATGTCTTTCTTTTTTATTAATTTTTTTTTGCCATCGCCAATGCAATGGAAATATAAATGTCATTAATATAGCGCGCCCATTAAAATTGACGCCAAGCGGAAAGCATCTGCTAGCGCCTGGGGAATTGGAGCTTTTGCGCTTTGAAATGTGGTTGCAAGAGAGGGGGGGAGGGGCAATGGAGGGGGGCTCTTCAATCGGAAGCTGCTGCTTAGGCATTGCAATTCAATGGGCTTCATTAGTGCGGTTTTGATTGAAATGCTCTCCAGCGTCGTCAGGCTGGAGATGCAATTCACAGATACAGATACAGTTACAAGTAGCCATAAATAGATAGATGGATATCATAGATATCGCATTCAAAGCAAAAGATACAAATGCGAAAAAGAATTAGTAAGCACATTGCAATGGGAACTTCGATGGCTTAGCTGAAGTTGGTTTGCCTCAATAAGCAATAAAGCTGTCTCTAATTATAAGGTATAAAGTATTAACAACCAGCTATAACAAAAGCAATAATAAAGTTCATATTAATCTTTAAAGCAGCAACTACCTTTTGGCTTCTTTTATTCGAACTTAGCTTGAAGTATTTTCTGTTTTTTAACTTCAAAAAAACTTCCTTGCATCAATTTTAATTACCGTAAGACCACGCCCACCAACTAAGACTTCTTGCCCATTTTGGTGGCAAATTGACTTGGCTATCGTTTGCAGCATAAACTGTAATAATTTGCGTCAATTTTTTATAAGCAAGCGAAGCTTTTTTGGACCTCATCATTGTTCAGTGTGTGTGTGTGTGTGTGTGTGTTCAGTTTGGGGTCAGTTTCCTTTGCTTGAGGCCAAATTGTACCGGCGCCTGCGAGGGGCAATTAATCATACGCCCTAATAAACTTGCTACCAGAAGCACACAACTTGCCCGGTTTTTTTTTTTTGGCAAATGGCAAATGTAAACAAAATGCACGCCCCGACGTCTGCTGCAGACAAATGTCTGGCCAAATGGCCAATGGGCCGGCTCAAATGTCGAAGCCACTGAGCTGAGCAGAGCCAACTGCATGTTGTAGCTTAGATGCATACCACATACGTACTTTACTTATATAGAGTATAGGCTGAATGACACAATTTTTTTGTTGTGTTTTTGGCAACAAATACGAAATTAAGTTTGTGGCCAGTTCGCCATTTGTTTGGACGTGGCCGACTGCCCAAAATTTATGGTACTATAACTACCATAGTACAAATGAAAGAAGGAGAGATGAGAGAAAAAACTTGTAAAATTGCTTACCCAGTAGTCACTGCAGTGGCTGCATATAAATTGAACTTACTGGCATGGTCTGCAATCCAACCTCAATTGCGCACCACTCACATGAGACACAAACACAAGATGGCAAATGGATGGATTCAGTTCCCATCGTTGCCCTTTATTTTTTACCCGGCTCTAAACATTTGTTTATATGTGTTTATGTTATTGTCTGTTCGGTTGGCCGCACCTTTAAGAGCTAGTTAAACACGGTTAATTTGCTTTTTATTATGCAAATTCGCTCATTATGCGCCCGTACGCTTTTAAGGCACTGTTTATGTCCGAGACTTAATTAAGTTGGCTAATTGCAATGCGCTACCGTTTGGCAGTTGCCGTTTCGTTTGTTCGTTTCGTGCACTTTATGGCGTGCTAATTGGCCCCTCTCGATGGGCTTTAGGCCCAGTCATTTCTTTTGCTGGAATTTTGTAACATTGCTACACTTCTTTTTCTATCTTCTGGTGAATGGGATTTCATGAGACTTGAAATGGACTTGAATAAACAATCACAGATTTAAATAAACAGGAATTTTAGTAAAGATCGTTTTTAACTTATGAAAGTGGAATAAAACTTACATTAGCTATAAATAAAGCTAAATTTAAAAAAGATTAAGTTGACTTTCATTAAAGTCTTGTTAAATATTAGTCTGAAAAACTAGATTTGAAGTGATTTAATAAAAAAAGATTCAGTGTCATCGTCTTAAATCTACTATACCTATGTCCCACGCAATTTTATTATTAACTAACCTTTTGAAAAACAATCATAGCTTTGAACTTTCACAGCGTTTAACTTAATTTTAACACCTTTTTAAGACTGTTGCTCTCATTTCGTAGGTGGAGAAGACTTTAATGCATTTAAGAAAAAATTGACTACAGTTTCACCTTAAGCGGAACCTCAGATCAACCTTAGAAAATCAGCGTTACAAAATGCCAAACGGACTTCAAAACTTTGTTTTCGGTTGATATGTATATATACAGTTTATTACTGTCCAATGCCGATTGACCAAAGCTGGCGCATAGTTTTTTATTGTTTTACGCTGTCGACGAACTAAAACTTGGCGGCAAAACTTTTGCCAGAGCTGTCAATGCAACGCTTGAATATTTATAGACTGCAGACGCGAAAGTCTCTGCAGAGGTTGATATTTTTTTTATTTTTTGTAATTTCTGCTGGTTGTTCTCTCTATCAAAGCCAGTAGCAGCTGTCTTGACTTGACAGTCGTATGAAATTTTCACACGCCGACCGAAATTTGCATAGAGTTATTGAAAAACATGAGCAGCGGTTTGTATACATTTTCGGTGTTGTTTTGTATCTCTAACTGTTTGACAGAGAATTATATGCAAATTATGCAAATGCACGCAGCAAAAAGGGATAAGGCTGCGAGGCTGCAAGGATGCACGGATATAAACGGGGTATGTTGGTTGGGATATCGATATAGGTTCAATAGGGGTTCACATTGCTGAGTCGTGATGTCGTTTTGCAAGATATCTGCTGCGCTTAATTGCAACATTCAGAGTCCGTTGCATGCTGTATGGCTTTATATCCTTTATGTCCTTTGTTCAGTACAGGCAAGTCAAGTGCAGAGAGAGTCACAGAACGCAGAGCACACAATAAGCAGTAGTCAGCAGGCTGGCTTGATGGCTGGCTCTGTTTGTTTTTCTGTATTGAGTGCCTTTTGTGTGCCTGCCAGCAACAAAAGATTGCATTCAGTGTCGCCCCTTTGACGTGACGTTGTGGCATTTGGCAATTGATATTTTTGCCGACGCCCTCCAAAATTGATTGGCAATTGACAATAATCAATGGCATAAGTGATAATTTGCATTGTAAGTTTGCTAAGTTTGACAGTTGTTGTTTCGGTTGGATTGTCGATAATTGTGGGTTATCCTTTAACACTGTAATTTGATATTGATGGCTGGTAATTATGCATTTAATAAAACTTTTCAATCGTTTAACTTTTAATGTGTGTTTTTGACAGGTGCTGTTATTAAATACAAGTTATTAAGGGCAAAAAAGCAATGAACTCTGAGTTCAAGCATCACAATTATTCAAAAGCTGTCAACTTCAGCTGCAGTTCCAGTTAATTCCAAGACTATTTTTACAATTTCTCTTATTTAACTGTTAACTTACTCTCTCTACAAATTTCCTTATCTCTCTTTAACGAATTTCATTCACAGTTTGCTGCTCGCCTAGTTACTTTTTGGCTCCAGCACAAGCTCAATTCACACCTACAACTTCTGGCATACTGGGGCAAGGACATCAGTTACACACACACACACACAAATATACAGAAAGAGGGAAAAGCATGCGACAAAAACATTTGTGCCACGCGCAGCAGCAGCAGCAACAACAAGAGCAGCCAAAGCCACAATTATGAACAGCAACAGCAAAAGCCGGTCGCTTTCCTGTGGGGTGTCAAATTGGGTGGCTGGCAAACTGCAAAGGCGCCAAAAGTTAATTAAAAACTTTTGCATCTCTCTTGAAATGCTGTGCGCCTGTTCCAAGTGACAGTCAATTGTGCTGCTTTCCGGCAAGAGAGACAGAGAGCAATAGATTAAAAGCAAGAGCGAGACCGGTATAGATAAGATGAATGTGCTGGAAAAAGAGAGAGACCAAGAGAGTAAAAGAGCGAGTGTTAGTGTTAATTACATAAGCGCCAGCTGCTGTCAACTTTTGACCCAAATGGCGGACACAAATTCCTCGCAGCAGGTTTTGCGGTCAACACTTTTGCAAATAAGGTCAGGCCGGCATCTCAACAAAAGCGGCATGCCCCCCTTCTGCTCAACCCCAACTTGCTGTTGTTGTTGCCTAGCAGAATAAATATCTTTACCAAGTTTTCTTTCCTATTTTTTTTTATTTATTTTTTTTTATTGTGCCGCGTTAATAACTTTTTTTTGGGCTTGCTTCTTTCTAAATGCCACCCAGGACGCGTCCGCGTAATTTTATGTGGCCCACTTGAGGTCTGGGGTCATCTTTGGGGCTAAAAAGCGATGCTTTGGGTCACCGGCCCTGACATTGAAAATGATGCGGCACTGGAGACGCTTTAGATGCTGGCAACGTTGGCGTTGCGGTCGTTGGCTAATTAGGTTTTAGCTGCTTGCAAGCTTTGTGTCTGCCCTTCGGTGACGTCATCAATGTGGGTCGCTTTTTTGTTGTTGCTGCTGTAGCTTGTGTAATTTGGTATGAAATTAAATAAGGTCGCGCCGGAGAGTGTCGCGTTAAACAGGAAAATAAAGAAAAAATTGTAATGAGTTTTGTTTTTATTTTTGAAACTTGGGCCTTTTGTGCGTTGAACTAATTTGCATTTTGAAGCACTTCGGTCAAGGCTAAAGTTAACATAAATTTAGGTTCATGGTCAGTGCCAAGGTCAGATTAGGTATCGGAGTAATGTGATTATAAATTTAAGCAAACATTTTAATAACTTTAAGAGTAGAGAATTTGCTTTATTAAAGTTGAACGAGAGTTCATGTGCTTATCCCAAACATCATTTTGATTATATTTCTAGACACATTTCCACTCAACCCATAGGCACATTTTCTTTTCGAAACTTTGGCAAAACTGTACTTACATTTACTACCTTGCAACATCTACAGTTTTTCACCCACTCTATCCGTTCACTAACCTAAGTATGTATGTAATCCCAGCCAACCCCAAAAGCGGAGCTCAGTTGCCGCCCATCATTTTCTTATTTTCAATTTGTTGTTGTTCACATTGTTGTTGGACTTTTCGCAAATCAACGACAGACAAAAATCTTTTATTCAAATTTTATTTGATTGCTTTGCGATTTTCGCTGTTGTTGCGCAAACAGCAGGGACAGAATGCGAGAGATGACATAGAGAAAGATAGAAGACCGACATAAACAGAGCGAAAGAGTGAGTGAGGGAGAAAGACAACGACGCACATTTTTATTTGTATGAGAAATCAGCATTGGAGGGCACAGAAAATATTATTTCGACGACAACAACTTAGGGTTATTGTTCAATTTAAACACGCAGACATTTGGAAAAGTGGAAAAGAAAAAAAAAACTAGACAAAAAAAACGCTGTATGAAAAGTACGTTGAGTATTCAGCAAGAGAAGGACAACAGCGAGACAACGACGATGTCACTTGCAGTAAAGTTGTGAACCAAATTTGGCGAGTAAATAGTTTGGAGCATACTTTAAGGCGAACGGCAGCTACAGATGCTGCTGCAACTGCAAATTGCATGAAATTGCATTTACCGCCTCAACAGCAACAAAAACAACAACAAAACCAACACCCAGTACAAGTTAAACAACATTAAACTCTTTAACCGCCGTTGGGTCGTAATAGTTTATTATTAAATTTTGCACATTAACGGGCAATGTCGGTAGCCGGGCAAAACAAAATCTAGATAAATATGGCATGCAGATATTGCTGTCAGGACAGGCAGAGGAATATAGAGGGAGGCGTTCAGGCATGAGGATGGGGCAAGCAGTCAAGCGCATGGTTCAATTTGGAGGCAACAAACATTGTGCCTCGCTCTTGGACTTGGATGTGTATGCATGTAGATGTGAACGTTGTTGGACTTGGACACATAAGCAAGAGCGCCAGTCAGTCGTCTATAAATTATATCCGTTCCAAATTGAAATGCGCGTTAAAATGCAGTTAACTTGGCTCGATGGCTCGGTTGGTTCCTGGCCATGTTGTTATGGGCACCGTTGTGAAACTGCCTTTTTATAACGTCTACTCAGCTGCTCTCACATTTTATTCTGTTTTTATTTTTTACAGTTTGTGCGCACATAAAAATAGAAAATGGCTCTGAACGCTTTTGCCAAGCGACACGAGCACATTAGACAAGGAGAAAAGGAGCAAAGGGGCAAAGGACCAACCAAGGGGACCCGTAACCAGTGACCATGTCGATGACTGGCTGGCTGTTGGCCCAAATGCTGATGGCCCTTTTTGCACACGCAGCTGATAAAATAGCATTGGACACAGGTGAACTCATGCACAAGCTAAACTTAAAGTACTCGTCATCTAATTTGAAATTCAACCGCAATTTCAATAAAATTTTAAGACCAAATTTTATAATCATAACTTTAATCTCAAACGAAAAATGGAATATAGTTGCAGAGTATTCGGTTAGCTATCAACCTTTGAAGTTCTATAGATAACCTTTAAAGCTAACCAACTGTTGGTCAATACACACAAACATACATATATTCGCAACCCTTTGTTTGTGTGGTGCGTGTGGCGCTCAAGTGTTAACAAATTTCATCATTGAGGCATGATTGAGTTTTAGGCACACTGCCTGATTAGACACAGGCCAATAGCTTGATGTATTTACTTTAAGGATTTAATAACACTATTTATTGGACAGCAGTGTGCTGCAAATTTGGCTAAAAGCAAAAGCCACACAAAACACCAAGAACTATGCAACGCTTCAGTGGCAAAAGTCAAAGGCAAAAAGTTGCTCAGCTTGGTTTAATGGTAGCGGTGATGGAGTGTGGTGCAGTGTTTTAGTTGAAAAAGAAGAAGGCTCACGCAATTTGGTAAAATGCGTATAAAGTTTTGAGGTTATGTGCGAACAAACATGGCGGTGCTGCTTGTAAATACATTTGCTGAATAACTGTTGAATTAGCAAAAAGAGAAATATACAGAAACAGAGTGAGAGGGAGAATTGGAAATGGCATTTCACTTGGCCAACGCACGGGCCAAAAAACTAACAAAAGCCATGCGCCAACACATAAAGAAAATTTCCCATTTTATATGGGAAAACAAACATACACACACTTATGTACATTCACACACAAATGGCAATACAACCACCAGCTCCACCACCTCAACTGACTTTAGCATGTGTGCATGTGTATTGCTTTAATAGAAAATTGCAAAAGTTTTGCAAAAGAAAATGCCTCAGCCAGTCAGCCAACCCAAACGAGTCAGCGCCACCGCCGCCGCCGTCGTCGAAATTGAAAAGAATGTGCAAAAGTAGCAAGCAAGCTAGAGAGAAAATTTAGTGGTGACTGACTGGGTGGCAAGGTGGTTGTGTTGGTGGGTGGCCAAGAGATGGTGGTAGATCTACTGTGCGCTAAGGATTTGTTAAAGGTGGGGGAACGCTGCTTACGGTGCTGGCAAGACAGCCAAAGTAAGCAAGAAATAAACCCTCATCGTCAACGGCTACAGCTACGTTGTCTGCAGTGCAAGCAAAAAACCTGAAACACGACTATTAAATGGCCTTAAAAAAGCATAAGCTTGTTTGGAATTACTATTGTCATAAGGTTGTTCTATACAGTAAACTCGATTGAGGCGGAAACAATATTAAATATAATAAACAATATGATTAAATTGTTAAGAAGCAACAACAACGAAAGTTTGTCTTAAGCAATGTTGATAAAAAGTTTAAACTTTTACAAATCATTTTCAAAGAGTATGTCTTGATTTATGTTAAGGCTTAATATATAAACCGTAAAAAATTTGTATAACAATTTAATATTGATCTGTTGCTGTATGGACTCTTTTAGGGCATTTCTACCTTACAGAGCAATGTACGCAGCACAAACTCTATAAAGATTTACCGGTTTTAACGTTGCCAGTCAGCAGTTCGTTTCAGCAGTTACCCCCAGTCTCTCTATATGTATATTTATGTATATGCATGTGAGGATGTTTGTAAGTGTGGGGTCGGTCTGTGTCGCGTCTGGCATTATAATGCCGGGCGCATGTTGCCCTACGTTTGTCGCTGCTTGGCCCCAGCATCAGTTTTAGATTCAGAGTTTTGAGCTTTAGCTTCATCTTCCTGTGCGCCCTGCCATGTTGTCATGCTATCGGAGACCGTGGCCAAGAGCAGCTCGGTCCTGAGTCTCTCAATCTCAGCTGCCTCACAACGCATGCAACGCATATCGATTTTTGTTGTTGCATTGCAGAGAGAGAGAGAGAGAGAGAGAGCGAAAAACTGCGACAGGTGAGAGGACACATTGCTGTATTCACCACATGTTGAGTTTTTTTTTAGCCAATGTCACATACAAAATTCAATTTATTGGGACGCAAAATGTGTTAATTGCTGGCAAGGGATTATTATGTGAAAAGAGAATTCAATTCATTGAATTTTCATGATTGTGGCTCATATATCTTTTACGAATTTATGTAAGTTCGTTCAGTTTTATCTATGCACGCGTTGTGGTGCATATTTGATGGCCGATTTGCCAGCGATAATGCCCGCCCCACAGTTATGCACTGTACCCAGCTAAACTTGGCTTAACTCAGTTCAGCTCAGAACTCAAAGCTTGCATGCATGAAACTTTGTTGTGGCTCTCTGCCCCGTGCAACGACCATTTAAATACTGTGTATGCAACTAGACACAAGCTAAAACTAACTATGGCAGTTATCAGCGTTGACTATCTAGGGTAGCGGTTGGGGCAAAGGTAGAGCGAGGCGAGTAGGTATAATACCTGTTCGTAGTTGCTAAAGTAGTGCGTGTGGCAGGGCCATAAACAATGCCAACTGGGCTTAGTAAAGTTGGGCCAATTGCTTTTGCATTCTCATGGTGCTGCTGGCATGTTTTTGTGTTTTTCTGTTTTTTCGATGAAAAATAATTAAGTTAATGTAAAATGCATTTTCAAATTGTATGCCAAAAGCCTAATTATCATAGCGAGCCATGCTTAGAATTAAAATGCAGAAAATACATTTTTAAGTACATATTAATAAACATATGAGTACAATTTATAGTGAAAGCCGCGCTAATGATAAGCACACCTTAAGGCGTTTCTGTTGTACGCGTTTCAAACTAAAAAGTGTTAAGAGTCAAAGGGTGGAACATAAAAAAACAATTTTAGGGTCTTTCGCTCCCTTCAGAAAACATATCAAAATTTCGACTTGTGTACTTTCATCACCTTTCGCGGGTAACAACAAGAAATGTTTTGCGCTTTCATCGAATTTGTTTGGGAAATATCTTTTCAATAATCTTAAACTGGTTCGAGCACTTTTAAGTCTTCACATTGTTGGCAGTAGTATGTCAGGTCATTAAATTCATTAAAATTGCATCAAAATTTATGTGTAGAGTAGTAGTTGCTGGGCCAATTTGTTGCTTGTAATCCATCAGCGCGTCGCATCATGTTGCCAACCCTTTAGGCAGGTTTATGTACTTTTGCCGAAACTTGCTTTTACTTTATATAAATTACAACGTGCCCCTTAACATGTTAATAAAATGAAATGGCACATGCAAAATAATGAGCAACGTACGCATATATTCGGCACAAATTCAATTAAAGCCAGCTTATGCGATAAGTGGCCACAAGCTCTAGATAAGCTGTGGAGCAGCCTTATCAATAAGGTCGGATCAACTGCGGCAGCTGCAACTGCAACTGCGACTAGCCAGTCTACACTGGGAAGATTTTAATATGCATGCACGTGTGAGAAACGAGCTGAATGCGTAATTTAATAAGTATGCTAGGAGCACTAGGAGGAGCCATTAAGCGTTACACAGCGGGATTAAAAGGCGACTTTGTACTGCTCATAAAATTGCGACTTAATTGTTAATTGTTGCTACTATGTCCTGTGGTCTCTTTTGTCCTGTTGCAACTTTTGCTCTTGTCGGCCTGCGGCATGTCACGTTGCTGCAGCGGCGTTGGCAGCTGCCTCTTGTGCAACAACGTCTATCAAAGTAATGACACTGAGTTACATGCGATATAGCAACACAAATGATCAGCATTTTGAAGAGCTTGCAACTTGAAAGTCGTTGCTGTCTCACTCGAAGTGTGGAAATTATAATAAATTTCAACTTTCGGTCACTGCAATTATGCAGACACCTTGCACTGGCCATATATTGACATATTGACAGCATGATTGATGTCTGGCCCGCCCGAAACCGACGTCTGCTTAGCATTTTTCTTTAGCTAGCTCTAATCGCAAAATCGATCAAAACCCATTTTGCATAAATTCAGCGATCGCAAATGGCACAAAACGAGCCAACGGGTGGTCCACTAGCTTCAGTTGTTTAGGTCACCAACTGCCGTTGTTCATTGAATGCCATCGAAGACAATAAATTTCATAAATAGCTTATGCATAAAATACTATGTTTCGCCCCTTTCCACTCTCCACATTCCCCACACACCTTCATCAGCCGCCGCCCGCTGTGTTGATATTAATTGGACGACATAATTGCAGCGCACCGCTGCCCATAATAATCGACCCAGCTAAAAAAGAAGACGAGAAGGAACTGTGTAAGTTTTGCCCACAACCACGCGTTATTGGCCAGTCCAAAACAAAACACGTTTTCGAGCCAATTTTCATAAAGCAGACAGCCAGTGCCCAAACTTAAGTCCGGTAGTCGGCAGCAGTCCAGCGGGCCCAGGCAATTGGAATTTGTGTAAATTTGGCAAACGTTGCATTCAACGACACCGAGCTGGGCAGCCAACTGGATAGCTAACTGGGAGCCCCGACTTCATGTTGTCCACTTCCATAAATAATTACGGGCTGCAATTTCTACACTGCAAACGAAGGGTACCAATGCTTTGTAAAACTTAAAAATACATACCCTAGGTTTGAAAACCTACAACGCAAAAAGCGATAAATATTTATTATAACAGTGTTTTATTGGTACACATATTTGTGTTAAGCAGCTATAGATAAAATAATATTTACAATCTGCTTTAAAGAGTATTTAATTTTCGATGGTTGAAACTTAGTTTCTTTGGTTATTTCCAACTACTTTTTGGGAAGCAGTACATTGGATAAGCGCAGTCGCAGCATGTGTGCAATTATCGGTGTGTGTCCCGGCTAATTTATTATCTTTGGCACTGCCCTAAATCCAAATGTAATACAATACGCGCATTTATCATATTTAAGTACCGAGTCTAAAAACACATCCTGCATTTATGGCCTGCTAATATGCGGTTTAAGTTTAATGCGTTGCCAAGTTCGGGGTGCATTTGCAGCCCAAATATACGCTACTGAAAGAGAAAACTTGAGAAAGGTCTTCCTTGGGGTGCCCATGAAATGAAACTGAGGACTGAGGACTGGTTAGTGGCTGTCAAGTGCAGGTTGGTGCGCCACAGGAGTTCTTTTTTTGTAGGATGGTTGTGTGTTTAAGGACAAGTACAAGTAGAAGTACAAAAGTACAGCCTGCGACAATTGCAAATTAAAATGCTTGCGCTTCAAGTTGTTTGCTCATCATCAGCAGAACAAAACGCACGCCCCCTAACAGCAGAGAACAAAACATTGTTTTCTTTATAAATATTTATTTTATGCTCTGCTTTTTTTTGCACCCCTTGGAATCGGTTAAATGGACTGTGCTGTTTATTTTGTTTTGCTGCGACAGTTTTTTTACGCGCTGTCCCTTAATAAGCCCAATGAATAATGGCTGAGGCTTAGGGCTGCAAACAACAGTTACTCATGTGGGTGTATTTGAATCACATGCGTGTGTGAACCAAAAATGGCGAATGCAGAATGGCACACACAATTGGCCCACAGGCAGCAGCATCAGAATTGCCAGTCAGCAGCCAAACACAGAAAGAAAATAGCTAAAGAAAACGGAAAGAAAAATGCTGAACAGAAGATGTTTCAACGGAGGGCAAGTGGGCAACACAAAATGCCACAAAAATTGCGCACAATTACGAGGCAAAAGCCCAGGCTACATCCCTCTCCTTAACCCACACTCATTCCCTTGCCCAACGCACCTTATCCGAGCGGAAAAGAATTATTACGTTGAATTTTCTTTCATTTCTTTTACTGGAAAAAAAAGGAAAAGAGATTTCTCTTTTTTTTGATGGCAGTGCGAGGCCAAAAGAAGCCGGAGCATGAGAAAGGAGTCAGGACACGACGATGTCCACGTCTCACGTGCACATGACAGTGGAGTAAACAATTTCATTTCGCGCGGCCAGCTCAGCAGGACCAAAAGATAACTGCTACAAACGAGGCACAAGATGCTGCCTGCAATAACAACAACAAAAACCAGAACAATGACAACAGCAGCAAGGACACCAAGGACAGCACTTGAAGTTCCTTTATTTTTATAAATGTTTTTTGTGTGGATCCAGCAGTAGCAATAACAACAACAAACGACAACCACCACAAAAGCATAAGAAGTTGCGTAAATATATTGTCCTGTCGCTTTTTGTAGTAAGTACGCATGGCGAAGGGTGTGGGGAGGCAGAGGACACTATCCAGGAACAGCCGATGGCACTGCGCTGCTGAACGAGGACGTGGACGCGGACGAAGATGCGACGCAGTTAGTCGAGCTTGCCTGACGGCTTTTAATGCGTGCGTCTATAAATTTTGCACGCCTTTTGTGGCTGAGCGGAATGGTGGGCGGACGCTGGGCTGACGATGGGCGGACGGTAGGCGTTGCACGTGGCCTGGCCAGTTTTTGAAACTGTCAAAATGTTACTGCTGTTATTGCGGCTCCTTTGGGGGTTAGAAGCACAGCGTTATTGCTGTAGGAATTATTTATGTTTTGTTAGGTTTTCTTTTATTTAAACTTGTTTTTATACAAAATCTAGATTGTTACGATCGGTGTTTACAATATGAGTATTATGTCGTTTTTTTTTTAATGCATGTGTTTAAGTTTTGTGTCTATGTGTGTGCTATTTTAAAAGTTTATTTAAATTATGATTGAAGCAACTCAACCAATTTTGAACCCAATTTATTTTCTGTTTTGGGTTCAGTTGCGTTTGAAATGTTGGCTTGATTCTTTTCAATGGTTGCTTGAACATTTTCTTCAGCAGTAAGAAAACCGGAATCATTTACTGAATCATGTTGCATCTTGTCGACGAATTGACTATCTTGGAAGTCTTGAACATCTCTAACCTTATGCTTGTCTTTAACAGCTGGGACATCTTTGGCATCTTGGACGTCCTGAAAATCTTTGACATCTTGAACATCATCGTCATTATCCATATCGTGAATGGCACCATCATCACCATCAGTTTCATCGTCAGAATATGTAGCATCAAACAGATCTGATGAACTCTGGTCATCTCCACTTGATTCATATTCCTCAGATGACTTTTCTAAGTCACTCAAAACACCTTCGTTTTCTGTGGCAGAATTCGCTCTCAGCTTTAGTTTACCCAAATGGCGAAACCACTCTTTGCACTCAACGTCTATATCGGTCTTTGTCGTTTTATCAGCTTCTTCAGGTTTTTTGGCACAAACTCCCAGCAGTAAGTTTCGGCTTGTAATGCGTAGTGTGTAAAATGGAGTTCCACTGCTAAAGTATGACTCTATCAAAAACTTTTCTTCTTTTTGTTTGTCTTCTTCAAGCTGTGCCTTAGTTGGATCTTTTGGTTCCTGGAGAATACCTTCAAAGTCCCAAATGGTCATCTGACAATCCTGGCCTCCCACCATAAAAAGCTTATTGTCCAGCTCGAATTCAATGCAATTAATTGGCCCAGTATGATGCGACAGACAACGAACCATACTTTCTTCAACAGTGTCCCAAACAATCACGTAGCGATCATTGGCTCCGGAAACTAAATAGCGTCCACACATGGAGTAGGCAATAGCATTAATGCAATCTTTGTGGCCAGTAAAAATGCGCACCTGGAAAGCTTTGACGATGTCCCATATGCGAACAGTGCAGTCAGCTGATCCAGTTGCTAGATAATGTCTGTTTGGGTGAAACTGCAAGCAATCAACCTCCGCCAGATGACCGACAAAAACGCATACACATTTCTTGGAGTCCTGCGTCCAAAGGCGTGCCGTCCGATCATCCGAGGCTGTAGCAAAGTAATAGCCCAAGGGAGCGTACATCACACTGTAGACGGGCGCACAGTGTCCCGGATAGATAACTACACAGCTCCAGGAGAGCAGGCACCAACAGCGAACAGTGCAATCCTCAGAACAGCTAAGCAGAAAGCGATCCTGCGCAGAAAAAGAACATCCATACACGGCTCCTCGGTGGCCGTAAAGTGTGCGTCTCGTCTCTTTATTGTTCGGATCTAGCATACTCTCGTCCATTCCTGACATGCTGGTGTCCAATTGCTTGAGAATCGCGGCTGACTTGAGCTGTACCAGCTTGCAGGTTGTCAGCGAGAAGACGTGCACTTCGGAGTTAGCTGTGCCAATGCTTAGCATTGTGTTCTTACTTGAGAAGGCGGCACATGTTACGCTTGCCTCACCCTCAACTGCCGTATAAAGATATTGCGATGGCAGATTATCGCGATCAAGGGTGACACGATAATCGTCTTCCTCCTTGATTCGTTCCATATCCCAACGCTTCGGCATCGGAGTATAAAGTCGACTGGCTGAGGGCAAATTAATATTTTTGACGGGCGAAGACCTGTTTACCTTAGTGCGCTTGCGTTTCACTTTACGTGGGCTGTTCTCGTTATTTTCGTAAAGTGTCTCGGGTACAGCCCAGCAAACTTTTTCTAACACAGAGTAGTTAATGTGATTGCATTGACAAGGTTTATTGCAATGACAACAAAATATTGGCTGAAAATGTTTTGCAAACGTTTTTGTTAGAGAATCACTCCAGGACCCCGCCGCGTGCACTAACCAATCAAACGTTTCTTTGTACATTAACAGTTGAACCTTACATTGGTCGTCAGTAAAGATCTTTCTAGCTTTTTGTGGGACTTCGCGTGGAACTTGCATTCCCAAAAGCTTATCCAAACGCGCAGTGCAGGATTGATCAAAGGAACGACGAAAGCTCTCAACGAAAGTCCTGGCCTTGCGAATCTTACCGCTTAAAATCATTCGAAAGTAAGCAATTGCGAGCGTCGGAAAAAGAAGCCTGTACATATCATATTTGATGCGATTGGGTATTTCATTGACAATCTTTCGAAAAGCATAAAAGAGCTGCTCACATTCGTCAGGTCCATTTGGATCCAATTCAATAGTAGTCTCCATCGATTTATCGTCACCAATATTTAAATCATTTCCGTTTGAGCTGTCGTCCTCGTAGAATTCCTTGGCCTTTTTCATGCCAATATTGGAATCTTTAGCCAAGCCATGACTGCTAACTGAATCATCGCGTTCCAAACTCTTAAGCCATGCCGAAAGAAACTCCAATGATTCAGTATATGTAAATAAATTCAAAATCTCACTTTCAAATTTATGTATAGCGTTGTTAAGCCGAATGACTTGTTGCCTTGTTATAACATTTTTATCGCAATCTTTACTAGCCATTTGACTTTCTTTGGGCTTTGTTGTATTGTGATTTCGTAGTAGTGCAGAATATTTTTGCAACATCGGAAGAATTCTTCTTTTAGCTGAATTAAATTTCTTCATGAAATCGCTAATGTCAGTTTCTCTTGACTTAGAGCTGGACTCCTCTCCATCACCGCTGTCATCACGGGCAACGCTACTATCACCATCGCTCTCATCGCTCTCATCGCTCTCATCGCTATCATCGCTATCATATTCAGACGATAGACTTACTACGGATTCTGGCGTATTATCGGGCTGTCCTAGTAATTTGGGTGATTTGTTTAGCACAAGTGGAGAAATGTTACATGCTGTTGATTCTGTAATATTCTTCGAGTAACTCATTGCAGTTACTTTTGAACTTAAGCTGCTACCATTGTCATAGCTATCACTATCTTCGCTGTTGCATCTGATGTGTTGTCTTTTTATGGATACTGGCGTGTTTTTGAGCTGTCTTAGTAATTTAGGGAGTTCATTTTGCTTGTTTGGAGAAATTTTACATGTTTCTGATTCCCATGTATTCTCTAAGTCATGCAGTTCAGAAATTCTTGTTTTTTCATCGGAAGACGGCTGCATTTGCTTATCTAGTTTCACAATAGTTTTATTAAGTTCAATTCCAAATTTATTATTGTTATCGTTGTCTGATGCGTCTGAATGGCAGGCGTCAGATGAACAGGCAGATCCGAATAATTCCAAAAATTCTTTATTTTGCACTTCAAATTCTTGAATATTATATTCATCAAGTGGCAAAGGTTTTGATTTCGATAAGTTAGACGAATCGGAACTTTCTAAGTGTTTCAATTGCTGTAGATGCTCATTCGCTTGCCCTTCATCATTTAAATGGCCTGTATAACTAAGTTTAGACGAAATTTTTTTATTGTTATCAGCATATACATTTGCAAATGCTTCTGATTCAGAAGGTTTAGCTAGATCAGAGTTTCTTGATTCCATAGCGGTAGACAGCTGCACTTGCTTATCCGGTTGCCCAAGATCTTGAAATTCTATAATTTTATCAGTTTCACTTGCAATTTGATTATTGATATCAGCATCTTCATTGTCTGATGATTCAGAATCGTAGGCGTCAGATGAATCGGCAGAATCGTAGGATTCGGAAGTGCTAGGTGATCCGAGAGAGCCAGGTGATCCGGGTGAGCCAGGTGATCCGGGCGAGCCAGGTGATTCGGTCGAGCCAGGGGATCCGGGAAGATCAGGTGATTTGAAACTTTCTTTACCAATAGACTGCTCCAACTTATTTTCAGCATCGTTCTCAACTTTCAAATCTTTATTTTCCCCTTCATGTTCTTGAATGTTATCCTTTTCAGTTGGCAAAGCTTTAGATTGCTTATTGCCATCCTCTTCAGATTTAAAACTGCCTGAAGTTTTGATTTCAGTTGAAAGTTGTTTATTGGTATCAATATCTTCATATGCATAGGCTTCTGATTCAGAAGTGTCAGTTTGCTCTGAGTATCTTGATTCTTTGGCGGTAGACGGCTGCAGTTGATTGTCCGGTTGCCCAAGATCTTGTAAACCAATAACTATACCAGTTTCACTTGCAATTTGATTATTAATATCAGCACCTTTATTATCTGACGTGTCCGAATCGTAGGCGTTCGAAGAATCGGCAGAGTAGGAGGATTCGCACCAATCAGATGATTTTGAATAGCTAGGTGATCTGGAACTTCCAGATGATGCAGAAGAATCATATGATTTGACATTTTCCATAGCTCTAGATTGCTCCCACTTCTTTTTAGCTTGGTTGTCAGCCTTAAAATCATTGTTATTTTCAACTTCATAGTTTTGAATTATATCTTTTATAGTTGGCAAAGCTGTAAATTGGTTACTGGCATTCTCTTCAGATTTGAAATTACCTGAAAGAGTGATTTCAGTAGAAATCTGTTTATCCATATCAATATTTTCATCTCCATCTGATTCGGAAGTGTCAGGTTGTTCATTGATTGTTGTTTCTTCCAGTTGCCCAAGAACTTGTAACTCAAAAGTGTTATTGATTTCACTTCCACTTTGATTATTGTTATCAGCAAGTTCTTTGTCTGATGATTCTGAATCGTAGGCGTCAGATGAGTCGGCAGAGTCGTAGGATTCGGAAAAGCTAGATGATCCCAGAGAGCCAGGTGCTCCGGGTGAGCCAGGTGATCCGGGTGAGACAGGTGATCCGGGCGAGCCAGGTGATCTGGGCGAGCCAGGTGATTCAGGAGGATCAGATGATTTGAAGCTTAATTCGGAAAAGCTAGGTGATCCGAGAGAGCCAGGTGATCCGGGTGAGCCAGGTGATCCGGGAAAGCCAGGTGATCCAAGAAAGCCAGGTGATCCGGGCGAGCCAGGTGATTCAGGAGGATCAGATGATTTGAAGCTTAATTCGGAAAAGCTAGATGATCCGAGAGAGCCAGGTGATTCGGGTGAGCCAGGTGATCCGGGTAAGCCAGGTGATCCAAGAAAGCCAGGTGATCCGGGCGAGACAGGTGATTCAGGATGATCAGATGATTTGAAGCTTAACTCGGAAAAGCTAGGTGATCCGAGAGAGCCAGGTGATCCGGGTGAGCCAGGTGATCCGGGTGAGCCAGGTGATCCGGGTGAGCCAGGTGATCCAAGAAAGCCAGGTGATCCGGGCGAGCCAGGTGATCCAGGAGGATCAGATGATTTGAAGCTCGACTGCTCCAACTTATTTTCATCATCGCTCTCAACTTTCAAACCTTTATTTTTTACGTCATATTCATGAATGTTATCCGTTTCAGTAGGCAAAGCTTTAGATGGTTTATTGGATTCCTTTTCAGATTTTAAATTGCCTGAATTATTGGTTTGAGTTGAAACTTGTTTATTTATATATGTTTCTTCATCTGCATAGGCTCCTGATTCAGAAGTGTCAGGTTGTTCAGAGTTTGATTCTTCTTCAGCGGTAGACGTCTTCAGTTCATTATCCGGTTGCGCAAGATCTTTTAACTCAATAGTTTTCTCAGTTTCACTTGCAATTTGATTACTTATATCATTACCTTCTTTGTCGGACGTGTCTGAATCGTAGGCATCAGATGAATTGGCAGAGTTGGAGGATTCGCACCAATCAAATGATTTGGAAGGGTCAGGTTGTTCAGTGTTTGTTGTTTCTTCCGGTTGCCCAAGAGTTTGTAACTCAAAAGTGTTATTGATTTTGCTTCCACTTTGATTATTGTTATCAGCAAGTTCTTTGTCTGATAATTCTGAATCGTAGGCGTCAGATGAATCGGCAGAGTCGTAGGATTCGGAAGTGCTAGGTGATCCTGATGATCCGGGTGAGCCAGGTGATCCGGGTGAGCCAGATGGGCCAGGTGATCCGGGTGAACCAGGTGATCCGGGAGGATCAGATGATTTGAAGCTTTCTTTACCACTCGACTGCTCCAACTTATTTTCAGTATCGTTCTCAACTTTCAAAACTGTATTTTCCACTTCATTTTCTTGGATATTAGCATTATTAGCTGTCAAGGCTTTAGATTGTTTATCGGATTCCTTTTCAGATTTTAAATTGCCTGAATTATTGGTTTGAGTTGAAACTTGTTTATTTATATATATTTCTTCATCTGCATAGGCTCCTGATTCAGAAGTGTCAGGTTGTTCAGAGTTTGATTCTTCTTCAGCGGTAGACGTCTTCAGTTCATTATCCGGTTGCGCAAGATCTTTTAACTCAATAGTTTTCTCAGTTTCACTTGCAATTTGATTACTTATATCATTACCTTCTTTGTCGGACGTGTCTGAATCGTAGGCGTCAGATGAATTGGCAGAGTTGGAGGATTCGCACCAATCAAATGATTTGGAAGGGTCAGGCTGTTCATTGTTTGTTGTTTCTTCCGGTTGCCCAAGAACTTGTAACTCAAAAGTGTTATTGATTTCACTTCCACTTTGATTATTGTTATCAGCAAGTTCTTTGTCTGATGATTCTGAATCGTACGCGTCAGATGAATCGGCAGAGTCGTAGGATTCGGAAGTGCTAGGTGATCCTGGTGATCCGAGAGAGCCATGTGATCCGGGTGAGCCAGGTGATCCGGGAAAGCCAGGTGATCCGGGTGAGCCAGGTGATCCGGGAGGATCAGATGATTTGAAACTTTCTTTACCAATCGACTGCTCCAACTTATTTTCATCATCGATCTCAACTTTCAAATCTTTATTGTCCACTTTATTTTCTTGAATGTTGTCCTTGTTAGTTGTCAATGCATTAGATTGTTTATTGGATTCCTTTTCAGATTTTAAATTGGCTGAATTATTGGTTTCTGTTGAAACTTGTTTATTGATATATACTTCTTCATTCTCATAGGCTCCTGATTCAGAAGTGTCAGGTTGTTCAGAGTTTGTTGTTTCTTCAGCGGTAGACGGCTGCAGTTCATTATCCGGTTGCCCAAGATCTTTAAATTCAATGGTGTTCCTAATTTCACATCCAATTTTGTTATTGTTATCAGCTCCTTCATTGTCTGATTCTTCTGATTCAGAGGAGGCAAGGGATGAGCCAGATGATTTTGAACAGCCAGATGATTCAGATGAACTTGAATATCTTGGAGAATCAGATGCTTTCAAACTTTTTATATCTCTCGACTGCTCTATTTTTTTATCCAGTAGCCTCTTAGCTTCCAAGTGCTCATCACATTGGAAATTTGCGTTCGGTTTTTTAGTTTTACCCGCATAATAAACTTTCTCTTTATTATTTGATGAGTCCGATTCGGAAGAGTCAGACAAGTTGGAGTTTTCTGTGTCTTCTTGACGCGATTGCTGCAGTTTCGAAGCCGCTTGCTCGGCAGTTGCAAATAAAGGATTGTTATCTGCATCTTTATTTGATGATAGTTCTGATTCAGTAGAATCAGATAATATGGAATTTTCTTCATCGCTCGCTTGATCCAGATCTTTATCCGCCTGCTCTTGAGCGTCTAACTGGATAATATTAATTTGCTCGTTGTCATATTTTAGTCTGACATCAGTATCTTCATTTGTTGAGGTTTCTGATTCGGAAGCTTCAGAATATATGGAACCCGCTTCCACCCTCGATTGATCCAGTGGCTTATCCATTTGCTCCTTATCTTCATATTGTTTTATGTTTTTAGTATCGGCTTTATGTTTTTGAAAATTATCAGAACAAGAAAAATTATTAGTTGTTGCTAGTACTTTAGATTTTGCAAGTCATTTTTATACTTGTTACCGAAGGTTAAAAGTATATTGGGTTTGTGCAAAGTCCGTCATGGTGTCTGTCCGTCTGTCAGTCTGTCTTTTTTTCACACCCTTCAAGCTAGAGACTTGAAACTTTCCAATTCTCTTTATCTATGAGATAGTAAATTAAAGTGTCAAGATTGGGGTTCTACGATAACTGGGGGGCTGGCAAATCGATAAATTCGATAACTCAAACCCGATAAATCCAAATATTTCGCACATCCTTCCAGCTAGAACTACCAAATTTGCTAAGAAGATAGCTACCACCAACCCCCAACAAACTGCATCAAAACTTTGGAGCCACGCCCACCCAATCCACCACCAGCCCCACCGCATTTTTTAGTCAAAAAAGCCTATATCTCCCACAGTTTTTAAGCTAGAGCCACAAAATTTGGTGCCAAGATAGGTGATGACGAGCCCCCAAAAATTGCATCAAAGCTTTGGATGGCACGCCCACCCATACCGCTCCCAGCCCCTTCCCCCGCAATTTAAAAACTTTAAGCTAAATGCACCAAATTTGGAAGGAAGATAGCTCGTGGCATCCCCATCGGAGAATCTTTAAGGCAGAGTACACCCCTGCCGCATCCGTACCCCTTTGCAATCAGGCCTTTTTTTACCGGTTTTAATACTGGTAACGAGTATACGGCAGTCGGTTGCGTCCGACTGCAACGTTTTCACTTGTTTTTTTATTTTGGTAATTTGCTGAGTAACTAATATTTGATTTAGAAAAATATATTTTTGAAAAGACTCACCAGCTTCTTTCACCCTGAGGCTGATGCTTTCGTTGGTCCTGAAAAAGCGATCTTCTTCTTCCTCTTCACATTTAAAAATATTTCCAACTTCCATCTCGTCAGCATATAGATTTCCGCAGTCGTTATTCAGATCATGATATTCAGTAGAATTTGAAGTGGGAAACGCTTCTGTCATAGGAGGGGCGTCATTGCTTTCTATGCTTGCAATGAAATCAACAAATTTCTTACCTTTTTCTGCACCGTCATGCATAGAATATGGTTCATATTTTTGCTTTTTGCTATCAGGTTGGTTTTCCTCTAAGAACGGTGGCCGTTTTCTAGCGCGACGGCCACTTTCCATATGTGAATCCATATTTAATTTTATATTATTTTTTTTAAATAAATTCAAGCTGTGCACTTTGCAAATATTTGCTAAACAATAAAATGAGATTTGGGTTTGGTTGTCAAAGCTAATATATATCGACTTTAGCTGCAATCGATTATCTTAAAAGCAGTAATGTAGATTAATAATAGAACTGTATTTTTTTCCTGTTAAATTTAATCGATTATTGATAAATTATGTTAATGTCAAGCTGACACAACAAATTATTTACATGTTTGGATATTTAACAGATTGTCTGGGTTCTCTATGCAGTTGGTTTGCCCTGCGCTAACGCAATTCTAAACATTTGTAATAATTACGATTAGAAAAACCAGCAAAAAATGCAACATGTATATTGCTTCTTATAAATAGATTCGCTAAACCATTCGTTGGAGAAGCGTGTCATATATATTGTCAGTTTTAAATACAACTGGGACTTCTCATCTGGACAGTTTGAAGGCGCAATCGAAATGCAGTTCAGTTCTATGAGTACACATTATGTGCTTAGGTATGTCAAAACTCGAGATATCATTAGACGCGAATAATTAGAAACAAAGCCTCATTATTTGCGGCAGCATTATATATAACAATAATAGCAGCAACAGAGAATCGGGCGAACCACTTGAAATGTAATGCAGCCCATAAATAAATCACATCACATCGCATTGGTTTGGCTCGATTCGCATTGGAGTTTATGCAACTGCAAAATAATCCATTGTAAAGTGTCGAAAAAGTGCAATTGAAATGCAAATCAATGCAAATCGATACTTGAATCATCATGAACAGCAACAACGATGAATGATTCATTCCTCGCACGCGAGCCACATTCAAATGCAAATGCGAATGCACAAAATTTGCAAGCAAACGCGATTTGGGGCGGGCCTTTTAGGAACCAGAGCCGGAGCCCAAGCCGGAGGCTTAGGCTACCCGCTGATGTGCGAACAATCAAATCAAAATAAAATGCACCACACCACCACAATAAAAACTGCAGCCCAAAATAAACACAACAAACAATGAGCACAAAGGTGAAAGTTGTGGCAGATTTTTGCACATCCAGTTAACTGTTGCTAATTTGATTAGAGAGTTAGAAACGAAACTTTTGCAACTGGGTGGGGTGGCAGGCAACGCAACGCAAACGAAACGGCCATAAAAATAAGTTGGCGCCGATTTCGTTTTGAGCTGCCAACTTATGCAAATGTCGCACTGTGATTTATGTTCGTTTGTGGCCGCTGCCTGGCCTGGCAAGTTTGCTCCTTCGGGATATCTACATAGTGAAAATTGTAGATTTTTTAAGTTCGTGAATCGTTTCACACGCGTTGCGCTTTTGTGCCCTTATTTCTAGCACCGTTTGAGTTTTCATATTCAATTTCAAACTCAATCATCTCCTGTCATAAGACTCAAGCCTCTTTTGTCTGCCCATCAGAACTTTTGTTTCGTTTGTGCTTTAGCTTGTACCCTTTTCTCACATCCTGAACATGTCCCACACATTGTCATGCTAATTGCCAGCTATAAGAACGCAGAGATTCTCAGACTGAGAGTTTCCTGCCTTGAGAAACAGTCAGCAGTCAGGTAAGATTTGTCGCAGATCGGTTTGAGTGTTCTTTTGGCCCAAGATGTGTTTGTTTAGTCTGTGCCTGCTTCTCATTGCGTTAAGTTCTAAGTAACTTGGAGCTCTTTGTGTTATTATTACGTTGAATCAATAGCAATTTCAGCAATAACAAGTAATAAATAATAATGCTCTGTCAAAGGAAACCCCAAATGCATGTTTTTTGTAACCGCAACCGCAAATTCCCACAAAAATTAAGTAACGTCTTGTGTTTCTTCACTAAATGCTGTAACCACGCCCACGCTTCTGCTGCCCCATAAACAACAAGCATTAACACGGCCTCTGACGCAATTTAACACCAATTACAATATCCGTTACATCTAATTATTGTAAGCGCGCCCACAAGGAAGCCACTTGGCCAAGGACTAAATTAAAGAAAAACATCCCAAAGAGAAATTCACAAGGAAAACGCAAAAGACAAACCAAACATCGACGGTGAGCGGGCGTTGGGTCGCAGATTGGTCGCCATTTGTGGTTGCCAGGACATTAACAATGGCAACTAAAGCAACAGCAACAAGGATAACAAAAGCTCCAAATGGCGCTCATAAAACAACAGAGCAGAACCCAGGAATAGCCATGAAATATGACGTTGATGGAACCTGAACCAAGGCGGGAGTAAACTGAACTGAAGTCTGGTTGCTGTAGTTGTTGGATGGAGGTGGGTGCATGTGTGTGTGTGTGTGTGTGAGAGTGGAGAAACATTTCTTAATTTTTCAACAATTTACGTTGAAAGCTTTGAGCGCTCAAATGACGCACAGTGTTGGGCGTACGTCCTGCGTCTTGTGTCCTTCTGGCTATGTCCCGGACAAGGCGACGATGATCTAACGCCATTATTTCGCTGCCAAACGACAGGCAGTTGTTAATGGGGCTTACCACTTAAGCGAGACGGTATAAAATAAACACGCAGCTACCAGACCACTACCTCCCGCTTTCACATTCCACCCCCGTCACGGATGTCCTGGCAAATTAATTAACATAGCGCTCGCTTGCCTGAAACTTTTCCCCGCCAGGTTTGCTTGGGTTTCTTCTTTCTTTTTGCCTCTCTTTTCTTATTTTATTTTCTTCTCTTTTGACGGTTTTTACTGGCACTGTTTAATTGTGTGACACTTCTTGGGGATGTCGGCCAGCGGCAGTTTAACAATTAGGAAACGTTTAAAGTTCGCTTGAGCTTGAATTTAGGCAGCGGTTTCTTGGATTGCGTTGATTACCAAACAGAGGCCACAGTACGCCCCGGCAGGACATTGTGCATACGAGGCACGTCGCTACATCCGTTTGACACCTTTGTGACCCATGGCCAGGAAATGAGCTGCCTCGTACGTGACTGGATTCTACAAAGCCACTGCCATTGCTTTTTGCACACTTTTGGCGGCCTGACTTTGTTTGCTTTGCAGTTTTTGGCAGCATTTTGCCAAGAAATTGGCTGACTTGGCGGTTTCTAGAGGTGTTGGCAGCAAACGAGTTGTCTAACTTTAAGATGTGCGGCCCACTGTACGCTGTTTCAAATTTAAAATTTGTGCACTCGCTCAATTTCCTTGAGTCCACAAAGTAATTATTACCCAAACAACTGAAAGATTTGGCATAAATCTGCTGTTGTTATTGTTGTTGCGGCAGGCAGGTCCGCGTCCAGCCGGTATAATTAGTGGCCCATTGATGATGCTGCTACGTGCCAAGCACAACGCCCTGCGGCAAGGACAAGCCTTGAGAAGCGGCCAAGCATCGGCCTGCTGCCATAATTGCAATTAAAATGTGCGCCAGGATGCCGCGCGTGAAGTGCAAACACTTTGGAGCAGTGCGCACGGGGGGAAAAAGATAAAGAGTGTGAAAAACAGAAACATTGTGCAAATTAAAATATAATTAGAGATAAACAAGCCGAAACAAGTCGCAAGCAGAGTCGGCAATTAGCAAAGAAAAAAAAACGGAGTTTGCCAAGACGGTGGCGCCGCCTGTCGGCCAGCAGCGGCTACGCACGCACTTTCCACTGGAATTGTGTGACTGGAAATTAGCGTGTCCTGAGGCAGAGACCACCCCTACCCCGCAACCACCACACACAGCATGTACGTGTGCAAGCGAGCAAGCAAGCACTAGAGACAGAAAGATAGAGAGAAATACAGGAAGTTGACTCTGTCGCTATCGCTGCCGACGTAGACGCTTACGTCGTTGCTACCTGGCAACTAACGAGCCAGTAATTTTGTGAGGCAGCTAATGCTGCCTCAGAGGCCTATGTTGAACTTCACTGTCAGCTTCTTTAGCGTTTCCTTGGCTACTTTAAGCCAACGTCGTCATCGTGTCTTTCATATTAAGTATACGCCACGTTTGGCTCATGTGAGCAGAGCAGAGCAGAACTGAGCAGAACAGGGTAGGAGGTATTTGTACAGAGTAAAAACACACACAAACATACACAAAAACAGGCCTCTTTCCTTGAGAGGGTCGTTTTTTTTTGTCGTTTTGAGGCCACACCTTCCGCAGGGGTGACTGAAACTGAAATTTCTTCCGCTTCTTGCGACTTCGCTTTTACTTTTGTTTGCTTTTATTTTCGATAGAAAAAAAAAGAGAAAAGAACATTTTTTGTTGATGTTGTATGTATATAAATACAACAGCAACAAAAAATGCTGCATTGGGTGGGAAACGAAATCTGCTTTATGAAATGTCAAAACTTCAAAGCAAATTTCAAGTTAAATGCAAGAAAATGAGAAAATATACACTTGACTGCGTACGAAGAAACATTTTCAGCTGCGCAGCCAGCAAGTTTGCTTCTTTTTCATGTTGTTGCTGTTTGTTTTTCTGCGCCAGTTTTCCATTGTCCACTGCACGTTGTTAAGATTGTTGTTGTTGGTGTTGTTGTTGATGTTGTTGCTGCTGTTTGAACTGTTGTTGATAGCCTTTATTAGTTGTTGGGCTGATGCTTAGGCGCTTTATATTTTCTTTTGCGCTTCCTGCTTGGCCAAAAAAGCAAATGGTTGTGAGATTTGGTAGCGTAAAGAAGTGGCAGGATTTGCAATGAGGCCTCGTGCGTTATGTAAATAGGTTGTAGTACTATAGAATTAGGTATCAAGACTATGGCATAATGTTTGACTATGTATGGAAAAACACATTAATTTTTTACTTACCTTGATCTAACATATTTAAACTAATGATAAAATATTGTTGTGCATCTTTCGCCGATTCAGTTTTTCAAAGATTCTATTATATGCTCATAGGGTATTAAAACGTCGTTTGTCACAAAGTCAAATCGTGTTTTATTCTGGTTTTTCTGTCGTTTTCTTTTGGTTTACATTTCTTTTTTTTTTCGTCAGTAGATTTTATTAAAAAATTTTATATTAAATCAATTGCGTACAGCTTTTGGTTGGGCTGTTAAATGTGCTCATGCATAACAAAAAGTGGGCGGATGGGCACATTAAACCACCCCACTTTAAATAGTATAAATGATATAATGGTCATGGAAAATAGACTTTAGACCTTTAGACTTTAAAGCAATTAAATCTATTAGAACTAAAGCAATTAAGGAAAAGATAATTGAACCGTGGGATTGTTAAGCTTAACACCATTCTTTGATCCATTAAGTTGTCAATATTTTGACATTTTATTGATTTGATTGGTGCAAAACATTTCAATCACTAAAAGGACAATTATTTTCTAAATGGGTCTCAGCGCATACGGACAGTTCTGCAAGGCGACGAGGATCATACAGCCTTTTATGGCACCGATGTGGGCGCTCTAAGCTATGAGATGTGGGCGTTGACATATGCTGTACTTTCTGCCATTTTTTTTTTCTTCGCCTCTACCACATATACACTGTACGGTCATTCTACAGGCATTTGTCATGGCCGGATCAGCGGTTTAGGGTCTTACAAAAATGCTTTGTACCTTGAATAACGAAGAATGGCTTCGTGAAATACTGTAGCCTATATTTCTGTTATACTGTTATACTGTTTTATTTATAAGAAGTACGAGGCAAAGGGTGGCAAGTATACTCAAAATCTGAATAAAGGCATTAAAAACTTCTGGAGGCTGAAGGTTCTCTTGATATGGATATATATTGTTGTCTCTATGTGTTTGGTCATCCTTTATTTTAGATTGTTTACTACAAAGAAAAACTTTTGTTGATGCAATTTCTGGCGCCGGGCTTTAATCACAAGACAGACAGACAAGGGGCATCTAATGTTGGTCACATTGCAAATAATGTGTCTATCTTTTGGTGTTTCTGATATGACCAAATCTGCCGCTTTTTCAATGAGTTGGTCGTGCAAAGAAATTAATATAAGCAGACGTGCCTGAAACTGTGGGAAACGCTCGCCTGGCATCAGAAATCAATCAACTTTCGAACTATTTTCCTTAAAATTCTACGTCACACGGAGAGGGACTAAAAAGTTGTTATGTTCGTGCAGCTTTCGACAAATCCGTTGGCATTTTGAGCACCACTTCGTGCATTTTCCTTAAGATCTGGCCCACAGCTGTTACATACTGGTTCGATTGCTTTAATTAATTTTTAAAAGTAAATACATCTATTCAATAATCTTGACTAAAAACAGTTGTCGAATCTCAGCAAAACGTGATTGTAGTCGATAGAACGCCTATTAAGCCGTCAGATGCATGAAATATTTTAATTATTTAAAATATTTACTATGGCATGTGTCAATATGTTATGGCTATCCCAGCTCTCTCAACTATAAATACTGCGTGTAACGTAAAAATTTTTATTTCTTAAGTCCCAAGTTCCAGTTGATCAGATGCACTGATGGCGCTTAAAGCGGGAACTGAATTGAGCTGTTTGGTGCTTTATCGTCGGATTGTTCATCTCTTGCGAGTTTGTGCTAGCGTTTGCGGAGCGGATGTTACAAGGCCCGACTATCAGTTAAATGTGGCGACCTACACACTACTTACACTGATAATTAACTTTTATATTTGCACCGTGTACACAATATATAAGGGCATTGTCGTTGATGGTGACTATTCGGTCATTCTGCAAACAATCAGCTTTGTGGGTGGCGCCACTCAAGGCTCCGTTAAACTGTTCTGCTTCGTATGGCAGCGTGACAAGGTGCGGGAGTCGCAAAAATTTTTGGATAACACCTACATGGAGTACGAGAAATTAGAGGGCGACTATAAGAGCGTCCTACTCGATAGCATAGATTCTACCATGAAAGGCATCAAAGTATTTGTGGTTGCCTATGTGGGAGTCGTTATTGGATGCACAGGATTCCCCCTGGTTTATTATGCCTTCTACAACAAGCAACTTCTTGTCATGCAGTTTCTGGTGCCTTACGTGGATCGGAACACAACTGTTGGATATTTTCTGCTGTGCGCCTTGCAATTTGTGTCTCTAAGTTTTGGAGCCTTTGGAAACTTTGCTGGTGATATGTATTTTCTCATATTTATAGGAAGTGTGCCTCTTGTTAAGAACATCTTGGGTTGCAAGTTAAATGATCTAAACGAGCTTATGGATCGAGAAGCTCAGCCAACTGGAGCAGAACTTCGTAGTGCTATGGTTGGCATTGTGCGCTGGCATGAGGAGTATCTAAGGTGAGTTTTGTAGTTCAAAATTCATGTAGCATGTTATGCAAATATATCTTTAGTTTGCAGTATCGTGCGCAAAGCATATTTTTTGTCATCATCATTGCACAAATGGTGTGTTCCTTTGTCAGCGTTTTGAGCACCATGTATTGCCTGCTGGCTGGCGATTGGCCTGCGGCTCCTGTCTATTTGATCTTCTCGTTCATGACTTTGTATTTATATTGTGGACTGGGCACCGTTGTGGACAAGTCGGTATGTTCATGTTAGTTTTAAACAATTCCTCTAATTGATTTAATATACATCTGTATTCAAAGAATGATGATTGTGCCACAGTGATTTACACAGAAAGCCGTTGGTATAACTTGCCCGCATCAGAGCAGCGTTTCTTGCTCCTTATGCTGGGAAAATCGCAGACCACGCCATGCCTTTCCGTTGGCAGTATGATGCCGCTGAATGTGAACACAGCGCTGCATTTGACAAAAGCCGTTTACAGTATGGTCATGCTGATATTGAGGAACAAAGATAAGTGAGAACGATGGTGTGGCTTATGAATGTGGAAGGCGGTACTGCGCCGCTGATTAATTTTAGCTTTTTGTCTAATGAACTTGCCCGCAAGAATTTAATAAACATCGCACTGTTCACTTTATTGGCCGCAAAAAAAATTACCAGAGCGTTTGCTACAGAGTGCAAGAAATATAGTAAGAAGTAAAATACATGAAAAAAATACTGAGTAAGAGATAAACGAAAAATTACCCTGTTATAGCGAATATATTAATGTAACCAGAAAACTGTTATACTATTTAGCTTTACCTTAATATTTGGTTCATGTTTTTGAAAAAGAAAATAAGGTGAAAAAAATATTCTACTTTTTTTGTGTGTGTAAACTAAAATTATTTTGAAGGACACATCAACTCTGTATTCTTAATTCTTTCCATTTTCACACTTTGATATACCATATTCACGAACTTTATGTCTGCAGGGTACAAAGTGTAAGGGAAAAATCATCTTTGGTAAGTTGTAAAAATTGTCTTTTAATGCCACAAAAATCCACCAGATTGCCACGTAGTGCTAATAAAATAAAGTTATGCTCAAGCATAAAAAAGTCCACTGAAAATTGTGAAAAATAGTGTGCGGTGTGCGTTTTTATATTCACTTTTTTACTTTCACAAAAAAAAAATGGCGTTGAAAATGGTGTGCGCGCGCAAGCTGTCCCACACCGAGGGCGGTAAACGCATCATTAATCAAATGTCCGGCGCCTAAGCACCGTTATTCATCATTGCCTCTGTATAAGGCAAGACACCCAAAGAGCTGCAAATACTCCAGCTTATACAGCAAGTGCTCAAAACGCCGCCATATTTGATGGTTTTAACGCACTTTCTGTGAACAAATAACTAGAAAATAATGCTTTAGGTTGGCGTTGGGTATATAAAGCAAAATGATTTTTGTGGGTGCCCAAAAACTCGATATCAATTTTAAAAGTTACAAATTTGTCTCTAAATGTTATTCTTTTAAATGTGTATTTTACTAAAATACAACCTCGATTTATGTAGCTCATTCAAAGTTCGTTGCAACTCCACCAGAAAATTTTCCAACCACATCTCGAAAATGTCCACGTGTGTCTGCAAACACTAATCCGAATGGAAAAGCAGCAAAAAAATAAGAAAATTCAGCCACCCTAATGGCCCATATCAATTTGGCTCAAACGCATGCTGCGGCTGATGGTTTTTTTTCCTTTCGGCTTCTTTCACGCTTTTTTTTTTTGGCTATTTTATCTGTATTTTTTAAAAAGTGTGCGGCCACCTTTTAATGTACTGGACGACATTTTGGGCAATGGCAACTTGTTTTAGCGTCCGGCCTAAGCATTTTGGGCATCATAAATCAGGCTTATATTTCAGTAAATCATCAAACACGCGACAACTTTTAGGGGCTACTGTTGTAGCGATGTTCAAATGTTTACTGCTAATGCTGCTAATGGAGTTTTTACATTAGAGATTGCTGCTCGTTGACTGTGTTTTTTCCCTCGAATTTTGGTTATCACAACAACATCAAATTGTTGCTCGAACACCCCTTCAAGTGTCAGTTACATATTGTCGAGACAACAAAATACTTTACTTTCCATTAAACGGGAAAACGAGTACCAGGAGCAAAAAAAACATATCAAAACTCGTAAAAAGGTTGCAGACAAAACGAAAATGTTGCGAGAGAAATTTGCATACGCAGCAGCCGCTGAGGCGGCAGCTGAACAGGATGCGGATGCGGTACTTTTGTTATTTCTGTTGTAGTTGTTGCCGGTTGTTATTGCTGTTGTTGTTGTCTATGCAGGAAGTGTGCGCACATCATTGGGAAAGCCTGCAAAAATTCAGTGAAAAACAGCGTCAAAGAAATGGCTACAAAAATGCCGCTAAACTTTGCCAGTCATTCGACAGCTGTCCAGACCGAAAAAGCAACCAAAAGAACGAAAAAAAAAAATCAAAAAACAAAAAAAACTTCGACTCCCGACCCAACCTCCGCTCAATATGGGTGCGTTTTTTTCGTAAATTAAATAGAAATCATATGCAAATTCAAATTGAATTTTCGATTAACCCTTAAATGCCAGCCGAACCGAAAGAACAGCAAAATCATATTTAGTTACACTCGGGCAGGACCTAACTCTCAAAGTCTCATTCCATTTTCCATTTTCGTTTTCACATCACGTCGACGTGTTTAAGTACGCATCATTTGCTGTTTGTTGTAATTTAATTGGTTTGGCTTTTGGCAGGTAACTTGCCCCAGCTCCAGTCTCAGCCACAGCCAAGTGAGGCAACTAATTTATGCTGCCACGAAACGTTGTTAAAAGGGTTGAAGATTTTCACTCTTGCTGCTGCTTCTGCTGCACGTGCAACGTTCTCGAGACGTTGCTTTATTAATTATTATTCTAATTAATAGGTAGCTGAAGAAGACGACGCCGATGGAGTAATAAGAACGCAGCCTGCCAATTTGCATATGAGTGACACAACAGGACATTCGCTTCCTGTCACGCAGCCTGCCACTGACAAAGGCCAAGGTTGAGGACAAGGCGGCGATGAGACTGAACTTAGGGCACGTTTTCCGAACGAGAAAAGAAGCAGCAGGCCTCATGCATTATGCAAGTGAATCAAAAGACGCGTGAGAAATTTCCCAGGACGATAATTCTTACCTCAACAGCCGATCTATGTTTGCAGCTGCTATTATTACAAACATTACGAGCAGTTTCCTAACACCTAATACCATAGCTCTTAAGCTAATTAGCAATGAAATTCAACAGGTTCCAGAGAGCCGCTCAACAGACAATTTGCAATGCCAAACAACGCCCCGACAATTTGGCAAATCCCAATCGCTAATAATATGAGTATTACTTTCTAACCCTCAAATTATATGAAAAGTGTTCAACCCTTGTTTATTGATGTTTGCCAATCGCTTATCGATTGCTTGCAGTTTTTGCCGATTTGACAGCGTCAAATGTCAAAGCAATTAAGTCGCAAAATCTAATTTCGAGGGTCGCAAATGCATAACAACTTTTGTGTTTGTCTTTTTGTGTCGCTTACATTGTCATTGTCATGTTTGCTAATTCCTTTTGTTGTGTGTGTTGCCTTGTTGCGCCTATTTTCGCCATTTCACTTTCACCGCAAGCCGCTTTCTTTGTGTTTACAACCCCAGTCGAAAAAGTGTGCCAATTTTCGGTATGCTAATTATGAAGTGCTTATGACAGCATTTGAAAGTTGGGTCACGTTTTTGTTTGTTTGGTGTTAAATTAGAAAACAATATGCGGCTAAGGCCTCTTTCTTTCTGTCTCAAATAATAATAATGAATTTCATTTAATATTCTGATGCTTTTTGTTTTAGGACAATTGCACATTTGGCTTAGCAAAACTGCCTTTGTATTTATTTCGTATTTATCTTTTGATATTATTGTTGCTCAGCTTCAATGAAATTCTTCGAAATTCCACACAAAACAATTTCATTTTGCCTGCCATCTTCTTGTCACACATCCCCTTGGAGAATATAGCAGATACTTGCCGCATTTTGGTGGGGTAACGGCAAATGCGGCGGCTCAACAAAATTGGTTTTTAAAAAAATATTCCACATTTCAATCTTTCGCTTTTACTGCCTCACTCCCACTATGCCACCACAGAGGCTTGGGTGGGTGGAAAATATGCCTTGGTTCTCCACCTTGGTGCAAGTTATGGGCTCGCATTATAATAAAAGCCACTGCCACTGCCACCGCCAGTATCCTGTATGCCGGATCTTGTGTCCTGGTCCTGTGGGTGCCTCGTTGGGGCAAACGCTTTGGCTTTTACTGTCTCCACAAATAACAATCAAAATCTCCTGTTGTTGCCTTGGCAGCCGTTTTCGTAATCTTGGACCACAGGATAAGCGATGCTGTTGGCCTGGAAATTGCCATTGCCGATGTGGCTGTTCTGTCGTTGCTGCTGCTGCTGTTGCTGGGGGTATTGCTGAAATTACAGGTGCCTAATGCAAATTTGTGTGCGGCATATTTTTTTGTAGCTGGCGTTTGAAAAATTTAAATAAAAATAATTTGAAAGTTTTTGTGCCACGTTTGCAGAAATCAATAATTTTGCGCGCCGTCTGATGCTGATTCGATTTGTGTCGCCGTCTCACAGTAAGAGTTAAAATCGTAGTCACAGAGCTAAGTCTTCGTTCTAGCTGATTGTCATCATTCAGGCTGAAAAACAGATTTGCCTCCAATCAACGTGCACTTAATTTCGTTTATTTGATTGGATTTGTGTTTACATGGCTGCCCGCCCAGACACACACACACACACACAGTGAGAGGCCGAAATTCAAATTCAAATTCGTTTTGAGTATTTTGGTCGCTGCGGCAAATTAGAAAATCAAATCAGTTGCCCACTTGCTTGCTGGCTGCGCGTTTCATGCAACAAAATTTATGAATATTGAAAAATTTAATAGACATTTTTCGCAAAAAAAAAGTCTCGAGCTGTTCTCCCCTTACCAAAAATATACAAAAAGAAATAAAGGAAAAAAAAAACATGGCCACGGAAGTTGGTTTGCACATTTCAGTTTTTTTTCGACCACTTTTCCAATGATGGATTTTCGAAATTTTAATGGTTGCTGCTCGCTGCTCGGCCGAGCAGGCGCTGAAGAAGCACACACAGTATACAGTTCACAGTTCCCAGTTCCCCCCCACCCGTCTCATTCGCAGTCGGAGTCAGAATCCCCGGCGCCTTAGCTAGCGTCGTCTGGCGTTGTCAGGGGTGCGACTGTGCCTGCTGCCTGTGGGTGGGTGGTGTATTTTTTTTTTGTGTAAGCTTTCAGGTTTTTTTGCAGCGTTTTTTTCATTTCCTTTGTTTGGCAGCCATTGAGGGTAACGCTGTGGCAGTGCCACCACACGCTGTGGGTGTAAACTTAAGGGATGGAATCGATATTTGTTTTCTATAACAAGCTTCAGCCATACAGCCAGCCCAGCAAGCAAACGTTGGCCTAATCTAATGCGCCTCGTGTGCGTCTCAGGGGCACAGGAGACACACAGGACTCAAGCCTGAGGCCTGAGGCTGTTGTTTACCGTTATAGCTGCCACCCCCTCAAACCCAGCCAGCCAACCCACCCACCCATAAGCGTCGTTCTGCGTCACTTTGGTCCCAATCAATATGCGCAAATGATAATTTTTAATGGCTTCCGAACGCGTTTGTTTATCGGCAACATTGCTGATTTGGCCATGTTTGATTTTGCGCGCCCAGCGCAAATTTAATTTTAATGCCGTTTTTCGACGCCTCGCCAACTAAACGGAAATTTAATTTCCAAGCAACTTTTCATGGCAAACTCAGTTCACCGCTCAGTTCAGTTTAGCTTAAGGAGTCAAAGATGACCCAAACCAAGAAGAGAGAAAAGTATAAAGACAGAGAGAAAGTGAGAGAGAGAGAGCTCCACTTAATGCCACCCATATGCTGCTACTTTTCTTTCTGGTTCGTGGCTCCTCGTCTTCGCTTTCGATTCCCGCCCGCCTCTAGTCGTCCTTTGTCTTTGGTCTCTAGCTCGATATTTAAATGCTAATTGCTTTTTAATACGGTACTTTTGGGCTGTTGGGCTGCTGTTCGAGACGAGCTTATTGCGGATTAATTTTACAAGCTAATTTCTTATGTAAATACCGCGTTGTATGTTGTTCTTTCCAAAGAACACAGCGGGGCAGTTTTGAACTTGCCTATTGAGTGCTGAAGAAGAAATTTCGAGCAGGTAGCCGCATTGAAAATGCTAATTCGAAGGCGTTTGCAGTAATTAGAAGGTAATTTAAGTTATAATAAATATTTCAGTTGCAGCTTAAGTTGCGTATTTGAAGTGGTGGGCTGACTTACTGGCTGGCAGATAGATTGTCTATAATAATATGCATGAAAAGGGCGTGTTTTGAGCTTTAACATAGATTAGTTGCTGGGCATTAGAACCAAAGCTTAGCTTAGGATATTTATAAATTCAAATTAAGATATTTTTTAAGCGATTTATTTTTGTGTTTTAGATTATAAATCGTTAACAAATAATTCCTATAAGCTTATTTAACAAATCTTGTCTTAAATTTAATTTGAATTTGAAGTAAAATCCAACCAATTTTACTCTCTCTTTTATTGCCCAAAAACTCAATGATATCTGTTTCCTACAAATTTCAGCCCAAATGTGAGCCGAAATGTGGGATAGAAAAAGAATCGTCGCTGATTATAAAAGTGAAATCGTATCCATGCTAATTTTGAACCATCACTCAAAACAGAAAACTGAAAGCGAGCTGACGAGCTGAAGAAAAAAAACTATGGGACAATCCTCCATAAAGGGACGAAACAGACAGACAGACACAAGCCGACAGATGCACGGCATATTAATCTCAAACAAACAGATAGCGTCGAACCATTTCCTATCGCACAATCAAACAACACACACACACAAACAAATGCCACTGAATACTCGTTCTACAAAAAAAAAAAAAAAGGAAATCTCGCTATAAAATCCTTTTTTTTAGATCCGCCTGTCGCTGGCTCGTTTAATGCTAAATTATATCCGTATGCAAATAAGTTTTTTTCTGATGATTTTTTCATTAAATCATGACGATTTGACAGAAAATGCTGAAAAAAACAAGCCGCGAGGAAAAAACTACAGAGAGAGAACTGATTGCCATGGCCTCGATACGGGCACTGTGCAAAGAAAGGGTTGTCTAGCCTTTGTGCCTGAGGTCATTGGGCATGAGGGGACACAGGGGTAGCGCATTTAAATCGACCTGAGACACGTTTAGTTTATTTGTTTGCTTTAGCCCGGTTCACTGGTAGTTCAGCTTGAGGGCAGTTCGCTTCACAGCGAAGTGATGAGGAGATTTTAATGTAGAGGACAGAGTTTAATGGGTTTTGAAATTGGAGCTGTTTAGCAATAAGCTAAGAGAATTATGGACTAGGAGATATAAATGAAGTTAGTGAGATACTTATTTGGGCCAAATATTAAACCAGCTTTATGTTAACATTCGAATTAAAAAGGATAAGTAGATACAAAATAGCTTCCCCCTAATCGTTTCTAGTGCTCGATTCTTCCCATTCGTTCGTTTATTTCTATTCCCACACGAGCATTTTGTTTATTTCCAATACATATCTATTGATCTTCCAATCAACTCAAAGCAACCCCTAAATCAATATGTCTCATACACACTATCAAGCACTACAGCGCCGCCTAGCGTTGAGCGGCAGTCGGACCAGTGCTTGTCGAACTGTAAGGCAACGCCTCTGGCTAGGGCTTACCTTTCGATAATTTGGGGTATGCATAAGTAGGACAACGACTGTACTGAAGAACTGCAATCTATCATTACACTCAACTACAAACTCATTAATGCAAAATAAACAACTGCAACCGGGCAAAAAGTGTGTGCATTATAATTTGCATGAGTCTTTCACTCTCTCAGGTGTATCGATCCCATCCATCATCATCAACGAACCGCCAACTGACCTATAATAAGCTCGAAATTCGAGCAACATGGAACTGGCTTTCGATCATTGAGTGACACAGCTTGCAAGAAGTAGCGAATTGTGTAAGCACAATTTACAATTTACAATTTGCAGTTGCCATTCCCAAGTTGCAAGTTGAACTGGTAGTTGTCATTGTTGTTGTTGTTGCTGCTGCCAATACTCAACCCGCCCCACTTGGCGGTGAATGTCGCCTTGCAATTAACACAAGTGCCTTGCGACGATGACGGCGTCGACGACGATGTTGTTCCCGTTCCCAGAACTACCTCATCTTGTTGTCCTTCGCGCATTGTTGTTGCTGCAGTTGCAATTTCAGTTGGAGTTGGAGTCGTCCTCGTTGTCGTACTTAATGTCTGAGGCGTGCGTCACAAGCAGCATGCGCGGCACTGTCATTAAAATAATGCATACACATGTGAAGTATGTGGGCAGTCGGGGTTGCAGGATGCGTTTCCAAAGTAGAAAGGGGAGTGACAAAAGAGAGCCTTTGCATGTGGCATGGTAGGTTGCTAGGTGTTTATTAACAGATCGTTTGCCCAGCGTTGTCGTCTGTGCACTCTCGAGTGCCCATGTGCCATTGAAAATAATGCTGATGTTTCTACTTCATCTCCGTCTGCTCTCAAACTGACTGCAAAACCATCCGACTTAATCGAGCATTCGAGCAGAAAATCATGCAAAGTGTCGACCAGTGCGAAATATGTTTAAAAATAATTATAATAACATGAATTATGAAATATATATTCATATAAAAGTGCTGCACACCGTCTAGGCTATTATTATAAGTAGTTAATGGTGGAAGTGTTTTGGCCCAGTTTACTTGGCCCTTCTGTAGCTTTTAGCCCGATTGCCATCTTTATGAAGACATAACAACGCACGCAGCCAATGAAGCTCGACCAGAATGGTGCATCTGGCTTAAGTTTCGAACCTGAGTAACTTCTGAGTTTGGGGTTTGCGTGTAACGTGCAACTTGCAACTTAAAGCTTGGCCAGCCAGCCATTATAATTAGAATGCCCAACACCAATGTCTGGTGCTATTAAGTATATGGCAAAATTGAATTATGCGCTTTTGATGTTAATTTTTTGGCGCTTGTCGTAATTTGCTCTTGACATGAAAGAATATTTATTTTTCTTTTATTTTCCGGTTTAAGGTGTCGAAGAAATTGTGTTCCAAAAACAAAAATGTTAGTACAAAGAAACTGCTGTTAATTCTACAAATATTAAAGGGTGTTCAAAAGTAATGCAAAAGCACTTAAAGTCAATGTTATTTATCACAATAAAGTTCTAGTAGGGATGTATCAAAACTTTAACTATAGATTTTAATATGGTTGGACTTATAAAACAAAGCTACGTTTTAAAGTGAATCTTATCCGAGTAAAAATCTGTTCAGAGTTCCTAAACTAAACACCATTCAAACCCGTTTAATACCATTGCAACTTTTACTTTTTGGTACACCAAAATTATGCGCCAAGCACAAAAAGAAGAACGTTCAACATAACTCACTTCAACAACTGGATCTTCACGTGTGCTTCCATCAACTCAGTTCAGTCGGCTCAGCTGGCAGACAGAGGCTTTGTTGATGAATGTACATATTGCATTTTGAACGCAGCTCACAAATAATTATATTTAATTTGATGCGAATGAATGTGAGGAGCGCTTGAGAATTCGTCCAACAGCATTTTGTATATGTATGCTTTCCCCCCCTGGGCACGTCATATATTCGCTTTGTTTGCTTAACAGTGCGAATCCTAACGCCGGTCAGTCACAACGTCAGTCAGTTAGTCAGCCAGCTAGCCAGTTGGCTAAGCTT
Source organism: Scaptomyza montana (assembly GCA_018904305.1). Classification (NCBI taxonomy): domain Eukaryota; kingdom Metazoa; phylum Arthropoda; class Insecta; order Diptera; family Drosophilidae; genus Scaptomyza; species Scaptomyza montana. The sequence goes on from JAEIGR010000003.1 coordinate 3,126,585, forward strand.
GAATGATTGAAGGGTTGCCTTGTCTTGTGGCATTCGCACGCAATGTGCTGCATGTTTACACTGACGATTATCCTTCGCTTTGTGCTCTTGTTTGCACCCCGAAATGGCCATTAAAAGAGGAGATAATTTGCTGTTGGCCAAAACTGATCGATTGAACACCGATCCTGCGAGCTTTCTTGCTTAACGGCTTAAACATATCTCGTTTGTTTGTTTTCTTTTCCATTCTTTCTTTTCCATCGATCTTTAACGCAAATTAACGAGCAATCATCAAATCGATGTCGCTTGATCTTCGCTCTGCTCTACCGAAAGACCCGTTCTCCTACCCATTGACAGAGTTGCGCTTTAAAAATTATTGCGCAACTTGACGGGGAGCTCGTAATGCGCAAATGTAGTAGCAGCTGCATCTGGACAACGGGGCATCAACTTGCGGTATTCTCATTAACCATTTGCAATTACAACGGCTCTCTGGCCAGCCAGCTGGATGGCCCAGACCAGACCAGGCCAGGCAAGTTGCTTCGTAGTATGTGCGGCATTTACAACATAATTCATAAAGTTAGCAGCGCGCTCATCTCACATCTCTGTGCCCCATAATTATGAATTGGCATTTTGGGCAGTTTGGTTGTCCATGTTGTTCGTTTATTAATTGCTTTTTAATAATTTGCGTCCGCAAAACAATTTTCACAATTTTTGCTGTGGCATCCTGTACAAAATTTATTGAAATTAATTTTAACACGCATAGTTTTCGTATCGATTTAAAATGATAATTGTTTATTTCAGCAGGTTTTTATACAATTTACGCGCTTATTTTAAAAATATTCTGCACAGCTGCCTGCATTAAGCAACAATTTTGAGATAACTATCAATAAAAGTGCATAATTTAATGGAATTTATTTCTTTTTATTACTCTGTAGGAATACACTGCTTGCTGTGGTTACAGCATCCTTTGCACTGCTTGGTTCGTCTGAGTGTTTTTCTTATGCTTTCAAGGTTGAGCAATAGGTGGCGCTAAACTTGAGTTCTTGGTAGTTTTGTATTCTTGGTGGTTGAGAATAGCTGGCAGCGTTCTAGAATATTAGACAAATAATTCTGATTACATCTCGACATAGACTTTTGTATGTACATCTTTCTGAAATAAGAACCAAATTTGTATTTACAGCTAAAATAAGTTTTTAATGAAAGCTGAAAATTTTTCTATAGCGATAAGAAATATTTATAATGCAGCATGTTATTTCCAGCACTTAATATTAACTTTTTCGTTTGTATTTTTACTGAAGTCAGCTTTCGTATTTATTTTCGCTCAGTGCATTCACCCTTTCACCTTTGTGTGCACTAATTAAACAAAAGAAAATCCGTTCACACCTTACAAAAGAAAAACTGTTACAACTTCTTTTGTTTGTCATACATTGAAAAATTTGCATAAATTTTGCGCAACGCCGCGAAGTGCAAAAAAATCAAAAACCAAAACGAGCAAAAATATTAATTTTCACAGTTTGACATATTCTAGGTTGGCTTGTTCCATAGGCAACATCAGCATTGCCAACGGCATTCAAATTCAAATGCAAATGAGGCAACAATGACAACAACAGCGGCGACATTTGATCGTTTTTTTTTTTTCGACAGTTGCGATCCTCATTGAAGTTTCTTTCTTGTGCGCATGATTTTGCATATAAATCATTTTTCTTTCTAACTAAAAAGGATTGCAACCCCGAGTGTCAAGGAATTCGCATTAGGGCTGCCCTGCGACTCAATTTACACAACTGTCAACTGAGAAAACCTTAGAAAACTTCTCGCTTGAGTCGTGTGAACTTCGAAAATATAATTTAATTAGCGATAAGGGTTAGAAATATTGTGTGCTATTAAATAAGTTGAAGAAATTTCAACTTTGATAATGGTTTTATCTTAAGTTGGGTACAACGACTGTTTATGTATTCCATTTTGACTGGCTGTTAACATGATTTATTGAATGTGGTGTAGGCGGGCACAATTCAAGCACAAATTCACCTGCCACACCCCTCTCTACGCCCACCAAAAAGTGCTCAACTACACGTGTGCCAAATTCATTTCCATGCCATCGTCAGCGACCATTGATGTGAGCTGATGTTGCTGTTGCTGCTGGTGCTGCTGCTGCTGCTGTGTGTGTTTGTGTGTGTGTATCTGTTTGCTAAAGGATAACAAAAACAAGGACAGCTAATACACAATTTGCATATATTTATCCATCAAATTGATGGATGCTACTGCACACTGAGCCACGACGAGGCAAGCGACATATCCAAGCGTGGCGTTGTTGCTTTGACACGTCGCAATACCCCCAAAAGGATAATGACAAAGACAGCGCCAGCCACGACAATGCCACACACACAAACATACACACATGTGCAGAGTAGAGAAGCATGAGCAATTTGCAAGACACTGGTGAAAAAGGGCAACAGGAAACTGTCGAAGCGAGGCAAGATGAGGCAAGGAGAGCCGAAAGGCGCGCAAGCAGCAAGAAGCATCCTTTAAGTTTCCATTTTCGCCTAGGTACCAGACCAGACAAACCAACCAACCAACCAACCAACCGACCGACCGACACTTCAATCGTGCGACGTTCGACGAGGACAACAACGAGCAACGAGAATGACTGCCATGAGAAAATTACATTTTCTCCGGAAAAGCACTCAACCCGAAGACATCTTCCGTTGGCACTGGCAACGCCAACTAACAGGGCGCAGGGGGGAGCAAAGAGAGAGCTAAGGGTAGCTGCTATTGCCATTTCAAGTGCCACAAACACATACATACACATCCACATGACTACAAAAGCATGCACACGTGGGTGTGTGTGTGTGTGTGCTTTATATCCTTTCGCCGTTGCTGCCTGATAACAACATTTTCTATTTTATCTCATAAAAATATACATACATGTCTTTGACTGTACCCAGTCTGCTCAACGAGGCCGTGGCAACAAACATATTACATATATATATTTTTTTGTAGATGTTTTGCAATTTTTATGCTGTTGTCCTTTGTGTGTCCTCGCTGCAGCTGTTGTTGTTGTTGTTTTTTTTTTTTGGCAACAATCGATATATTTTATTCGCACAATTAAGCAACAATGTTAAGCTTAAAGAATAAAGCCTGCCCTAAATCAAAGTCAACATAAACGCGATGCGCAAGCACTTGCGATTTTCCATTGCCGACTTCAAGGCGTTTCGCAACTCTCGTTTTTGTTTTTAGTGTGGCCTCTAATTTGAGGCTGCTTTAATGAACAGCTGCTCGAATAGCACAACGAAACTGCTGATAAAAATAAGGAAACCGGGTAAAAAGAACTCGCGCGAAAATTAAAATAAAGTAAAATGAATGAACGTCAACGTCATCAGCTGTTGGCTGTTGCTTCGCTGTCGTCATTAGCGAACGGAGAGGAAGTGGAGCGCACCGAGCGGGCGAAATGAATGAAAATGAAAAGCGCGCAAATGAAAATGAGCAATAAAGCACGTGTTGCTTGCGCTCGTAAACAGCAAAACGAGATTGGGGAAAAGAGAGTGTGATAAATTGCACTGAAATTAGAGATGGGAGAAGCTGGACGCAACTAATTGCGATAGAGAAGTGTTGACAAATCCTTGCGGTAGTATGAATACATATATCAAAAATCCTTGCCACATAGATTTTCCACAATATTATAAACCTTCTATTATGCAACTTTGTAGGAAAATATTTGCAAATTTGTATATGCATAAAAATCTGAAGCGTTAAAGGCTTTAATGTTAGAATATTTCGAATTTTTAATTTCCATATGCAAAATACATGAAGTAATTCGATTACAAATACTCAATAGCACAAGTTTCATTTCCCAATTGCCAACTGCCATACTTTCAGGCACACACTCTGACTCTGATTTACAATTAAAACACACGAGCACACAATATCAACGAAAATGTCAATTCCCATGCCTCATTCCAAATAGCACCCACAAAGGCAGAGCAGAGCACAGGACCACATCAACTGTTCGCTGTGGCATCTGAAGCGTCGGCACGTCGTTATTATTGTTGTTGTTGCTGGTGGCTCGTGTCCTTGAACTAGAAACCCGTTTAATTTAACTGTTGCTTAATTGCTGACAGCGACGTCGACGCTACGTTACGTCATTAAATTTTTGTTTCCTGCATTGCCAATGGCCATGCCTCTGCCTCTGCTACTGTCGCTGTCGCTGTCTCTCAGTCGCAGCTGCTGCTGGTGGAAAACTTCATTTTGGGTAATTTTCGGTAGTCTTTGTTTCTCATTTTCATTTTCCATTCATTACACGCTGAGCGTTAGGTCGCTTCGGTTGCGACCTCGGGGCGTAGTGTTAATTTCAACGTGCCAAATACCAAAATGTTCCCCACAGCAATTATGCGATACGAAACGGAATGGAACGCAACTATAGTTGCTGTTGTTGCTTTTGCTGCTGGTGGTGGTTACACTACTCACACTCATTCCTTGTGCGAGTGAGCCAGGAGTATATGGCGAGCACAGTGTGTGACAGAGATGGGAAGAGAGAATATAACTACAGCGTCAGGACGCATGCGCACTGGACGCTGCTATCGTCGGTGCTGCTGCTGCTGCTGCTGCGGCCTCTGCCGTCGCCCTGTTTCCCCGGCTACGAAGCAGCGTGTGCAGCGCTAAAGGCAAATAATGGTGGCTCAGTCCCCTTTGCTGTTATTCTCATTGCCTCGGGCGTGGCGTGGCGTCAACAGCAACAGCGACAGCGACGTTGGCAGCGATGCTGACTGCCTCGGGGGCTGTACAAGAAATTTGCATGCGCCCAAAATCGGGTTAACTATATATGTGTATGTATTATGTATGTATGTATGAAGTACTATATATCAGGACAGAAACCGAGTTTGTGTGGAGCATTGGGGTATAGGAGTAAGCTTTGGAAGTGGAGTGAGAGGCCATCGTTTCAACAATATTGCTGTATTTTTGAAATTCCAATTTGCATATTTTGATGTGCGTCGTTGTCGTTCGACGAAGCGACTTTCTGCCTGACTGACAGACTGATAGTCTTTCATGCTGTCTGTTTGTGTGTATGAAACATCGCATTTATTGTATAAAATAAAATTGTATAAAACTGTCGATTGAATGCGCCTTAAAGCAGGCAATGAACACTCAGTTTGTGGAGTTGAAAGCTTGAATCAATTAGTTACGTTTTGGACTTATCACTGTGACACATTTGACATAACAACCACCAGTTGCAGGACTTCCTTCCTTTATTCAGGTTATTCACCTTCCTTCATTACACTGTTTGTGGTGTGTGTGTGGGTGTGTGCTTCTAATCAAGAATTGCGCCAGACGCAGACGTAAGCTTAATGAATGCCAAGCGAAGCAGAATGCAAAACAATAACTTCCAAGCGACGACGGCGAAGGCATCACCTTGACCTTGAAACCCACATTTAAAATAATTCACTCGTTAGCGCACAGGCAGCAGCCAGCAGGCAGGCAGCAGCAACAACTTCATCATCATTATTATCATCAGCCAAGAGCAGGCAGAGGCTGCGTCGCAGCAGCCGGCGGAAAGGCAAAGTAAAAACACAGAGACACAGCCATTATCTCATCAACGAAAATGAAAATGAGCGAAGCAGCAGCGAGCAGCACCAACAACAACAACGTCCCACCCTCTCTGTTGGTATTCAGTTTGGTAGCGCAGCTCCAGAGCGATGCTCCCATTGCCGCCGCTCCCACCGCAGCCGCCGCCGCCTTAGCCTCATCAGCTGCGAATGCTCTCATTATCATTTATTCATTTTCGTTTCATTCATTCCCATTCATTTGGCGGCGATGGTGGCGGCGGCATCGCCGACTGGCGCTCTCTTGTGGCTTGCGCCAAAACAAACTAACGAACGAACGGAGGACGAGAACGAGAACGCAACCCGACAGCACCAACAGCAAAAAAACAACTACAACAGCAGCGAGTGGGTTGCAAAGTAAATTTTTAATGGGCGAACGAAATTATAACGCAGGCAGGCAGGCAGGCTGCTAGGTAGATGAGGGAATGGGGGTCGGGTGACGACGCCAACAGCCTGAAATAAATGAAATGAAACAAGCGGAGCTCAGCATCAAGAGCAGCAGCACCAGCAGCGAAAAGGCAAAATCTCTATTGCTGCCGCTGTCGACGTCGACCGATGCTTCCTGACTAACTACGAACTTGGCTCATTTTCACAGCATCAGCAGCAACAGCAGTCAGCGCTCTCTGTTGCGCCCCCGTTTTAATGCAACAGTTATTTTTTTTTATTTCTATTTGTCGCACTCATTTCCGCGTTCCCCACCCTTTGCAAAACGTGGCTGCATTTGGCCTTGCAACCGAAACCTGAAAACGAAAGCGAAATTAAAACGGCAAAAATAAATTAATGGCCAAAGCGTGAGTAAGAGTTCGAGCTATGTTAGTATGTGTTGGTGGAGAGAGGGAAAGGAGAAGAAACGAAAATGACACAAGAGAAAGAATGAGAACCGTTAAGAGCATGTGTTTAAATGTTGGCATATGCAAAGTAGACAGATTCAAATATTACTTATCAATAGCTCGAGGGAGCTGACATTGTTTATTCAAATGGATTATTGCTATACAAACAATTGTAATAATTCCACTTGTAGTTCTTTTGATTATGCCAGAAATAGAAATAGATTGATCAAAAGATTTTAAATTAAAAGAGAATAAGTTTAATATAAAAGAACTTCTTTTTATGTTCTCAAACTCCTAAGCTTCACCTTCTTCATACCCTTTCCATAAGTAATTATAGGGCAATCCTAGCTAATTGAAAGACGCAAACTGGACAAAATTCAAGTTGATTTTGCAAGGACAACAAGGACAACACCCCAGCTAGATTCAATCTGCATATGATGCAATCATTCCCTTTTCTTCTTTTCCCAACCAATCTCTCATTCCTGTTCAACTCTTTTGTTTGCCACAAAGGCAAGTCATTGCAGTGCTGATTCAAAGAAAAGCTGCTTCAATACCCAACAAAAAAAGAGCAAAAACCAAGAAGGCCAGAACAGAAAAGAGACCGATTGACAGTCAGCCAAAAAGAGGAATAGGAACTTAACTGACCTTTTTTATGCTTGTTCTTGTTGTTGTTGTTGCTGTTGGATGAAAAACTTTTCGGCCATTGAATGTCGCAGATTCATTTCGCCTTTTGCTGCCTGGTTGAGTTTTGCCAATGTTTGTGATTAGAATCAAGCGACACGCATCACTGAAACTGAATGGCTTAAGGGGCAGGCAGATACTATATCATCTTTAAATGCAAAATACCTATAAGTTAGTGTTCACTTGATATTTATGCCTTATGGCTTTTATTTGGCATGCTCTTTATTGTAAAATAAGATTAAAGAGCACAAATGAAAAGCGCTTTTTCTTGCAAATGAAAATGGCAAATTTCCAGTACATTAATATGGCAGCCGATAAGGCAAACCATGCCGGAGGTGGATGTGTGTATGTATGTGTGGTGTGAGTTGAGGGGGCGTGGCAGCTACTGCTACAGCTACAGCTACATGTGTGACATATCACATGACATTTTGCGCGTTGTACTTTCAAAGAGTTTTTTTTTTGTGCGAATTTCGCTTGCCTCGAAATTGAATAAAACAACCTGAAATGACAAACGAACGAACGAACGAACAGAATGGCAAAGACGGAGAGTGGGATGCTGGAGACATTTGGCAACAGGGTGGGTGGTGATTTTTTCCTGCTATACGAGTGTATGTGTGAGTGAGTGAGTGAGTGAATGTGTGTACTGCACGTGTGCACCCGTAATTTTCCATTTGTGAACTTTTCCCTTTTTGCACTGAACGCTGTAGATTTTCACGCTTCCGGCATGCGAGGCAACATTGATGAAGCTGCTGCTGCTGCTGCCCCAGCCGCAGCTTGACAGCCAGATAAATACAACAAGAACAACAAGAGTCAGAGCTCACTAACAAGCTCTCTGCACACACTCACACAAACACATGTGTTAGGGTGTCAATTTGCAAAAAAATTGCGTCAAGCAAAAATCGAAGTTTAAAAATAAATGGAAGACAACCGAGTCCCGTTAGCCGTGTCCTGTTTGCTTATGCGGCCTACATGCGAAAAAGAAAATATAAAATGGCTGCCATGCGTGTGTGTGTGTGTGTGTGTAATAAGATATTTTAGTGACTTGTGTCACAACGCGCGCAAATCCATCAAATGCGAATATCCCATGCGAAGAACCCAACCCAACACGACCCCCAACTTGGCTAAGCAACTGCGCTCAGAGCTCGCTTCGCTTATTTGTAATGGGATCACAAACACACTTCAATTTCATTTGTGACGCTTTACGCACAACACACACCAACACACAGATACTGGAGGCGGTAAGAAGGGGGGTGGCTGAGCGTATCAATCACAAATTAATGAGATGTGAGTGCCGCAGCTTTTGCCAGCTCCAAACTGTCAGTTGCCAGTTTGACGCTTTTCTGTCTTGTTTTTTTTTTTTGCATTTGGTTCTGTGTCCTTGTTTTTATTTCGACATTTTGCGCTTTTAGTGCAGACCAAACAAATTTCGCTAACTTTGGCATGCGTCGCATGCAAATGCCATTTCTCAGTCCAAATTACACAATTCATCACATTTCATTTGACTCGACTTGAGTCAAACAGTCAAAGAGTCCAACAGAGAATAACTCTCTTCCAGTCTCATTTCCCCTTTCCATTTTCTCTTTTTTTTTTTTTGCGAATGTGTTTCCAATTCTGGTTTTGTCCAAATTGGCAGTTGGAGTTTAATTTAATGGGTTTTGTGACGAAAGCTTTGAAAGTGATGCGAACTGCCAGAGAACTGGTTTTATTTTTTATTTATTTATTATTTTCTGTTGTTTTTTGTAATTGAAGTTCATTTCATTTGACAATATAAACAATTCAATTAGCATTTGTCTAGAGAAAACTAAGGGGGGAATGATTAAAAAAATGCTTGATACAAGTCAATTTTGGACTGCTTTTAACAAGCTATGACTATATTAAATAAAAGAGAGAGCTAAAATATAGACATCCTAATTATATTTACAAATTTGATTTACACTGCCGCGTTGCTGTCTTCAATCCAACTTTACTTAATTACGCCAAATAATGTTGACCCCATCTAAAATATCCGCAACTGCCTAAATAACCTGTCAACTGTCCGCCTTATCAGTGTGGTTTTTATCTAGTTGCAGCTACCTGATCATGCTCACTAACAAACCTGAACGAACAATTTGCCAAAGTCTGCGCTGCCGAAAAGTTGAAAACAAAAAGATGAAGTTAAATCCAACCTCAGCTACCAAATTGCGCAGCGTCATAAAATGTAAAAATTTTCAATTGTCTACAATTTGTGTGTGTGTGTGTGTGTGTGTTTGAGTCTCGAACTCCAACGAGAAGTAGCAGCCAATCTGAGAGACTTCAGCAATAGCCAGCACATTTTCATAGCTGCTTACACAGTTTGGTAACGCGTTGGCCGCTTACTTATTGTTCACATGCTGCCAACGTTGCAACCAACTTGGCTGAAAGGCAAAGTATTAGAAATACAATAAAGTGGAGTCAAAGTGAAAAGTTTTACGCAGCGGCTGCTCCTTCGCTCTATCGTTCTTTCGTTCCTTTCGACCAACAAAGAAATGGTGCAAAAAAATGCTGCTGCGAAAAAAACAAACTTTGCAAACAGAAAACTTTGTTGGCGCCCAACTAACCAGGGGGATGGGGTTGGGGGAGATGGCTGCTACAAAAGCGCTACCACAAACAACTTTGTTTGCCTTAACATGCGAGTTTCTTGTCTTCTCCCTATTTCTTCACATGAGAGTCTGAGTCTGTTTGAGGCGCGGCTTAAAAACTTTTAACAATGCACAAAGCGGCAAAGTGATTTCTTTCATATTGTTAACTTGACTTGGAGTGTCGGCATACACATGCGGGGACTCTCACATGTGAAGTGGCCAAAGAGCCCAAAAGAGCTGAAGAGCCGCCATAGAAAATGCATCCCACTCCCAACTTAATAGAGGGGCAGGCCAATCACAATGCCACTTGACCGTTAAGTTTACGCATGCGTGGCGCCTTTAAAATTTTCATTACGATTCACGTTTAGTTCATAAGTGATACAACTGTCTGAGTCAGCCCAACAAACACCTCAACCAACACTCACGAACTTCACGCACTAACTGAACGGGGCCAGAGCTAGAGTGTCGGAGCTGGGCAAGATTTTTGCAGCTGTGTGCGTTTTAGTGATGCAAATCGCAATAAATTGTAATTTATGCAACAGAACCCGCTGCGAGGCTCATCGCTTAAAGGGGTTGCCCAGGTAGGCAGGCCGACAGACTCGTTTCCAGCTTCCTCTTTTGAGGCGTTTACGCAGGCGCATAAATTATCCCAAAAGGTAGTAGGAAAAACCCCTTTGACAGTGTCGACTTTAGAGCTATTGCCGCTGGCAGGTCACGTAAAGCCCACATCAATCGTTAGCTGTGTATCAAATTTGAATGGCCAAACGGAGGAGCTAGCCTCGCAATTGTCCTGCGCTGCCTCTGGCGGCGTCGTCCTTCTCAGTAGGGCTTATCAGCCGCCAAATTTCCGTGCGTTTTGGTTAAGTCGCTGACATTTGATTGATGAGAGGGCGCATTAGAGATAGAACTAAAGCAGTGGGATTTCATTATGATAATAGGTTAGGCTAAGGATATTCATAGATAGTTTTAGTTAGAAGAATCTAAAATTATTGCATTTTAAACACATGTCAAATCAAATGTTATACTTGAAGTACCTCATGGCCAATCTCTACACACACAACCCTTTAGGCAAACAATACCCATGACATCAAAATATATTACCACTATAATAAAACGTGAAAAAAACTAGCATGTAAATGTTTTGTTAAATGCGCGCGAGACATAAAGAAAAATCGGCATAAAATTCAAAGCAGCGCGCATAAATCAACAATTTTTGTTTTATATTTTTTGCAATTGCACAGAGATAACAGAGCAGAAACCGTGATTCTACCCCTGCCCCTATATACGTAGAGATAGCTTAACATATGCTCGCCCATTAACAATTGTCAGTTGCTGCTGTTGTTGGCATAGGGAAGGGGTGCCTTATGAATATTCATAGTTCGATTTTTGATTTGGCATTGTTTAAAATCGGCGTAACGTAAATTAAAAGGCAAATTTATAATAATGCGTTTCACAACCGCACCCCCTACCCCTGCTGATCGTATACCCCTTTGTCAATGCAAAGAACTTTCGATACCACTTTCGATTTTCGGCACAAATCGGCAATAAATCGCCTTCGGATGGCACAACAGACAATGAATCGAACAAAAGGGTTTCAAGAGCGTCCTTTTTATTGTGTTGATGTGTGTGAATGTGTGTGTTTGTTGGTTTTGCTGTCAAAAGGGTTAGCACAATGTAGACATAGAGGCATAGGCTACCTGACTTTCCATCGCTCGCTACTCACAAACATAGAGCAGAGTAGACTTGAGTGTCTGTGGTTGTACTTAATTAGAGTTTTATAAACAGCAAACGACGAGTTATCAAAATGTAAGTTTCGTTGTAGATTTCATGCTCGGATTGCTGATGTGGGATGTGGTGTGACGAGCCGTACAATAATTACTTGCATATGGCCAAACATTATCTGCATATCGAAATGCCCCTATTTCCATATTGGGTATCATCATCTCTTTTGGTATTCTATGCTTTGTACCTGAGCCGTTTTGTCTTTGTCTTCACGCATCATGAATTTGATTGACGATTTTATGCTTTAATATTTTTATTTTTTATTAATAATTCGATGCAGCTTCTCTATGAAGCTGGGCTGTATTGAAGGCAAATCTTGGAACTTATAGGTTTAAGGAGCATGGAACATTTTAAAGTGAAAGCTAAAGTTTTGTAGCTTATGAAAGGAACAACTCGCTTATGCCTGCATTCAATAATGAGGAAATGAAAAAGAACATTAAGATATGGCAAGAACAACAATTAATAATCTCTATTATCTAGTTGTCGTACAAGTAACTTACTTTCCTCCTCCTTGTTTGGGATTTGAATAATGAAGCTAGGAGAAAAACAAAAGTGATTTAAGCTACCTTCAGGCCGTCAACAAAATTAAATAAAGCTAAGCAAACCTCCCCCCCTTAAATGTTGTCTTAAGTCATATATAAAACCAGCCCACCCAACCAACCACCGTACACCAGCCAAAAACATTTAAGCTTTGTGTACGTGAAAATATTGACTTTTTTGTTGCTTTGGCTCATTTTCATTTGCCACTCGCTGGCTGCTGCTGCTGTGTTCTGATGTGTTCTTGGGTTTGCGTGAGTTGAGCGCAATTAATTAAAACTTTGTTGGGGTTGGTTATGGCCGTGTCCTTGTGCGGGCGTCACTTTCGTCTGTCTGGCTGGCTGGCTGGCTGGGAAATTATGTCAAAGTGTCTGGCGATGCTTTGCTCTTTTTGCTTTTGCTTTCGCTTGCGCTGGGTTTTCTTCATTTTTGTCCTGTGGTGGCTGTGTCTGGTGTGTTCGTGGGGATTCCCCTCAATTATATTTGCTGTCGACGTCGACGAAAGCCGGCTCATTTATTCGCAGCTTAATTTGTTTTTACTTTCAGTAGAAAGTTTCAAAAGGGCGTCGGCCACTTGTTGAATGCCAGTTCTTTCTCTCTGGGGTACGTTTAATGAAATCAATTATGACAGCACCAACTGTTGGAGCGGGCGAGATCGCGGGCGAGGCTGGGCGAAATGTGTGATGAAAATTAAATGCCACAAGCGACTGGCAACAATTTGTCAACGCACAAAAGGCGCAACATCATTGCAGAGATTGGGTTCACTGAGCTCATAACCTGAGCGACAAGTTGAAGAGTTGGGGAAAGGATTCCGTTCATTCGTTCATTCGGGCACATCCTGAGCTCAAGTGGCGCGTTCCGTTGCTGACACGCACACACACAATGGCCGTTGTAGCTACAGCTGCTGCTCCTTGCTGCTGAAGTTGCTGCTGTTGTTGCCATGGCATTTAAAATTCATGCAGCCCACGCTGCCAGCTTTCAGCTCCTTTTCACATATGCAGATGATGTTTGTTGACGATCCAGCGCAGCCTTGGAAATACTTACACACACACACACGCATCCTGTGCGACATATTCAATTCAACATTCCCTATGCGTATCCTACAGAACTCTGCCTGAACTCCCGCAACCTCTCGCATTCCTGTACCCCTTTTACCTTTTATATATATTTTGTTTTTCAACGAGCTTCAGTCGTTGTTGTCGTTTTGATTTTTATTCATTTCTCGCATGACAATGACGCTTATTATGAATTCTTTGTGATTTCGCGTGTATTTTTTGAATTTTTTTGTTCTCTCTCTCTCTCTCTCTCTCTTTATTTCTTTTCATATATTTTCAATATCTCTGCATTGCTTCCGTTCCCTCCGCCCCGTACCTCTACAATCGAAATAACTAGCATGCGGCATGATTGTTATTCAAATGTGATTTTTGTGTTCAGTTATTTTTCTTTTATTATGATTGTCCTTGTCAAGCGTATCCTCGCATCCTTTACCAGTTTTGCTTTGAATACAAGAAACATCTCCTACTTCTCTTTGTCCCTTCACCTTTGAGTGCCTGGCTCATGTTGTTTGTTTAACATTTTGTATTCAAAAATAATTATTTAGATTGTTGCATTCGGCATGCAAGGAATTCGATTTGCGATTTAAGGTTTGAACTTTGGGTTTGAGATGCATGTGTGTTATCTGAGGCGTTATGTGGGTGGTCTGATCGGGTGGCTTCGGCCTTTTGATATACGTTTGCACTCCAATGCACTCTAAGAAATGCTTATCAATTTTTTACGAATTTCTGATGGGCAATTATGAATACTGGGCATATTTTATTGGTTTTTCTTCTGAAACGCAATCTTTTCCAAAAAAAAGAAGAATTGAAGAATTGCCTAAGAATTCTTTATCCTTATCTAAATTGCCATCTCATTTAGTTAGTTTTCCTCCCAAGTTATTTGAATGTTGCTTAGATTTTGTTTACTTTAAAGAAATCTCAGTCCCCTGAACAAAGTTATGTACTTGGTCGAGTTTTGTCATTGCCTCTTTGGGGCAAATGTTGCAAAAAAGTCCCGCAGCTGTTTATGGGCGTCTTCAAAAATTCCTACAGCTTGCGAGACATAAAATTTAAATTGATGACGCATCATGATGGTGTCATAAGAAAATTTTCACAATTTCCACTAAAACACATTTAAAGTGTTGCCAGGACCGTCCCCTCCCCTTGCCAGTGCCTCCCTTTCAGCCCGCTGCTGCTTCTGTGCTCGTGAAATGCGCGTCGATTAAACCTTTCTTTTATGCGCTGTCTTTTTTGGAGTACGCCTTTGTCGAGAGCCTGAAACCATAGAATAGCGCTAAGAAGGATGAGAAGAACAATTACAGGAGTTGGGGGGGTTTGGCCAACATCGTTGTGTTGGCGGCTGTCATCAAAAAATATTGTATTGTTATTATTTTATTTTTATGTGCCCTCGCAGTTATTTGCATAAGGATGGCCGGGTCTTGGTCCTGGGTTCCCGCTTTGGGTTCGAGTTCGAGTTCGAGCTCTATGTTCTGGGCAAGGACCAGCAAGCAGCAGCATCAACAGCAGCGACAAACAAAAAGCGTTTCGCTCGCTTATTTCGCATTGTAAATTTTTATGTCAGAGTGTGTGTGTGTGTGTGTGTGTGGGCGTTTCTTCTTCACCCTCTGACCCACGTGCAGGCTCCAGCAATCACACACATTGTAATTGAACACACACGCTTGAACGCATTTTGTTTAGATTTCATTTCTTTCATTTCGTTGTTTTTTTTTTTATATATTTATATTTTTTTCATTGCGTCCTTTCTGCAACATCTTTTTTTACTTCTTCTTCTTTTCTTTTGCGTTTGGTTCGCCATCATTCTAAGTTGCCTCCTGTTCTCGTCATGTTTTCTGGCTGGTTTCGTTCCCGTTCTCTCATGCCGCCTCGTTTTGTTGTTCATCTTTATGCTTTTGGCTTCGGAGTCGTCGACATAAAATGCAAAACAGAATTTCATTTTCGGCAGGAATGCTAAGGCGATGTTTTTGTTGTTTTTGTTGTTGTCGTTGCTATTGTTGTTATTGGGAATGCTACAACATTGTTGAAGCATGTAATATCCTGCCAGGGATAAGGGTTGCAATACACCCCCCACACACACACAAACACACACACACATGTATTCACATATTCCATCTCATCATGTATGGGTTTTGTGTTGTTGACGATTTTTGCTACGTTTGGGTTTTTGTATGTTTGTTTTTTTTTTCGTGTTTCGTTCGTTCGCCAAACACACACATTTTTTCATGCGAATTTAGTTTATTGGTTTTCGTGTGTGACTGTGGGAGGAGCTGAATCATGTGTGTAAGTATGTGTGTGTGCCCGGTCTTTTTTGGGGTGATTGATTGGCATTACGAGTTGCCATTTACATACACATTTCATTTATGCAAATACTCGCAATTCATATTCCACAAATACTTGCCGAATTACAATAAACATTTTTGGCAACAACAATGACACACAGAATCGATTATGGTTGGGGGAAGTTAAGATAGAAAGAGTAAGAGAGAGAGAGAGAGAAAGAGGAAGAGAAGTGTATAATATGCCTCGAATTTGGCATTCGCTGAGCATTCTCGCAGCTAATTTCCCTTTAAGATTTGCACCAGTTAGATATCCATTCAGATTTAGATACAGATAAGCCCCACTGTGTATGGCTGTGTTTTCGACTGTTCCGTCTATCTGCTGCCTGCTGTTTTTGCTTAATTTCCTGTTAAGCCATTTTCAATATTTTGTGTAATGAAGTTGAGCGCACATCAAAATGGCAGCGTCATGCATTTAAAGGCGTGGCAAGTCCGTAAATGACAGACCAGTTTCATGCTACAAATTATTTAGCTCTTCTTCTTAGTCAGTCAGTCATTGAGCCATTCAGTCAATCAGTCAAGCAGGCAGCCAGCCAGCCAGCCGGCCAGCCTATGGGACATTTGTAGAACATGCGCTCAAGTGAGTGCGGCCTGCTCCAAAGTTATGCATGACGAGTTATGCTGATGAGAAGGCGTTTACTTCGAGCGGCACAGTGGTAAGAATATCATTGTCAAGCATCAAATACGAAATATACAAAATAAAAATACAACAACGTTTTCTAAACTACGAATTCATTTCCATAACACTGCAATTTGGTTTAATCAAAAATAAATTATATATTAAAAAAATCTTTCTTTAATGAGGTTTTTTCTAGTACCCTTGAAGCTACCCATAATGTAAAGTTAAGTTTGTTAGTCGACTTTTAAGGTTTATTTCGTTTGTGTTTACAATGAAATTGTGCCACTGTTTAATTTACCATACAACAATAACAACAGAGACGGACGGCTTTGCTTTCCCTACAATATCTAAGACTTGGCTTTAAATTAGCATTTTGCATAAATGTTTGGCATTTCATCATAAAGTACGACAAACACACTTACACGCACATACTCGAGAGCAGCTCGTAACATCAAACAGCCATAAAGCAACACGCTGCGTATGCGTAATATGAACACACAAGCACAGCACACACTTAGCAGCCAGTTTCTTTATGACCTGGTTGAGCCAAAAGACCCGCCCCTTCTATAAAAAGGATACCACATAATCGTATTTCAACGCATTTTGGGTGTAAACGTTTTTTAAACTTTTGGCCCAAAAAATGCTCAAGTATTTCCATTTTTTGGGCGCGGCTTTTGCAGCACAGTTGAATCATTTGTGCAATCAGCTAAAGCTATCGGGTTTTGAAAATCGCTGTCTAGGTAATATGCCTATCTATGTACAACGAGGCAGAGGCAGAGGAAATTAATGTGCCCTTTTGTGGATTGGGTAGCGCATATCATCTCAATGATTTTGAGTCGACTAAGTGAGTCGATGCCTGACGCTGACGTCTGCCGCCGAGTGTGGCAGATTAATGATACTAAAAACGCAATTTGCCTGCCGTCACACACACACATACACACACACTCATACAAGCACCAGCAATAGATGCCCAAACCACTTCTGATTAGCTTTTGCCAGCGGCTTTACGGTCATTAGACGCTGCTCAGGAATTTGGCTTATTGGATGCCAAAATTGAGTACATACTATAAAATCGCCAAGTAGTTAAATTGGTGTGGTAAGGGTGGTACTACGAGCTTACACAAAATATTATAAGCCAAATAACTTGAAATGCCTTTTTAATGTTATAGAAAATATTCATGCAACGCAACAACAGCAACAACAAGTACATACAAGTTTCTGCATTCACATAAAGCAAGAATGAAAAGAAAGGAAGAAAGGAGAATCTTATAATAAATTCCACTGCGGGCAACAAGATGACGACGATGAGAGGCTCCTCGTATTCGTTTTCATATGTGCAAACCGAGTCCTGATAAGTACTAGTTGTGCCAGGAGTTGACTGAAGAAGTTGCCTCGACTTGGTTTTCATACTTTATTATTTCTTATTTTTATTTTGGCCAAATTGTTGCATGCAAATGTTGCTAGGGCAGCAGCAGCAGACTTTAGTGCAATATACGTAATAGTATGTGTTGTAGTTTCATTAGGATTACAGTTAGCTCTGCTGCTGCATCTTTTGATGGTTGCCTTTGGCTCGCTGCTTATTGAGTTATGACGCATGCGAATTGTAAGCAAAAGTATGAGATGGAAATAAAAATTTGCTGCTTATAAAAGTCGACAACTACACACAGTTCGGGTTATAAATTGTTATAAAGTCTCTATCTGTGTGAGTCTGTGTGTGTGTGTGTGCGTGTGCACAACAAAAGCTTCGCCCTTGGCTTTGACTGTGGCATGGGAATATGGGAAGCGTTCACTGGGCAAATCACAGCTCAAAGTTAAACCTACCCTTCGGCGGGCTGGGCTTGTTTTGCATTGAAGTTGCAGCTGATCCATAAAAGTATGTTGCATGCAACGACAGCAACAAAAACACAAAAGCATTGCTCGAGTGCTGCTACTTACGAGTAGTTGCCAGAGAGTACCTCATAAAACGTAAGGCATACAACAAATTGTGGCACAGCCGAGTGGGTTGACTGAATGCAGCATGAAGAACATGAAATACTTTCTGTCAAGTACTAGAATTAGGGACCGAAAATAGCCAGAGCAAATGTCAACTGTGATTGCAATTAGATAACATTTTCAAAAAGTTAAATCTTAAATTTCGTTTCGTTAACCCATTCGAAGTTTGAATAACATCCTCAAACTGAGACTAGCGTAATATGCAACAGTTTCACAAAAGAATAATGTTATTAATTCAAAAGCTCAAAGTATTGAGATAAAATAAATGGAAATAAAATTTTGCGTTGTAACATTTCTTAAAATCCAAATATGTCTAGGCATTGAAAATGTTTGAATTGCTTAAATTCCACAATGTCAATCCAGCAAGAAATCAGTTTATTAAAGCATCAACTGCTGCTTTTGCTTTACCTACTGATGTTATTTATTTTTGGTCCTGGACCAGCCTCCAACATCGATTTGAGGCTGTTCCTTGCTATTACTGTTGCTGCTGTTGCTGCTTCTGGCATGTTGAATACGTTTGTCGTTTTTGTTGCTGCTGTTGTTGTTGCTGCTGCTGTTGCATTTTACATTTTTACTTCGTTAACTTGATTTCCGTTGGCAAACGAATGCAGCCATCGAAAAAGTTGACAGCTTGTAGCGCCTGAAAAGGCCTCACAGCATTCGTAGCTCAACTTTAAATTGTTATTTATTTATTTTGCATATAGATATATATATTTATGTCTTAAATATTAACGTTGTCCAAATATTTGGTCGGGTAGCAAACAGGAGGTGTTTTGAAAAGCGTGAAAAATATGCAAAATTCAATTTACGCCAAACAAAATCATAATCCATCTATCATTCATCAACGGCAGCGTTGAACACTTGGCGTAAATGTCTGCGGCAAACGGAAGGAACTTCATAGATACGCAAGCGACACAAACACTAACACGCACACACATACATACAGAGATACTAAATTGTGTGTGTGCGCTCTTATGCTCAGGGCTTTACTTCATTTCTTTTTACATATTTTGTTACGCTTGTAAAGCTTAAATCCCCAGCGTATAAGCATTTCTACTTCAGCTGCTCAGTTTAGCGCCGCCTCATCCCGTACCCGTACCCTTACCCTTACCTTTACCCACTCCTTTAGAGTTGGCTGGCCCCATTTTTGGCCTCATCGTGGCGCCTCTGTGTTTGCCTTTGTTGCGTGCGCAAAAACCAAAAAATGACAAAATGCGTGGCCTGGCATCTGCCTGATAAGGCGCCAGCTCTTCTAACTATATTGATGGGCCAGGCTGCTTCTTAAAGCAGCGTCGGCTGCGCAACCTCTACACCAAACGAATAGTCGCAAACTTGATTTCAAAACTGTGGTGGATTTAATAATCAGAGGGGTAGTAGAGCCATGCAAACAGCACGCTTTACGCACTGCGTTTTCCATGGATGACGCCGACGACGACGCCTGGAAGCATGCTGCAGTTTTTTTTTTTTTTTTGTATTGCTTCAGAGGAGAAATATCCACCTGAGGGGGTGACTACTGCTGCTGCTGCTGCCGCTGCTGTTGCCGCCACAGACAGAGAGAAAGTTTGCAAGTGCG